>JALPQD010000147.1:137500-1337500 GCA_023101885.1 Typhlomys cinereus
GATCCTTCCAGATTCCTGGAGGCTGTAAGTTCCTAAAAATGTTCATCTATTCTGTTGTAAACAATATCAATAAAATTTATCTCAGGATGGTTCCTACAGATTAAGTCCCAGGGCGATCAGAAACACAGATAAGGAAGAAATAATTCACAGCAGGCAAGAGGGGTAAAAAGATCCATGGGCTGAGCAGATGGGGGACAGGACGGTCTCAGTTAGTCTCTCCCACTGCCCAGCTCCTGTAACTTTATTTTATACTGGGATGTAAATAGGGGCTGGGGATCAGATTGCAAGCTTGGGGTGAAGAAATTGTCATCAGTGGAAAAAGACAGGGAAATGAGAGTCCTCCCAACTTCTAGCACATGCTCAGACAACCAATCTGTGACATCAGGAGAAATCAGCCTTATGCAGAATTCCTCTAATAATGAGAAATCCCTTTGTCAAGGGGCATCCTAAGCCCTCGCTTTCTCCAGGTGGCAACCTAGACCTGACACGTTTCCAGCAAAACTCATGATTTTGACTATTTACATTGTGAAATTGTGGTAGACTGATGGATAGATTTTTTTCGTTTGGTTGTTTGATTGCCTGTTTGCTTTGTTGATTGGGTAGTTAGTTTAGGTTTTGAAATAGGGTCTCACCATACAGCCCAGGCTGGCCTCATATGTACTTTGTAGTTGTGACTGGCCTTGATCAGTTAGTCTTCCTTCCTCAGCCTCCCAAGTGCTGATATCACAGACGTGTGCCATCATGCCCAGGTGAAATTGTGTCTTGAAAAGAAGCGAGTGATGGAAGGATGTCAAGTGGTCCAGACTTCAGACAGCAAATTTAGGATTTCATAGATCTTCAAAGATCTTTGACCTAGTCTCACAGGTCTTGGCCTCTTAAGAGCACATTCTTCCCAGAGCTCCCCAATGCACGTGGATCTTCAAGTCAGTAGACACAACTCTGCTTTCGTTTCTCTGGCGCTTCGGTCATTTCCCTCTGTTCGAATGTAGTGCTCCCAAGTAGGATCTCTGTAGCTCCTGGGGGTTCGTCTCATTGACTTGTATGTCTTCAATCCCACTTTGGATCCCTAGAAGCCATCCTCCTCATATAGATAACCAGAGTATTCTGAGATCTCCAGGCCTCTCTTCAGCTCTAGAAGCTAAGTTATTTCTCTATTGAAAATATTTCACTTGTTTTCATTACACTGGTTTCACCACACTTTCTCAGAGACATTCACATAGTATACACGTATGTCTCTTTCCCTGGATGAAACAAAAAATAAAGATCAAAGCACTGTAACACTTTTATGTTATATATAGCGAAATCAATAATCATTTATTAAACATTGATGAAGTAGCTAGTGCTGGGTTAGATCAGGAGGTGATGAAAGAATGAGGAGAGATTGTCTCTGGATGGAAGAAATAAAACTCAAGAACTCCAGTGACATGTGTGACTCTGTACAAACATGTACAGAGCATGGAGTAGTTTCTAATATCACGTTTTACTTTGCTGAGGCTGCTGTGTCCCATTGCATAAAGTAATGGCTTAAAATCATAGGAATTAGGTTTCTCCTGGGTCTAGAGACCAGAAGATCAACATCAAGGAGCTCACAGGACTATGTGTCTTCTAAGGAAAAGTCCTCCTTTCCCTCTTCCATTAATTGCCAGCGTTTTTGGTTGAGGGCAGCTTCAGCCCTTCCAGCTCTGTGGTGCACAGAGAAATTCCTTAAGAAAATATACACGTGTGCCTTTTCATGGGCTTCCAACCGGCAGTATGCACACCCGACCTGTCTTCTTTTGTTTTTCTGAGTTGGGAGCAGGACGAACTGGTGGACAGGATACATGCATCTGAGCACACCTGGAGTGCACAGGCCGGAGCATTTGCATAGCCCAGCCTGTAACTCTCCTGCATCTGCTAGGTGCCAGGGACCGGCAGGCAGAGAAGTGGGTATCTAGAGGATCAGCGTCTAACCTTCTCACCAACAGCTCTTATAAGCTAAAGCCCGTCCACGGGCCTGTTCTGTTTTGTTAGGTGACTTTAAATAAATTTTGGGTTGAATGACTGTAAGGAGTGTTTCTACGATCTCACTGGCATCAATCCTTATTTATCCATGGCCTGAATTATGTATTTATATTAGCCCTCCAGCCTTCAGAAGCCATCCCGCTTGTCAGTCTAAATTTAGAATGGCGGGAATCAAAATCTGGTCCCTGGACAGACAATATCAACCTCAGCTGAGAATCTGCTAGAAACACAAATTCTTTTACCCCACCCCAACTTCCTGCTTCAATAAATCCCGTGGATTCAGCAAGCTGAGTTTGACACATTTTCCAAATGATTTGGTTGTACGTTGTATGTTAAGAAACACTGATATACGGACAAGCTGCCTTTCCTCAGAGAGCTCTTCCTCTCTGGGAAAAGCATGGTGCCCACTCCTTCTCCACAACGTCCCTGTGGGTGAGGCCATGTTATCCACAGTATCTACTCACATGGGTTCAGGCAACAAGGCGGGGCACTGCTGGTCTTCCACACCCAGAAATATATAGGGCTTGTTCCATGAGCTGAATCTCAAATTCTATTCTCCTTTCCTTCACACTTCCCTTCCTTAGTCCTCTCGAATATTTTATGGATGAAGTATATACCAGATAAACTTTGCTTTCTCAGTAAAGAAGAACAAAAAATACATACTGCTGTAATAATTATGCCATCCCTACTGTACCCCATTTTTAGCCACCCATTCTCTCACTTATTCAATAGCTAAACATACCAGCTCTGTAGCAGAAGCAGACACTTTGCTAGGTCATTTTTAAGTGCAGAAATTTGTATAAAGCAAATGCAAATTTCTTATGAAAACCCATCTTTCTAACTCCTATGAGGAAAACAGCATTTTCTTTTCCTGCTGTTAAAAAAAAAATCACATAATTGGTGCCCAGAATTGCCTGTAATAAGTTGTCTATAAGGCTACATTGACTTTGAAAGGGGTTATAGCTAATGGTGTAAATTAGCATAAGCAATATTAATCAGCTCATGGTTCTTAAATGTAAATGCAGTCTTCTAGTCACCAAGGCAAGATCCCCTTGACTCCCTTATTTGGCTGAATGAAATGTGGCAAAAATAGCTCATTAGGCTTTGTGGAAATATGCAGGGTATTTGTCACCATTTAAAAGTGAGGGCTTTCCAGTTTGGGGAGATAGCTCTGGAGTGAAAACTTTTGCCTCACAAGCAAAAGAACCTGAGTTTGGATCCCCAGATCCCATGTAAAAAATATTAAAGTCACCTTTGGTTCTCCACAGGCATATTCAGGTGCCCTCACACACCACACACACACACACACACACACACACACACACACACACACACACACACATGCACACATGCATGCACACACATACACACATGCACACACATGCGCACACGCACGTACACACGCACACGTGCATGCACATTTGGCGCATACACAGACACACACAAATATGTATATTAAAAAAGTTAAGGTTCACAGAAAAGACACTACCAGAATGGGCTTAAATTGTCATTTATTCAATCAATCATTTGTAAAGCATTATAAAATAATGTCATTAAACACTTACATGTTTGTTGTCCAGTCATGAGTTCATTGGCAATTAGAAACTAACAAAGCTTTAGTACAGGAAGACATCTAGAGGATTAATTTCAAAATTGATGATTTGTTAGTAATTTAAGGGCAGCCCATAAAAGAAAAAAAATGTCTATTTAGCAATACATGAGAAAGAAAAATACAGTACATACAGCTTAGGTTTGGGGAATTACAGGAAGATTGGATTATCAGAAAAGTGATACTTTGTGACATCCATGATTTTATCTGTTTGGGGATTAGAAATCATGGGAATTTGCTAGAAAACTCTCATCTGCTGGAGTCAGAAGATCCATTGGAAGCTGCCCTTCTGTCTGATCTTACTTGGCCTTGTTTAGAGATGAGGAACCTGGAATCCGCAACAGAGGAAATCAGTTGCACGAAGCCAGCCTCAGTGAATGGACATTGGGGGTGTGCCCACAAACCCAGGCTTGCTTCTCTTTTTAGGCTAGAGATGGACATGTGAGTCCTCCACTGATAAGTCAAAATTTTACAAACTAAAGGATGCCTCAAAATTTGGGAGGACTACTGGCTCGGGAAATGTTGTGTCAATGGATAGAAGATAATAAGAACCGGATAAAGTCCTCCATTGCAACCCAAGTCTGCGGCCTTGTCATCTGTACCGTTGACTGTTTGATACTCAGAGGAGCTTCCGTGTTTGATGGTCCAACTGCAGCCGTTCTAGCTGAGCTGCCAGCAGCTCATAATGACATGTGTTCTCAATTCCTTACAGAGGGAAAGACCAAGGGCCTCGTATTTGGGAGGTTTACTGTCCACGTGTGAGAATCTAACCCCATGGGAGAACACTAGATGCCTTGTAAGTCAGTCTCTGTTTTGGAATGGCTTTGACCCCACATTTGAATGGTGACGAATTTCCCCACATATCATGCACGTGCAGTTCAACACACTAGAGAGACACTGGTGGGCCTCAAAGGTGTAACCTGGAATGAGGTGTCTATGAGAGGGTGCCCAAACCCTAATCAAATCCTCACCTTGATAATTAGCTCATAATACTGGAATCTTGGAAATTTCTTTGCAAGAATATTGCTGAAGAATCAGATAATTTCCATGTCTCAGTCTTAGGGGTGTTTTAAAAATATTCTTCAAATCCACTGTTTTCTTTCAGTTCTATGGTGACCGTTGGGACTGGGTAATTCCTTAGCTACTTTAGTATTAGGAAAGTGAGAGGCAGATATATTGGCTACTAGTTGCTTTTTGCCCACTCATGTCTTCCCATTCAAGGAGACCCATGAGAATGACAGAGGGGTCAGTGTGTGTAGACATCCAGAAGTGGTGTGGAATTGAAAGACAGCTAGAATTTGAATTTCTCTAATAAAGGTAAGAGACTGTGGATTTAAACAGGGAGTACATGCTGTGATTAAATTTGGAAAGAAATGCAGTGAGATTTAAACATGTATGAAGGGCTCACTGGAATGAAGAACCAGGCAGAAAAGAGGAAGCAGGAACAAAGAGTGTACACCGAACAGAGTTCTGGGATGTGTATCTGGGTTGTTGCCTTAATAGTATCTGATTTGCCATCTCTGCAAGCTTACATCCCCCTTTGCAAGAGGGATGAAGGAAAGCTCGGTGCATCGTGTGATTTGTTTGTTTTCTTCTCTTATGTATCCGCATTGGCAAGTGTGTATTATCTGTATGGGTAACTGCACAGGTGCATGTGCATACACAGGTAAAGTGGAAGCAGAGAGAAGTTGGTGTGTGGGAAAGAGATAGGCAGAATCGGGGCTTCAGGGTGCCTAAATCCATGTGATCATCAAGTTCATAGCAATTTCCCCAGGAGACTGTATCATATTCCAGTGAGCGGGCACACGGCAGAAGGTTACCATGGTAACTAAAGGCCTGAAATATTGACTCTGACTAGCAACAGGCCAGTGAAACAGCCTAACTAGGATTTATGGCACATTATAGTGTGGAAAGCAGGAGAAAATTACTGTAAAGGCAGGAATTATAGCACAACAGAACATATAAACTCCCAAATCCATCTTCCTAATTAAAACAGCATACTCCAGGGTAGAGCGCATAGTGAGGCTGTTAGTTTAAATGGGGACATGCTATCAGGGCTTTGTTATAAAGTTTATTGTCTTTAAGACCAACTGTGTGTGTGCTTGCAGCGGGGAGTCTGGGTGGGGGGTGAAATAGAATAGTTGAAACATGGAAACAACTTTGGAAGTTGAATCTTTATCAACCTTAGTCTAGGAAACTTAATACTTCTTACATATTTGTAAGGAGTCTCACAGAGCATTTCTGGAACGCATTGTGTTGTTCCTCTATTTATAATAATCAGTCACTTTTCAGTGATAGTGGAAAACTGACACTACAGTTCATTCAAGTCAGACCTTCCACATAGAAGGAAAGAAAAGTGGAACAGTCAGGGAAGTTCTGTTGGAAGTTGGATTTTCTAGCCTAAAGAACTAGCTAATATGACATAAGCTATGACAGACTTGACCAAATGGCTTAGAGATCTTCTCAACTTTTCTTACTCAAAATATTCAGTTTTCCAAGTTCCTGATGAAAAAAACGGAAAGTCGAATTTGGTAGGCAAGTAAAATATTCCTGATTAGTCAGATGCTTTTGTTTATTATAGATAAGCGGTCCTCTGATCTGGTTCTACTTTGCAAGTTTAACATTTAAATAGCATCAGTCAAAGCAAGTGAATTTAGAAACAGTGGAGCAAAGTCCAAAGCCCCAAGTTCAGCCTGATACAAGATCTGAGACACTCTATGGCAGGAATCAGCAACCAGAGAGAAGAGAAGCCTTCAAGAGCAATGTCGACAAATTTTTAAAGGACTCTTCACAAGAATTTAAGACACTAAGCAAGGAAAAGTAAATGAGAAGAAGCAGGATATCATTGAGGAGTAATAAGTACCTACCACAAGAATTCAAAGAAAGAACGAACAAGTTATCCTAGGCCAAGTTCAGCTCACATATACATTCTGTTTGGTTAAGAAGTTACTTTAAAATTTATTTGTTAAATTTAATTAATTTTTTATATGTGTGTTCATGTGTGCACATGTGTGTGGCTGTCTTGTGAACATATTGGGGATCAAATTCAGGTCATGTGCAGGGAGCTATATCTATCTATGCATCTACGCATGTATGTATGTATGTATGTATGTATGTATCTACCTATCATTGTCTGTCTTTCTGCCTGGCTACCTATTTATATATTTATCTATTTATTATTTGTTTGTTTGTTCATTTGTTTGAGCAGATCTCATATGTTCAGACTGGCCTTGAACTCACTGTACAGCTGATTACACTGAATTTTTAATTTTCCTGTCTTAACCTTCTGAATGCTTAAACTGCTATTATTCACCACCTCACCTACTCTAGATCATTTGCTTCAGATATAAGAAAACTTACCCACATTTCTAAGCCAGTATATTGACTTCTTAGAAAGGAGAAAACTTTCTCATTTGCCATTATACCAGCTTTTCCTTTATGTCTTAGCTATAGGTCTGACCTTATGTTGTTAATATTGTGTGATGGTTAAACTCATTGTCAAATTGATGAGATCTAGAATCATCCAGAAGATGGCACTCTGGGCATCCCTGTGGGGGACTGTCTTGGTTAAGTTACTTGATGTGGGAAGACCCGCCCACTGTGGGCGAGGCTTTTCCCTGGGCTGGGATCTTGGACTTCGGAGAGAGAAATATGAGGCAGCGTGTACTCATTGCTTCGTGACTGTGGATGGGATCTGACTAGATGCTTCATGTTCCTGCTCTCTTGTGCTTCCTACCATGATAGACTGTTCTATTGTACTGGGAGTTAGAACAAACCCTTTTCCCCCTACGTTGGGTAACAGTGGAGGAAAAGAAACTAAGACAATTGCAATGTCTGGATGTGTCCCCCATAATTCATACTTTATATGAAAAACTCTGTCTTGAATTATTTCCAACAGAAACTCCTGATTTCTCTTACTCAAATCTACAATCTTAGTTTTCAATCTGGAACCAGATACAGAGAGGTAGATAATCACTATTATACATAATAATATTATGTATAACCACTATTATACGTAATAATATTATGTATAACCACTATTATACGTAATAATATTATGTATAACCACTATTATACGTAATAATATTATGTATAACCACTATTATATGTAATAATATTATGTATAACCACTATTATACATAATAAATAATTATCCATTATTTATTAAAATATTTCTTGAAAACCTACTGAAGTCTATTAAGTACTAGGAATAAACCAATAAATGAATTGATAAAGTTTGGTGAACAAAGATACAAATAATTATGCAGTAGCAGTAAATAAACAAAAGAAGGTGTGTTTTCAGTTTCATGTAATTCTTCAAATACCTCTGAAAGTGTAGTAATTTTCCTAAACATATAGTTGCCAACACATTTGACATTTTTTCCAGGACTGAGAGATTATGGAAGCCTGCATTTGTATAGGTTATGGCAAGATTATTCTCAGTATCATCATACTATCATGACTGGTGTGTGTCTGTGTGTGTGTGTGTTCATGTATGTTTAGAGTCCTGAAAAACATTTAGGAAATATCTATAAAAATAACTATATTTGTTATTTACTTCTTTTTCTCTGAAAGTTGCTGTTTAGGAAAGCATGTTATTAAGGATTCTCAACAGATGTGAGCCTTCTCTATAGCAAAGTAAACATATGCTGCAAAAATGCTTAAGCTATATATGATTAAAGCATTATTTATGCTTTATTTATAAGTATTTGCTATCAATAACAGTTCCCCAAAGCAAGATTCACCGGTATTTCCACAGCATCTGGGACTTTTGATATAGATTAATAATGCCACGGTATTTTCTTTAATGAAGCTAGAAAAGATGGCTTTATTTTAACAAAGGGACCGCTACGTCTCCCTTGAGCCGGAGTCATGAATGTAGCCAATGGCTGATGCTATATCACAGCTGTCTTCCTGTTGACAATGACTCTCCTTAGGATTTCATAATTTCTGCCTGAAACCCATTGTTTCCTCTTAGGAGGCAATGAATGAATTTACAGGGAGAGACATTTTAATGTAGGCACAAAAGAGATCTTTAAAAATTGTGTGTGTGTGTGTGTGTGTGTGTGTGTGTGTGTGTATGTGTGTGTGTACCCAAATTTTATCACTTGATTTTTCATCTTCCATTGTAGTAATCTGTACTTTCAAGTCTTTGCCTCTCTCATTATTGCGCTGGATACACACTGAATGGTCCAAACTAAAGATTTGCAGGTATCATTGTATGTTTTTATGTGTTTTCTTCAATGCTGCTTCTTTGCTTTCAACAGTTATCTCTCATGGTGCTTCTTATGGTCTTGCATATTCCTTATTGGCTTAAAGGACAGGCATAGTAATGATGGGGATGACAAAGACTTTTTTAAATAGAGGAAAAGCATGAAACCTAGTGGGTTCAAATTCCTATCCTCTCACTTTTTAGCTGTATCTTTAGCAAATTGCTGACTGTTCCAGAGAGCGGCTGGGAGTCAAGAGTAAAACATTTGTAGTGCATCAAGAATCATGCCCTATCCTTAATGAAACATCAAGAGTGAAACTGTTTATTATACCAATTGTATTAAATCCCATCTATACTGCTATTGTGGGCTGAAGGAAATTATATTTTTGAGAGGATGTAACTTGTGCTACCTGATTAGTAACTGCTATATCCAAAATAACATTTAATTTTAAGAAGCTGAATTCTAACATTCCATAGGCCCTTTGGTTAGTTAAGCATGTATAGTGGTTTTGAAATCATGTGTCAGGATCTTTCTAGAAACCCAATTAAGGGAATCATGAAACGGGCCCAGCATATAAGCAAATGTTTGTGGAAGTTCACCGACCACTGGTTACGCTGGGCTATGATACAGTTTAACAGACTCAAAGGAGCAGCAATGAGCATCCCCTTTTCCTTCCATAAGTGTCCACTATGGCCAGGAGTTGCTTTTATTTAGTTGTGTCTGATACCTCAGCATCTAATCTCAATTTTCTAAGAGGTAGCTCAAGTAACTTAATTCTTACCCGAGAATAATATCACACAGTTTGTTCTGATCAAAACATGACTTGAAGGCTCTCTAACTTTTTTTTGCCACTTATTTAATACTCTTATTGTTATGTGAATTTTTAGCCTGCTAAAAATATTTTTACAGGCATGAATGATTGATGTTTCTAATTATTACTCTGTAGCTTGCAGATAAACCAGACATAAAAACCTTGTAGCTGTTCAATGATGGATTTTCAAGAGTACTGGTAGGTTCATCTGGGGTAGGTTGCACTGGCTGGTCCAGTGGTTCATACTGGTGAGGACAAGTTTTCAGGAGAGTGATGCTTTGTGGTTGAGGGCTACATAGTGAATTCTAGGTCAGCCGGGGATACAGAGTAAGAATCAATCAATTGTTTAGGGCAGCCAAGCAACCATCAATTAATCAATCAATGACATTCTCCCAAGTGCTTACAGGTAGGGAACCTATGTTGTCTTGCCACACTTTATTCTTGGGCCTTCAATGTTCTTTATATTGTCTTCCTAAAAGCTCATCTCTTTTTGTTCTTGATTGGTGATATTGTCTTTCTTTGCTCTTTTTGTTATCTTGTGTCAAATTCCTGGACCGTGCTACCTTTTCTATGAACTATACTTACAAGAATATCTTTCTTTGGCTCCTACTCCTTCAATTCAAATTCAATTCAATCATTCAATTCAAATCATCCTTCAATTCATATGTCATTCAATTCAAATCAAAACAAAACAGTTTGTGTTTTACAAATGACCCTCCCCTCCTTGAGAATAGTTACCAGAAATCTTTTTGTGTTTCTAGATAGGACATTCTTCAGAAATAGTCAACCCAATAATTAGATGACAGTTATGTCTAAAGCAACTCTAGTTCTTCATCTGAATTGAATGGGCGTAGGCTTGCAGATTGTTAACACCTTCAGCTGAGGGAACTACATGCAGTCCTCCCAAAGTTAATTAATATGTAAATACTTGCTAAGGGAAGGCAACACATTTTTCAATTAACATAACAACAGGATATCTGGGTAACAGACTATATATACATATATTTTTTAAAAGCTCCTCCAAATTTGCCTGTAGTAAATTTGAAGTGAAAAATGAAATGTCTGAATTACATAAAGATCGATTTCACATTAATGCTGTGAGTAGAGACATATTTATTCCATGTGACACCCCCATTTCCTAAACCCTAGGTCTTCATTACTCATCATCTCTAATTTCTCATGCTGAGTTATTATAATGGCCTGTTTGCTATAATAGTAGTTTTTGACATTTTGGAATTAGAAGGGTCTCAAAATAGACATTGATGTTTTACAACGTTTTGTGCTGCTTTCTCTCCTAGGGCTTCACTCACCTCTTCTTGTTTCGTTTTTGGGTGAAGAGGCATAGATGATGTAAATGATATACTTGTCCTAAATTTTAACTGATTGATAGTCATTTTCATACTTTCCATTGATTGCTGTAAGTTCTGTTCAGCGTCCCCTCTTCCATGGAATCTTTATTTGAATATTAAAATCTGAGGACAGAGTGTCTAAAATAATGCTCATAATTCTCTCCCATTACCATAAAATGTAACATATATATACCTACATTACATCTATATAAGCATACATATATAAACACACACACACACACATATATATATATATATACACACACGCTTCATCTAAGTAACCATGCATTTAGCTTATCTTCTCATTAATGAAACTAGCTACCTCCTTGATGCTATTTTCTTTTTAACACTAACTTGTTCTTTTCTTTCAGAGCCCAGAGTGCCTCAAACTTCATGGAAAACTCAACCACTTTTATATTATTTGTAGGAGTTTCTTTAGTAAGTTTTTTAACATAGTCTCTTAACTCATTTCTATTGTTATTTACCATTCCCTAAAGTCCTGAGTGCTACCTCCATGCCATCCCTGGAACTTGTAGAAACTTCTAGAGCTTAAAGACAGACATTTTTCTGGGGTGTACAAGATTCTCAGAGGAGGATACCAGTCAACGCTTAAAGCTGTAGACTCTTGCTTGCATTCTGGCTGTCTATGTGATCTGACTTTTAGTATTTAACTTCCTGGCACTTTGCCTTTCTGGTGTGTAAAATGTAGACCGAGTAGCCCTAATCCCGACCGGGTGAACATAGCGCTGTTCACCCCTCCTTAGGATGGCTGCATTATTCAGGATTTCTGCTCACTGACTCATTTTATTTACTCGTTTCATTACTAGTCCTTCGTTGAGTCTTAGCCAACCTCTGGGTAATGCTTGATTACCGTTTCCCATGTAGCATCTCACAAGTTCACATTCCTGCTCACATTATGTGCTGCGAGCCTTTGTGTACATCTTATGGGCAGCTGGGAGAGGTTGGGTAGGGGATTGTAAGTGAATTTACTTACCATCCAGCTCTAATGACTCATGTCCTGGGACTTGACAGTCCTACCTCTTTTTTCTGGCAGGATAGATTTTATACTTCATCACTGTTCCCTAAGAGGTAACTGTGAAGGTCCTGCTCTCCAGTTCCATGAATGACAATCTAACGTGGGTGTCAGTGTGGCGCGCTTGTGGCAACTTATAATGGTTGCTCTTCACTATCGCTGTGAAGAGCACCCAAAGTCAAATAACTTAAGGGAGAAAGGGAGATTTATTCAACCTACAGTTCCAGAGGGGAGGAACAGTCTTTCATAGCAGAAGTGGCATGGCCGGCTGGCCGAAGTTAGGGGCAAGCTAAGTCGCTCCCATCCATGACGGCTGACGGCTGGAGAGTGTCCCTTCTTCTTCTGTCTTCTTTTCTGTGGTTCCTTTTATCTGGTCTACTGCTGGGATCCAGTGAGATCAAGGGAGGCTTCAATCCGATCTAGGGCTGATCTTTGTATTATCCAGATAATCTCTTGGTGTCTGCTGATCTTAGTCAATGCCAGGCGTGTCAAGTTGACACTAACCATCACACAACTACTCCGTGACCAGCCAGTCTTTCACAGCTTTCCACATTTAGTTATTGGAGTGTTTCATACCACTGTCTAGTTTTCCAGTTTTTCTTGAAAGGACTCTACAATGCTGAGTTGGTAGTGATTTTAAGTAGCAGCTGGCCGTGACTGCCCTGATTGGCTGAGGCAAGAGCTGTGTCGTTCATCAGAGCCCCAGGGACTTGTTTACCTGTGTTCAATCTTTCCATTCATCGATGAACTTAATTATCATAATTCTTAAGCCAACTACTTGATTTTAAAAATTTTTATTTATTACATGTCATTGTGCATACGCGCGTGTGCGTGCAAGCATGAATGTATAAGGTCAAAGGACAATTTTATGCAGTCGGCTCTTTCCTTCCACCTTTACATGGATTCTAGAATTGACTCAGGTCAGCAGGCTTACCTAGCAAGCACCTGTCTATCTGCATTGAGCCATCTTGCTGACTCTTTTACTTAATATTTTTTGTAAGCTACCTCACTGCAGCTATTCTTAGCTGACATTCGAGTTTTGGGCTCTCATTTTAGGCTGTAGATGTGGTCATCACTAATTACAACTTGAACTAGGACATGAATAAATAACGCTAACAGTTCTCCATGTTTTATATAGTATTGAAAAAAAAAAACCCTGTGCTTCAGCATGTGCAGATATGCCCCATATACTTGTAGAAGCCAGAGGTAGACGTTGATTGTTCTACTCTGTCACTCTCCAGCTTATTTTTTGAGCTGGTCTCTGTCCCTCAGTGCTGATTATGGGTACGCTGGTTCTGAGGATCCAAACTCATATTCTCATCCTTTCACAAGAAGTGCTTAACCCATTAAGTCAGCACTCTAAAGACATTTTTAACCAGTCCTGTGCTCTGTAACTATCCTGTTTCATAGTTATTCGTCCCAAATCCATCAATTACAACATAATAGCATCAGAATTAAACCCCAGGGCAATTGGTTCTTATTCCTCTTCTCTGGTTTATTCAACGAACAAAGATTCATTTGCTTACTTGTCCACATGGTCGGTCACTAAATAAATAATTGCTGATAATTATGAAATGTATTTCAGACTCTGTACTAGGCAACAGGGATACAGAGCAAGCCTGGCTCCAGGATTTGAAAGTCCCACATACCGTTTAAAGCTAGAAGACAGATTATTCTGAGTGTACTGTGATGGCATATCATAAAGTGCAGAAAATATGCACAAAGTACTGTGCTGAGCAAGTAATTAACTTTCTCTGTGATTCAGATATACCTCTGCTACTATAACGAACAATGTCATTGGCTCAGGACCCCACTAGATTTCCTGAGACGAAGATGGTTAATATAGACCATGTCTGGGAATCATGTTGTCACAGAGACAGGAGAGAGTAAAACATAAAGAGTGCAGGACTGGAAATCAGGGCAGGTGTCCAGTCCTGGGGCAGAGGCTTCTAGATGCTTCACATGGAAAAAAAGTCAAGTCTACAGGTACCTTAAGTTATTCACCAGAGCCAAAGCACACAGGAGACAGGAGATACTATAGCTGAGAAAATAGGCATGAATTGGCGAGCGCGCTCCACGAGGCTGCAAAAGATTTGAAATGGTGTCGGCGCTTAGTTGTAAACAACGTTGTGATCAAAGTGTCTCTGCCCGTCGTGAGGACAAGTAGAACTGTAGAAAACTTCTGAGATCTGAGGGAAAATAGTGACTCTTTGGAGAGTCCAAGTGAATGTGAAAAAGCTGGGATCAAGTTTCTTCTGCAAATGCCTTTACCATGAAAGTAAAAAGGCGACGGAACACGTCGAAGGCCGCAACGCACTGAGGGTGGAGGTCCAGGGGTCTCCGGCACTAGTTGTACCTTCCGTCAGTGGCAGAAGAGCTCAGCGAATAAATGTGTTGCCATCCTGCAAACAGTCTGATCACTTTCTGAGCTGTCAGACGGACCCGATGTAAGCTGCCCTTCTCTTCATATCCTTCTAGCCCCTTGACCTAAGTCTCATTTCCAGAGTTTGACCAAGTAACCTTTATAATCTGCTGTTCTCTGGGGGATTCTTTACTTATCCTGTCTCCTCCCCCTGAGTTACTTCCCTTTCTTTGGCTCATTTCCTAGGATTTTCCTCGTGATCAAATCTTTTCTCCTTAGGAAGTTTTAGAAGTTGCCACTCTATAAACCCTGGAGATAATTCTTTCAGCAGGATGATGAATATATCACCCAGGGTTGGGGGACTTGGCAAGTGGATGGTCATGCTTTCAGGGGCTCCTCTTTCCTCTTATCTAGACTCTTGCATTGTACTCTTTATTACCTCTACCAATAATGCTGCCATCACATAATCTTAGATAGCACTGTCCGTGTGGAAATCTTTCAGGGATTCCATGGTGAGCAAACCCCAAGATGGATAGGCTTGGCGACTTTTGAAATAAGACCTGAGGTCAAATGATCAGAATGGGTCACAGCCTCTAACCCTTGTTGCTATGTTTATGACTATCCTCCTTCCATCCACCAGATTTGGACCTAGGTGGGTTAAAAAAAAAAACTACACCTAATGTCTTCTTCTTTTGTAACTTATTAGTAATTGAGTATCAGTAAATTGACAGAATAAGAGTTGTGACTCTTTGGGGATTTTAGGGGCTGGTTAGACCAGATGTCAGATTTCTAATCTTGTATTCCAATCCCCAGAGCTGAGTCTGTCATAAGATGTGAATACAGGCTGACCCAGCAGCTGGAAGCTGCTGGCATAGATGTAGCGTGTTGTTCGTAGACACTCCCCGCTCAGTCCCTGACCCTTCTCCGTCCAGCCTTGCAAAATCTACAATATTTTTAAGCATAAGTGTTTGAAACTATTCTCAAGAGCTCTTTTTTCTGTTAAAAGGCCTGTCCAATTTTTGGTCTCAACCACTGACTACGTGTTCAGGGATGCTATTCAAATTTTCTAATCCCCAGATTGAAATGCACTGTCTACCCCTTTATTGTATTTCTTTATGAGAGCCGGGCACATGAGGTAACCTTTAGCAGGAGTTGGCAAACTATTTCGTAAATGAAAATCTGGAGGAGCACAGCCTCGCATTCATTGATTTGCATGCACATAATTGACGGCCTATTCCATAATACAAGGGCAGAGCTGAGTGGTTGAGAAAAATGCTACTTAGTCTGAATCAAACAAACAAACCCTGAGACAATACTCCACACTCATTTGTAGGAAGCAAAGCAAAATGAAAACTAAAACAAATAATCTAGCTAGTCACTTTCTTTGGATGGGGGCCCAGAGTATAATACTGACCTGTTTGGGATATGACTTCATGATAAATTTCAACCAAGGACAGAAACTTTTTAAAATGCCTACGTAAGAATGTCCATATTTTGTGCATATAGCCAGTGGGGACCTTGGACCTCCTTCTTCCCTTTCTTACCATGATATCCTTGGGGATTAGAGGATTGCTGCTTGAGGAGGAGATGCATAGCAGAGCCATATGTTAGGTAGCATAAGAGAGGGCAAGCAGGCCGGCAGCCCGCAGTGTGACAGCTCAATCGCCACAGCACCATGCCATCTGGCTCCTACGTTTTCACCTCCACATTTTCTCCAGGAATCTGTCCTTCTCCAACAATGCCCTGAAGTGCGACTCAAGTTGAATGGTATGTTAATTCTGAATTTAAAAATCAAAGTTCAGCCTTGGTTTCTCTTCTAGAGGAAAAAAAGATTAAGTAAACTTGCAGCAAAGAAAGAATTGGAGCCTGTTTCCTGATCTCCCACCAGATCTCTTGACATATGATTGATTGATTGATAAAAACAGTGATAGTCAAGGTGTGCAAAGTATTGTTTTGATATATGGACACATTGTGAAATGATGATTACAATTAGGCTAACTTAACATCTGTCATCTAACATAGTTACTTTTCTTCTTTTGATGGTGTGACTCTTTGTCATTTATTCTCCTAGCTAATCCTGAGTAAATGATGTAAAATCGTATTAACTATAGTCACTACATAATAATGAGTGCCGGAATGCATTCCTTTTATAGTTTTAATCTGTGCCCTTTGACTAATATTTTACTGATCTGCTGAGCCAGGAAGCCACCTCTGCTCATTGTTTCTATTCAGTCAGAAGTCTTCAATTGCACATGTCAATAAATCACATAGTCTCTATCTTTCTATGTCCATCTTATTCTGTTTATCTTGATATCTTCGTGTTCTTACACATGGAAAAATATCTTTATCCCAAAACAAGCTTTATAATATTTCATGGTATTTGTATGTGTTCATATTTCCTTTAATCACTGATTTATGCATTCACATTATATTCATGCCATGTCTTGGTTATGGTGAGTGATACTGTCACAAAGTTGGGAGTAGTAATATCTCTTCAAGATACGGATTTCATATCCTTCGGCTATACAGACAGATGTGGGATTGCTGGATTGGATGAAAGTATTTTATTAGCACATTTTATGCACTTTTGATTTTGAGTGGATATTAGTGTTTACACGTATGACTCTCTGACATGCCTCCATATGCATTCATTCATGTAGCCACTACAGTGCTTTGCAATACAGCCTTTATTTTAGGTTTTGCGGGTTTATCCAGTTTCTGTGCACTTTGTACTCTGAAGTGTTTGCCTTCTAAATCTACAGATGCTGCGATTCTAAACCTGTCCCTGGACTGGCCAGCAGCGTAGAGCCACAAAGTTCATGTCAGATATACTAAATCAGAACCTGTGCATAACCCATGTCTTAGTGATGCAAATGGATGCTAAAAGCTGCACAAACTGTTTTCACGAGCGTCTTCATTTCCCATGGCATAAAGCAATGACTGACTGAGTGGTGGAGGCAGAAGGGTATGGAATGTGTCTGAGCATCGAATCCCGAGATGAAGTCTCTAGAGCCCAGTGTCTTTGCATTCCTAATAATTTCAAAGGCATTTCTGAGTATGTAACCTATGAAAAGGAGTTATGTTGCAGTGGATCCTTGAGTCTTTTTTTAAGTTTAATCCCTATTAAATTCTCTGACAACCTCTTTATTCCAGACCAACAAAGGTTATATAATATGGTTCCTCATCATTACTATCCCATTCATTGTTATAGAAGGTTGTCTCCACTCTAAGCACCATCCTTTTTCTTTAACAAGGACCCTTTTTCTTCTGAGTAAATATTCTCATACGTATTTAGCCATTAACTCCAAATATTGTGATTTTTTTAAAAATCATAAAAAGTTAAGTGAAAATATTGCAGGCTTATAAGTCTGCTAGGACTGGGAAACCTTAACCAGTTTTCAAATGAATTGCAAACAATGCCAGATAAATTAAAATCACTATTTTTATATGCTACATCTCCATTCGGAACATGAATGGAAAGTGCTTTGGAAATTATTGTATTTGTACTGTGATTTGCCTGTAATGTCTAAATTTCTGTGTAAATATGTTTAAATCCCAAGAAGTCCTTCATCTTCTCACATCGGAATGCCATTTAATGTCTCCCCTTCATACTTCTCACACATCAAAATGCCATTGAATGTCTTCTCTTCTTACAAATGAATCCAATACATGATTACACTCAGTCTACCTCCTCTCTCCTATGTAGATTTGATCAAAGTTGTAATCAGTATCAGTGCATGAGAAAATATCACATGGTTTACTTTGGTTGATAATTGAGTGGCAGTTTTCAGTTTAGAAGATAACCAACTACAGTATTCTTAATCCCTTGGAAAAATGCTGTTTATGATTTTCAGCACATGAAAAACACTTCCATGCCATTTCTTGTTCACTATTAGTGAAAGGTAATATAAAGTAGAACACGCAGCATGCCTTGAAATGAAAAACATCTAGATTCTATTCTAGTAGTTCGACTTAATAGTTGAATCTGCAGGGCAAATCTTTTGTGTTCTCTGGACTTTTGTTTCCTTATGTGTATATCGGGGATGAATGTTACTTGCTAGTTCCTAGGCTATGGATAGATGGAATTGGTCAAGGATACCCTAGCTGCACCTAGTAAGTATTCGGTTATCAGTAGCTATGTTTAACAATCGTTTTTATTACAGATCTAAACATTGAGCACGTGCTAATTAAGTCTGCCACTTTCTCCTTCCGTGCATTGTATTCGCCTTATTGTATCGCTAAGTTTTCTCTTTTTGCCACATTCACCTCCAGCCTTAAAAACCAGACTGTGGAAGAGATAAAAACTATTCACACCATTGCCACTCATTGTCCCCATTGCTGTGCCTGGCTCCTGAACTGTTTCCACAGCTTCTAGAGGATGCCTGGATAAGTCATTTACATGCCAGTGGAACCAGTCCAGCGAGGGCACTGGGCACTTCTACGGGCACTTCTACGGGCTTGATGCTTCCGCTAATCCCTACTGGTCCTTTGAATGTTTGTTACTAAAGCTTGCAAGACACTGTCTGAAAGTGAAGAAAATGGCAGACGATGGGAGGAGGCACAGTGTTTCACTTTGCCACCAGCAGCCTCCTGTGTTTGTGCAGTAGGAATTGATAATTGGGTCTCCATGCCACAACATGCATTCCCAATTCTGTTAGGTGATTCTCTTCAGAGTGTTTTGCCTTTCCTTTCTATTTTCTTTTAAAAAGAAACCTTGGGATTTGGGTTTTTGTCTTGCCTATCTCCAGCTTCTGTTTAAGTGGATGTTTTATCGACAGAGCTTGAGCTCACAATACCCATTAAAAGAGCAGAGAAGACATGAAAGACAGAGAAAGAATTCAAACAGATGGATGAAAGTAGCCAAACAAAACGGGTTTATAGCTGCTTAATAAGAGAGGGATAAAGCAGCTTAGGAGAAAAACCACAGCTTATAAAAAACCTCTCAAATTAAAAACTTTCATTTGCTTTGCATCTGAACGTCTTCATACATACTCAGGCATGAATGAAGGCAGTTTATTCATTAGGTTCATGCTCAGCGTCCGTACTAGCGAGGTCATGTAGTACAGGGTGGGACCTGAGTGTCGTCAATAGTGTAACAGTTACTCTGTGTGTTGCTGATAAAATTATGGTGAAGCAGCTTAAGGGAACAAGGAGTTTATTTTCTCTTGGTTATAGTGTTTGTCCAGCTTGGCAGGAGAACATGCACTATCACCAAAGGGCCAAGGGAACCGGCCACGCCACATCCACATAATGGTTGAGACGCGGACGATCCTTACTTGCCAGACCAGCACATCTGGCCAAGTATACACAAAGATGTCAGCTTTCTCAACCAGCTCTCTGCATTTTATTCACCTTTCCAGGGCCTAGTCCTACCTACCTTGAGCTGGGTCTTCCCCATCAACTAGACAATTTCCTGCAGGTTTACTCTGGACTTAACTACTAATTATCTGCAAATGTATTCAGAGTTCAAACCCTCAACCATCAACTTGACACCTGTATTTAATTATGACAAATAGTAAGACTCTAATTACCTCTTACTTTCTTTGCGTGTTCCTGTGATTTCAGGTTAGATTACAGCAGGAGAAGCTACACTCATAGCGACATTTGCATTGCGTATTGGGCAGCTTTAAGCAGTGGTTGCAAATGGTTTTTACTTGACTGCAGGGTTAAGGCAATCTTGGGGGTTCACATCGTAAGTAATGAATCCACCCTCACTGAAGGATGTATATTCCTAGACAAGATAATGTAGGCAGGATTGATAGGCTCACAGACCTGGTAAATGCATTGCTTTAATGATTTACTTCCCAAAGAATTAAGTGACAGAAGAGCATCAACATCCCCACGGAGTCTTGAACACAGAGGCTGGGAAGAAGACTGCAAACCAGCAATTCAGCAAACAGTTCTGAGAGGCCCAAGGGGCTAAGGAAGAGGTTAAGACCCACAACAGCCTCAGGTTCCCTACTAACCATAGAGAGTAAATAGCTAAGAGTGCTCGGGTCTGAGCTTCAAGTTAGGTATACAGAAGGAAAAGCTAAACGATATGCTTGACCCAGCGATCAACCAAGATCTCCAAATGGGCAAGACTCAAGATTTGTCTCAGTGAGACCAGTCCTTTGAGACTCATCCCTGGCCCATTGCACATCAATTTCTGGAAACAATGGCGGGGGGGGGGGAAGGGGGAGCAGGATTTTGAGTGCCTAGGTCTTAATTCTGGATGAAAGTAAGCCGAGAGCATACAGAAACTCAGAAAAAGGTCATGGTATAGATGCAGACGGGATCTGCTTGCACTGTACGAGTGTGGAAGTGTGGAAAGTGCTCATTTTGGGAGGCAAACAGAACCACATTCAAATCTGATACCTATTTGTGAGTATATTCACATTTTAATACCTATTTGTGAGTATAATCATCTATATTCCAGCACCATCTTGTCAATCATTGCAGAGTTTAAAAGAAAGATTTCTGGAAGTCTTTTAAATTTGCTTTTATTTTTATTCTCATAGTTTCCCACCTGAATGCAAAAAATTTAAGTAATTTTTCACCTCATATGACCCAATCTCATCCCTTCTCCTTATCCCATGGAAAACCCTCTTTCTTCCAATCTTCCCAGTCTCTGTTCCATGTCTTTGTCTGTATGTGTCTCACTGAGTTTCATCAGAGTTGCCCCCATTTCCATGTGTCTGAGCACTTGGTGGCGCATGGATGATTTTCGGTATATATGAGAAAGCAGATCCCAAGTTTGGGTGTCATATGGCTTCTGTTACTTCAGGCCAGCTCACTCCTCAGTAACACATATTGATCTTATTACATTAAAGATACTTTATTATATTGCAGTGGGAAAGACTCTGATGTAGAAATTTGGAGTTCTGCTACTGATAAAATTGATGGCAAACTATTTTCTGTGGGCTACACTTTTCACATCTATAAAGTGTTGTGATTTGACTAAACAATCTTGCTTTGCTTTAGGTTAGAATGTTTCCTATTTATTTTATTTCTAGTATTCTATTCAGCCTCATCTCCTAGATGCCAGATGGCAAAATGCCCCGGTAATGTATGCAGGACCCAAACTCATTCTGGGGAAAAAAAATTAGGCCACACACAAACGATTCCTAAAGTACAGAGAACTGAAATCAGCAGAAGTCTTTAGCTTTTTGCTATTATTGTCATTTGTAAAGCAGAGACACAGCCTGTTAAGAGGAGATATTGTCCTTAATATTGGACTTAAATTTGCCTAACAAAACCCACCGAGGCTGTTTAGTGTTTAGTGTAAGCTCTAAGGGTGAGGCAGGGGGCACAGGGTGGGACAGGTTTCATTTCCCTCTCTCACCTTTAATCTCCTTCACTACTTGAAAGCATCAAAGAGGAAAAAGACTATCTGTTGGTCTAGCTTTCTAAATGTTGTTTGTTCTCTGTGTGTGTTGAGGCGGCCTGCATGGATGTAAGGGGGTTTCATGTATTTGGTTCTTTCTACAGTAGGCCAACATGGGCAGAAAGAGTCCCAGGTTCTACTGCATCCCTTGGACGCTTGCTGTGTATCCTCCTCATCCTTCTGGCTTCTGTCCTTTCTGCTGTCACTCCAAAGACACATGCAAGGTGGATTTGCTGTGTCGGGTGTCTGGTGGAAGCAAGTCCATCTGCTGCTTGCCAATTGATCAGTGAAGTGATGCGCTCGTGTTAACTCCCTCCATTTGCTTCTCCTTCATTCCACAGTAATGAGAAGGCAAATGATGATTTGAAAGGGATTGAGAGAGGCACCTAATTCAGATCAGTGATGTAGAACCACTACATGAAAAGCTGGTCTATGGAGAAAATAGACTTGGGAAGCCTCAGAGTAGAATTTTGTTCCTGAAGATCAAAATGGAAGAAAGGTTTATCCAGATAGTATTGAGGCATGACTTCCTCCTGTTGTATCTTCCTAATCTTAAAGATTTTCAGATTTGTTTTTGAAACAGAGCGGGCTAGGGGAAAGCTTTCTTGTGAGGTCTTTCAGCTAATTAACTCCAGCTCCAAAGGAACACTCGAGACACCCTGCTTTTTCTGAAAACTTCGGTGGTAAAATCTTGGTCAAGGCCATGGATAAAGCATCCTTGATATATGTTAATTTTCTGTCATCTGTGGCAAGCAAAGTAGTGACCCCACTTGTCTCATGAGGATTATTGATGAAATTGTCTAGAGAATGTTTGTAGAGAGAAGAATGTTCTTGCATTTTTTCTTTCTGATCTCTGGTTCTTCTCTCAACACATAGCTCATTTTCTTTCCTTCCCAATCTCCATCACTATCCCAACCTATGGGAATACCAATGATCATTTCTTTGAAAATATGACTGGGGTTGAGACAGTAAAAGTTTCTTAATGGGATTGCATCCTCAAAAAACCCCAGAAAATTTGGGGCCCAGAGAGATAACACAGCAGGTAAGGTACCTGTTTTGTAAACCTGGCAATCTGAATTCCATCCCAGGAAGCCCACGTGGTGGAAGGAGGTTGTGAGTCTTCATTGTGTTTCTTTCTGATGTGAGAAAGTTACTTTAGGAAACTCCCTCCCACTGGTCTTTGTGTAGCCAGGAGGAAGGTAGGAGTATCTGTTATCCTCGCTACCCACTGCCATGGTTTGAAATGTGAGATGCTCTCCACACGCTTGTATGTTTGAATCTTTAGCTACTGCCAGCATTTGTGATGGTCATGGCACCTTCAGGAGGTTCAGCCTTGCTGGAAGAAGGCAGTCACTGGGCTTGGGTCTTGAGGTTGATTAGCCCTACCCTGTTTGAACATGCGAGTCGCTCTTAAGCACTAGCAGCTCTCTTCCTCCATGATGGCTGTGACTTAAGCCTCCTCCAGTGTCTCTCACAAACCATGCCTTTTCTACTTGGAGGGACCGCGTATCTCCCCTCTGGAATCATAAGCTGAATTAATCTCCCTTTAAGTGACTGGAGTTTGAGTCTTGTCTCACAGCAGCAGAGAAGAGTAATTGATGCAACCATCTAATGACACCAATTGAGCAAGAATGCTTCCCTGGTAGGGAGAATCCATCTCTCAGTAAAGTGCATTCATGGCAAGTGGCTAGTGTCTGGTCATTATTGAGTACATGGTACTATGATAATAGAACCTAGGCTCAGAGCAAAAGAAACTGGTTCCAAAGAACTCTTTCAGCATCCTTACATATGAAGTTGGAATGGAGCTAACTAAAGCTTTATCCAAATAAACTATCTGTTATATGGCTTATGATGGGAAGTTGTAGGTACCAATTCATTTTAATGATTGATTTACCTCATACCTAGTTGCACTTTCAGGCTTCTGTAATTTACTAGAAGATTTCCATGCACAGAAGACAAACTCACTAGAATCAAAGAAATCATATAAGGAGAGCAATGAAAATAACCTAGGGATTAAAAAACATGCCTCTTTCATTTTCAAACAATGGAATTGCCTGTGAGACATATTATTTAAAATATAGGCACACATATACATTGAGACTGCCATTTAGGGGTATGGAAGATCACAAATTAATTCAGATTAACTAATTCAAATTACTTTTTTCATAGAAACTAATTTTAATTCCTCATAACTGTGAATAAAAGGCCATTATGGATGGCTATAACATTAAGATTCACTTTCTAATCTTTACATAGGAGGCTGTAACGATTACAAGAAGAATAAAGAAAAATATTTAGACAGAGAAGTAAGTACAGTAACTAGAGACAGCAACCAATGTGTATCAGGCACCTTGCCTAGCAACTTTAGCATTTTCTAGATATTAAGACTCTTAAAACTTGTATTAAATGTCTGAATTTTATCCCTCAGTGAGATTTTTCATAACTTGCATAATGTCCAAAATTATTAGAAGAAAAGTTGGAGATTAAGTCCAGCTTCCCTAATTCCTGAGCTAAGCTCTTAATTGCTAATTTCTTATCATATTCTTAGAGTCTTGGGAGTTGAGATCATTCTAGCAGGATCTTTCTTTCACACCAGTTGAACAAGAATGCTTCCCTAGTAGAGAGACTCCATGTGTCAGTAAACAGCATTCATGGCAAGTGGCTAGTGCCTGATCATTACTAAGTACACTGTACCATGACAATAGAACATGGGTTCATAGAAGCATGGATGAAGGCAGAGATAAGAATATGCATGTTCTGAATGCTCCATGTCCAGCATTCTGGGAATTATGGTGCTAAGAATTTTCTTTTGGAATGAGAGAAATTGAAGCAATTGACAGAAGAACTCTTGTCTTGTCCTAAAGGATAAGCATAATTACGTGGATAATTTAGCCCAGAAGGCTTAGTGACTGATTGGCATCCAGTGATATTGATATAGCTTCCATGGGAAAAGGGCAATTGAGTGTGTGTGTGTGTGTGTGTGTGTATCAGAGGGAAATGTATCCATGTGGAGGCCTAAAAGTGACACTGGGAGTCATCCTGGGTTACTTCAACTCCTTTTGGCGTCACTGTGGGATTTCCCAGGCTCCATCCTCCAGAATTGGAAGCATAGGCTGCCATTGCCGTTTCTGTCTGGGCATTTTAATTGGGATCTGGGTTCCAAACTCAGGTGTTTCTGCTTTCAAGGCAGGATCTTAATCCCTAAGCTATCTTTCCAGCCCGAGATAAACTTTTAAAGCATCAGAAATGTGCGGCGATACTTTGCAAATACTTCTTACATAGCAGAATGGTGCAGTTTTAAGAGTTAAACCCATAGACATTTAAGTCATGTGTACTCAGATAAAAGGCTCTTAGAGACTTTTATAATACCTCTATGATTTATTGCTATAAAGTATAACCAATAACGGTTAAATACTGATTACTGTAGCATATTATATGTCATAGATAATCAGTAAGCATAATAATATACATGACATAATAGTAGTACCTACTAGTTAGTATTGTTGGACACATTCATTGACTTGAGTTTAACAAAGGCCTAGCTCAATATTTGGCCTGTAATAATATCTAAAAGCCTAGTTTGCAATTTTTTATTTTATTGAAGTGAGAAAAATATTATTTCTGATTTTTGTTTGGTTGGTTTTTCTTCCTTTTTTTTCCCGACCTGTGAAGAGAGTAAGACAGTGTTTTTGAAAATCTATAGACCCCTGTAGAGATGGCTAGAGAAATACATATGTTTATAATTCCTTCCAGGTTTATTTTTTTCCAACAGTTTCAGACTTGAAATTACAAACCATCTATTCTCCTAAAAAGTTCTGTGTTTGCACATTACCTCTTTTAATTGTCATAGTGTTTTTGTGAATTGGAAACTATTATGCCCATTTTTGAAAGGAGAAAACTGGAGGCCAGAGAAAGGATAGAAAGGTGCCAGCTATTGAGCAGATGAATCATAGTAGTAGCCTAGCTGCTGTCTCTAGCACTCCAAATTGAGACCATATTGAGGTTCAACCTACTTCAGAAACCTACTTCACTTTAGTGCAGCTGTAAGACAGAAAAGTGATTTGTTCATGGTCTTATGGTATGTTTTGGTCTTAGTATGTTTGGAAGAGCTGAGTCTTTCAAGGTAAGTGCTCCTTCCTCATCCATGGTTCCTTGTTTTCTTCGTGGTTTTGTAGTTATTTGAATGTTCAGTCCAGGATGCTTGGGAAGAGAAATAGCAATATGAAGCAGAGAGAGAGAGAGAGAGAGAGAGAGAGGAGATCAAGGAGAGGGGAAAGAGTAAAGAATGAACTCACATGGGAAAGTTAGATCAAGAATAGGCAGCAGGCATGATGTCCCTATATCTGTAGCATTCCACACCATGCCATTCTAGGAATGTTGCTACCTGACAAGAAGCCATCTGTCCCATTCCATAGCTACCCCCACCATGGTGATTGCAGTGACCATAGCTGTCGACACAACCTATGTGACTTTCACAGATGGCCAGTGAGGCAGTGGGACCCCATCACTGTGTAGAGCAGCTCAACACCACTGCACGGTTCCAATTCCCTTTGCAGGTCCGTGTTGCCCGACATGGGATCCTGGCCATGTGTCTCCTCCGAGGAGAGATGCTTGCTCCCAGAAAGCATTCTCTTGACATTTTGACATTCACTCAGGGAAAAGCTGATGGCTGGCCACGGGCCCGGTCATCAGAGCCATCAGAATCAAACGATATTTTCTGAGCGGCCGTCGATAAAGTGTGCATGAGATTATTATTGTTTGCCAACGCTCTATCGATCTTGGCTTCGTGGAGCTCGGAGTCTGTTTATAGCCACCTATAAAAATGAACGGCCACTTCTTCTACTGAAGGTTAACCCAGTGTGTTTATTTAATTGAATGGAAATGGCTTCGTGTTTTCCAAATGCCATTGTTAATAAATTTTTTCTGTGTGACCATTTTGTGGGAGTAGAGAGAAGGATTTCGGTTGCCGAGGGTTGTTGCATTTGTGGAAGGCAAGAAACAAAAGACAAAGACACAGATATGATAATGGAATAGCTTCCCTGTGTATAGTGTTATTAAATGTCCTTAATCTATATTAGTACTGTTTTTTTTTTCAATTTGTCAGTTAAAAAAACCTTTGTGTGTTTTTAATTTTTTTCTCTGCCTATTTTTGTTTGATTTGGAGGGTTTCAGAATGAGCATTTGAGAAGTGACATTTATTGTTAGTTTGGAGGGGGCGTCTAATATTTTCTGCTAGCATTTGATTCCTCCTTCTTGGTCCATAGACTTCTAAAAGATTCTGCTGGAATGTGGAGTCTTGTCAAATAGAGACAGACTCTGGCCATCCTGTTGACCTGCTTCTGAAGAGATACTGTTGTCTGCCTGGAGGGAAGCGGGAACAGCTTTCTCAGAGGGACCGGAAGAGTTGGGAAGAGTCTCAGAAGCTGTGAAACTCAGTTGGCTTTTCCAGCACACTTGATGTAAATCAGAAACTTCAGCCAAGCCTTTGAGTGTTTCAAAGAGAAACATTAGAATAATTCACTTGCTTGGCTTTTTTTTTTCTTTCTGGAAACGTTTGCCTGCTGGTGTTGGACACATGGGGAATTTCCATTTTTAAATTTCTCTCCTATTGTGCCTCCCTCTCCTTTCCAGAAAAAGAAGGAATATGGCCATAAAAGATTTTTAGCCTTGAAACATACATGTGCTTGAAACACACACACACACACACACACACACACATACACACACACACACACAGAGAAGGAGCTTCACTAGCTAGCCCATCTCCCCAGCCAACGTTTTTAGAGAGAATGTATGTATGATGTTGGGGGGAGTGAATATATGTTGTGTGTATATGCATATGTACAAGGACACCTGCACATGTGGGCACTAAGTGTCTTTGACAATCACTCTCCACTGCTATTATTAAGTCAATTCTCTCAGCTGAACTCAGAGCTGCCAATCAACTAGACTGACTAGTCAGCTTGCCTGGCGATTCCCTATCTTTGCTTCCAACTGCTTCTCGCTGTTCTAGTCATTGCTGAGGGATCAACAACTAGACAAGGGCTGCAGCTGGAAAGACAAGGAAGATTTAAAACAGGCTGGCTGCAGGGCTGGGGAGACAATCAGTGGATAAAGCACTTACCACACAAGAATGAGGAAGACTGGAATTCAAATCTCCAGAACCTATGTAAAGGTTGGGCAGATATGACCATCATCAAATTCCAACAGGCTAGAGGCAAAAAAAAAAAAAAAATCCCCAGGACCAGCTGCTGAGCAAATCTATCAGATTGGCAAATTCTAAGTTCAATATTGACCTGGGCTTAACAACAAAGATTGAGAGTGATTGAAGAAATCATCCAAAACCAACGTCAAGCTCTCTCTCTCTCTCTCTCTCTCACACACACACACACACACTCAGCCACTTTTATACATACACATACAAACACACATACATGCAGGCACACCTTCCATGTATATATATATATATATACACAGCTACTAATAGAGTTAGGAGACTGGCTTAGTTGGTAAAGTCCTTGCCATGCAACATTGGAATTTGACTGTGGATAACCACAGAAGAGCCAGGCTGTGTCAGGGTGCACCTTCAATATCAGCACTGGGGAGGCAGTGAAAGTCTGTTCCCTGTGGCTCGCTACCAGCCAGTCTTACCAACTCAATGAGCCGTAGGGTCACTGGGACATCCTGTCTCCACAATAAGGTGGAGAAGCAGTTGAGGAACAGATGCCATAGTCAACCTCTCACCTGCACATGCATGTGTCCGCACATGCATATACTCCTCTATCCCATCCCCAGCCCTACACGCCAGGGCTGAGGAGGTAAGTCAGTGGTTAAAGTGCTTGCCACACCAATACCAGTGTTTTGTGGACCAGTGTTTTGATACCAGAACCCATGAAAATGCTGAGTGGACGTGTGGCTCACCTGTAATTTCAGCACCCTCCCATTGGAGAAACTTTTTTCTGGTGGTAATTTCAAGACCAGATGCACCCTAATTAGAGATGGCATGGAATCACAGTATTTGATACCTGTTTCTTCAAAGTTACACCAGCATAGATGTATTATTTTGATCTCCCCCCCACACTCCCTTTTTTTTTTCTTTGAGAAATTGACTGGTAAATGAAGCAGGCCTAGAACCTGATCCCTCTCTGGGTAAGTTGACCTGCATTTTGTGCTGACAGTAGGGCCACGTTGCCTGGGTGACTTCCTGTGACAAAGCAATGTAAGGAGTGATGACGAAGACCAACACCTGTGGAGTCAGATTTCAGGATCTGAATCCCTCATTGAACAATGAATCCTTCATTTGCAAACCTCTTAACTTGTCTCAGCATCAGCTTATCCACCTGTAAAATTAACTCATGAAAACAATAAGCACAGTTGTTTGTGCAGGACATAATTCCAGAAATCTTCAGCATTATCACCAAATGGAATGTTTCAAAATATTGCCACAGAATTGCCTGTCTGTGAAGCTGCCATGATATCCCTCCCTCCCTCCCTCCCTCCCTCCCTCCTTCCCTCCCTCCCTCCTTCCTTCCTTCCTTCCTTCTTTCCTTCTTTCCTTCCTTTCTTCCATCCTTCCTTCCTTCCAGTGGAGGATGCTGACTGTCCTCTTCAGCCATGGTTAATCCCAAAGTTTACCATTTTAGCTATGCTGGCTGGCTGGACAACTTGTGGATCCTTCAATCTCTGCCCCCAATGCTATGGAAAGTGGCTTTTGTGTTGGTGTTGAAGATTCAAATCTAGGTCCTCTTGCTTGTGTAGCAAATGCTCTTACTGTCTCCTCAGCCCCTCAAGATGATACTATGTAGTTCAAACTACCTTCATCTTAGAATCCCCCTGCTTCAATTTCCCAGAGACGGGGATTTCAGGTATATGCTATCACATCCATCTAGAAGCTACTATGGTAAGGCTAAGTGATAATGATGATAATGGTGTAGACACCAATCAATTTGCAAATGTACACCACTCTTCATGACGTCACTCACAGAGTTATCAGAACAAACCCATCCTCCCATTTTGGAGATATAACCAGAAGCATATATTTTTTATAGTGAAAGAATTAAGTGTCCTTCCATAGAAGAACCATTAGTTTCAGAGCCAAGACGCCACAATTCCACATGCAAAAAATTATCTTGTGCAGAATATCTTTGAAGAGGAAAAATGTTTTGAGGTTCTTAATGTTAGAAATTGAGACCTAATTCATTTCAATTGCAGATCGGCTCTTCATTTCTATATCATATTCCTCTTGATATAAACATAAGAATATTTACTTCAGTATTAAATATTTCCAGCCCATTATCTGGATATTTTTGTTGCATAATTTTCTTCATCTTACTGGATATAAAAGGTCTGTCATTGGATATAAATACTTATTTTCAAAATCCTTTAATAGAAAAATAAGACTTAATGTGGTTTTCTAAGATAGTGATCTTAGACTCTAATACATAGTTTGAGGGAAAAGAAAATCCACGTTCATATATCTAGGTTGTCGGAAGGTTCCTTGTATCTTGATGGTATGGGTCTTGTGAGACTTCATGTTCTACCACAAACATGAAGTAACTCAAAGCCAATATGTGGCAGAGTCAATGAGCTCCTTGTTTCGTAGTTGATGATGACACACTTAGAGAGAGTCACTTGCTAAATAAACAAACAAACAAAACCAGCAGACATATTTGTACCTATAATGTTAGCATAATGCATTATTGCTTCTGGGCTTCCCACCAGACTAGCAGCTTTAGAAAACAAAGAAGTTAATATCTCTTGAAAGCCCAAAGGCTCAGACATTCTCCTTTTGGTCCATGTGTCTTCAGTGTAGAAAACTCAGTAGCAATACTTGTTCTGCTGATTAGATGATGATGGCAGAAGGAAAATATGCTGGGTATCACATGATCATCTCCATTGAGAATTCCTGATGTCTAAAATGTGTTTCAAGTCTTCTGAAAATCAGTTTTCATTAAATGTATTAATGATTAAAAACATTATTTTTTTTTCAAAAAGTCATATAAAGAGGCGATTTGTGCCTTTTACTAATTAGCTTTCTTATCTCCTACTGTTCTTTGCTTCATAATTAAGGATATAGGATGGATTCTTCAACTTTGATGGCGTCCATACAGGTCTTCTGGTACTGTTTTCTGAATCATCTTGTCTGCAAACTTGGATTGTGTTCTTCTAAGGGTGATGGGGGTGCCTATCTTCTATTGATTTTTGATTAAATAGAAATCAGAGACTGACAGATTACTTAAGGTGATCCCAGTCTGAAAAAGTAACATAACGCATGTCACTTCTCCATTCCCTATTTAATCATGTGCATTGCTTTATAGTTTTGGGGAAGATCTTTAATATTCTAAAGTTGGCCAAAGCTCTTGCCCTGCTATTTTCAGAAACATTGCTTTAGTGATAAAAATGGAAAATTCTGTATTAGGAAACTTGACCTCTGGGATACAAATTTAAAAGATCACGAGGTCTTCCTGCCACGCCTTTGACGTCAGTCTGGCTTTGTCCAGGGAGACTCTGAATCCGGGCGACTGAAACACTCTACTCAGAAGCAAAGGCAGGCAATCATGATAACTGATTTTTCCAGTTACACTTTACTAAGAGAAAAGACTGGCCGAAGTGGAGGGGAATGTCAGAAGCCGTGCTTTATAGCCATCTGAATTCCCCTCTTGGCATTGCCTTTCATCTTAATTTAGAGTCGTATATTTCTTGTTACCTTGTGATTTTGCTCTCTGGCACTTAATAATGTAATCTTCACGTTGCAGTGCTCCCCTCTAAATTTATAGCGCAGGAAATGAAAGAGGTTGGATCTATTGTCCTTCATAATTCAACAGAAGGGAAGTCGACTGGGAGACACGGGGATATTCTTTGGAATGCTGGGGGTTCAGTCACTGAAGCTTTTGAAGAATTTCCAATTTTCCTTTTATGAAGAATTCAGTGTTTTGGTTTCTCTGAGAAAGGAGTTGTTTGCTACTGTTGTGGAGTACCTTGAAAGGAAAAAGGAGCTACACTGGGATATCCGGAGCAGATTCCAAGCCCCAGAGCACTGTGGTCCTGGCAGATCAAAGCATCTGCAGTTGGGAAACCAGGTGTCAGGAATTTGTAATGAGAGGCTTTGACCCTCCGGTCTTCTGACTGCTGTCATGTCATTCTCTCTGAGGTCAAGGGGTGTCTTGGTCCTGTGTTGGGGTTCAGATATGAATTGGCCCCACAGTTCTTGTGTTTTCAACATGTGGTCTCCACTTGATGGCACTGCGTGGGGAGGCTGTAGATCTTCGCAGGGTGGACTCTGGCAGAACGAGGAATGTCACTCGAGGCGACCTTGAGGTTTTCTAGTCTTTTCTTCTTCCTGGTCTTGCTCCATGCTTTCTGATATCTAATGTCACGTGACCTGATGGTCTCCTGTCCCTGCCACCACATTTCCCCACCAGGATGGACTAGATCCTCTTGGAACTGCTGCCAAAATAAAGTGTCCCTTCCACCATTGGTTCTTGTTAGGCACTTGTCATAACAGTAAGAAAGTAACTATTACATCTTCAGGCTCCTGCTAGCCTGTATAAACAACGCTTTGGTAGATGGCAGCCACACTCAAATTGTTTTACTTTCGAAGACTGAAAAAAAAAAACAAAAAAAACAAAACAAGCCAAGATGAGAGAGAGTGAGAGAGAAAGAGAGAGAGAGAGAGCTCAGTCAGTACTGTCTTGCAAGCATGAGGAGCTGATTTTCCCAGCAATCATGTAAATAGTCAGGCATAGTGTCATATGTCGGAATCTCAGAGCTAGGGAAGCAGAGAGAGGTAGGTAGATCCTTGGTGCTCACGGGCCAGCCAGCTTAGACTTATCAGCAAATTCCAAACCAGGGAGAGTCCCTGTCATAAAATATCAAAGTAGAAGGTTCCCCAGGAGCAACAGCCAAGGTCGTCCTCTACACTAAACACTAGGGCCCACGTACACATGGGATCACTCACCTGCACCCAGGGCGCACCTCATATACACATAGTCATGCTGTCATATACAGATGGACACACACTCATTAATCTGATCTTAAACTGCCCGTGTTCTATGTTCACATCGCCTGGCACATGCTAAGTTGTAGTACCCCAAATCAATGGAGGGCTATGAAGGTCCTAGAAAAATAAGATTTAAAAAAATTTTTATTATTATTTATTCAATTGTGCCTGTGTGTGTGTGTGTGTGTGTGTGTGTGTGTGTGTGTGTGTGTGTAGAACCACGGACAAATTCGGGAACCACCATGGACGCCTCCACCTCCTTGTTTACTCTGCCCCGGGATTCACAGGCTCTGCCCTACCAGGACCAGAAATGCAGGCCGCCCCCTGCTTCTGCCCGACGTCTATACGTGGGGTCTAGGATCTGAACTCAGGACCTTCTGCCTGCAAGGCAGAAGCTTAACCCCTGAGCCACCTCTCCAGCCCTGAAAAATAAGATTTTTGATGTAGAGTGACTTCTCACATGGAATGACACTGCCTCTTCTGGGCGCTCGCTGTGTTTTATTCATCCTGGCATTGGAGGGGATTAGTGTTGCACAGCCTGTCTGTGTGGAAGGCCTCTAACCAGCTGGATGGATCAGTATCACAGTGGGGTCGTTTGCCTGCAAAGGAAGCATTAGAACACATGGTCCACGTTTTCAAAGTGCAGAGAAGGAACCTTAGTCACTTGGACTGTGCAAAGAAATTGCAACTCCTTTTCCTCACTTCCATCCTGCAGAATAAGACAAGCGTTTGGTGAGCAAGGAGCTATGTTTTCCAGGCTCCTCAACCAACAGGTACCTCTGAAGTTTACATGTTACTGTGAGCTCAACTGTCCTGTGTCACACTGTCAGACAAGGACAAGCTTTAGGGCAGCATTAACCAGAGGGATTAACACTTTCTGAAACAGAGGGTACTATAAAATACTTGGTACTTGCCACCTCATAGCCACAGGTAATCCACTTAGCTCAAGATTAGGTAATAAAAGATTGGATTCAATCCATTGGCAGCCTTCAACACACATGTACTATTTGGGGAAAATGAGACCAATTCTATAAAAAAATAACCCACAGAGCTAAAGTCAAAGAAGTTTAATAAAAATATAAGTCTTACAAATGGCCCCATGTTTTCTCTCTCATAAAGAACACCTGCACCCTGGCGAATAATGACCAGATCTCTGAGTGTGGGTAATCAAAAAGACCCAGAATCAGAGGTCCCGCTCAGCATCTTCAGATGGACAATGACCTAACAAATAAAAACTCACATCACTGATGCAAGTACACTAGTGTCTGTCTTTCATCACAAACAGTATGCAAATCATAGAACAGAAAGTATAATGCATTGCCTACCTTGAATCAGGTTCCTTGGAGACAAACTCAGATGACGCTGTGTGTAGAAGATTCCTCTGTGTGTGCATGTGTGTGTGTGCGTGCGTGCGTGCGTGTGTGTGTGTGTGTGTGTGTGTGTTGAAAAGTGACATAGTTTCCACGTGTAGGAGAATGGAGCAGAATGGAAAGAGAGATAATAATGTGGACTGAGATGTAGCTAAAGATTCAGCCACTTCCACAAAGAACTCTGGATTCAGATACTTTTCCTGAGATGATCCAAATTGGGTAAAGGACCTAGGTCTGTTTTCGCTTCATCTAATCATCTAGTCATTCTGTGAGGCAGCTCCCTGGCCTCAAGCCAATTTCAAAAGATGGACTGAGATGTGAGTAGTCAGCAGTCAGCGATCCCCCAAAGTGGGGAACCCTATCTTGAAGAAGGTGGGACTCAACAGTGCTTTCTTAACCAAATGTGTGATTCAAGTGCAAACATGACAGAGCCCCATGTTGCAGGAGCCTCTGATCTTCCACTCTTCGCTGAACGCCTCTGACAGTCCACCGAAATGAGGCTGCTGAGGAAGGAAATGATTAGAAGTAATTTGCTGAGGGACCAGAGCTGCGTTTTCCACTTGTCAGCAAGTAATGAAGCAGGAATGTCCATCGACAGGTGAATCAAAGTTGGGGCAGAAGGAAGGGAGGAGGAAATCAGCTAAATAGAAAGCAATTGCTTTAATTGAGGCTTGTGATAAGTAGAGAGTGTCTTCAGCAGCTACAGATGGTTAAGAGGGAAAAAGAACTTTTTGGTCTTGGAGAAATTGGGACATGAAAGACATTGGGAATGGAATCTCACTAGATAAGTCTATTCAAAGCCACATTCAAAAGGAGTAGAAGCCTGTTTACATGGGTCCTATCAACTGATATTTTTCTTTCCCTGTAGAACTTATATTTAATTATTCTGTTAAAAAAGGAAAGAGATTGTCCTTATTAGAAACAATGGGTCTAGAATTTTTGCCCAGTGACATGTGACCTGCAGAGGATGACCTCTGATCAGTGTCCTTCTGTGTCTATAGAAACCTAGGGCTTATCTGTGTGGTGACATCTCTCCATTGGGTGCCACTGTGTCAAAAGGTATTGAAGCAGGTTAAACCATGGAGATTATAAACCCAAATGTAGTGAAAGGACCTTTGTAATAAAAGATCACTTATGTCATTGTTAGGCAACTTACAAGAGCCCTTCTTTCTGTCTTTGATATCTCCTTTGATCGGGGTCATCTTTTATTTTTCTCTTCCTTCCTCCTATGTGTTCTCTTCCTTGTCTTTCTTTTTCTCTTTCTGCTTATATTTCCTCTTTTTTCGTATTCTTCCTCTTCTACCTTCTCCACTTCCCCATCCTTCTTCCTTTCTCTGTATATAGAAGGCACGTTTCTTCCCTGGTCTTAGCACATGGTGGCACTTTGAAGCCACAAGACAGCTAGAGCAGTGCTATCCATGGATACGTTTCCTAAATATAGCGATTCCTGAGCTGTCTGTAACTATTTCCAACTGCTCTTCCAACTCATGTCCCCTCCTTAGGTCCATTTCGGTAGGGATGTTTATTCTTCCTCCTCCTTCCCCTCCTCCTTTTCTTTCTTCCTCGACTTCTCCCAAGGCCCACAGTCTGTGTGGACAAGATCTTCCCAAGTACAGCAAGTAAGTCCACAATCTGATTACCTAAAAAGCACTCATACTGTTCATTGTTATTAGCCAGGCAGTACCCTAGAGAAAAAGAGAATGGAAAAACATTCTACTTTGGTTAAAATTCAGTCTTTTCATGATGCAGAGGGATGAAATTACATGAAAATCATTGTTAATTAAGAATCAACTTGAGTGTTTCCTTTTCCACCAACCAAGTATTTCTTCCAATTCATTACCCTCTTGCCACGCCAAAACTACCTATCTGATCTTTGTTACAGACTTTTTCAGGTTTGATTGTGATTCTTTAGATTACTCCACTTGGCTCATTCCTGACCCGTCTTACCTGTCCTACACACAATAAAATTCCTAAATTACAGAGCTGATAGTATCTCATCCTGTGTGGAATTCTGCCACATCTCTCATCTCCACTGAACAACCATCTGCAATGTATGGTAAAACACAAAGCTTCCTTCAACTTCCGCTTGCATCCACTTCATGTCTCTCTTCTCCATCCAGCTCCCACTCACCCCTCCACTTCCCATTTTCTTGTCTTGCTTGCCTGAATTCATCTGAGTCTGTTTCATGCTCTTCCCGTCCCATGGTGTTTTATAGCTCAGTGATATCAGACTTGTGGCTCCCTACTGTCTGGAGCAATCTTCTGAATGAGTTGTGCAACTGCAAGAAATACCTTTGTTCTGACTTGTGAAACCTAATCTCCATTCCCACCAATGGCACGAATGGCTCCCACAGTTTCCCCCTGGACTGTTTAGGATTCTGAAGAGTCTCATGTTAGTGGTGAGATGTGCTTTCTAAAGCAAGGTGTCATCTGAGAACTCATCAACCTTCCTGTTTAAATACCCAGACTCTCTCCAAAGAATCATCTTTGCTGCAATGTCTTCTGTGGTCATATCAGATAGATAGTGTCCAAGCATTGCTGGGGTAAGAGAAAAGTTTCAAGGATTGAAAAGAATATGGCCAGAAACTCACTGCGGTTCTGAACTTAAGAGTGACTATTGGGCCACAGAACAGCCTAGAACTACCTACATGTTCTTTTTTCTTTGTTTATAAACCTTGGTTTGAATTTGTAAGCGATTTTTCTGATGAAGGTAAAAACAGCAAGAATTTACTGTGCCTACTGAATGCCACTTGATCAAGACAGCTTCAATACAACATCCAGCTAAATAACTACTCTGTATTAATTTATTCTCTTTCTCTGATATGTGCTTCCTTATGAATAGCTGAGACTATTTTTTGCTTGTTTGTTTTGTAGCACTGGCAGAGAACTCAGGGCTTAGCCGATACTTGGAAAACACTCTGCCATGAAGCCGCATCTTCAGCCTACACTAGATGTTTTCAGTAAGCATTTCATAGCATCTGTTAGTGGGCCTATGACTTGCATCAGCAGCGAGTTCAGGAGAGAAATAGCAAAGGAGAGCTATTTTCCTCCAGCATTCCCTGGCTGTTGCTGCAGCAACCATTATTTAAAGCATTATTTCTAACTTAAGTATCAATGAAAAGTGAAAAGAAAACCGGAATTTGAAGCAAGAATTGTTATGATAATATTCTAGAGGAAAGACTTTGTATGTATATTCTGCAAACGTATAGAATCAACAGGCACAAAATGATAAAGAGAAATGTCCTGAAGTGTCAAATCAAGAGCATGGTGTTTTGCTTTACCGGGCCCAGCCGGTCACCCCAGAAGGGTGGTTAGTTACCACTTTATATCTATCACAGCCTAAACCTTCTGTACACTTTCTACCATAATGCTTGCCATGAGTCATGTAGAATCCTGTTAAATAGGGCTTTGAAATATATAGAAAGACATTTCCCACCTGCTTTCATGCTGTTATTTTCTCTGCAAGATGCTTTCTGGCTCCTTTTGTGAATCCTCAGGTTCTGAATCTCCAGGCTGCTGTGAAATGTAATGCTTTCGTGTGGCCCCACAAAGGAGAGATTTTGTGTAGTCTGTGTGTACACAAAGCATGTGGGTGGGCCTGTGTGTGTTCTGAGTGATGACATAGCTCTGTGGCTCCACTGACATCGCACTTACAACAAAACTACACTCCTCACCAGGTATATTCCTGCTCTGTGCACACATCTGTAAATTAGGACGCTGAAGTACAAACTGAAGATTAGCAACTTAAAATACACTTATGGAAACTTACCTATTAACTTACATATATGCTTCATATAATACATACCAATATGTTAACCTCATGTATTGTTTATAAATGTACAAAAGTTTTATATGCATATGCTATTCATATATATTTTTTTCCTTTATTCTGAGCATTGAAAATGGAAGCTATAGTCGTTCCCCACTGACTGTCACTTCAACACCTTGCAGATGGAATGGTTTGCATTCCAATGATGTTGCTCTGGGACCAGAGATGAAACTCTTTTTATTTGCATTGAGCTCAGTATTATTTTCCAAAAATCAAAACTAAGTCTATGTTTAGCTTCCCAGTTCTGAGTCTCTGAAGACCCTGTCTGCCAGGTATCGCTGATACTTTTTGTTTAAAGAAAAGAGTAAATATTCCATCGAGAAGTTGAAAGTCTCTTTGGAGTGCAACCTCATGTTGCGGGGGAGGGTTAGTTGCTCCTCCCAGTCACTTGGTTGGACATGCAAAAGTCAAGTAGCGGTCATTCTTATGTTTTCGTCCTGGCTTCCGTTACATCTTTTAAAACTGGGTATAAGGCTCTAAGCCACTTGATAATGTATGGCAAAGCGGTGTGATTCAGTAGTTCATGCATCATTTCCATAAGCGCAGTAACAGCTGATCCACACGTGCGCATCAGAATGGACTTTCTCAGTTCTCCAGGATTGTGCAGAAGGCTGGGCGCTTCGGGAAGGATACGTGACATTTTTAGAAGGTGAGAAGCAGAGCAATGTCAGCTGCGCAAGGTTAGGACTGAGCCCTGCGGAGCTCATGGTTCCCAGAGAAAAAGGCTGAGCACCCGCTGCCGGAAGCATTCCTCTAGAAAGTTCACGTGGATGCCAGCAGAGGGGCAGAGTCATTTGGATAAGGATGGGTGGTTGCAGTCTTTGCCTTTTCTATATATACTCGGGACAGTAGAATCCTGAGATTAGTACGAGGCAGCGTTTTTGGTGTGATGAAGAAAAGCATAAGGATTGGGGCGAGGCAGGAGCGCCTTTGAGTTCCAGTGGAGCCTGCTTTTTATACAGCCGTGACTTAAAAAAAGCCACGCCCACTCTACACGCCTCAGTTTCCTCATCTTTAAGTGAGACATGCCATCCACCATTAGTGCGGTCACTCTTGTTTCACAGGAGCTGATGACAAGAGGTATGAGTGGCAGGCCTCACAAATGACATCCGTTCGTCACTGGCCCTTACGTACTTGCTGATTTTACAAACACAATTGAGATGCCTTCAGACCACAGCACAGATACTCCATTGGATGTTTGCATGCCTGCATGTTTATGACACCTTTCTTGATAAATATCTCCAACCCTGAGTGCGTTTAAAACATTAATGTTCAGGCTTTATACATCTCTATATAGCCCTGGAACTTAACTCAAGAGCCAACATGTAAAAGGTTCTTAATAGATACTACTAGAATTTTGTTATAACCAAAGAAAAAATAAGGCTGTTTCTATGCTTCATAGGAAAAAAATCCAGAAAAATATTCCAAAACCATCCAGCAGCATCATTAGTGTAAGTACTCATATGTATATTTACAGTTATATATATATATATATAAATTAGGTGGATTAGGTGGCATATGGTATGCTAGCATAGGTGATTCTAGTTCTTTATTAATACCTATATGGTCCCACAGTTACAGGATGTTGGGTCCATATGCTATTCAACTGTTAAATTTAATGTATGATGACCTTGCCGCAGAGTCCAGTAGCATCAAAAAATGAATCAAGTGGAAGAAATGCTTAGGGTAATCCAACTCTGATCATTGACAAAGTCAGTTTCGATTCCAAAAATAATCAACAGCATGATCAGTCGTGAATTAACACTGTGATGGATTAGAGGTACCGAATTTTCCCTTGTTAGCAAAATCACCTTTTAAGTAACCTCGTGGGGTTTTAAACAGGAGCAGCCCTCTTTCACAGAGGCCTCACATTTGAGAAGTTAACAAAGAGAAATGGATCTCCCTGTAATAAGTTCTTGGCCCGGTCTTCCATTTCCAGTTCCAAAAATCCTGAGGGAAATAAACAGCTGTCCAAATGAACTGCCGGAAGAATGCCCAGGACTAATAGGAAATCCTAGAGGAGCATCCGCACAAATCATATGGATGGATGCGGTGGACAGGAGAACAGGATACAATTTCTTCAGCCAAAGCCTAGTTCAAAATGTCCTGTGCATTAGCATTGGAAACAAGTACTGTGTTTGATCCCATTTTCAAATACAGGATACATGCTTACCAGCCCATATGCTCTTAACTTGTGTGTTGGTATTCTGTTTTATTTCTTCCTCCCATCCTTGTCCCCTTACTGCTAAGTGGATACAGTCAGGGTCAGGGATGGTGCTAGATAGGAGACAGCCAGGAGCATGGGCCCAGGAAGACAGAATCCTAGATACCAGAAATTATCTTTTCTATCAATTTGAGGACTTCTTTGAGTAATGATCCAAAGCAAGGCAGAGGCAACAAGAGTAATAATGTTAATAAAAAAATATCCAGCCCTTACAGAGCACGTGGATGGTACAATGTCTTGCCATCTGTTTATCTAATTCTGTCTGGTGTTTATAACAGCCTCAATGCTGGTATGTAAGAGTTGAATCTGGAGGCAGGAAACTAAGCTAAGATTCTTGAAGTTGTATTCATAAGGAGTGTCTGCATATGGTTCGTCAGATAAGACTGTTTCCTCCACAGCTAGAGTAATAATGGGTCCACAATATCAGATGAATCGAAATCTGTCATGTAGCTGTTGGTTTTGGATCCTTTTTGCAAGAAGACCTCCGCCAGAACCTTGATGGTTTAGAGAAAATAGATGTGTTGTTCTACCATAAAAATCAATATATAGCTGGCCATGAGAGCAGACAACCAGCTAACTTGTAGGTACTAGAATAGTCATTGATCAACCCTGGTCACTTTTCATGTTATTTAGACAAGAGATCTTTGAAAACATATACCTAATTCCAATGGAAAGAAAAGGCACCTTCTTTGGGATTTCATGCAAAACCTAGTTGTGTGCTATACACAGAGACTTTTGCCCTTTTGTTTTTCCATTTAAGCTGTCAGGAGTTCATCTTGAGTAAGGAGGGGCACTCCAGACCTTCAGCTGCCTCTTGTGATCCGCGTCAGCTCTGAAAGGTCTGAATCCCTGCACTGCAGCTTACAGGAAGCTTAGTGCTTATGGCGCTCCTCCCAGTGGGGACAGTAATGAGCAGGTGAGGCCGAAGGCAGCATCTGTGACTTGCCAGCATTTGCTGGCTCTGTGCACATAATTTCCACTTCAAAGAGTTCACGGGCCGGTGAGAGTTCACGCAGCTTGTGCCTGTCAACTAGTCAAAACTGTCTTTGATACAACTACAGTAAACGGGAGAGAATCATTTGGGATCTGGGGTGTTAGAGCAGCAGAGACCCTCAACATTCATGAATGTAGCTTCCTCACTGCACACACAAATATGTAATAAAATATGTGTTTAGCTTCTTCATTCAACTGGATGACTATTTTATGCGGGAGGGTAAAAGGATACAGGATCATACAGGGCTGGCTTAGGTTTGCCTTCACTTACCCCTTGTATCTCTAGCACTCAGTAATGCAGACCTGATGTTCTGACCATTGGTGTGTCCAAATAAATATTATTTTGAGGCATGTTCTCATAGAGTCCACATTCTCTTCTACCCTGCTATTTAGATTATTTTGAACTTGTGATCATCCTGTCTCCATCATCCAAATGCTGGAATTATAGGAATATACACAACACCCATTTCATGCAGCACAGGTGATTAAATCCAGACATCTTGTTTGCTAGTACTTATCGAGCTACATCTCCAGCTCCTAAATAACTATTTACTAAAAGAATAATAATAGGTGTTTAATATATACTAGCCAAAGGGCCAATTGAATGGGTTAAAATGCTTTCCTAAGAAAATGAAGACTATAATATGTCCTGTGGGATAAATGGTAGTAGACACATGAGTGACAGCTACAAGAGATTTGGGAATTAACCAGTCATAGAATCCAACCAACAGCTAAGATAACAATAAATGTTAGCTTAGTCTAGAAGTCTTTCTCTTTAAACTAGTGAACTGACTTCCTAAAAGGAAATACTTGAAACCACATTAAAAATAATTTATAAAGGGGGCTGGAAAGGTGGCTCAGGGGTTAAGCCTCTGCCTTGCAGGCAGAAGGTCCTGAGTTCGAATCCTACATCCCACATATAGAGGCTGGGCGGAAGTGGGCGGGGGGAGGGGGCGGCCTGCATTTCTGGTCCTGGTGGGTGGAGCCTGTGAATCCCAGGCAGAGGAAACAAGGAGGAGGTGGAGGCGTCCATGGTGGTTCCCGAATTCGCTTGTGCTTCTACACACACACACACACACACACACACACACGCACGCACAATTGAATAAATAATAATAAAAAAAAGTTAAAAAAAATAATTTACAAAGATTTTCTCATGATGTCCTGAATGAGAATCTATCAGGGCAAGAAGAGCATGAAGTATTAATCTTAAGACCCTAATGGCAGCTTTCAGTTCCCAACATTGACTACTTTGTGTGCTGAAGGAAACCACTGATTAACTTTATCTTCCACTCACTATAATTCATAGACCAACCACCAGCCAGTTTCTTCCTTAGAACTTTTCCCCATTGACCTTGGAAAAGCACTAAGATTAATATGAGTGGAAGTAAGTATTTCATGTAATAGTTGTCTGGTTAACCCTGTTATCCAGCTGCCAGGGTGCTGGGTATCCAAAGAGAAAAGGAGGTGGAGAAATGAAGTTGGCACCGAGGGTTAAGAACAGCTTCAACTCTCGAGATGAAGGGATAAAAATAAATCCTAAATGTGTTACTGAAACATGCGAGTGCCATGCAATCTTAGACTCTGAATCAATGTGTTGCATGACAGCACAGATAAAGAAAGAGAAAGCCTTGAAGAGTTTATTAGTCTAGACTGTCTGAAAAACACTTGTGTGAACTAAGAGGGAGAGAATGTCGATTCCATTAAATTTGACTCTTTCATTGCTCTACCTTTGGCTCCAAAGAGGATATCCATGCTTAATGTCTGTCCGAAGGTTCAATTCTCTTTGGTCTTTTGGTCTTTCCTTTCTTCTTAGTTCCTCCTTCTCTCCCTTTTCCCTTTCTTCCTCTTCCTCTCATTCCCCAATTTCCTCCCCTTTGCTATTCCTCCCTTCCTCTCCCATTGCCATCTCTTTCTTTTTCTCTCTTTCTCTCTTTCTCTCTCTCTCTTTCTTTCTTTCTTTCTTTCTTTCAGTTAGGATGTATGAATAGTAATTCATACATTGTCCAAGATATTTGTGCATTCCTGTATTTAAGAGATTTTTATCATTTAGAATATTTTAAAGGCTTTGTAGCAAATTCTTGTGTCTAAGTGCAAAGTATTTAATTTCCTGTTTTTTAGAGAGAGAGGGAGAAAAAGAAAGAAAGGGAGAGAGAGAGAGAGAGAGAGAGAGAGAGAGAGAGAGACTCGGTGCACTTGAGTGTGTGTCTGTGGAGGCCCAGGGTGATTTGGGCATCATCTAGTATTGTTCTATCTCTTTATTGCTTTGTTCTAGAGTTTCCCAGGCCAGAATTGCAGGCTCCTGCCATATTAACTTGACATTTGTACATGGGATCTGAGGAGGCCAAGACTTTAACATCTGAGCCATCACTCATCCCAATAAGACCCTTTTTCTGAAGCCTCCCCCCCCATTTTGCTGTGGTTAAAACGATTGGCTTAGGATTTACCCTATGCATAAAGATCTCCATGTACTGGACAGTCTTGATAGGTAGAGAAGACTTCTGAATCTTCCCATTTTCTGTAATTGACATTTTATAACAACTAGCAACTGAAGATGCATTTGAAGAAAAACTTCTTAAGCTGTGGTCTATTGAACTTATTGGCCAAAACTCTGGGTATTATGGCTATCTTGATGTAAAATTCCATTAAGGTTAAAAAAAAAAAAGATCTTAGCCATCATAGCAAAGGGATGTTGAGGAAATGGTTTCACCAGTCCAGGGAGGACACAAGAGAATCAGTATTAACTATTAAATTCCTATCATTACTCAAGGGTTTTCAGTGAAGAAGGAAGGAGCTGGACTGGCTGTTATTTTAATAATTGAAGGGATATTATTAAATGAATACTTTTATTAGTGGCATGTCCTGGAAGACAGAGTAGATGCCTCAAGTATCCTTAAGGATATAGCCCACAAAGATATTTCTGTTAAGTGTGTTAAACTCTTCATAACCAAAGTATAACTTTTTCAGATGTACACACTTCCCAGAATGGCTACTGACGTTTTTTTCAACAGAGAGGTAACAACAATTTGTCCAAGAGGAAAATGATGTGTTTAATCAAAGAAATTGAGATGATTAAGTCAGATGAGCATGCTTGCTCTACTAATATCTGTCTTTTTTTATTCGTATATTCTTCCTTTCTTGGATTGGATCCCTTTGGGACCATCCACGAACAATGACTTGTTAGTCTTTGTGGGAACTTAAGTGTTATGAAGCTTTACAGAGGACCCAGTCTGTGACTGGATAACTCTAAATTCCCTTCACCCTTCCATCTCATGCCCAACTATTGCTTCGTATTTTGCTTCCCAAACAATAGAAATCCTCTTCCATGTGACATCATAGTTCTATTTGAAGATGGCCACCTTGCACTCCCAAGGACTTGTAATTGAGCACTCCGAACTTATTCATTTATTATTTTTTTGTCTGACTTTGAGGCCTTTTACCACCCTGGTTACCTACCTCTCATATCTCCTTTTTTATGACCTACCTTAAAAAAGTGCTCTAGATGGAGATTCTTGGAAAGTGATGCAACCATCTCAGAGTCATCGAGGATGTAATCTTGACATGAGGCAACTCCTGTGAGATCTGGAACATTCTGCTCTCTGTTTCTGCAGCTGGTCTTTCTCCCATTCTGTCCTTTACCATCCAATCCAGACATACTGGTTTCCATGTTGCTCTTCAAGCAACCCAAGCACTCTGACTTATCCCTTTCCCCTTGTTCCCTTTGACCCATGCCCTCTTCCTCAGAAAGCACATGGCTGACCATCTTCTGAGCTTTAGGTGACGCTCTGGTCTTAACAGGGGAGCACTCTCCTCACCTAGTTGAAAGTAGCTTTCCTCAAGCATGATGAGCCCCCTTGTTATGCTTTACAATCATTTAAAACCCTCAGCTATTTACTTCTATATTGGGATGCTACCTGGCATTGCTATTAGAGTTTTATCTCTATTAAGAAAAAGGTTTCATCCTGTTCTCTGAACTCTTCCTAACACCCAGAAAAGCACCTACCATATAGTAGGAACTTAGTAGGTATTTGTGGACATATAACTATTTGTGAACAGAGGATGCAGAATAAAATTTTAGCAGTCTGTACTTTCATAAATTCCAGCATTCTCTGATTCACAGTAAATCCATATAGCATGTTTTGCTTTCAGAAATTCCAATATAACTTCTGTACTTAATGTGTCTAAGCATATGCAGACACTATGTACACACATATCTAGATCTACGTGTTCATAATCACACACACATGCATACATACACACAAATACACATAGATGTACATATATAGATCTCTAACTACTTGACAGATATGTGATTTGAATCTGTATCTAAGCATCGTACCTCCTAACACCTGGAAAAGTCAAAAAATGCAACAAAGAAAATGATCCAGCAAGAACTTCCCTGTGCATGGATTTCCAAGGATACAGTTGTTCTCAAACAATCATAGCCAGTATATCAAAATAAGTACTTTATTGAGTAGGGTAAAAGGAATTGCAGGCAAGATTGTAAATTCTCTCCCAGCACAAATTTTAACGAGCCCTGGAGTCTTTGTGTTCTGGGGGGAGGGGCATAAATTCCCTGGAAGCATCTGTGACAGGGAATTGTTCTGCATTCATCATGCTTTCTTCTGCATAGGTCATGAATGCCATAAGAGTCTAAAGAATTGGCACTTCATAGTGGAGATGTTTAAATAGCCATTATCCTTGTCTTTCCTGCTGCGTAGTGCCTTTCAAGGAATCCCACCCAGGTTGCAACATCGCCTACCAACACAGTCGTGTCTCTTGCCTCCAGAGGAACCCAAGCTCTGTGTTGTCAACCTGGTGGCTGGTGCCTGTGGCAAGTGGGCAGATTTGGTAGACTGTCCCGTCCATTTGCTTATTCCCCTCTAGGATTTGAAAAAGCAAAATGCCAAGTCCAAACTGCATTTTTCTCCTGGACGGTCAGGATATCCTGTGTGAGATAAGTTCTTTAGTGATTATACCAAGAATCATTTAGGTATTTTCACTTATCGCACTTTTGCTTCCTTCACTAAGATTAATCAGTCAGATCAAGAGGACTCCTAGGACTTGTTATCTTGGGAAATGACATAAAACAAAAATTTTATTCTTGATAAAGCATCCATATGGTAAAACATATGGGCTACAGGAATGGTTCAGGGGTTAAGCAAGCCGACATTTGCATTTCAGATCCACCATAAAAATACCAGACAGACATGGTGGTAGCCTGCATTTTCAGCTCTGTAAGTTGGAGTCTAGGAAATCCCAGAATGAAGTGAAAAGGAGGTGGCATTCCAGAATGATTCCCAAAGTTACCTTTGGGCCTCCACAGACAAATACAGTGCCTTCTGATGTACACAGATACACAGGCACACACACACACACACACACACACACACACACACACACTCACGCCCTAAGTGCCTCCTCTGGAGGCCCCACTGTTCCAGTGGAGGAGTTCTATTTTTGCTCATTCTCAGGCTTTCTCCCCCCCCAGGCTGTCCATATTTACATGTGTAAAGGAGAACAGACATGGGGGCTGGAGAGGTGGCTCAGGGGTTAAGCCTCCGCCTTGCAGGCGGAAGGTCCTGAGTTCGGATCCCAGATCCCACGTATAGACGCCGGGCAGACACACGCGTGTGCACATACACACGCACATGTGCACAGTTGAATAAATAATAATAATAATAAAATTTTTAAAAAAAGGAGAACAGACGTGGTGACTGTGTGACGGAACCTCTTATTCTTGTGATGAGTGATTACATGTGTCTTTTATGTGCCTCAGACATCATAGGGAGCTTAAGAAAGGCACGTGGTGGTGCCACCTACAAGGAAACCCGTGATTCCCATGAGTCAGTAGCAAAATACTTGACTGCTATGATGAATGATTTAGAAATGATATCAGCTTTATGTGAACTATCGCAGCTACCCAGGAAACCAGAGCAAATGCTAGGCCAGCCTGGGAAACTTAATGAGATCTCGTCTCAAAGAAAATATAAATGTGCTGGGGGGGTGCATATTGCTATTCGTAGAGTGATTGCCTAGTATGCACACTACACAATCAAAACAACTAAGGTGTGATGTATGACTGAATTTCCTTCTAGCAAACATTATATGTCTTTATGGACTACTATTATTTTTGGACTTCTCAAAGTTGTGACTTTAGGAAGAGTATTTCCTTTAAAGTAAAACGTTGTACATAGGTTTTGAAATGGGGTTTGATGGTTAGATTATAGAAACTGGATCATTGCTGGTTGTGACAAGAAGTCTGATCTCTCAGAAACTTGTGTCTACTGCCACTCCAGCCATGCGGGGTTGCCTATGCTTCCAAGGTGGGTGGATCTTCTGAGCTTGATCTTGCCCCCCCCCCCCGAAAGAAAGCTCCTCCCTCCTCACTATCAAAGCCATCGGAACCAGGAGGACCAGCCTTAGTGGCAACAGCTGTACTTTAGTGTCTAGGGCTTCCAGCTTCGTGAGTCAGTTTCATTCTCTCCACTTCTGGTTTAAGAGAGATTAAAAGGAGCAAATAAGATTCTTGAAAGGTATGGTAGCGTGGGCCTGCACTTACCGCTCTTTCTTAAGTGGATCTTCTGGAGTGGGATCAGTGGGAACTGAGTCAAGCTGGGTCAGAGAGGAAAAGCCGAAACCAACATCGAATTTACTTTTAGATGTAATCCCTTATATACCATGAAGCAGGGGGATGACTGGTGGATAGACAACAATTGTACATTGAGAAGATGGACTACAGCCAGCAGAGTCAACCATAGGTGGGGCCACCACCAAGGACACAGGCTGCCAATCTTTAACCCTGCTAATAAGTCTTAATGGCCTCAAAAGAACAGGGAGAGATGTGCAGAAAACACCTTGCCCTCTGGCCAGTTTCAAGATAGGAGAGGCTCAATCTGGCTCCTATTCTGGGAAGGACAGCAGGAGACAAGTATCTACTGTTAGCACCCTAACTTGTCTGCTACTACTGACCCCGGAGAGCATCCCATTTACCACCTCAAGAAACTAGATCCTTGGGCTGGTGTGTTCCCTACACGGTGGCAGCCAGAATCAGGAGCAATGGGGACTGTGGGAAAGGGAATCAAGCTTCTAGAGTGCTGCATATGTGGTTGCTTCAAACTTTAGGTCATTGCGGTGGAGAATCTTTTGGTGTCCTGTGAAACCTGCCACCTAAGTTACACAAGGAGAAGCAAAAGCTGAAGCAGAGAGGTAGTAAGGACAGGCAGGAGAGATGGCTAAAGAAAGAACTTTCCCTTCCTTTTTCTTAGTCAGTGGACAAGTATTTCATCACAGAAAAAGCATCTACATCCGAAACAGTCTAGGTTCCCAGTACATGCAGGCTGTTCTGCAGTCTTTTCACATGATGGACCCAATCAGAAAGTCTAATCTCATGGGGTGAGGCATCCTATTAATTTAAATATGGCAGGTGCTATCTAAGTTTACTGCAAGAGCTAAAGACCAATTATCTTGTATTTTTCCATAAAATTGCCTCTTCTAAAAAGAGACCAGTGTGTTTGAACATATGCATTATAACATCGCCTGCTTTGATGGAAGTGATTGCTGTTTACTTGTGACATGTCATATGGATGGTGTGGAACTGATGCTAAAGTGATCATATTAGCACAAAGACAAGAGGCTAGGGAATGAGTTTTTAGAGATATGCAGTGTGGCTTCATGAATAAAAGCATATGGCCATGACAGAGTATATGAAGTGTCCTACTCCAGCGTCTCATGGCTGAGACTTTTTTTTAAAAAGTAAGGATTATGTAGTTATGCACTGGCTATTTTGGTTATTTTTCTTGTTGCAGTGACAAAAACCTGACACAAGTGACTTGAAGGCAAATAGATTTATTTTGGCTTGGTTTGAGAGGGTACAGTCTACCATGGCGGAAAAGGCATGGTAGGATTCATGGTATTGTGTAGCTGGAATTCTTCACATCTGCACAGACCAGGAGGCAGAAAATGGATAGGAAACAGCGTAGACTAAATTTTCTAGGCCTGCACCCAGTAACGCACTTCTTCCACTGAGACTTCACCTCCCGAAGATTCTACATCCTCCCCAGAGAGCAAACAGTGAATGCTACCACTTGGTGACCCAAGTGTTCAAATCTGTGAACTAGTGAGAAGCATTTCACATTCAAGCCAGAAGTTATCTTTTACAATCCCAAAGAGAAGAATCGATGAGAAGGCTGATTTTTTTTAATTTTATTATTTATTCAATTGTGTGTGTGTATGTATGTATGCTCATGCGCACACGTGTGTGTGTGTGTGTGTGTGTGTGTGTGTGTGTGTGTGTGTATGTAAAACCACCATGGACACCTCCACCTCCTCCTTGTTTACTCTGCTCCGGGATTCACAGGCTCCGCCCTACCAGGACCAGAAATGCAGGCCGCCCCCGCTTCTGCCTGGCGTCTATACATGGGATCTGGGATCCGAACTCAGGACCTTGTGCCTGCAAAGCAGAGGCTTAACCCCTGAGCCACCTCTCCAGCCCGAGAAGGCTGATTTTTATCAGGACTTTGGGATGAGATTCACTTTTGAGGGAAAGAAGGATGTTAAAGGGAATCAGAGAATCTGACTCGACGATGCATCTGAAATACATTTAGTTGAGTAGGAGAGATAAAGATTCATCAAACACTAGCAAAGGGACATCATCTAGATATAAGTAATAGAGAAAAAACATTACAAGCAGAGGATGTGAAGGTTAGAAATTCTTAAGAAAATTCAGCCAAAGGTTGTTTTATGAACAAAATTGTGTTACAAATTTGTGAACAAAGTTGTAATACAATAATAGGCTTTTCCATTGATAAATTCAAAGATAAGATTTGCTGAATAAATAATAAAAATAAGGTTTGATGGCTAGGAGTTGGTTTTCATCCATTTTATATCTTATGGGACTCTGGGGCCTTATAGATTATCTTTGTCTTAAGAGAACAAAACCACTTGACGTAATATTTTTTGAGATTATTTTGATCAAAAAAAGATTTCTGAACACAAGACTTTAATCTGGCCCATCCTCTCATCTTTTTCTGCTTATATTAAGCAGGCTGAGTTATAAAAATCCTGTTGCTTATCTGCCCTTCAAATTAGAGCAACAAAAAATAAAAACAGATTCTTAAATATTCACCAGGAGAGCAATATTGTAATGACATATCATCTCATGAAATAATTGCAGCCATTTAAATGATAAAAAAAGAATGAGGTCCAAATGTTTAAACAGAACACAGTTCCAAGGGCCACAGATATAGCTCAGAGGGCAAAGTGACTCTTCACAAACCTAGTGACCTGAATTCTCTTCCTGAAAGCCCACATGTCGCACAGAGAGAACTTGATAATTCCAAAGTTGTCCTCTGACATGTGTGAACATGTGTGAATCTTCTCTCTCTCTCTCAGTAAATAAATATTTTTAAAAACAAACAAATGAGTGCCTCCATCCAAGCTTGGGGGTACAGAAAATTCTGCCTTAAAAAAATGACGAACAAGGTCAGCGAATGAGTTCAGTGGAACTCCTTTTCATACCTGGAAACATGAGTTTAATTCTAGAAGCCTCCTTAATGGAAGGAGATAACTGACTTCCCAAATTTGTCTCTGACCTCCACCCTTGCAAAATGTCATGCATGTGTTTCCCTCTCTTTCTCTCTTTCTCTCTCTCACCCCCTCTCTTTCTCAAATAATTAAATACAATATTTAAAGATAAATAAATAAAGCAGTCTTAATATTATTAAAGCACTATATCTATATGCATTCAATGTGATTCTTCTCTATAGTATAGGTTGGAGAGAAAGGCAAACTGCTGAATGTTCAATAGTTGTGGTTCAGGTGAATCATTGACCTAATCTTCCACATCCTTTGTATCACCTGGTATTTCATAAACAGCTGAAGAGAGTCTGCAGACATTCCATGCTAACTCAGGTTCACTGCTGTCTCACCTGGAGCAAGAAGTCAGGATGTTCATGCCATGAAGATCTCACAGGATGGTCATGCTGTGGCCCTCAAGAACACAAACCTCCAGGACTTACATTAGATATATCATATTCTCACCCTAAACTTCATTTCCTTCTCTATTTTTATTTGCCCAATTTTACAGCCCCTTTCCCCCTCCCATATCCAGTGTTTCATCTCATCAAGTCATTTATATTCATATCCTTCATACACTTCCTTTCCTTTTTTCACATCGTGGGCACCAGTGGAATTTCCATCTCTTGTGTTTCCTGTCACGATAGATCTAGATCCCTCTAGATCTACACAGCTCAGCTTCCCTTTTTCCCCATTTTTCACATGTCAGACAAATTTATATTTCCAAAACTTGTACTCTATGGACCCAATATATCATTTTCTAACTTGCGAAATACCAAAAACAATTCTGTTAAAAATGTGATGAGGGGTGGTGCTAGATTAAAGTCTTATGTTCAGAAATCTTAAAAACTGGTGGAAATGGTAGGTGCAATCCTCAAAGCATTACTGTCATAAGCACAAAAGCTCTTTGTAGAAAGTGACAACTTACACACTAAGGCATAAGCAAACATCTTACTGTGGCATTTTCCACTCTGGTTATCTCTCACCCTACTGTGTCAAGAACTCCTTTGCTATTCTTGGCTCTTTAGTCTCCAACACTTCCCACAAGAGACTACTTTGTGTTCCCCAAATGCACTGTGATCTAGCATATCTTTGCTCCTGATCTCCAAATAGTATGCCCTCTTTCCATGCATTAAAATCAGGCAAGAACTACTTCACACTTCACCCTCAGTTGGAGACTGCACTGTACCTCACAGTTCATGATTATAGTTCAGTCTCATTCTGAATACACATCTCTACTAAACCCACGACTCTGTACTGTGCAGTCTACTTGCTATCAGTTTTTAGCATCTAGATTCCATTCAATTTAATTATTTTGTTGATTGTCCAATTTATTTCCTGAAAATGTCAAGGTCTAAAATCTTTTATTTATTCTTTTTTTTTTGGTTATTGTTTGGAGAGAGGGTTTCACTGGTAGCCCTGGCTGGACTGGAACTCACTGTGTAGACCAGGCTAGTTTGTTGGTTATCCGTAAACATTTCTTGAAAAACATGTGCTGAAGCCCTTTTTCCCTCTTATTTATTTATTTTTAATCTCTGGCATTTCTGGGAATAGAAACCAGGGCCTCGTGTGCACTGAACACATTTGAATATACACCCTACTTCTTAACAGGCTGTTTGTGCCTTTTTTTGTGTGACTATACAAGGTAGTTCTTTGCATATTATGGATAGTAACTGACAATATAAGGTTAGTGTCCAGATCCAGCCTTTTGTATGTAGATAGTGTCCTCAGCAAAGCCTATACTTTCCCCTTTGACCTGTCTTAACATAATCATCACATCAAGTTTGGGAGAGTGACAAGCTATTGATTTTTATTGTTATTTTAGATCACTTTACCAATTGTTTTCATTAATCAAGTGCATTTAGATGATTTATATGTATTTGGTATATGTAGGTGCTCAATTATGCATCCTCTAAAAATCATCATGTCTTTTCCAATATTTATACTTAATTTATGGCTTTAGGTTTTTAACAAGAACTTCAAGTCTTCAAAAATACTGAAATGATGACTGTCTCTGTTATCCAGATTTTAATAACAATGTCTATGCGATTTTACTATTTACCATTGATTTGTTTTTTTAATTTTTTTTATTATTATTTTAGTCAATTGTGTGTGTGTGTGTGTGTGTGTGTGTGTGTGTGTGTGTGTAGAACCACGGGCGAATTCCGGAACCACCATGGACGCCTCCACCTCCTCTTTGTTTACTCTGCCCTGGGATTCACAGGCTCTGCCCTACCAGGACCAGAAACGCAGGCCGCCCCCGCTTCCGCCCGGCGTCTATACGTGGGATCTGGGATCCGAACTCGGGGCCTTCCGCCTGCAAGGCAGAGGCTTAACCCCTGAGCCACCTCTCCAGCCCCCATTGATTTGTTTTTGATAGTTACTCTCATATTTAAAACACTTTGTTAAGTTCTTATTTTAATTAAAGTTTTTGAAGGAATGACTCTAGGATTTTGTTAAAGCCTGGATAAAATTATATTCTAATTCTACTTTAATTAGGTGATGTAATAAGTTTTAGTGAGTAGACACCTTTACATTGAAATGCACTACTTCTCAAAGTTTTAGAATAGACTTTTAATGTGCCCTTGATTTTACTCATAAAGTTGCATAAATATTCAAGAGTGAAATTGGCTTTGTTTTTATGCTATAGGTTTATTAGGCATTGGTCTGTGAAGGTCAGGGAAGGAGGACATGAGAAAGGGCGAAAAGTTCTTAAGGGAGGGACAGGAGAGAAGGTACCAGCAAGTGGGGGCAGGGTGAAAAGGAAAGATAGTGAGGGAAGGGACGGATCAGACCAACATATTGGTATATCTGCATGAAAATGACCTAATGGAGCCCATCACTCTATATGTTGACTTTAAAAAGTCATGTCACCTAATGATGGAAACCATGAGGATTTCTTTGTCAACAAGAAGATTGTCAGTGCACCAAGTGTTCCAATATGAAATGAATATGAAATACTGGAGCCAGGCGTGTACACCTGTGATGCTAGCACTCGAAGGGTAGATTGGAGGGTCAGAAGTTCAAAACCATTCAAAGATACACAGCACTGTCTCATTATTGGGCATGCTCCTCCTCTCTGGTCACCGACCTAGCTTGTCACTGTGGTCCTTCCTACTCAGTTCCTTCACCGGGGCTTCTTCTGCCTCAGCGTGTTCAGACCCCGTGAAATTTCTCACAGCTTACCTCTTGTAGATATGAAAGAAAACCAAATTTAGGCTGGCTTTGACTGTATACACAGTAACTGTTGAAAAGTTGCTGTAAGACGGGCAAGCTCCCTGTGATGTACTATGAAGCCCCTGCATGGAACATGAAACATGATAAGATTTCTTCTCTGTGCCCACTTTCGGTTCACTATTTTTCCCCCTGCTTTGAAACACAGATCATATTCTTATAGATCTCCCCCAAGTAGGTGGTGTGGCTGGGCGGGTGTGTACTTCTATGGTAGAGCTTCATCTCAGAAACATAGTGGCGGAGGCTTTCTCTGGTGCCAAAATAGAAAAGTTTCAGTTAGGCGCTTTAGTCCTGCTGTACACAAACGGGATATTTTTGGGCTGACGGTTTTCATTTAAATCACACTACTTTGGAAGAAAATCATAATTGGCATGCAAAGGAGCTTAATATTTCCAGATTGAGACAGAAGATGTGCAGGTTAGACCTCAAGAGGAAAGAGGTACATTTTCGTTTCTACATATGACAGAATGACAATATTAATTATCTTTTCTTGGAGTGTGTGTGTGTGTGTGTGTGTGTGTGTGTGTGTGTGTGTATACATACCAGAAGGCATCTGTGCGTGACTGTGGGGGTGAAAAGGGTGACTTTAGGGAATCATCTTGGCTTTCTCTACCTCCTTATTATTTTGTTCTGGCCTTGCAAGGCAAAGACTAACCTGTGAGCCATCTCTCCAGCCCCTACATTTTTTTCTGTGTGCTGTATGTGTGTGTGCACTAGTGTGTAGCATATGTACATGCTTCTGTGGGGTGTGCACTTGTATGTGTGAGGGCTGAATGGGCCCATATGTGTGCATGTGGGTATAGGTATAGTGGGTGTCTTCTTCAAGTAGTAAAAGGAAGTTTCATTCTAGTCTTTGAGACAGGGTCTCTCTGAAAATGGAGTTCATTGATTGGATTATGTAAGCTGATTACGATTGGACTATATAAGCCTTAGGGATTCTACTGTCTCTATCTCCCCAGCACTGGGAAGTAGAAGTGTGTGAAGCTTTTATGTGGGTTGTGGGATGTGAAGTCAAGTGTTCAAGCTTCCATAGCAAACACTTTCATAGCAACTCATTGTTGTTATTTTGACCTTTATGGCAGCTCATGAAGATTACTAGGAGATGGGGGAAATATTATCACCATCCTAGTCATGTAGGAACTGAGGCACATTGAAGATATCTGACGGTTATCTAATTTGGAGACTGAACCATAAGAGTTAGCATTTCTTACTCTTTTCTTCAATTCTGAGACAGCTTCTTATTTAAATATATGTATTTTATTATTTATTTATTCATTGTGCATGTGTGTGTGTGTGTGTATCAGAGGGCACTATGTGTCCCTGTGGAGGATCAAAAATGACTGTGGGAATCATCTGGGGTTACTTCTATCTCCTCCTTGCTTTGATCCGGGATTTCCCAAGCTCTGCCCATCAGGGTCAGAAGTACAGAACGATGCCGTTTCAGCCTGATGTTTTTACATGGGACCTGGGATCTGAACTCAGAACTCTATGCATGCAAGACAGACTCTTAACTCTGAGCTATCTCTCCAGCTCAAATTCTGAAACAGCTTCTATGGATCAGGCTAGACACATTTCCTGAACTCCATCCACGCACTGTGGCCTATGTATACATCTCACACACAGAAGAATTAAATTAAAGTAGGGAGAAAGAGAGAGGAAGAGAAAGAAAAAATAGATAGATAGACAGATAGATAGATAGATAGAGAAATCTCATACAATTAGAAAATGTTTGAAATTATATCAAGGAAATCATTTTATGAATTAGAGCCAGAGATATATCAAATCAACTTTGTATAACCCCTGATCCTTGAAAATGTGAAGTCCGCATAAATCAGGCATTTAAATCAGAACACTGGAAATATGCAGTTACTTTTCATCTGTATTTCCCTCCCAAAGCATATTCAGTATTTAGAAATCCCTGGATTGCTCTTAGAGAAAGTATTTCAAAGCCATGAATTTTAAAAGGAGAAAAGGGAGTCCATCTCTATGAACTGCCCCTCTCTTCTAAACATGCCCATGGGTTGCCCTCAAAAGCAACTCATTCTGAGAAAAATAAGACTTTAGAAAATGCTGTTAATTATAAAATGATTTTTTTGGCTATCTTCTCATTCATTTGTATTTTGCCTAAAGTATATATGTCTATATATGGTCTATATATATATATATATATCGTCTATATATAAAGTATATATGTATATATGGTCTTTGTGATTAGTTCATGCGCTATAAAAATAATAGGATAATCATTCTGTTTTTCTGCCATATAGCTCTGTGAATTTAAATCCAAGATGTACTTATTTATTATTATTTTTATTCAAAAACACTTGCAATTTGATTTAACAACTAAGGGGTAGCATAAAGCAGTTTGATACCAAATGGGTGTGATTTTCTTTTCTAAGCTTGCCAAAAATTCACTGAAGGAAAATCATTCAGATGTCTTCGTGGGTAGGTATCCTTTATAAACAGGAAGCTGTATTCTACTCCATCATATGAGATGTTGGGAACCCTAACTGATGAGTAGTTCTGAAATATTTCCATATTGAGATGAAGGTACACACAAAGCTACGTTGGATTGATATACACTGTGGAATCTTAGTGCTTTATCTCTAATGCTTCTGCATGCTTGAATGGCAGTGTGGAGATGTGTAAGCAAAGGCCAGCCAAGTTTCATTCATTAATTCAAAACATTTATTTTCTGAGCTCTCACAGTTGTTGATAGAGAGAGAAATTAAACTGCCCTGTTCTCCAGGATCTCATATTGCAAAAGAGTCCTGGACTTTCATTTCATTCGACAAGAAAACTTAATATTTAATTTCTTAAACCCAAATACTGTGCTGTTTCCTAGGACTTATTTTGTATAAGAAACCAGCATGGTTATGAAAGTTCAATTATATTGGCTGTAAAATAATCTCTGACATAAACCTCATGGAGCTCCTAATGCACAATTTTGACTATTCTGCATGTGGTGTAATTATTCATGGACAGGCTGAAGTCTGACCTTGTGTGTCGCATATTTCAATAGAGCAACCTCTCATTAAAGTGCTACTGTTTAGGTAAGATAAATGACTACTCATGTGGTGTTATTTGCACTGTGAGAAGATTGGGTATTCATCCTGTTTTTCTTTAGGCCTCAAATATGAGAAATAGAGAGTTCTAATGTTGTTTAGATTATCATTACTATTTCTTCTTAGTTGAAGTAGAAGGAGAAGGGATTTGGGGTATAGTCTGGGCAAAACGGAAAGAGTTGAATTAAAGAATTTGACATTCTGCTTCTGATTCAATTTGATATTCTGTAAAAGATATTGCTAAGCTATTTTATCTACCTTTTGAGCTTCTTTCATTGTGAAAATAAATAATAATGGTTTTGATCTGAATTGTTCTCCTGAGTTCATCACTTAGTATACACGGTAATTTTCCTAAATTCAAATATAGTCATCCTTTTCTATCCATAAGGATGGGTTATAGGAATTCTTACAGATACTGAAATCAGTAGATGTTCAAGTCTTTTATAAAATGATACACACATATGTGTGTATATGTGCACATATATGTACATGTATATCTTATACACATCCTCTTGTACATTTTAAGTCATCTCCAGATTAGTTTAATGACTCATGCAATGTAAATCCTACAGAAATAGTTGTTACATTGAATTATTGAAATATCAAGTTAATAAGAAGAAAGTCAATATTTGTTTAGTCAGATGTGATTAATAATTTTTTCAATATTTTTCAATCAGATGTTGATCCAATCTCTGAATGTAGAACTGCATACATGTTTATAGCCAATTTTATTGAGGATATTCCCTCTCATATTTGAGAATGTGACTATATTTGGAGATATAATTCTTGAAGAAGGAATTACATTGAAGTCATTAAAGTTGTTCCTAACCTAATACGCCTGATATCTTCACAAGGAGAGGAAATTAGGACATAGATGGATGGACCACCTATGTAGTGCCGACATGTATGAGCCCATGCAAATCTAATGGGAGAAATGCTCTCTGCAAGCTGAGGAGAAATGCTTGAAAAATAAAACCGCCAACACCTCGAAGCAATATTTGTTTAAGTCACCCATGTCAGCTGTGACACCTATTTATTTCACCCCAGTGAACTACACAGCAATATCTCAAGTGGAGGTTTGCAGATTTGAAGAGCTCCAGATAAACTGCATAGTAAATCACTAACACCTATAGTCATTATGAGAAATAATGTCCACATATTAGAATTAGTACTTCTATGTAGTAGTACAAGAAGTTCATGAAAGAAGCAGTTGTTCCAAAAGTAAAACAGTGAGATTAGGAAAGTTCCACTTCTTGAGGGAGAATTTGAGTGCGCCCCTGGATGCTTTACTTTCAGATCAGTTTCCCTCTCACCAATCACATTCGTTATCTTCAGTAGAAGAGCATGAAATTCAATTTTGATCAAAATTACCTTTTTCTATGTCTTTTTGATATATATGGTTCTACAGAATTATGCCTTCTGAAAGTACCATTATCCATGTGACTAAGAAAGGGTCAGGGCATGTTTCCCCTTGGCACCTGTGTGTGGTTTTAGATTACTCTAGCTTTGGAGAAATAATGAACAGCATTAGCAGTATGGTATCTCTACAGATGGTATAAGGTTCAGAATCAACAACATTACTTGTTTCTTCTTTCATTGCTCCTTGGGAGTAATTCACGAATTCCAAGTGAGGAGATTTGTAAAAACAGGCTGGAAATATAGCTAATTCTTTCCAAGGGAAAAAAAATTCTTTTGATTATACTAACAATTTTAATTAAGTAATGTTGCTCTTTCATACAAAATTTCCTAAGGAGTTGATAGAATTGCATTAGTTTTTTGTTTTTCTGCTACCAGTTGTTTTGTAATGTTGAACATGATATGTGAATATTACTATTCACAAGTTTGAATTCCTCTGTTACTGATCAGATATTGCACACTAAGGAAGCAACATTGGTTCTGGCTAGAAGTCTTTAGTAAAGTCCTGGCTTCAGAATCTAAGACACCAAGTTGTTTTGGAACTTAATATTTATTTGTTTTTTCATCATTCATTCATGGCTCCCATTTATTGCTTTCATTCATTTATTTCTTGCCCTATTTAGAGAGAGCCCCTATATTCACCTGAGTCTCCCTGAGCACACATTTGAAGACTCATCGATTCCTACAGTGTCTCATCTTAATGAGTAGCAAACATTCTTGCTTCTGTGCCAAAGGGAAAAAATGTACTTAAAATATGGGTAAATTTTTCTTTTTTAAGATCAGTATTTTCCATTTTTCTTTATCCCAGGTCACTTCCACTTTATCATTCCTTTTTGACATCTAGTTAAAAAAATTCAGAGTGGTAAAAATAGATCAATATGATATTTATTCATTCAATAAATTCATTGGAGGGTTGTCAGTAATCTGTGTCATTTACTTTCCACTCCCTGATGATTTCCTCTTCTTGTAGTGTATGACATCTTTTTTTCTTAACTTATTCACTTATTTACTTATTAGCTTGTGCGTGTGTGTGCATGTGTGAGTACCTGTGGAGGACCAAGAGTGACTTTGGAAATCATTCTGGTTGCTTTGATCTCCTTTTTGCCTTGCTCTGGGATTTCCCAGGCTCCGCCTACCAGGGCTGGAAGCACAGGTCCCCACCAGTTCTGCCTGGCCTGTCAGTTTTTACATGGGACCTGGGTTCTGAACTCAAAGCCCTCTGCTTGTGAGGCAGAGTCTTAACCCCTGAGCCATCTCTCCAGCCCAAGCATGCTGTCTTTAGGAAATTGGTCAGGCAGTTTAATCGAAGGTATGTGCGGACAACCTGTTGTAGGCAGAGAGCAACGAGAAGGGGCCTGATTATATCTTCACTTCCTACGCTGAGCACCAGTGCAACTTGATTCTCTGAACTTGATTTATTGCCTTTAATTTCAAACAATAGCCCCCACATGTTGCTAATTCTTCTTGAATGAGTGCTAAGGTAAGAGTCCTCAAATAAAGTCCTCCCAAAGATGGCCATTTGAAGACAGCGCATTGCAACAGATGTGAGTTCTTACCATTAGGAATAAATGAGCAGGATCCACTCTCCGAACGACAGAGAGTGAGCAGGGTTTGAGAGGCAATGATAGATCAAGCTAAATATAATTGAGAAATTGTATTCTTCAGAGTATCCATCATTCGGCGATCCCCAAGCTTTTTTCTTTCATTAGCAGGAAGAGGTATTTGTCAGCTGCAAGCCACGAGTCTTTTTTTCCATTCTTTTTTATTAGCCACGTAATAATTGATATAAATAAAAGATAGTTTTAATTTAATAGCAATAACCACATCCACTAGTAGGAGATACTTTATGCCATTGGTGGCCCATTTATTTTCCAAAAGGATTTGCCAATTTGCAATAAAACTCACAACTGTGGACAAGCTGCATGAAGGAGTAATTGAATATAAATAAGAAGTGCGCGTCGCTCTCTGAGAATTTCAAGTCATGTGATCTGTGTCATGGAGGCCAGAGTGAGGACTGCTTCTTATGCTGCTTGTCTTACACTTTATTAATTTATCATTTGACTTTTTCACTTGTCTACAAGCAATTTATCTAGCTCTCTTTTAATTTAGTCCTCTCAGGCTTCCCCTGAGAGACATTTCAAAAGTTGTTCCATTTTTTAACAACAGTAGAAAATTACTTCAGGGAAAATTGATCTGTATTTAACATCACCATGACATAAACATACTACCAATATTGCATTCAAGTGTTTTACTGAAGCCATTTGAGGTATAATTATTCAATGGGTAAAATAATAAATCAACCACAGATAGGCAATTCTATCTAAAATTACCTTACTTTTTTCATACATACAGATATGCACATAACTACATATACAGATGTGTATATATTATGTTAACATCTAAAAGAAACCTTAAGCAAGACCATAATTTATTCCAATTGTTAATGCTCTACAACAATAACCTAAAACTTAGATGTGGGACTAGAGATAGAAAGACCATGCCTTGGATGTCACAAGTGAAAACAACAGTAAAGCCTTATGTATTGCTATGCATTTTTAAGTGATTGTTTTTTGTGCTGATAAAATTCTTTTCTGGTAGACTCTGACTATGCTTTTATAGCAAATGAACTCCCAATCGTGAAACAGAACTGGGTAAGATTTTATAAATTGGCATGAAATGCCACAGGCTGATTGGCATTTTTGGTGATTTTATACATAATCACAGAGTAACCTTCAGTTTTCCAAATAAAGAACAGAGGAAGCTGTGGTGACATTTGTGATTATCTACAGAAGGGGCCTTACGAAATGCTTCACAGATGGGGAGATATCGAGTATCAGTCGCTATATGGAGACTTCTAATCTGCAAGTGCTTGGACAGTGCTTCTGGCTAGTGAGGAAAGCACATACTTCTGCATGTGGAATTAATGCAAGATTCACATGCTGTGAGCATGAAGGAGAAACTAATGCTGGGCCCCATGCAATTTACAAACTAAGCAAATGGGAACAAGTTGGAGAGGTGACCTTTCAAAGAGGAAAACAAGATTCTACATACCTCAGGTGGCTTAGTACTTTTTAAAGGACGACATATGATATATGCAGCCAGTTCCAGTTTAAATGAATGTATTGTTTCTAAGTAAGGTTTTGTCTGAGATGTTTTATAAATGCTGAAGATAATCTGAATAGTTACTGTGGCAGTTAGTTTCTGGTGTCAGTATGACACTTGATGACGGAGCTTTTAGATACACCTATGAGTAATTATTAAGTTAAGGCAAGCCTGTAAGAAGATGATTTAATTGATATGTGAATACCTAGACCAAGGTGGGTGGGTTCTTCCTTGGGCAGGTCAATAAAGATAGAGGGGGAACTGGTTGAAAATTTGGCTATCTGGTAAACAGGAACGTTAGAAAGCAAATATGCAGTACTAGTCCTTGCTGTGGATATAGTGTGGCCACTTCCTTCAGTTCCTGATGCAGGTGTGATTTCTTCTGCTACTGTGAATTGTAACTTGGAACCGTGGGTATGAATAGACCTCTCGTTCCTCGTATTTATTACGGCAATGAAATATGAAACTAAGACAGTTGTCTTATGTTGCTTAAAACAATGTCACAAGGATCGCAATAAGTTCACTGAGATGCACATGAGAAAATCTAGTTCCTAATGTTCTTTGTCTTTGAGAAATAGGGGTAACAGCAATGTCAAAGTGTATTCTGGCTACTAAATGGATTTGTTCTTTCTCAATTCAGTTTAATACTTGTTTCTTAAAACAGATTTAAAATTTCTGAAATGCAAAAATTTCTTTGTTCTTTTCGTTGGTTTTGCAAATGCTTTTTATTTTAGTCTACATGTCTATTTTTATTTGATGTTTTCATGCATTTTATTTTACTAATGTCACATGTGTGAATATAGTGAAATTTATGCTATCTTTACCCCTTAATTCCCAATCCCATCACACTACCTTTTCCTCCAACAATGCTTCATCTTTCCTGCCAGAGTCCTTCCTATTTTTAAATCTTTCCCCCGTGTGACCCAATGTATTTCATCTGGTTTGTCTTAGATGACATATACCTGACCCGAATCATGCTCAGAAAGTATCACAGATCAGTGGGCATATCATTGAGAAAAGCATCTTTCTTTTCTTCCCTATCGGCATTAGTCCTCATCAGTCTCTCAGGGAGGCATGGAGAAATGTTGATAGAACAATTCCTGTGAAGTTCTTGTGAAAATATACATCCCTGCTGTGAGATCCTGAATGCCACAGCCCTGCCATGTCCAGGATGTGATGCTAATCCATCACTGCCCCACTTCACACTCTTACAATCTTACCATCCACACTCTTCTTAGTTTCCAATCTTACCATTCACTCTTCCTTATGTTTCCAGTCTTACCATTTTCTTTTCCTTAGTTTCCAATCTTACCATCCACTCTTCCTTGTGTTTCCAGTCTTGCCATCTACTCTTGCTTATGTTTTCATTCTTACCACCTCCTCTTCCTTGATATTCTCTGAGTCTTGAGGTGGGGGAAGGATGGGGTAGGTGTGACCTAAATATCCTACATTGGGTTAATCAGTCTCTTGTCACCTATTTTCTGCATTTTGGCCAGTAGGGCTTTTCTGTAGTAAACACCTTCTGCTGCAGAAGAGGCTTCAAGATTGAGTGTTAAGCACTTAACTCTTCGTTTTATTTATATTTGTATTATATCCTCCAATCTATGGGTATAATAACAGGCATTTGAAAGGCAGTTTGATGTAGTGTCTTCGTAACTAAACATTCATAGCCTGTACTCCCCCCTTAGGTTAGCATATTCTTGGTAAGCCCTGGGTTCATACTGATGATAACAAAAACACAAGTCAATAGTAAAAACATTGATAAATACATATGTGAAATCTGATGTGCTATTATTTTATCATCTTAAAAAGTTGGCAGCCTTTGCCTCCACATCCAGCCCGTGAGTCAGTGCACCCACATGTGAATGTGTCCACACGTCCACTGCACATGATAAAAATAAACAGAAATGAATTTCATACTTACACTGGGCCCAAGACCCAGGGTATGTCACCTGTACGCAAAACTGCAAGACACTCCTGATGCCAGTATTTCAGATCACCCTATGCTGACAGCTAGAGACAGGGCAGGAGCTTTCCAATCATGTCTGTCCCAGCCAACGGAAGATGGAGCTTGCTTTTGTGAAAGATGGAGAAGCCGTTTGCCACAAAATACCAAAGTTCATAGACAGAGAATGTCACCTGTATCCACGGTTATGCCTCAGGAGCATCAAGAGGCTGAGAGTGTCTCACTGTAGCCTCTGACTCGTTATTCCTTCCCTTGGCCAGCATCTGGGGCGACAGACCCCTTGTGAAGCTTTGGAAGCCATAGCTGTTAGTAACCAAACACTGTCCTGTGTGGGATGCTTTCTTCTCAGTGGCTCCCTGTGGTTTTCCATGGTGCGCTAGGACTGCCAATGCAGAAGCCGGCGAGCGCCCTGACATTTCCTCTCTCCTTGCCTTCACAGCTGGCGCTACCTACATCTTTGGGAAAAGCGGCGGACTCATCCTGTACACCTGGCCGGCCAACGACAGACCCAGCACACGCTCCGACCGCTTGGCGGTGGGTTTCAGCACTACGGTGAAGGATGGTATCTTAGTACGCATCGACAGCGCCCCGGGGCTTGGAGACTTCCTCCAACTTCACATAGTGAGTACCGGGCACCGGCCTGGCTTTGCTTGTCTTCTTGGTGGTCTGAGGCATGAGTCACATAAATGCAGCAGAACATTCTACATTGACCTGGCAAAAGTGCACATGCTTAGACAAATCGCCTTCAGTTGTGCGATCACAGAGGCCTTGGTGACAAAAAATAAACTCTTACAGACTCATGGATATAGAGGAGAAATTCTCCCCTTCCACACTCCCTTTCCTAACTCTTTGTTTGGGCCTGAATCAAAACCTTTAGTTAGTTCTCTGCTTGGATATGGATTTATCTGGTGTGGTTCAATTAAACTGGTACATGTAGCAAAGTCAATCTTAAGTGCTGATAACTCCTAAGGCAGAAGGTTGGCCAAATCTCTACACAAGACCAGTTAGTAAACGTTTTGTGTTTTGAAGGTCAGTCTCTGTCAAGCTACTTGGTTGTATCTTAGACGATGAATTTGTGCAAGGCAGGTGTTTGTGTTCTGATAAGAAATTATTCATCAAAACTAGCTGCAAATGTTAACATTGACATGTAAGGATAGTGAAGGTTTGAGTTCTAGGGTGTTTAATGTTTCACTTGAGATCTCATCTGTGCAAGGGTAGGCGTACATCCCCAGCCCCTGCAGACTGTAAGAATGCAGTGTGAGACAGAGAAATTAAAATGATTTGGAGGAAAAAAATTACTTCGTTATAAGGATAGAAAATATCTTTATAGCAACAATTAACCCATTTTATCACCTGTGCAGTCTGCAGTTAAGAAAGTAGGCTAGGGAAGATTGCGCTTCTCGCCCGTAAGTACCCCAAGTGTAGCCACTGAGAGCAAAGAGAGGGATTATTCTCATTACTTAGCACTGACAGGGCTGGAAAGAATGGATTTAATTTGGAGCAATGAGAATTCAGTTTAAATAGTAAGGGGGAAAATCGGTTAAGAAAAAAGAAGATCAACTGGGAATTAGTACCCGTCTCCACAAAGGAAGAAGAGAAATCTGTGAATCAGAGTTTGGCTACTGTGCAGAATGAGGGGGTGCGGGGAGCAGAGGGAGAGAGTGTGTAAAACTTCAGTGCTGGTCTCCAGAGTTGGAGAGCGCCCGCTGAGAACAGGCAGCGACTCAGCCCTGTGCCAGCACACCCTGAGAGAAGGGAGAAGGAAGAAGTATGAGGTTGTACTGGAAGCCCGCGTGTCCTCAGAATGAACCAGAGCACATCAAGACTCTACCTCAGACCCCGGGAAAAGACGGGTTAGAAATGATCACCTCTAAAATGTGTGTGTTGGGGGGAAGAGTGGCAAACTCGGTTCTCTCTTATGTTTGAGGAGCCATATGGTAGTAGGAGCTGAAGCTTAAATATTGCAAAAAGTCGTGCCAAGGAGCGAAGGGAAAGGCAGCCACATTGGCTGCAGTTGATCTTTATTTAGCCCCCAAGAACCACCATCGTTTACAAAGCTGCGACATTTATGCTGCATATAACCTAATGACTATTTCCCAGCCATTATAACTAGCCTATTATTACAAGCTCACTTGCATTTTCATGGTGATTTATCTTCTTCTTTTAACGTTGTTGTCGTTCAGTCTAATTTCCTCAAAGATATGATTTGGCAGGGTCATAAGCATCTTTTACAGTTAGATAATGTTTGGTTAGTGTGCCATTGTACCATTTCTACACTTTCATGTGCTGTGGGGTATCTTCATTTTGGAGAAGGATGTTTTTTCTTGCTTCTTGAGCTTAGTTGAAATTGACAGGGTTTGTTTCATAAAATCAATACATAGATATGATACTGAGGACTCCTCAGAGAAGGTGGAATGTGATGCCATTAAGAAGCTCTTATCTTTTTGTTTGGTACATTTGAAATGTGAACAGTTCCGAACATGATTTGTGGTTCAGGTAACATGCATTTGTCTGAATTCGTTAGTGGGCGTGCTCTGTTTAAGTGTATAGCTTAGTTTTGACATGCTATATTATTTCCTTTGTAAAAGTAAACGTGTGAGAAGCTTCCTCTTGGAATGCAACATACCCCTCTCCAATATTATGGAGTTACACCGGTGATGTTGCTACTAGCAGAACATAAGGGAAGTCCTGAGGAATTTCCCTTCAGAGCTTGCTTAGAAAAATGGTGCAATGAGATCTTTTCCCTGCTGAGACGTGAAAGGTCCACCATGTTCTGATACAAACCTGACCTGCTTGTGACCCTTTCAAGCTTGGGGCCTTCACTGGTGTAGTCATTTGAAAACATGTTTTATCCCTTAGGAATCATTTCTTTGTCTACACAATCAGCAATAAACATAGTCAGTGATAAAGGAATTCAAGGGGAAGTGTGAAAAGCCTCTTGTTTTGGACAGTGAAGTAGAGGCATCAGGAAAACAAATCCATAAACACCTGCTAAAGAGTTTTACAACCTGTTGAAAGGTGGTTTTGCTTGTTGAGAGTTTTGTCCCCTTGTACTAAAACTTAAAAAGGAAAGCACTTAGGAGTCATTTTTGAAGGTGAAAAAGACTGGGCAGGAGGCAAGAGATCTTGATCCACCTTCTTGATCCTGTAGCGACTCGTTAATTAGTCCATTTCCATTTCTTCCCCTACACCTTCCTTCCCCCCAGGAGTCTCCCCCACTAGTTTCATGTCACATGTATTCCAGAGTCTCTGTTGTTTCCCACCTGTCTCTTAAGCGCTCTTCCTCTCCTATCACATCACATTCACCATTCTACCTTCATTACATGCACACATACATACACACGTACAATAACACATTCATAGATGAATATACACAATATACAAACATACGTATATTCAAACCTACGCACATGAATGTACATACATGTGTATGCACACAAATACATATACACACATATGCAGATACCCACATACAAACACATAGACAAACACATATAAGTATATGTATATAAACATATATATGCATGTTATGTATCCATGCAAACACATGCAAAGAGACAACACACACCTAAATTTAGACTCTACAAATTTCAGAAAGTATAAATGTTTTCTGACTCTGACATATTTTGATCTGCAATGGCAACCGTCTCTCATCAAATATTATGATTTCATTTTTAATGTCTGCATAAAATTCCAGTATATATATTCAGAATCTTGTTTGTCCATCCATCTGCTGCAAGCCATAGAAGCTGTTTCCATTTCCTAGCTATTGAGAGCAGTGTAGCAATAAAGATGCCTGTGAGACATATTAAGTGTGTTGACACATTGAGCGTATTGTTGACATATCATCTTTGTGGCGTATTACCCTCCAGGTGTACACTCTGGATTAGTGAGTACCCATCATGTGATAATTCTGTTTTTAACTTGTGCCTGTGTGGTTAAGGTGGGGGAGGACTGAGGATTCAGCCTAGGGTCCCGTCCTTGTTAGACAAGTGCCACTGAGCTTTAGGCCCAACCCTAGTTTCAAGGTTTGGGGCACCTCCACCCTGGTGTGCACAGCATTGCACCAGCTCACACCCCCCATTCCCTCATTTGTGCACAGGAGATTCTCTTTCCTATCTTCACCAGCACTGGCTTTTGTTTTCCAGATGACGTCCCTACTGACAAGGGTAAGATGGAGTCGCAGGGCAATGTGAATTTGCATTTTCCTAAGCGTTAAGCATGATGAAAACTTCCTCAAATATCTAATGATAATTTGTGTTGCAGTTCACCTGCATGGTTGCTGGTAAAATCACCATCAAATAGCTTAAGGGAACAAGGGGGGGTTATTTTCTTATGAATGTTCAGTTACAGTTCTCAGTCCAGCTTGACAGAGGGCTCACAACATCAGAGCTGAGGGAGCTGTCCACACTATCCCTACATAATGGCTGAGAGAATGATGACCCTTACTTCCCAGATCAGCATGTCCAGCCAAGTGTGCACAAGGATGCCGACTCTCAACCAGATCTCTGTATTTTATTTCAGGTTCTAATCCTACCCACCATGGGCTGGGCCTTCCCGTCAGCTAGACAATCTCCTGCAGTTTTGCTCTGGGCTTAACTCAACCACTAGTTCTCTACAAATGTGCCCAGAGCTCAAACCCTCAACTGTCAAGTTGACGCCTGTGCCCAACTATGACAATTTGTATTTCTTTTCTTTGAATTGTCTGTCCAGCATAAGAGCCTATTTAGTGACTGAATAACAAGGAACACGAAGGCAGGCACAAAGCAGAGATACAAGCACACATCTTGGTTCATTTTGTGTTGCGACAGCAGAATCCCAGAAACTGGATGCTTTATAAAGAACTGAAGGTTAGTTCCCGTGGTTTGGGAGATCAAGATGATGGCAGGATGGATGGAAGTATCAACTTGACAGTTGAAGCTTGAGCTCTGAGCACATCTGTGAAAAATTAGTAACTGGGGCAAGGCTGAGCAGGCCTGAGGGATACTGTCAGGTTAATGAAGACAGAGCCCACGGTGTGTGGGACCATCCCAGAGCAGGTAGCTAGCATGGAGAGAACTGGTTCATTGGTTTGACTTGTAGTCTGTAAGTGAGGAGCTTTTCATTGCTCAGCAATGCCTATGGATTTAGTGTGACCAGTTCCCTCGGTTCCTGATGTTTACATGAACCATCTTGTCACACTAAACTATGAACCTGTTGCAGTTCACCTGATAAATGACCATCAAATGGCTTAAGGAAACAAGGGTTTATTCTCTCTTATGATTCCTGGTTACAGTTCTCAGTCCACAGCTGACGGGAGAGCACGCACCAATACCAGGACTGAGGGAACTGGCTGCACCATCACCACATTTAACAGCTGAGAGATGGACAATCCTTACTTGCCAGACCAGCATGTCTGGCCAAGTAAACAGAAGAATGCCGACTCTCTTAACCAGCATTCCATGATTTATTCCAGGGCCTAATCCCACACACCATCGGCTGGGCCTTCCCCATCAGCTAAACAGTCTCCTTCATGTTCACTCTGGGCTCAACTCAACTACTAATTCTCCACAAATGTGCCCAGAACTCAAATCCTTAACAGTCAAGTTGACACCTGTGCTTAACTATGACAGAACCAGATTGGTGAGTAAGAATGGGACCCTTTGTTCTCTTAAGTTGTTTGGCCATGAATCTATCAGGGACATGTAGACTAACTGAAAGAACTTCCAGATCTGTACTACCAAGAAGGTTCTGGATCTGTATTACCAAGTGGGTGGATCTGTGCTTTCATGTGGTAGAAGAGATCAAATCTGTCCTGGAAGTCTATTATTATTATTATTAATTATATTCCAAAAGGCACATCCTCCCCATATTGTTGCATGGGTTATTAGCCTTCTAACTCATGGATTATGGAAATATTGCCATGGCCTCAGGAGAGACTCAGTTTTCTGAGCCAAGGGTCTTGCAAGCATTTGCTGTAAATATGGATCAGCTTGAGTATCATGAGAGTGAAACTTTAGTTTCTTTATATGGATACATTAATTAGTGTTATTTATAATGGTAGTCAGACTAACAGAGTTTGCAAAATTGAAGTAGACATTGAAATTAGTGAGTGGGGTATGTGTATGTGTGTCGGTGTCAGAGTGACAAAAAGAGAGACAGACTCAGAGATGGATGAAGAACATTTGGTCTTATAAGTTATTACTAAAGGTTATTCCTAAGAATTCTTGAAGTATGCGTTGTTCAGCATTAGTACTATTATTGAAATGATTCACTCCTTCCCCCCTAATTTAGCTTATTTGAAGAAAGGAGACTATCAGCGAGTCTGAGCTCTCGCTCTGGAGTGGCTCACAGAGGGAGAATGGCATCTCTCTGTGTCTCTCATACTCTTATTGGGAGGTAATGGGAGATAATTGTGAGGGCAATGGCTCAATCCACCATGCTTCCACGAGTTATGTCTGCCACAGGTGCAGAAGTGGGGCTTTGGGGCTGGCAAGATAGCTGAGTGGATACTTGCAATCCTGGTGACCCGAGTTCAATCCCTGGAAGCCTACATGATGTAAAGAGCTTCTAAAAGGTGTGGTCTCACCCCACCTGTGTTCCTTGCTATGCATATGTCCCCCCAAAATAAGAAAAAACAGTAAAATAGCTTTTCAAAAGAAGTGGGGCTTTGTGGATGCACACTGAATATTTGTCACACATTAAGTCACACATTAAGCTCTAAGCTCATGTGTGGTTTCCCTTGTCTCTTCCTGTAATCCCTAGTTATTACTATCTCTTTAGGAGACAGATTTGTTCCTAAACTCGCATTCTACTTGGAAGGTCTGGATTCACGTACTAGCCAGTTTAAAGTAGTTAGTTCTGTTTTTCTTTTGTGACTGTGTGCATATTTACATGTGTCCATGCTTATGGGCTGGGAGCAGATGTCATCGTCAGGAGTCTTCCTTAATTGGTGTCCACATTGCTTTCTGAGACAAGACTCCCCCTGCACTTGCTGTTTGCTGATTTAACTAGGCCGGCTGGCCAGCAAGTCCTGGGATTTCCCTGGATCCACCTTTCCAGCACTGGGTTCTGCTGCACCCAGTTTTTATGTGGGCACTATAGATCTAACACAGATCTTCATGCTTATGTGGCAAACACTTTGTTCACTGACCCATCATCTCTCTAGTCCCTAAAATACTTGGCTTTATTGTTATCAAGGCCACTATAGGCTAAGACAAGTGGCCATATCAGAACTTACTTTTGTTTGAAGAACAAGAGAAAGCCCAGGATATGTGGGAATCATTCCTTTAAAAGTATGAATGAGCAAAGACATTCATTCCCATGGGGAATACTTGGAGAAAAGAAAGAAAGATTCATGAAGGCTCAATTGCATAGGTGCTCAGATAATGTCTGTTTTTTGTTACAACTTTCTTAGCTTATCTATGGCTCTCATTAAGGGAGGGGGCCCTTCTCATGTATAAGACTTTCTTTTAAACCCGAAGACTTCCCACTCCTTCAGTTCTCCTGGGACTTGAAAAGCTCTTGACAACTACTGTTAAAAGACAAAATGCGGATAATGCTCAAAAAAATCCAAAAAGGCCAAGAGGGCAAAGTCAATGAGGAATCATTTCCTTCAAATTAGCTAACCTTTCTTTGTTTTCTGTTCACACTTTTATGTGTGAAGTTTCTCCTGTGTCAGTTGTTGCTGGTGATATTAATGAAATCTTACGAGGAATGTCTTTGACAGAGTCAAGAAGATCTTTACTAAAGTGCATGTGTTTGAGCCGAGATTCTTGGAGGGGAGGACAACTTAGGGCAGCGTGTGCATGGGGGGGGGCTTAGAATTTATTATTTCAAGTGTAAGTTTCTCTCCAGTAACATATATTGCAGAGGAGTTAATTAGCTCAGTGTCTGGAGAGCAGCTGATGTTACTTCTGAGTGACATCTGCCATTGACCCCACATGAAGGATCTCTCAAACTGTGTCATGTTATGCTCACCTTGATTTCTATAATAAGGGAAGAAGCTGAATAGGACCAGAGAAAGGATTGTCATGAAGTGTGCCTCTTGCTTTCTGACAGCTTTTGATGACCTCCTTTTGCCATGTACAATAGAAGGTTCAAGACAACTGGGTACCAATTAGCTTCTCTTTATGTAGCTAATGCTGGTGGAGAAAAGACATCCTGTTCATTTATTTCTTTTTGTGTGATTTGCAGTAAATCCTCTTGGATTCAGTTTTTAATTACGAGCCTTTCAGGAGCTATGAAAATTTATGTCAGGGCATCTGTTTTGTTTGACCAGATCTATAACCTTTCCCCAACTACTTCTTCCCTGACTTCTGCCATAGATAAGTCTCTAAGTCAAGGTAGGGCATCAAAGAAATGCTCTCAGAGCAGAGTCCTTTCTGTACGAGCACTCCTTCACAAATCCTTTGCCCAAACTGGGCCCTGCAGGAAAAGATACTGGTAATATCTCTCAGGGTCAGATGTGGGGAAATTGAGTACTTATTAAGTTTGGTTTGTATAATGCTGTTTTTCCATAATTTATGATATTCAAAGAGATGCCTGCAGAATATGAGAGAGCAGAGCGGAGAGGTGATAAATGGTCTACCCCTCTCCTCTACTGCATCTATAAATTCACTCTGGATGCCTCATTTTGGCTGCCTCTGGGTGGAGATGTGCAGGTGAACATCAACATCTGCTGGGCCAGTCCTTGGTGAAAGTAGGCAGCACGTGATTCGGCTCCATCCATAGATCTGGTATCAAGAGGACAGGAGTGGACTCGGGTGCTGCATTGAAGGGGCTGACCGATGGAACACACAAGTATATATGTTGGCATTTCAGAGACCGGGAATGCTGGGAGGCTGGGGAGAACGTGACAACAGCAAAGGTGTCCAGCAGCTGCAACCCTTATTTCCACAGAGGGCCGCGGGCAGCAGATTGTCGCATGTTTCATTTCGTCGCTATTTGTTCTTAGTGGAAAATGCTCCTTTGGGGTGTCTGGGCTTAGGAGCTTTTCCAGATCATTAGCCACGTGTGCACAGAGGGCCTGCTGGGCAGCTCCCCACTAGGCTGTGCCATTCCAGCAGCTGGAGAAGGTGGGAGAAGGCAGAAGGCGGTGGAAGCCAGGATTGGACGAGGTGACGGATTATGTAAATTGGACCAGAGACAGCTACGTGCATGAGGGTTCAGGGCTGTTATCTTTGCTCTCTGGCAATACCGTGATATTCCTATCAAAACCCATTGACTTGTTTCTGTCCATGGATCTGAGGAGTAGCACGCCATGCTATAGTTTGAAATAAAAAGATTTGGGTTCAATTCTCATTTCTGTCAGTACCACTTTGAGAGAGGATCATTCTGCCACCTTTTCCTTTGGACTCTTCTTTTATATTGGGGATCTACTTTTACATTGGGGATCCTCTTTTGCATTGGGGATCTACTGACAGAAAGCACTAGCAAATGGTTTCTTACCAGCAAAGAGCTGTGTACATGCAGAATAACAGATCTCTTGAAGACTTGTACAATAGGTTTGACAGTGGTGCTCGGAGCTTGCACACACACATGCATACACCCAGACAGCAGTAAAAAGAGGAATGTATTTAACATTAGAAAGTAAAGTGGGTGTTAACCTGTGGCTGTAAGTCTGCTGAGACTGTTTGGCCAAGAAAAATCATCTCTTCCCACATCAAACGCCAGTTTCATGAATAGCCATATCTCCATCTGAGATTTCTGAGTTAAGTGTAAGATATAGAAACTAATTGTCTGAGAGAGGCTTGGGTTGGATCAACCAGAGTCAGTTGCCCCTGCCACTGCATGGGTGCTTCATGTCTCTGTAGTGTACCTCGCCAGGCCTTGTGGGGGTGACATGTCCTTGTCCAGTCATCCCACGGTGCTCTAGACTTGCTAGTGAAGGTGCGACCGACTCCACCCTGAGTCCACTCTGTATTAACCATGTAACCATGAAACCACATTATTAGCCATGTAAAATGGAAATGTGCTACTTTGCAAGAAGGAGAAACAGAAGGAAGGAGAAGCATGGGCATGGAGAAGAGGAAAGAAAAAAAGAGGAAAAAAAGATGATGATCATTGCACTATTGATATCACCCCACTGGCCACATCCATCACAGCGGATGACCAGCAAGGGGGGGGGACCTTTTGTAGATAAAGTTAACATCAGAATAGCGTAGGATTGCTGTAGTACCAAAGAAAGGCACAAAGACCTTGTTCCCAGAAAACCACTGCTAGAACAGAGTTCCCAATATGGGTGTACCCAAACTATTCAGATGGATAGTCACTGCCCTCATCTAAAATGGAAACCTGAAAGGTGGATACAAATGCAAATACCTTGTAGGCTCTTAAAAGAACCCTTTTCTTTATGTGTGTGTGTGTATGTGTATGTGTGTGTGTGTAGAATTGGGCACTGTGTGTGCCTGTGGAGTTGCAAAGGTGACTTCAGAAATCATCCTGGATTGCCTTACTCCTTATTGTTTCATTTTGGAGCTCCCCAGACTCTGTCTTCCAAAGACAGAAGAACAGACTGTTGTCATTTCCACCCTGTATTTTGACTTGGGATCTAAGATCCAAACTCGCAAAGGCTTTAACCCCTGAGCCATCTTGCCAGTCCCTCCTTTTTTAAAAAAAAATTCTTATTGGGGCTGGAGAGGTGGCTCAGGGGTTAAGCCTCTGGCTTGCAGGCGGAAGGACTGAGTTCGGTTCCTAGACCCCACGTATAGACACCAGGCAGAAGCAGGGGCGGCCTGCGTTTCTGGTCCTAGTAGGGCGGAGCCTGTGAATCCCGGGGCAGAGTAAACAAGGAGGAGGTGGAGGCATCCATGGTGGTTCCCGAATTCGCCCGTGTTTCTACACACATGCACGCACATACACGCACAATTGAATAAATCATAAAAAGATTCTTATTTTTAATCACATAGATTCTGACTCTTCAAAGTAGGAAAGGAAGTAAATATGCAAATGAAATGTATCATAATGTAATGGTAAAATCTGAGTTGACAAAAATGTATAGAAACTGTCCTATGCTGCCTGGATGATGATGATGAGATGATGGGATGGCTGTATCTCTATCCCTTATCATTTACATAGGTGACCCTTAGATGATCATATTTCAGCCTTCTTGCTATATCTCTAACAGGAATTTGAAAAATTAGAGTTAATAGAAATGAATTCGTTAACCATCCATTGTACACAAATTGAAGACTTCATTTGTGCCAAGCAAAGGGGCAATTTAGGGGTTTGGAAGTATGAAAACACACCAACATTAAAAGTTACGAACATAGGTTCTCTTCCATGTATGTGGTAACAGTATGAAGCTCTTTGAAGACTCCTGGCCGGGAGTAAGGTTTTGGTCAGAGATGGATTTTATATTGAGACTTTATCACTTTTTTCATTAGTGATTTAATTCAGAGAAGAAAAAAAAAACCACTGCTTTATTTCCCTAAGCAGCAATCCATTCAAATTAGGCCTTTGAGATTTCAGTATAAGGAGTATAAAGTTCTAGGGAGTTGGACCGTTGCTGGTTTAAAGCCAGACTGATGGTTCGTGTTCCATGCGACAGCAGCCATGAAACTAGACAAACAAGCTGGAGTGGCTGAGGTAGTTTAAACTGAAAGATCTGAAGTGTGAGCAGCTGGGCAAATTCTTGATGCCATCATGCATGGAGTGGAGGCTCCTGTGACTGACCTAATGGCAAGCTGTGCCCTGGCACCACCAGATACCACCTATGATACGAGTTATCTCATTGAGTCCTAGTTACCAGCGGTATTGTTCAGAGCAACAGGCAAAAAATGACTCACGGACTCCCTAAAGCTGCCCGTGATGAGGGCTTAGATCCCCGGCCGCCTTCAGATGGCATGAAAACCCAGTGCGTTGGTGGGGGAATTCATTAGCCACCCGCTCCACATAGTCATATGCTCGATCCTGGCTCTGTCACCGCTTCTGTTTCAGCTCGTTAGTGTTTCGCTGATAGATGGCCGAGGGAGCTGTATCGCTGGATTAGCCTCAGAGACAGTTCTGACAGCCAGGCCTGACTGTTTCCCAGCCTAGATGACACCTCTAGAGCCCAGAGTCACTTAAAGACATTTAGATAAGCCCTGTTGATCCAGCCCAGCCAACCTTCATCCTGAAGTCAGTTCATGCCCAGGATGACGAAGGATAACTGACAATTAAGTCTCATAGTCTATATTTGACTCCCTCGTTAACCTCCAGAATTCAGTTGATTTTTTTTTCTACTCTGTTTGCTCTGAAATGACTGAGTTAATGGATAGAGAGTGATTGTCTACATTGACACTAAACCGTGTTTTTCAGAGGCCTTAAATGTTAATAACTCTACAATCATTACCATTAATATCAATGGACCAACTGTCAAGGACAGGGCCTTGTGCAAGAACTTTGTTTACCTTATTCTATTAGGCATTCATAACCACTCAATGGGGCAGTCACTATTAAGATCCTCATTTTATAAACTAGGCAACTAATGTTTAATGAAGCCAGAGAATCTCCCCAGGACAGCTAATAAATGGCTGAATGGGCCTTCATGTCCAGTTCTTACTCGTCATTGTGAGCACACTACTATTGGAAGCTTCAGGTTAGAAGACGGAGTGAAATCATTTCACTTCAGGTTCTAGAATGAACCTTGGGCTCCATTTTGAAAGCCAAACAACTCGCTGCCAAGCAAGGAAGACCACGTGCTGGCTTCCAGATGTTTTAAATGCACCCAGATGAGACAGCCCAGATTTCAGCTGGCAGAAGTTGAAGAAGGAACACACCAGAGGGAGACTCCGGCAGGAGGACAAAATCAAAGGAAGCAAGCACTGGGAGGGTTTGGAAGTTGTAGAGGAGTTCACTTAGGCCACGGTGAATGGCATGAAGAGAAAAGGCAGGCAGCTGGGAAGATCAGAGAAACGCAGTATTGTAGAGGCAGGAAGCCTATCAGTCACACGCTAGCTGTGGATCTGACCAGCTCTCTGGCCTTGTGTAAATCACTCCACCGCTCTGTAAGATGCAGATGCTAATTACCACACTGCTATTTCAGGTGCGCGTGATTTAGAGCAAACTGTCTAGTGAATCCCTGGTCTTCAGTTGATCAGTAATCAGCTTGCTTTGAGTTTGTTGAGGGAATGTCCAGTGAGTCCCTGGTCCCCAGTGCATCACACAAAAGATCACCTTGCTTGTGCATTCATTTTTCTTTTCTTTCCAGAGAACTTGCAGACATAGTTTGGAGGATATCAGTTCCATACTGACGATACATTGCTTCTAACAGCAGACAAAAGACATGGAGAGGTTCAGGTGGAAGATGGCATTCGTGATTTGAGCTGTGATTTTTAGTTAATTTTTAAAATTAGTATACAAAGCAGTGGATTTCATTAAGGCATTTGCATACATATCAATCAAGTGCATTGCACATATACATATATAATGTGTATGAAGTATATTACGTCATATATTCTCCATAATCATTCCTTCATTGCCTTGTTCAACTTTTCCTTCTCCCTTTAGTGACTCTATTCTCCCCTGGAATATGTCATCTTCTGTATTTGTGTAATATACACAGCACACACACACACACCTATGTAAAGTCACAAAATACAAACTTTTAATAAGAGGTAAAGAAAGTTCTTGGATAGTGTCCTGTATCTGCTATTTTGTCTATTGTCATTAATGATAATAATCACAGAGCTAATAGCAAAGACCTCCGAAAACAATGGTCTGGAGTAAATATGTACATAAATATAATATTATATATGAATTAAAATGTTCTTTCTCTCTCTGTAAAATGCAAGACATCCAAATTCAACTATTTGAAATATCCCACTGGAAATGTATAATGAACTGAGAAGGAAACTTGGGATTGGAAAATTCTCAGCTTGGTAAAGACAGTACAGCTTTGAGGATTGCTAAGATCTTCAGAGAGATAAATGAGTAGGAACTTGGGCAATGCATAAGTAAATTTACAAGATGAAGGAGGAAAAGGGAGAGAGCTAAGAAGAAAATGCTAGAGGTGTAGGATGACCTAGATAGTGAGTCACAGAAATCAAAGCAACTGAGCAGGGTTTCTAATATAAGTAGAGGTAGGGCTGTTTTTCCACACCTCTTAGTCATACCTCTTTCACAGGAGATGTCTTATTTTTTTTGTTCAGATTGGTAATTATGAGCTTAGCATCTTTGTCATTCCAGCTCTTCCGGCAGCATCCATATTTCTTCCTTCGATGACCGTCATAAAAGTTTGTAACTTGGAGCCAGAGAACGCAACAACTTCCTTTTCTCGTGGCTCAGTCGTAGCCGTTACCCTGTGTAAGTTGTGGTGCTGTAGATATTATTGTCACAGCCTCCTACAACTAAAGGGAAGAAGCTATGGAGATGGCTCAGGACTTAAAACCGTTTCTACAAGCAAAAGGACCTGAGTTCAGATCTGGGATCACATGAGAAATACCAGGCAGAAATGGCAGCTGTGGAAGGCAGAGCCTGGGAAACCCCAGATCAAAGTACTAAGGAGGTAGAACAAGATAGAATGATTCCTAGTTTCACCCGTGGGCCTCTATAAGTGCCCTCTGATACACATACATACAACCACACATAAAGACACACAGACACACAGACACACACACACACACACACACACACACACAATATTAAGGGGAAAATTGATTGACAGCATACATACGGTTTCCTGTCACTATTAAAAGACCTATATAATGCTTTTCATAGTAATAGTCATATGTTTGCCTCTTAGAAAAGATTTTGGTGGTAAAGGTATTGTTGGTTGGAGATCTGGAAAGAGAAATAAAGAGATGCTAAGTGATTATTGGGTTATTGTTGTTGTCAGGAAGTATTCATTGTGTAATGCAACAGAGGACACTTTCTTTTAAGAATCTCATGCATTTTGGCCGTACTCACTGTCAACTCTACATTTCTCTTCCTTCTGTGAATCCCTTTCCTTCTCCAGGATGGTTGTCAATCAAGCATCTGGTAGATCATAAACGAAAGGTGAATAATCCAACCACCAAACCCCAAGCACTGCTAAAGTCCTCAGATATGGCCCTGAGCAGGAGCTTCTCTCAGACCCTGCATCTTGCCTTTAAGACCCTTATTTTCAGTATCTCTGCATGGATTTGCCAACCTGCTGAAATTCCCTCAAGAACAAATCCTCTGATATTAGTGATCATGTGCCATGAGACGTGGGATTTAACTACCCTTACCACTATCTTAGATAACACAGCCACAAACTTCCTTAGTGGACATAAAATTATGAAGCTCTTTAATAAATGAAAGCTACTATGTGTAGGTGAGTAAACTCCTTTGGAAATCACTCTACTCATTGGTGTTTCAAGGCCCAAATTTCATTGTCTCTGATGGCATGAATGGCTTTGTAAACACCTCTGCATTTGTTGTTTTATTCATTGTCTAAGTGGTGAGTTGGAAGACACCTTACTTATATCCGTTCATTTCATCTTCATGGCATGGTTGAATTGAAAGATGTACCTCTACCTTACACAGGAGCACACTGAGGTTCAGAGGATTAAGTAGCTATCAAATAAAGATGTTAAGAGTGTAAATATTAGCGTGTTTGGCTTCTAATATCATGATAGAGATATAGGACTATCTACAACAATTAGCCTGTCAGTATAATATAGCTTACATGTAACGTAGGGTTAGAAGTGATGAATTTAATAGGATCTATGATGTTTACTCATACCCATTCCAGCAAGACTATTGAATAGGAAAGTTGGTGTGTCGCTCTATAATAGAACAACTAACCACGGGAAATTAAAGAAAAGAATGGCTCATAACATTTTGATTGATGTAGATTATATTGCTATAACTAATTCATTTTCTATTTTGATTTAGGAAAAGGTCTTAATTTCACAAAGAAGTTTAATTCTCTATTTTTTCTTTCCTGATGACTATAATCTTGCCAGTGTCTTCCAAAGTGCTTTCTTTACTATCCTAAACTGATTGAAAATGAAAAGCAAAGATAGAGAACCGATAATGAGGTTTTTGAATGTAGTCTGGTAAATCAGGAATTTCAGAGGTAACTTTGGTTACCTATTTTTAACATAAATCTTTTCCAATTCAGTGTCTCTGCAGAGAAACTGTTGGAGAAATGCAATTTCGTATTTCAGTGTATGATAAATGCCGTAAAAAGTCTTCAAATCCACTTCCTGAAAACGCTAAATGATCTCAAATAATGTGGAAACACATTTAATCCCTCTGGAGTCAGTATTTAATTTTCTGTATGTCCAATATTAAAATGTATTAGTGTCTTCACAGTAGCCTTGGTCTGTCATCCACTGGTCTATTAGTTTCTAATGTCTAGTGGCAGAGTCTACTCAAAGCTTAAAGGTAGGCTGTCATTCTGCAATGACAGTTGAAGTGGCTGCAGGTTCTGTTTAATTTGCTCCAGACTTGATCCCTCATTCCTAAGGTTAGTTAGCTTTCATGTTTGCACTTTACATCAGTATTCCTGGAGCTGAGCTTGCTGCACGGCTATGCATCGAAGTTCAAACTCAGTACTAACCCGTGAAAGCGGAAAACAAATGTTCGTGCGACGTACAAATGATCTTGTCCTGGATACCATGAATGTACCATGAATGAAAGATGCACAGAGTACTTGCTTCTTGAAAAAGAAGATGAGAGTCTTCTAGAGGTTGAGTTGAGAACAGAAACAGGAGAGAATAGAGAGGAGAGGAACTGGACGAATTTAGGTGAGGCCAGAGGCAGGAGAGAAAAATAGAATTCACAGTAATAACTAGCCAGACCAGCTGATATTCATGAGCTCTCTTAGTGGAACTAAGGGATGCATGCATTTCTTCAACCAGCCCCGGATGGGATCAAGTAACCTTCTATGTGCTTGAGACACAGAAGTGGACAAAGAGAAATTGAAATCTGTGTGCTGGGAGCTTGAGTTCTTAGTTGGGGCATCTAAAGGGTGCAGTCAGAACCTGGGCTTGCGGTACTGTGTGATAAAGGGACTGTGTAGCTCATTAATCGAGCAGTCGTTAGACTGAGGGTCCTCACCAACACAGCTCTCCTTTTACCTTCATGTTGTGCGTTTGCCAAATTCCCACCTTAGTCTTCTTGGTCTTGTAGCGAAAAGAAAAGTTCCGAGTGCCCACTCGCTAGCTAACTCCACAACTGCCTCCTTACAAACCACAATAGTTTGTTTTCAGCAACACCATGAAGCAAGAAGGAATGGCACCTTCCTTTTATCCTGGCTCCTTTTCCTTTAAACTGACTGTGGTCCCCTTTTTGCGGTTCTGTTTTGTAAATTGCACAGAATTCCTTTAGAACACCCATCTGTATTCCACAGCTAGGAAACTGCTGGAGGCATCCAAACAGTACTGACAGAAGACAAAAGACAAAATCCCAAATCAATCCAATAAAACCCTGTTCTCCCCAGGGACAAACAGCACCACATTCAGGGGTATGCTGGGTTGGGGGGTGTGAGTGTGGGGGGAAGAGTCCTGTCCTGTCTAGATGGGCTGTTTCTCTCCCTCCTGAGCCTGCTATATTTCTGATCATCCCAGGCAGGTGTGACAACGTTGGTTTGATTTAGATTTCTTTTCCCCCTTTGCTGAAGTGAATGCTGCAGGAAACAGAAAGGAGCCACATGTTTCCTTTTGACGCACACCCAAACACTGCAAAACAGAGTGTGAGCGTCGTCCTCCAAGCTGTGTGTGTGTATTCAACACGTGCAAACATTGGACCAAATACAGGCACTGTTAAGTCAGATCTGCAGAAAATGTTTTCCTTCCTTTCTCAGCTTCCCCATCTTTTATGTATCTCTGCAAAGCTCAAGGACTCTTTCACAGCGCTTGCTTCTTAGTGAGTCTCATTCAAGTGTGGGTATTCTCCCTGTCACAGCCCACTTTGCTGTGAAACTGGAAACTTCACTAACATTAAGTCTTTCCTTAACCATGATTATCGATTTTTGACAAGGAGAATGAATGTAATGAATATGAGGGATCTTTGAAGGTGCATTTGAAACATTTGCACGTTTCTGTAGCTTGCTTTTTTGTAAAGGGTGTTCGCTATAAATGGTTATGTTTACAAAAGATTTCTCCTCTGATAAGCAGTCCACTTTAGGATTAACATCAAATTTCTTTTTTTTTTTCCTTCTCTCACATTTTATTTTCTTCCTAATCATACAAGTGTGCAGGTCAGGCAAAGTCCAGTCCTGGTTGCTGCAGCCCTAACTTGTGTGGAATATCTTGCATATCCTTAGTCCTCTCCATCTTTAGGCTCTTACAATCTTGCCGCCCCCTCTTCCGCAAGGTTCCCTGAGCTTTAGGATGGGGAGAGATTTGGCTGGTCTGGTTCCAGGTGAATAATGTAGGGTCTTTGGTGTTCTGAATTATGGTTTATTGTTGATCAAACTCTTTTTATTATATATGTATTTTATTTTTTAGTGTTGCATACATGGATGTGGTGAATTTATGGTATCTTCAACTCCTTGATCCCCCATTCTACCCCCTCTTCTTTTCCTCTTACAAACTTTCTTCTGCCTGGAAGACTACCTTCCGTTTTCAAGTCTTTCACTTTTGTAGCTCACTGGGCTCCATGTGCTTTGGTTTTGAAAACATGTGGCTGGCAAGACTGATGCCCCAGCAAGTATCACAGACCAGTGGGTGCACCACTGAGGAAGCGTCTTCCTTCGCCTCCATATCAGCCTTAGTCCTCAGCAGTCTCTCAGAGAGGCGTGGAGCTCCTTGGGATCTTTTCACTTTCATGGTGAGAACATGCAGATGGACTTCAAATTTTGGTCTGCAAGAAAACAATCCATATTCCTGAATCAAAAGCCACACCTTCAAAGGAAGTACATGTGGGGTCTGGAGAAGTGGCTCAGGGGTTAAGCCTTTACCTTGCAAACAGAAAGACCTGAGTTTGGATCCCGGATCCCACATTAAAAACACCAGGAAGAAATGGTGACAGCCTGTACTTTTTGGCCCTGGAAGGTGGAGCCTTGAAAAATCCCAAAGCAAAAGAATAAGAGCTATTTTTATTGTTTAGCTCCTGTGAGCTTGGTGGTTGATCTTCACAGGATTCTCCACAAAGGCATAAGTATTCCTTCTCAGGAACACTCGGGACTCGCACATTCAGGTCTTTCATGCATAGGTGTAACAAGCATAGGTACAGCTGCGAAGTGTAGTGACATACAGAGCAGTCAGTAACTGGAGGTCAAGCCCTCAATGCTTTGTCGTCTTGTAAGGACTTCAATATTGAGGCAAGAATGCAACTGTAGAAGAACAATTTATTACCTTTTCGGGGGCAAAGTTGTATATTGTTTCTAAGATATACAATCCTGAGTAAAATATGCAGAAAAGAAGGCATTTTCTGTATTTCAAGTTATCAGTTCCTGGCGTTGGAGGGGCCTCGCTTTCCTGAGGGTGTTCTGAAGAGGATCCTTCACACACATCTCTGGAGGGTCCCAACTTTCAGGTGTGCCTTTGAGGGCCCTGAACTCTGACAAGAGCATTGAGTATCACAAGCATGAATCCCAGTCTCATGCTCAGGGCCCTTAAACGGTGTCTATCAAAACACTTCTCATGATTTCTCTGGGGACTGCTTTGCTTGTTCCATCCCTCAGGTAGTAAAGAATTGCTCCCTTCTCTCTCTCTCTCTTCTCTCTCTCTCTCTCTCTCTCTCTCTCTCTTCTCTCTCTCTCTCTCTCACACACACACACACGCACACACACACACACACAAACACACCCCTTCTGGCAATTTGAGCTGAACGTTTTTTGTTTTTCGTTGCTTCAAGTCATCGCTTCAAGTCGTATCATCTTCTGAGCCTATGAATAATCCGTTCCTTTCAATTACATTGCTACCTTGAAGATATTTATGGGCTGTGATCAAGTCCCCTGCAGACATTGCCTTGTCAGACTTTATAAATTTAGCCCTCACCACCTCTCCTTGCCTGTTTTATCTTCTTGCTTTTGTAAGGATCCTTTCTTGTGTGTCTATCTTTCGCAGCTTCTTTGGTATTCAATATCCTTCCTAAACTTGGGAGGTCAGAAAGAGCACACTGCCTAGGGATTGTGTGCCTATCTGATTTTTGAGAGCAGGAATCAAGAGAGAGGATTACCTCAAATTTGAATTCTCGTTTATTTCATGACTCAGAAAAATAGACAAAATGACAGAGACAGCTAACAGGGGCTGTCAACATGAGTCCATACATTTTAACACACTGTTAAAATAATCCTAGAAGCTTAAGGTGGAAATTATTTTTCCTTAGAGGAAAACAGTCCTACCATTATCTCTTCATATCTGTCCTTTAAAGTGAAATTTTCTTTAAAACTTCAGGTGTCAAATGCATTTTTATAACCAGTAGCCTTTCCCTGCGTGGTGCATAACCCCTTATAATTATTTTGTGCTATTGTTCCCGTATATGTGACCTAAAATGGAGAGATGGCATTAAATATTTCACTTTTAGAAGAGATAAAGTCAATTGCAACCAATAACTCCTGGGCACTGGCTTCTCTTCTTATGTGGGTCTTTTGACAGTGGTAGCATCTGTCAGTGGGGATTCAACTGTGTCCATGGGAACTTGTGAGCACACAACTCCAATGCAACTCCCCAGTGGAAAGAAATATGACATTGTTGGAATGTGTCCCTGTAGAGGTGGGTGTGTTTTACACAAATTGCTTACATTAAAAACATAAAGAAGCAATCAGGAAGTTTATAGAAAAAAACAGCATCCACGAGATTGCTTAGTGGGTAAAGGTGTCTACATACAAGTCTAGTGACCTTAGTTTATCACCACAGCTTCCAAATAGTATCCTCTGACTTCCACACTCATGCCGTAGCATGCATACCATGCCCCAAAAGCTCTCTCTCTCTCTATATATATATATACACACACATATACATACATACATACACATATATATCTCACACTCTCATTCTCTTGCTTTCACGTCTTGCTCTTCCTCAAATAAATTTAAATACTAACAAATTAAATATAAAAGTAGATAGACTGACGCTTCCACATTTTTGCCCAAACCCCAGTGAGCCTCCTTTGGCACTGCTGGGATATCCCTCCCATAGTGAATTTGTAGCCAGCAGGATCACCATGGTGACTGACTGAGCTGTCATTTTCAGCAGTTCCCAGCGGGAAATCCCAGCATCAGTAGCTAAATACTGAACAGTACCCTAGAGAATACACTTGGTCCCTCAAATGCATAGGTCCCACATGAACAGATGCACCCAAGCAAGGAAAGTTTTGATAAAATTTAAATCTGTATATTACATGTGAACATGTACAGTTTTTTTTGGTCATTATCTCTAAACAATGCAGCATAATGACACAGTACACTTGCAGTATTAGTAATTTTAAAATAATAAACAATAATTTAAAGTATAACGAAGGGGCTGGACATACTGGTAGGACACTTGAAATGCACGCTATAGGTCCTGGGTTTGAATCTAAGCACCATGAACACAGCACATAGTGGGAAATTGCACAGGTTATATATAGAAGCTATGTCATGTTATGTAAGTGACTTGAACATCTGCTGAATTTATTGTCTATTGGATCCTGGGTATGGTTGTCCCTAGGTCAGACATTCATTTTGGATACCAGATGTGGTACACAAAGACTAATTTAAATAAGGTTGCAGAGTTGAGTAATGGGGAATTTTGGGATCAGTGGTGGCTTTCTCATTGTCAGGTTCCAGGGCATAGAAAACAAGACCAGGTGTTCTGTTTCTACTTGGTAGAGTAGTAGAAAAGAGTAAGGTACTAGCTGTTTGGGCATCTAGCAGGTAAATCACTGTTGCTGAAGTCATCTCTTTCTTCCATGATTGTACTCTGCAGGACCAAGATATCTCTCTCTCTCTCTCTCAATCTCTCTCTCTCTCTCTCTCTCTCTCTCTCTCTCTCTCTCCTCCCTCTCTCTCTGACACACACACACACACACACAGACACACACACACACAAGTCTGGAGCCATGTTATCTAAGTTCAAATCCTGATGGTCACTTCATAGATTTGACAGTAGCTTGGATATACAGTGAGTTCCAGACTAGTGGATGTACAGTGTGAGATCCTGCCCTAATAAAATACACACACACAGAATTAGTTCTAGGCTGGGGAGATGACTTGCTCTGGGTTTGATCAGAGACTCTATCTTTAAAGAATATGGTGGAAGAGTGATAAAGGAATCATTCTAATATGAACCTCAGGCCTTCACATGCATGTACACACACACACACACACACACACACACACACACACGGAGAAAGAGTCTCACATGGGTGCTATGAGTGCTAAATGAGATGCACTTGCAAAGGTCTCTGTGTTCTGCCTGGCCCATCTCAAGGTCCTTGAAATGTGAGCTGTTGCTATACTTACTGTTTTTAGTACAGTTCTAAGTGCTCTAATTGCATGAAGTACACACACCTCTGGATGATTGGACCTCATCTGTGCTGTGTAAACAAAGGCATTTCCCCACCCACTTCATCAACACATGCACCGAGACCAGTGTTGAGGCTCCACAAAAGTCCTGAACTCGCAAGGTGGATCCCAACCCAGTATCCCATATCAGGCTTCCTTTCTTTCAGGATGACTCCAAACTATTTCCCTAAGGAAATGGGATTCCATCCTTTTCTTTTTCTTGCCATTCTTCCAAGACATCAGCTCTCTGGACTTGGGGATCTCTCGTGTCACTTCCGCCCAGCCTGAAGGTGATAAAAACAGCAACAAGAGAAGAGGTCATGTCCCTGGCCTGAGTGCTCCCCTGGGAGAACACCTCACTTCAAGCATCAATAGCCTCTGCTCTACTCAGTTTCCTCAGCCCTCTTGGAATGTTTCCCTTGTCTCCTGCTTTCTGTATCAGGGAGTGTTATTAAATGATAAGGGCTTTGCTTGTAGCTTGTATATTGTGCTGGGCTGAAAAACAACCAGTGCGCTGACATCTGAGAGGGCATGTTCCCCTGATTATGGGAAGCCCTTATCGCAGACCAGATCATGTGACAGGCCTACGTCTGGGATGCTGCCTTCCTTCCCCAGAGAGTTATTAATGGGCCTTCATACCTGGGAGGACAGAAGACTATGTCTGGGCAATGTGATAATTAAAGATATGTCACTTATCATAAGCAAAGGCTCAGCGCATGGGGTTGGAGGCTCTGCTACCAGCACGAGCCCAGTTCTCTTGCTCCGAGACAGAAGGAAAGTGGAATTTGTTGCAGTGACCTCGGTTTGAAGAGGTCATTGCCATAGCTGTCACCCTTAGTCCTTGATGGACAAATAGGCTTACATAGAAGAAAGACGTCCCAGCCTATGGCGTGGAAGAATGGCGCTTTCTTCCTACTTCTCACATCCGGAGCTCGGTGGTAGTGATTGAGAGTCTCTTAAATGTGTCACGATTTGATTTTAAAAATAGGAATTCTATATGCCCTACTTACCTCAAGAAGTTAGATCTTAAACATCACCTTAAAGGTTATGGGGTAGGAACAGGTTGGTGTATGTGCTTTGAGATGAAAGGGCTAATAAGGTTGTCTATAAGCAGAAGGGGCTTGCACACGGGCAGAAGGCAAGCTGAAGAAGGCAGGGTAGAGTGAAAGTGGATAGTTGGGGGTTCCAGTATGGTCGTTGGATCACATCTGTTTCCTCAAGGCTGGGCATGGCCATCGCCAGCTTGAATCAGGGCAGTTGTGTTCATAAGTTGGGACCTACAGGAGACGGTCGACCTTCTCCCAGGGTAGCAGGAGAGACCCTTATACATGAAGGCTCACAGTGTCTTGCTGACCAAGTTTATGTAAGTAGTAAAGGATTATTGCTGGGTGGGGACGTGCTTTTCCGAGATGTTGCTGTCTATAAGTCAAGGATTCTGCAGTGTGCAGCTCCCGGGCAAGGGTCATACTGCCAGAGGTGTTCCTTGAGGTTGTGAATTCCCACAGTGTCAGGGGATTTCCTGGCAGTATAACTGCCTGTGACATTCATGCTCCTGTGAGCTTTCACCCATGCTTCTGTCGGGAAATCCCGTAAGCGCACTGGTTCACTAAGCTGGATTGGGATGGAATCACTTCTCTGGTGCGTTGGTATCACACTGAAGGTGGATAGGAGTTCTCTGCATCTCCATAAGAAACGCACATGACAGTGACCCTACTGGTGGGACTAGTAAGGGGCAAGAGAGGGATGTTTGCAAGAAGACTCCAAGGAGGAGTTCTCCTCCAAGAAAACTTCTCCATGAAGGACATTTGAGAGCCACTGACTGTTAGTGACAAGGGAATGGGCAGATTTAGGGACTTGAGAAAAGCATGAAACCTTGGGAATGGCTTCTTTGGGGGATCCCAGAGAAAGTCACTAGGTCATCTTTGAAACAATGTCTTTATCTCAGAGTGAGAAACACTTGGGTATGAACTTTAGTGTGACAGCAATGTGATCAATCTTTTCTTATGAAGACAACCTTTAGCAGACTCTTTTCACTTTCCCCACCTGTAATTTAGGGTTGTAGTGTGTATCTTTATATGAAAGGTGGTTTTCTATATTTCTAAAGCCCTTTTGGGGAATCTCCTCCTTTATTACATTTTGTGAAATGCACAATCATAAACATTCACCAAAATAGGAAAGTGAAAGTAGTTGACCTTGGAATTAACAACAAAAAAAGTTAGACACCCCTTCCAACAGCTCAAAACTTCCCTCCCATGTACCAAGTAAAATACAAACCTAATTTGCATATTTCATTATCAAAAATATCATTCGAACAGAAGGCTATTTTCTGAATAAAAATGCTTGTGGTGTAGAAAACATCAACTGAACACCTGGATGTGCATTTACATGATCATGTGCATCTGTTTTCGTTTTGACATCTAAGTAGAATTATTACTCGTATTTCACATGCAAGCATTCAAAACCCAGAGAGGCTGAAGTGACTGGCTAAGGTTGCAGCGAGTTTGCAAACCACTGAGACCAGCTGTGCTGAGAGTCTGAGTCCAGCCAGATTCTTTCTTCATGCACAGTCCCCTGCTCAAATCATCGACCTCCGCCCCTCTGCCCCTCTATTCTCCTGCGCAGGGTCATCACACTAGCCACTAGAGTGGAAGGCGATACGATGGAACCAAGAAACCATTTTTTATCAGCTTTGCCTCTCATGCGCACGAATGCTTCTTATCTTTCCTAACAACTGAGGAACCAGGACATTCTTGGGGGAAAGCACGGGAGCTTAGTTGGTAAAATCTTAACACTTGCATCCTTGCTAGCAGAACATCGGTGTTTCCCCGAAGAGGTAGCAATGTGCTCTGTAAGAACATAGCTTCGTGCATCTTCAGAAAAATAAAGAACATGCAAGAATGTCGCCAAAATGCCAATTAGCAAGTGGGAAAAAAGGCAGATTTTGCAGAAGAGATTTGGGTAAGGTCATCTATTATTTTCCTGGGTAAATAGCAAACTCAGTGAGGGACTAGAAACCCAGCGAGAGAATAGATTTAATTACTAAAAGGAGTCTTATTCTCTTCAAATATTTCAGCATTGTTGCATCCTTTCAGGTTGTAACTGTTACTATTTTAGAGACAATCAGTTGCTTGGTAGATATAACTCAGTAGCAATTACAGATCCTAATAACTGTGACCCAGACCAATCATAAGTATCACCATGCTCCTCATGGCTGGCTTCCTGCAACTTGTTAGTACATGTACAAGACTAGAGAGTCTGTGTCTGGAAAATATTGCTTTATTTTTTCTGTTGTTGACTCAGACAACTCAAAATATTCAGAATTCTCAGGTCTTGACAGCCATGTACTGAAACTCCAAAAAGATCAATTAGAAAACACAGCTTGTTTAATATTGGATGAAAAGAACTATTTCATCAGCTAGTGAAATCACTCTAAGCACAATTCCATGCATGGTGTAGCCAAGGGAAAGAGGAACATTTGACTTTGCCGGAGTCACTCTTTGCCATGCTCTGCCTGTTTTTTAAAATAATTTTTGTAAGTTCCATTTCAAAGCTCATATGTCATTTTCTAGGACGTATTTTTCAATGAAACTTTCAAGGAATTTTGCGAGTAGGGTGAACTGTTTGAAAGTTTCAGTTTGATTTCTACATTTGTGTGGGCAGGTCCTTTATCTAATGTCTAACAGTCAAACACAGAAAGCACAGTAACATGGCCGAATAGACCATCCACCACCAGTTCAGCATGCACGTGGCTTTGGAATCAGGTTCTATCACCAAACCCAACCCAAAGGCACCAAGTCAGTCTCACGGATTTCTTACCACAGAATGTTCCTTCAACTTGGTGAGATCTGTTGACTAGAAAATGCTCAGGATTTCAAATGCTAAGTGAAGAAATGCCCAAAACATGCCCAATATGAAACCCTAGCATTTCCTTTTGCGTGTAAAACACCAGAGTAAGACAGCACAATGTCTGAGAACTGAGGCAAGCAGATCAGGAATGGGCATTAATTCAGGTGGCAACACAGAAGGTTGGCATTGCAAGCAATTTTAAATTCCAGGACCAAATGAATGAGCCCTTGGGAGGCAATGTCCAGACAGATCAATAGCACACAAATGGATAAATGCTTTACTGGGTGAATCTTAAGAAAGGGCTGGGGGCTTTAGGGAAATGAAGAAAGGTTTCTTTTCTCCTCTTTTTCTTTTTTCTTTTCCATAAAAAAGGTTATTCATGAGTGTAACAGGAAATTCATGGCAAGAAAATAGGATCTGAAAGCCTAAGAAGCATGTATTTGGAATGAGTCAGTAAACTTGCTTCCTTGCACAGCTATGTATGGATTAAAAAAAAAGACTCAGATACTCAATAAATTACAGTGAATGAAGAATCTGAAGGCATTTTGCAAGCGAAGCCTGAAACACACCCCACTATGAGATGAATGTCGATTTTACTCTGTGTGTGTGTGTGTGTGTGTGTGTGTGTGTGTGTGTGAGTGTGTGTGTGTTCACAGTTTTGTGTATCTGTAGAGGTTGTGCATACATGTGTAGGATCCTGTGACTGGATCTTGTTGAGCTGGAGGGCTCCTTGATTTGGCTGTACTGATTGGCTAGCTGGTTCTTGGGATCGGAGTTTATCTGCTTCCTCAGCCCTAGGGTTACAGATGTGCACACCACACCTGGCTTTTACATGTGAGTTAAGGATGTGAATGTAGATCCATGTGTCATGTAGCAGTTACCTTACTGACTGACTGGATCTGCATCCCTCATAGTTCCTTACATCATGAAAAATGTCTAAGGCTGGGCGAATACCTTGGCCAGAGCTGGGGAAGAGCACATACTTAGATGCACAAGACCTCGGGAACAGTCCCCAGCACCGCACCAAACCAAACCAGAGCATAAAGCTTTCAAATGGCTACTCTGTCCATTACTAATGCATTAGAAGACAGTAAGGCTCAAAAGGGTCCTGACTCCTTGAATTCCCAGTGAATCGGGTTAGACAAAATCTTTCATGTCTAAGCAAATGTTGGCAGTGGTTTTGAAAATAATTCCCTCTCAAAGGTGATATTAATTTAAATATAGTAGTTCCCTGTCTTAAATAAATCAATCTACTAGGGACACTGTCTAAGTGTCATAATTTGTTTAATTATTCAAATGTGTATATGTGTGTGTGTGTGTAACCACGGGCGAATTCAGGAACCACCATGGACGCCTCCACCTCCTCCTTGTTTTACTCTGCCCGGGGATTCCTAGACTCCGCTCTACCAGGACCAGAAATGCAGCCTCTCCCTCTCCCCCCCCCCCCTGCTTCCACCCAGCATCTATACATGGGGTCTAGGATCCGAACTCAGGACCTTCTGCCTGCAAGGCAGAGGCTTAACCCCTGAGCCACCTCTCCAGCCCCAGACTACACATTCTTTAAGCATGTCTTAATCCTTTCCATCTTGTACATTGTAGGTTTTCAACTGAGGCTCTCTCTCTCTCTCTCTCTCTCTCTCTCTCTCTCTCTCTCTCTCTCTCTGGGATATGCATACATGTGTGCATGTTACATGTTTGTGTGTGTACATATGTGTGTTTCCATTCAGAAGCCCAGAGTCGTTGCCAGGCATCTTCCTCTGTCACTCTCCAGCTGATTTTTTGAGACAGAATCTTCCACTAACCTCACTAAACTAATTCTGCAAGACCAATGGTCAGCAAGTTCTAGGGATTCTCCTGTCTCTGCCTTTCTGCTACTGGGACTCTAGGCATGAGCCCCCTGTCTGGCTTTTACATGCATGCTAGGGATAAGAACTCAAATCCTCATGTTCGTGTAGCAAACACGTACCCTACGGAGCAAATTCCTCAGCTTTTCAATAAGTACTTCTTGAACTAGGGAACTAAAAATAGTAATGGATTTGCAGAGTTGACATGTATATTAATTAAAATGCATGCTTGATGCCTAGTGCTAACTTTCATAATTATTTTTGTGACTTTACGGTATTTGAGATTGAAATAGTCTAACTACAAATACAGGTTATTACAAGAAAACAAAACCCCTTAGAGCATCAAGAAATTTGTGTTCTGACATAAAAAAATGAGTAACGACTTTCCTTCCCTAATGGATTCTGCCATCTTCATTAACCTCCTGTTTTATCTGAGAAATGGCTACATTCCGGGGTCAGAAAGTCTAGGGACCCTATATCTATTATGTCAAAATTTCAAATAATCTTCCAGATGCTTGAACATTTGTTATATAGAGAAAGCAAGAAAAGTGAGATATGGGTTGCGGTCTCATTAAACATTGTCCTCTTCCAAAGCTCTGTTTCTTACAAGCTTGACCTGAAAAACACAGCCAGAATGCATCTCTTTGCAAAAATGGAAAAGAGCAATGTTTGGAAAATATATAATTATTTATATATTAGAATAATTAGAAATAACCTAGAAACTGAGCTCAGTCTGCTTACTTCAACTTGCTGGTGGGACCAAATATAATATAAATTACATAACATAACATAACAAAATAACATATAATATATATTAGTTTTTATTCAAATATTTTTTATTCAAATATATTTCATTTTCCATCATGTTCTCAGTCACAGGCCAGTACAGACAACCTAGATGAAACTCAGTGGGTCACACACGACATAAGGAGGGAGACTGGTTTGTACAAAGATAGTGTGCGATGGAAAAGGAGGTATGATGGAATTACATAGTAAGGTGCAAAAAAGACACAGATTTATTGTATTTATATATGAAGCTGTCCGAGAATAAAATAAATCAAAAAAGAGGTCACAATAGATTTATAGAAAAACAAAGATTGTATAAAATTCTTTCATAGCAATCACTGTAGTTTTTGAACTGAAAAAGAATATTCTCAAACGCAAACTTTAATCAGATTTTCCAAGCTTTTCTTAATACTTAATCCAGAATACTCTAATGCAGAATATCCAAAATATTTTTGTGAAGTTTTATGTTTCCTTAGTTTTGCATTGTCTGTAGTAGCCTGTGATACACTTTATTGATATGGGTCTGTCTTAGAATGCAGACTGACCTTGAGCTTGCTGATGTACTGTTCTCTTGCTTCAGCCTCCCACTGGACAGCGTTCTTGATGCTTCCTTAGCTAGACACTGTAGTTCATGCCTTGGATATTTCACCATGGCAGGCATATTGCAGATTACATGTGGGGGACATAGACCATTTCAAATCCATGGAGTATAGAAAAGCACACTGGCTTTATGTAACCATCTTCTCATTCGTCCTGAAGAATCATTTTAAGATCATGGTTGCAAATGAAGATTGGAGTCCCACTCCCTGGATATGAATCTTTTCACTTGTCTTGAGACATGAAGCAAATTCTTTAAAATATCCTTGTAGCTCTAGTTCTACATTTATAAAATGGAAGTCATGCAAGATTAGAATGAATAAATGTATAAAAAGTATTTAGAAGGGTTAATGGTACACACTGAGCGTAATGTATAAACTCCTGTTAGGATGAGTACTGACTATACAAGTGAATGGGGGAAACCCTTATAAGGTAGTAAGAAGACTACTGCATTCTGCTCAGCATACGTCAGTGAGCATGTAGGAGGCCTGGTCACTAGATGTCAGTCTCTTGTGTCTATAACGTAAAGGAAATGAGGCTGGTAAATGGCTCAGTCAATAAACTCTTTCTGTAAAAACCTGAGGATCCAAATTGAGATCCCTAGCATCCACATTGAAATTCAACATGGCAGTGTTTCTGTAATCCCAGCTCAGCGGAGGCAGAGACAAGATCCCTAAGGCTTGGTAGCTAGCCACTGTGGCCAATCAGCACACTTCAGGTTCAGTAATAGACCCTGGCTCAAAAGAGGAAATGGAGAGTAATAGAAGCAGGCACCAGACATTGACCTCTGGACTCCTCACGTACTCACGTATATACATATGTGATGTACATGAGCGTGGACCCGCGTATACACACACACACACACACACACACACACACACACACACACACACACACAAAACACCACATTCTTTTAAGGAACCCAGGGGATAAGGCATGTGAGAAAGGACTACATGAGACTTGAAAGGTGATCATGTTATGGTGAAAGTTCGAGTTAGAAAACTAAGGCTGGTCCTGGTACATGACTATTGTTGTGAGAGAACACCCAAAGTCGATCAACTTAAGGGAGAAAGGGAGATTTATTCAGCTTACGGTTTCAGAGGGAAGGTACAGTCTCTCAAAGCAGAGGTGGTATGGCTGGCTGCCTAAAGCTGGAGGAGTCTAAGTCACTGCAGACATCCTGGAGGTTGAGAACTGCAAGACTGCTTGGTGCAAAGGCAGCCTTCTCCTGGAGGTAGGGTGGGACTAATCCCTTGTGACTTCAAGGCCTACCCTTTGTGACTGCCTTCCTCCAGCAAGGCTCCACCTCTCAAGATGCCATGACCTTGCCAAACACATGAGACCATGGGGGACACAATCGTCAACCAGGCAGCTTAAGCCTCACAGTGGCAGAAGGCACAAAGTCATACGTGGGAATTGTTTCTGTTGGTCACAAACGTTGGGCTGTCCCAGGCAGTCCTTTCTCACATGCCTCATCTCATGGGATCATTAAGAGAACCTTTTGAAAAATGTAAAGCACGTGGCTAGGAGAGGACAGAGCTGCCATGTATGACTGCACGGCAAGAGGGGGAAGAAGAGAGAGATGCTGATGGTTGGTGTCAGAGAAACCCCACAATGGCATGGCCAAGGACAAGGAGGAGGGTGGGTCTGGGAATTTGGCACATGAGATGTTGGTCTGAACTCAATCCCTCTTTGGCAGCATGGTGTATGTCGGTTTGTCGCCAAAGAACTTTAAAAGAAACCATGCTCTGCTTTTCTTGTAGTGGCTTTAGGGATCTTCAAGCTGACAGGGTAGCCATGGGATATTCTGCAGAATAGAATGTCAAGGCACAGGGCTAAGAGTTGGCTCAGGGTTTAAAGCCTTTGTCTTGCAAGCGAAATGACCTGACTTCAGATCTCAAATTCCAGACAAAAATGCTGGGTGGAAATAGTGGTGGCTCCTACTTCTGGCCTTGGAGACTGGGAAACCCGAGAGCAAAACAATAAGGAGGTAGAAAATTCCAGGAAGATTCCTAAAGTCACCCTTGAACCACCATGGGAACACACTTAAGAACCCTCTCTACACACAAGCACACAACACATACCACAAAGAGAGAGAGAGAAAGAGAGAGAGAGAGAGAGAGAGACAGGGCAGGGGCTGGGGAGAGGGCTCAGAGGTTAAGACCCCAAATCCCCACCCCCCCTTTTTTTTTGCTTTCTCAATTTAGAAAATTCTCTCAACTGGTCCGCTGAAAAGTCTGTTCTTCCCAGAAAAAATGTCAGGAGTATATGGCTGCAGTCTGTACTTCTGACCCTGTTAGACAGAACCTGGGAAATCCAGAGAGAGGCAAAAAGGAAGTAGAAGCAATCCAGGATGATTCCTGAAGTCACCCTTGGTCCTCCACAAGGACACATAGTGCCCTTTGACGACACACACACACACACACACACACACACACACACACACACACACACAGAGAGAGAGAGAGAGAGAGAGAGAGAGAGAAAGAGAGCTGGAGAGATGGCTCAGAGATTAAGATTCTGTCTCCCAAGTAGAAGGGCCTTGTTTGGACCCCAGGTCCTCCTCCAAAAGATGTTAGGCGGATATGGCTGCAGTGTGCACTTCTGACCCTGGTGGGCAGAACCTGGGAAGTCCCAAAGCAAGGCAAAATGGAGGTAGAAGCAATCCAGGATGATTCCTTAAGTCGCTCTTCATCCTCCACAGGGACACACAGTGCCCTTTCTCACACACACACACACACACACACACACACACACACACACACACGTGCACTTGTACATGCATGTGTGCACACAAAAATAATTTTTAAGAAAGAAAGAAAAAGAGAGAAAGCAAGCAGAACACAGCAGCTGCCCTGGCTGCTCCCAGTATTCTCCTCCATTATCAAACAGAGCTATTTGTTCCTGCCAAAGAAATCAGCAAGACCCTCACTATAAAGAGAAATGGGATGAAGAAGATCAGAGAGGGTATTTAACTTTATCCTTTTAAGAATGACATATGGAAGGGCCCGTGTTCAGCTTCTCCATACAGAAGCAGGTAGATGGAGCTGCTCCAGCTAGAGATTCTCTTCTCTCTTGAAAAACGCCCCATCTCCAGAGTTGCAATGATAAAATGGCATGGGGTCCTTTCATTATCCCCTGCTGAAGTTTATAATCGTGGGACAAATTTTGTGAATGAGAGCCAAGATTTATTGAGGGCTTAGTATTTGCTAGATACTGTTCTAAGAATTTTACATGTCATCCTGAAAGCCTGACACATTAAGACTGATTTTTTTAACCATATTATAGATTTAAAAAAACTCTGATGCACAATAGCAGATAAGAAAATAGCTGGCAATTGTAAAGATGGTAATTCAGAGTGCTCTTCCAAAAGCTTTTCTCGTTAGAGAATAGTATTTCTGATCATTAAGATAATTGACAAAAAAACCTTCACAATGATGGTGATATCCCATCTCTGTTCCAGAGTAAGTTAATACATTAAAAAAACAGCCATAAGTACAGCTATCAGTGTTGATAGTACTTATTTTATCATTAAAAGGTATCCTCTCCATCAATTAGGTATCCTCTCCATCAATTAGTCAAATACTAAGAGGAAAGAAATTAAGTGTGAAGCGAAATCTGAATGCTTGAGGGGAAACAGGGAACAATGCTGGGCTTTTATTACTTTGAATCAATTTAGGGTTTAGGAAGTGAATGAAATGAGCCTCCCAAACTACTCATCCGGGAGGGGGATAGCCTTTTCAGCAGACCAATTGAGAGAATTTTCTAAATTGAGGAAGAAAAAAAAAAAAAAGGAAAAAAAAGGAAGTGCGCAGATAATTATTCTCCCAAAAGATCCAATTTGACCTAATTAGGCATCACTCACACGTGGGCATGGGTAAGCTGGGATGTCCTCGTGGGACAGTTTCCAGGTAGAGCCTGATTGAAAAATGATACTGCTCTAAACAGAATTGAAATCTCCAGTGAACAGAGATGTCCCCATGGATGACACCCAAGGATCACATCTTTTCCAAGAGCCTGAATCCACTGCCATGCCCACAGCTAAACAGAACACAGTGCCATCTTTCTTGGGCACTCAGCAGGATTTCTGCACAGCCTCGGGTTGTCCTTCGGAGCGGCAGGGATGGCTGCGAGAAGAGCTTGTGAATAGAAGCCCCGATTACAGAAAGCGGAAGGAACGTCCTTGGCTGTAATTACAGTGCTGAGATTGACGGGCCTAATGAGCAGTGTTCTTTAATCTAAATGTTGATTTCGAATGAGTCAAAATTAGGGGTAAAACTCTGGTAGTAAATTTGTTTACTGGCTTGGCTATGTATCATTGAGATTAGTTGAAACTAACATGTCGTAGGTGGGGGTGGGGCAGAGTATGCCTTTACTCTCAGCACACAGGGTGGAGAAGTAGGATGTCGGAGAACAGCCTAGGTTACAGAGTTCCACTGAGCTGCGTGATGAGGTTTTTATCTCAAAAAAAAAAATGGAGATAGGGTGTACCCTCTTCCAGGTATCCTTTGGTTGCTTTTCCACTCAGTCCTTTCCATCTTTCCCAAAATGTCACTTTACTGATAGGAAGTTCCCTAACCCATCTGATTTTCTGCTCGTCCTCCCAACTATCTGTACTCCTTGGTTTACTTTCCTGTATAGTTTGACATTATCTGGCAGATTAACATATTTGCTTGAATGTGTGTTTATAATCTATCTCCTCTTACTAGAATATGGAATCAAAGGGCCAGTGAGAGTCTTTATATTCTATTGAATTTGACATACCTAGAATAGTGTGTACGTGTGTGTGTGTTTGTGTATGTGTGTACATTGTATGCATGTATGCATGTAAGTGTATATGTTTATGTGTGTGTGTGTGATTTACTGAATTCAAAAGATAGAATATATATCCATATCAAAATGTTAAAATGTTTATATCTGAGTATCATAATCTGGTGTTATTTTTCTATTAGGAAAAGACCATAAATAGCTAAAGTGACATAACTAACTGTAGAAGTAGCTGAGACACACGTTCTCCATCACATTTTTTAAATTAAGAATCTTTTATATACAACAAGTTTCTCTCCATACCCCCTCCCTCCCCTCCTATCCTTGCCTTTCCCACCTTCCCCTCCCTTTATCCACCTGTCCCTATCTCTCCCAAATTCTTTGCATGTGTGGGTCACAGAGTTCCCTTCAGGGTACCTATTATTAGTAAGGCACCAGGCCACTGTGGTAGTGTAAGTGGCCCCAAAATGGGTAGAACCCACAGGTGGGGAAGCTCCCCTTCACTTCTCCACATCTCCCCCAAGTATTCTCACGGAGTGTAGTTGTTCATGGGGCATGTTGAGGTATCAGCCATCGTGGAGATCTGGTGGTTGTAGATCTCACAAGTATTCTCACGGAGTGTAGTTGTTCATGGGGCATGTTGAGGTATCAGCCATCGTGGAGATCTGGTGGTTGTAGATCTCACGCAGTGTGCTCCTGGGTGCAGGAGCCCTGTCATGACTGGCATGCCCTGGCCTGGGCAGTGACCCTCCCTCACCTTTAGAGTCTTACAATCCTGCAACCTCCTTTTCCTAAAGGTTCCCTGAGCCTTGGGATGGGGAGAGCTTTGGATTGTCTGATGAGGACTGAACATTCTAGGGTTGCTGATACTCTGCTGTGGTTTTCTGCCTCGCTAATCTTCCATTGCAATGGGCTACATCTTGGTTGAGTTTTCTTATGTAAAGATATAGTTAAAAAGTGTTTAGATGGTTGTTTACTATCAAGTAATTATATTTAATACTACTTGTGCTCCTGTCCAGTGACTATTTTTCCCCCTTTCTCTGTTCTATTTGCCTGTATTCCTTTATCTCTGCTCTTTTGAGATCTTCCTCCATCCCCTAATTTATGTTTCTCTGAAGTTTGAGGGTGTTGCAAGGGTTAGAGTTTTAAACAAAGCATAAAGTTATGATGGAGTGTTCATTGGGAAATTCAGCGGCAGTATGTTCATTACTCTCCTGCTTGTTCTTGACTTAGATGGCTAACACTGATGGATCATTTGAGTGTGAGATTCTCCCATGGGTACACTGTGCAGCAGGCTCCATGAAAAATATCTGTAAGTGACTGAGAAGCACCAGGTCAAAGTGGAACTCTTGACTTTCAACCTGCCTCTTGCACAGCGCCCTCTATGTTGATAAACCTAACATCCACGCAGCTATGCAAGCTCCAGACTGAGGATTCATTCCTCACTTCCCCATGGGGCTCCATTTTGTTCAACACAAAATGATGGATTCAGCCATTCTCACCTAGACTGTGGGGAGAGGGAAAGAGAGAGAGAGAGAGAAAGAGAGAGAGAGAGAGAATGGGTTGAAATCAAAGGACCACATTTGGAAATCACATCTCTCCTTTTATCATGTGGGCTCCAGGGGATTGAATTCGTGTCCCCAGGTTTGTGAGCAAACATCTTACCCACTGAGCTGCTTCGCCATCCCTGTCTCAGCTCTCGACTATTGGTAACTCTCACTGCCAAAACGTTTTTGAAAATATGATCAGCCAATGATACCTCCCCACCTTTCCTCTAGAAAAACCCTCACCCAACCCCTCGGTTCCCAAGACCTCTTGTTCTTCTTTAGTGCTATGTCACTGTGGATGGTAAACTCCAAGCCTCCCCTTCACCCCGTCTTGGTCTCTTAGACTTCTCCCCTCAGCACATGATAGACTGTCTTTTTGGTACACACAGAGACATGACACACTCTCAGCCTGACCTTTCCCGTCTTCCGTACCAAGAAAGCTTCCTCCTCCCCCCTTGGGAGTCACTGGAGCCCACACCACCTTGCTCTTTACAGGAATCCCCTGCAATTATCTACTTCACATGCTCGCATATTTATCTCTTCTGCACTTTTAAATGAAGCACCAGGAGAAAAGGGGTTGAGACTCCATGAACCATAATTTCAACCTCAGTATATTGTGGAGTGCCTGGCTCATGACAAACGCTTTGCAGACAAAGGAATGAAAACTTTAAGAGATGCAGTTTCTGGGAACACATAGACAGATACTAAAGGAGACTCTGGGTGCAGTTTTGACCATCAATCTCTCAGGATACCAATCTGTTTAAACTCAGGGGTGAATATAGGGAAAGCCAAATAAATGAAGACCAATTGGAGTGCAATTTTTTTTAACCTATTTGCTTTAGGAGAAGTCATCTGTTTTAGATTTAGCATGTGAGGACACAGGGAAATCTGTTCTTGCTCTTATTTTCTGGAATGCACATTTATAAACTTTTATCCATAATTATCATGCATAGATTTCTCTTCGGTACTTTCCTCCAATGTAAACTAATACAGAGGTTAATCATCATTTTATTTTGCTTAAATAAAACAGTTATCACTAGAACTCAGCCATGGGCCCCTGGTGACCCCGGGTTTTCTCCTTCATCTGACTGCTGTTTAATGGGAGAGTGATTAATACATTTCACTGGCCCAAGGGATAAAAAGCCAAATTAGCTTCCATTCCAAAATAATTGTTTGAAAGGCCAGTTAAAATTATTGACTTCATGCATTCCTCAGCATTTATAGGCAGCATTATGGTGCCCTCTCCTCTGATGATTAGAGTAATTACTGGTCTTTCATCTTCCATCTAGCAACACTCCCGTGCCTCCCACTCCCCTTTGTGTCTGAGCATGTGCGTGGATCTGCTCTGCGAAGGCAACATCAAGGCTTCGCATAATTGGGCCATTTCCCTGTCAGACTGGTTTGCTTCTAAATCTGCCTCTTCTGTGGGTTGCTGCGAGGTCAATCAGATGCAGTGCAATGGCAGAGACGATATTAAAAATACATATATCCGGGAACTAAACATGCACCATCTGTGAACATCAGTTACAAAAGAATGCGTCTCTTCATAGAACCTTAGAGGCCGTGACGGGTCGTTTTCCTGTGTCCACTAGCGGTCATTACAGCTGTGATTAGCTACGGGACTAACATACATGTGGCAGAGCTTGCCCACCATTTTTTAAGTTTTATCCAGAAGTGATGAGATAAAACTTCTACAATCACAGTGTTTTCCACACTTGTTCGATCATCCAACTTCATTATTGCACTGGCTAAAATAAGCCCCAGACCTCCTAAACCAAAGGTATCATTAGGCAAAGGGATTCATATGTTTAACACACATCCCAGATGATCAAATCATCTGGCCATATCTAGTCTATCTGCTGCTATTAATATTCAGTGAGCCATTCATAGGTCTGACTGGCATTAATATCCGTGTCACTTTCTCTGATTAAACTTTGACTACGATGTTCAGAATATAACACTCATTGAAAAAATCTCGTCTGCCTATACTCAAAGAGATGGAGAGCCACATGGAATAAACTATAATAAATAACGTTTTTTTCTGCCTTTGTCATTATTTAGCCAAAGGAACGAGGCCGCCGTTGTGTTCTCTGCTCTGTCAGCGCTGGTCATATAGTGTACGTTGGTTTCCTGACATTTGTCTACCAAGTTGGCTCGGCAGCTATTTCTCACCCTCTGACTGTTGAAGCATTAAAACTTCTTGCTTGGGAAACCTCACCTTGATAGGAACTAGGGTCAGGAAGCCAACAGATTTGTAAAGTGTTGCAGATGGAAAGGGCATTTGAAAGCCCCTTTTCACAGCATGGTCACTCTAAAGGTAATGGCTCAGACACATTGAAAGCTGACCAGAGTCAAGTGGTCAATTAGACAGAGCTTGGCGCATCTCCTCATCCTGGCCTAATATTCTCTGTCTGTCTTTTTCTCCTATATGATTGACCAGCTTGTCTGAGCCTATTTTCTCTTTAGGAAAAATCATTTTAGACTAAGTTAAAAGTTCTAGAACTGTATGTGCTGGGTCCTTGGCTAGTTTTGCTGAAGGCCTCCAGGAAGGAACAGGGATTGGTCAGAGTAAGAAGGTAGGGCTCAGACTTTAACTTTTACCTGATTTAGTTTGTTGATGCTTTCCTTGGAAAAATCAAATCTTCTACCTTGAAGTAAGTTATGAAGGTTCAGGACTAGTTGCTGATTTTTGAACACATCTGTTTATCCTAATCAGGACTATGAGAAAAGACACCTCTACATTTTGCTGTACTTGTTTGGTTAGTAAGACCTGCATGGTCAGTAAATTGTTCTCATCACCCATTTCCATGTGAGGCTTGGTTAACTCACACTTTTAGAAAATACAGAAAAGAATGGATAGAAGTCTTTGGGGCAGGTTAGTGTTTTAAATCTCCTTACCCAAATGAAGAGATGGCTCAGGATTAAGACTCTGCTTCTCCAGCAGAAGGTCCTGAGTTCGGATCCCAGGTCCCATGAAAAAAAACACCGGGTGGAAGGGGCATGGGCCTGTACTTCCAACCTTGGTGGGTGGAGACGAGGAAATTCCAGAGCGAAGCAAAAAGGAGGTGGAAACAATCCAGGATGACTCCCAGCGTCACCCTTAGACCTCCCTTAGACACATATTGCCCTCTCTCTCTCGTTCTCTCTCTCTCTCTCACACACACACAAACAAATTAATTAATTAAATTAAAAGTTTAAATCTCCTTACCAAAAATATTCACCCTCAGCTCTCACCTAGAAAGGTGACAATGCCTGGCAATCACCTGTACTGAACAGGGGGTCAAGTTCACAGACCCCGAGTGGAGTGTTCTTTCTCTGATTTGAGCCTAGGGAGAATTTTCGACGCTTCGTTTTGAAAGAGTTCTGGCAACCGTTCAGACTCTAGGAAAGTGGTCTTTGTCTTTAAGAAGACAGGGATAGGGCATCTGCTTGAAATCCTGGCAACCCAAGTTTGATCCTTAGGAGCCCATATGGTAAAAGGAGACAACTGACTTTCAAGTTGTCCTCTGATATCCACCTGAGTGCCATGACATGCGGAATGTTCTGTCATTCTGTCTGCCTGATATTCTCTCAAACAAACAAACAAACAAACAAATAAAATGTTTAAATAGAGAGCCAGGGAAATTTGGAAACTAAGTCTCTCTCTTTGGATATGTCTCACTGGGTCTCTCTCTCTCTCTCTCTCTCTCTCTCTCTCTCTCTCTCTCTCCATTCTGACTCCAGTGGCTATCATATACTCTTAGACTTTTATTATGCTCCATGTGGCCATCTGAGTTCTCTTGCACTTTGTTTGAGACTGCTATATAAGAGACCTGAATCAGTGGTCTTCCACCTTTTGACTACTGTTACCTTCTACTGTGTTTTTTATTTTTCCTTAAAAAGGACTAAGGCTTTGCTTCCCTCCCTCATTCTAGGACTCAAACCTTCTCCCCACCCCACACATCCTCTCACCCATGGTCGCTGCTCCCTCCACATCCATCTCTAGCGTGCTTGCTCCTCAGCTGCCGTCAGATTCCAGGCTGCCTGACTTGTGGCATGAAAGAATAAACCAGGTAGGAGCAGCTAAGCTGAGCGGAACCTCTTCCTTCCTCCTTACCCGTCAGCCAGGACAAGAGACGGCTCAGCCCAATGGCTTCAGGGATTTGTTTCTTGGTCTCCACAGCTCTTTATAATTTACTTTGGTTATCTCTTTACAATATGTAAATTTCCCCTGTGATGTAATTAACTCTCTCTCTCTCTATGATTGGTAATATACCTAGCTAATTTTTCCTTTGTTGACTTTTGTGTCTCTTGTTTGTGGATATCCATGGGAGAGAGATGCATTTCCGGAGTTGATAGACCCCCACCACTCCTTCAAATTAGCTGGTTACATCATTTGGAAGGAGTGTTATAACCTCGATGCTGTAATATAAATGGAATTCGAGTGCTTCCTGAAGCAGATCTGAGTCTTGAATAATTCTGTTCTCCACTTTCTCAACCCACTCTGACCTCCATGAAGGGGTGATCCGTTTTCAAGCTGTGTGATTCCTGTGCAGGCTGTCCTAGCTGGGAAGGCTCCTTTTGTTTCTCTGCATCTTTAAAGACTTCCCCAATAAACTCAGACAGAAATATCACCTGTTCTGATAGGCCTTCCCAGATGCCCAGGAGGGAAGGCAGAGTGTCTGCCTTCTGTTCTCTCCTGGTTCTTTACTGATATTCCCACAGCAGCTACCTGCTACTCCATGCTGCTCAGCTGGGGGGTCTTCCAGGGTGAGTGAGAATGATTCCTCCTTAAACTCCCAGTGCTTCACAGACTCCCTGGAACACAAGACATGCTTACTGTAGCTGAATGAAATAAAGAATGAATCAGTCCAAATAGTTGCTAGCACCTGTCATGTCTTAATTTGAAAGGTGTGCTCCTCTTTGCTTCTTTCTAGTTTTTCCCAAGGTAAACCTCTACAGAGAGTATCAACTCTAGATAGAAGTATTCATTCTTTTCAGTACAGTATTCTCTTCTGTTATGTTTTTTTGCATTTTCATTTCTTCTATGTACATGAACTGCTAATTCCATTGCTAACGGCAAATGTCTTCATCTTTGTTTTGGAATTCTGTAAGAATATCCTGATTGACCATCTTCTATACATCTGTCATAATGTATCCTTCCACCTAGTACCCAGTCCATGGCTGTAGCCCAAATTCTCACTATCATGTTTAGGTACAGTGGTCAACTTGATGGTTAGGAGGTTCGAGCTCTAGCCACATTTGTAGACAGCCAGTAGTTAAGTCCGGTGTAAACCTGCTGGAGATTGTCTAGCTAATGGGAAAGGCTCAGCCCGTGGTGGGTGGGACTAGGTCCTGGAAGGTAAATAAAACAGAGAAAGCTGGTTGAGGAAGTGGATATCCTTGTGTATACTTGGCCAGATATGCTAATCTGGCAAGTAAGGATTTTCTCTCTCTAGTCATTATGTGGATATGGTTTGGTCAGTATCCTTGGTTCCTGGTTTTGGTGTGGGCTCTCCTTCCATCAGGAATCCTGAGCCAAAAATAAAAGTTCTTGTTCTCTAAAGCAGTTTTGTCACGATTTTATTAGCAACAATGCCCAGTAACTGCAACAAAATTTGGTACAGGAGTGGCGTGTTGCTGATAAATCTGGCTATTTGGACTTTATAGATTTTGAACTACTTTTTTAGAGGAATACAACAATGTTTAAAGATATTGAGATTGTGAGCTCTAAAAACCATTCAGTTTTGTAGGCCATTTGGAAAATAGTGATGCCGAGAGAATCATGGATTTGTTTGAGTCCAGTTTGTGATGAAAGGAACAAGGAATTCAGTAAAGTTGAATCTAAAGTCATTAGACTGTTTTGCTTGATAGAGGAGAACTATATTGATGGATGTGAAACTTAGGATATGGAAAGAGTAGACAGCAGAATAATTATTGCTGTTGGAGAATGACCATCAATGAAGGAAAACTTTGTGCTTTGCATTGGAATAGTGAAAGAAATCAATGCCACTCTATGGTGATTCTATGGTTTGGAAATTCAGATACCTTCAAGGGCCCAAAGCCTGAGTTGAAGCCATTTCTAGCCCTTCAAATGTTTGGGTTGTCTAAAATAGGGCTTTTCTATGGTAAATTATAGAAGTTGGTACAGCTATGGTTTAAGTTGACCAAGCTACATTTCACCTAGCTGCAGAATTTACCAGCATTCTCCAGGTAGTACTGGTTTTGATGCATGATTAAGGGGTTCACTGATTGTAGCAGAAGCTTGGCACCGAGTAGCAGGCTTGGAGCTCCTGCAAAAGAAGGTGAAACTTTCAGCTGCAGAGGTGAACCCAGAGTGTTGTTAGAGATGCCAGAACCATGGAATGTGGGCAGAGGACGGCTGTGAGTGGAAATTCAACCTGATTCAGAGAAACACAGCTTGTGTGACTTTGAGCTCTGAAGAGAGACTGCGATTACCCAAAATCTTTGAGCTAACGTGACTACATGATGGGTGATGAACGGCAGAAGGTGGCATTGAAGTACAGGATCTGTTATTTGATTTGCTGGACTTGGTCTTAACTTGCTATTTTCTTATTGTTTTATGACGCTTCCGTTTTGGCGTTTTATCAGTGTTTAAATATGCAACTTATTTTGATTTGATAGGCTCTTACAGTTAACTGATTTTGAAATTTTAAAATGTTGGAACTGAACTTTGGATGACAGAGCATTTTTAAATTTGTCTATGAGAACTTTTAGAGATTTAGAATTAGTAAAGTTAAATGTGTTTATATTTCACGATAAACTTAACACCTGTGGGGACAGGATTGAAGGTTCCAACTTAAAAGTGATTTATTCTAATATCTAGGGTGGAATGTCATGGTTAGGTAAAGGCGTGTACTTGATGGTTGAGGGTTCGAGCTCTGGGCACATGTGTAGATAATTAGTGGTTGAACTGAGCCCAGAGTGAACTTGCAGGAGACTATCTAGCTGATGGGAAAGGCCCAGCCCATGGTGGGCGGGACTAGGTCCTGGATAGGAGAATAAAATGAAGATAGCTGGTTGAGGAAATGGGCATCCTTTTGTATAACCAGCCAAACATTCTGGTCTGGCAAGTAAAGATTGTGCCTCTCTCAGTCGTTATGTGGATATGACATGGTCAGTTCCCTTGGCTCCTGGTGTTGGTGTTGGTTCTCCTGCCAAGCTGAGCACGGAGCTGTAACTAGGAATCTTAAGCCAAAAATAAAAACCCCTTGTTCCCTTAAGCAGTTTTGTCATGGTTTTATCAGTAACAGTGCCGAGAAACTGCAACAATTACCTCTCTGGGGAACTGCTGGGCAGGCTTCCATATTATCTGAAGATAAAACTTCTACTCTGTGGAAGCGTTTAAGACATCTGGGGTGTCACTCACTGCCCTGTCTCTTGCTCCTTAATATCCACAGCTTGGACTGGAAATCTCTGAATGTGTACTCTTCAGTTTGCTTATACTGCTCCACACAATGCCATGCATTCGAAGCAGGTTGTAAACTTACATCTCTTAAGAAGACCAAGACAATTCCCCCCCAGCCTCCTGAATCCTGATTTCATTTTACCGTATTGCCACAGGTGGGTGGCACTGGTAGGCTTTCATTTTTAACCCTGATTTACCTTTTCACACTATCTACAGTCCATGGACTTAACATGTACAAAATGAAGGGATTTAAAAAAATAAAATAAAAGACCATACTTCCTCAACCCAGTTCCTGGTGAAATGAAAGTATTCAAATAGACAATGTGGATTTATTTGATTTCCACATCAGGAATTTTCAAGAAAGCTTGGAGCTTATTTTTCCATTCATATGCTTTGTAACAGTGTAACTGCTGTCTTTAGATGTGGGAAACATACAATTAGTATCAGTCTATTTGTAACATAGAATTCACTTTGAATGACAGAATTTCTTTTAAAAGAGCAGGTATAAAAAATAGGATAGAAAATCAAATAGGCCCCATGGTATGAATTTGATGAAACAAAGAAGTTTATCTCACTTCTTTTCTTCAGGTATTGAATGAGGCTCCATTTGCAGAAGGTTGCAGGGTGGGGACCAGCTTTGACGTCAGTCTGGGGTTCAACCAGTAGAGATGCAGCCATCATTCACATGTCGTTTTAGGCCTTCTTGTTGCCAAAGCTCACTGCTGAGTGGCAGATAACAAAGCTGGATTCACATGGGGAAATGTTATTGACCCAGTTTGAGGTAGTCCACATTAATTCATTTCACATTTTCTGAGACACATAGATACTTTTAATGCTATTGATCTCTAGGAGATGCAGTCTAAGGTGGGCTCATGAATAAAAGAAGATGCTTGAAAAGATCACCATATATAGCTTTTCAATTTATGACTAGTTCATTCTTGGTGTGTGTGTGTATGTGCGTGTGTGTGTGGTAGTGCACATGTTGGATGCGTGTGGGTCTGTGCAGAAGATAGCATAGTGAGTGCGTGTGGAGACTCGAGAATGACTTCAGGAATCATTCTGGATTATTCTACCTCCTTGTTTCTTTGCTCTGGTGTTTTGCAGGTTTTTGCTTTCCAGGGACAGAAGTGAAAGCTCTACCATTTCTACCTGGTATTTTTCTTTGGGATCTAGGATCTGGACACAGATCTTTTTGCTTGTGAGATAAAGGCTTTAACTCCTGGAGCATCTCTCCAGCCGCAGACCAACTCATTCTTCATGTTTCCTATTATGTCATAAATGATCTTTTGGCAGATGTTCTAAGTTACTTTCTTGAGCCTACAACACATAATAGAGTGGTCAGAAAGATGTAACTCCTGGTATGTGCATCAGGCTTCTGTTGTTACAGAACATATGTCTATAAAACTTTTTTCCTAAAGCAAGATGTGCTTATGGCTTTGGAGTTTGGGGGGCTTTGGGGCATGGGCACTGCACTGAGGAGCTAGAGGCCATGGAGAGCTGATAATCAGATATCCATGAAGGCTGTCGTTTCTCCCAAGGGTCAAATGAAGAAGAATCACTTCCACGTTCAGTCTGCCTGCTGAAAAGTTCTAATTCTTGGTGACCGCTTGTTTCTTTGAAGAAACAAGAATTCATGACACTTGGCACCTGTCTGTGTGGAGCAAGCAATAGAAAGTCTAAATGAAGACTCTTTGTAAGGCACATGTTTCTATAATGTAAGATAATCTCAGGCATAACACCACAACATCTCTGTAATGTTATTTGTGAGTGAGTCACAAGTACGCTTCATACTGAAGGGGTAAGGATGTTACTATGACATATTTACGCAAAGGCTGGCTTACACTGTGTTTTTTATGGTGAAGGTCTGGAAAAGTAAGGATTTTCCAGTGAACCATTAGCTTAACTATGTATACTCTATACAAAACTGTAAACTTATTAAATAGCTGAAAAGAGACCCTTATTGTCCAATATCTAACAACGGTTTCAGAATAAGAACTTGAGGACCTATGCTTGCTACGCATCAGAATTATCAACCTAAATTCACACATTTATCCTAAGAACAGAATCCAACAAGAGACGATTCTGAGCTGTTTCAAGCCAGTTTCATTCCCAGAAGCCTTCATTAGATGGTGTTTTTATAACTTCATTGTCATTCTCAATTTTTCTCTTTCCAGGCTCTCTTTTTCTCTTCCTTGGCATTTCTTTCCCTATTTCACATTTTCATTTTCTAGTTCCAGTGGGCTGTTAAAGCAAACCCGTAGCATTTCTCCTATTTTCTGGGGAGGGAGAAATCCAAGGGGACACTCGGAAACAAAACTTTGGTTCACAGGTTTAATTTACTTTGGAGGGGGGCTGGGTATCACCTGGCCCGCGTCCACGCTGCCTCTACCAGAGAGATCTTCAGAAAAGAGAAGCTATGAGAATCTAGGCTATGTGTTTAGCTGTCAGCTGTAAAGAGGGCTTCTTTCCTGGCTGCCCTGACCCCTGTCTTTGAAGATCCCGTCCTGACTTTATGTGTCTATTTCTCCCAGGACATCTGTGATACAGCCCCATGGATATAAAAGTTCTGAACATCAAACTGAAGGGTGTAATGGCTCTAATAGAGAGAGTCATGTTTCTAAAAAGGAAAGCCGAAGTCTCAAGATAGACTCTCATTCTGTGGACAGCTAAAAATACAAGGATGATCATTCCTATGGTCCTGGTCTTTAAACACTGAGGCCATCCCAGAAGGAAATATGATGCCAAGCTGTAGGGAGAAAGAGTAAAAAAGCCTTTGGGAAATCAGTCTTTTTCCAAGATGTGTCTTTCTAGATTAGCTTACGTATCTTCAAGTTTCACATAATTCTTGCTAGTTGGCTTGACTTTATATTAGCAAGTTGTTGAAAGATATAAGGAACTCACAGGGTTACAGTGCAACTTCCGTGTGCCCACAAAGATAAAACAAATATGCAAATAAAATACTGTGTTGGGAATTCTTTCTGTTATAAAAGCTTCCGAAAAGGAGGCAAACTGTGTCTCTTCATGCAAATGCCCGCCCATTCTCTCCTTAATAAAGTCAAAGCAATGCAAGATCTATACCATTGCATCGCACATGGAAGTTGCAATGTAACGCTGTGAAGGAAAGAAAGAAGGAAGGAAGGAAGGAAGGAAGGAAGGAAGGAAGGAAGGAAGGAAGGAAGGAAGGAAGGAAGGAAGGAAGGAAGGAAAGAAGGAGGGAGGTAGAGAGGGAGGGAGGGAGGGAGGGAGGGAGAGAGGGAGGGAAAACAGACAATACCTAAGGAAAAAAATACCAAAAAGACTGTCCACTGTTCTCATGTACATCTGCGTCCCAACACAGATACCCCCACTTACCACCCCACAAAAGGTTTCTGGATTTGAAATTAGCAATGTGTGAAATCAACATAGATCTGTGCCACTTGGGAGCACTATGATGCGAGCAGATGCCTCAGCTTTCCACAGTCCCATTTCTTAATCTAGCATGGAGATTGCTGTACCTAATCACATGGCTGCCAACAGGTGCTCAAGTAGTGGTGACATAGCCCTAGTGTGCCTTCCATCGAGGAACGAGACCTGCTTTCCTGGACATCGTTGCTCTAATACTTTGAAGCGGCTCCATGCAGGAATTGCCAAGGGAGTTTCACGCACTGCCCCTAGCTTCACGAACATTTTGGGGTATCCTGATAAAAACTCAGTCCTCTCTGCTTCCTCATAAGATGGCACCCCATTTCTCAGGAAGCATCCTGGTTATCACTTGTCATTTTCTTCAAGAGGAATGAGAAGAGCAGTGCTCTGGCTTCTCCTCCCCACAGGGTTCTGACCAAGAGATGCACTGATTGCTTGATTAAATTTTCAGGGAACTGAATTCCTTCCCAGAAAAAAAGAGTCCATTGTCTAAAATATGACTGTGATTTATGAAAAATAACATTTCATTGTTCATTTCAAGATAACCACAAGAGTAGATTTTTTTAACTGTTGTCACAATAAATAAATAAGAGCATGCATAGTGATGACTCTCTTAATTAGCTTGATTTAATCACTCTATCTTATTAATACATCACTTTTCATAACTGTAACTACATCTGAGTGTTAATTTAAGATAAAAACATTTCCAAAATGGCATTATCTTGAATTTTTATAAATGGAAGTTACAATGAAGATGCTATTTTATCAGTGAACTGAAGGTTTTGGGAAACAAAACACAAAAGAAATATCCTCCAAAAACCAGGAGAAGGGATAGAAAGAGGAGGGAGAATTCCTGGTAAGGACTTAGCTTGCAATCAACTTAGTAGGTCAACTCTAGAGGAGATCTTAACCAGCCAGAACCTGTGGTTGATTGTGTGGTCCTCAGGCATGTAAGGTACATTATGTTCAGCCCGGACATTGATCCATTGGCCAAACCAAGCGTGTGCCAGGGAACCAGTGTTGACATGATAGTACTGTCCCCAGGTCTATGGATGCAGGAGATCTGGTTGGGGATAGCTGGGTGAGTTGGTTTCAAAGCAAAGGCTGAAAAACTGAGTGGGGATACACTGCATGACACTGGATTCTGACCCTTGAAAGGGACATCTTGTGGGCATGCACGCATCTGACTTGGTTGCTGGTGGGCTAGGGAAAGAATGTACAGAGAGGATGCTTTATAAAGCACCACACACAACTGAAAGGTTGTACCAGAGAGGCCCACAAAGACAACAGAATTGTACTCCTGCGTTCAGAAGAGTTCACCGCACACATGAGCAGGAGTGATGAGCAAGACATATATGTGCTACATATTAACTGAGGAACAGAAGACTCTGAAGTGGGAAGACACTCTTGCCTGAAGAAATTCACTTGAGCATTTACAGAAACCCAGAGAGTTCTTTTGGCTGACAGCTATCTAGAACTAGCTAGAAGGATATATTTGAGAATGATGTCATCTTTTCAATATCTCAGAGTCTGTCTCTTAGATGCCTTGGTTCTGTTGAAAGCATTTAGCTTTACTATCTGAGGGATGTCTCTAGATTGACAAGATGTAACCTCAGCATTCAGGAGATTGAAGGAAGGGAACACTATAAGTTTAAGACCAGATTTTAGCTATGGAGTTAGTTCCAGATCAGACTGAGCTAGAGTGAGACACCATTCTAGACTGGGGATTTCTTAATGATTCTATTTAATAGGATGACATTATCCAAAGAGGCTGAAGACATGTCAACCACCCCCCAAAGTCTAGCATGGATCACAGGCACTAGGATCCTTAGAGGCAAGGGATTAACAGTCATAATAGTGTTCCCATACTAAAGGGGAGCCCAAGAAAGGGCTCTGGGCTATGCCACTGAGTCCTTACACCTCACTGGAGTGGAGGACGCAGAGGGAAGCTTGACATTCACAATAAAGGATGCTCCAGGGAATGGGAGGAGGGAAGGGTGGGGCACTGGGAGAAAGGGAGGGAGGGGGTGAAAGGAAAGAGAAAAGGGGGGTTGAAAGGGGGACTGGGGAGGGAAGGAGAAAAGGAGGGGATGGGGTACCTATTAAGCTCGCATGATTGGGAAAAAATAAATAAGTATTAAAAAAAAAAAAACAAAGAGTCTGAAGAGAATGGCGAACAATCGCAAATCAGTTCTACTTCAGAAGGGGTTGGTTGATGTTCCATCTTGAGAGCCAGGTTGGTTCGACCTGAAACACGGAAAGAGGAAAAAAGGGAGAACAGTGATGTTGTGGCAGTTACATTGAAGATCGGAGTCCCCAGGATGAGTTTAAGGGAAACCTTACAAGAGCAGCTGCTAGAGATGTGAACAGAGGCTTAAGACCGTCTCTCGCTCACCTCTGCCACACCTCTGAGCTTGGAAGACCCGAGGGGAAATGCAAGAGTGGGGTTACTTCTCAGTCCAGTATGACTGTAGGGTTGGTTGCTGTGGGTTCCATCGTTTACGTGGCTGAGATGCAGCAAAGGAGCGTGGCACTGTTAACCAGGGCTTTCCGACCAGTCGTGTCCTGCTTCCGGGGCAGAGTGTATGTGGGTTTGAAGCTCCTCAGGATAGGATTCCTTCAAATTGGGGAATATGTACTCTTCGCAGACAACACTCTTCCTCTTGAACACCCGCAGGTTCAAGCAATAATGGGAGAAGAAATGGGCAGAAGGTTGTAGCTCAGTAATAGAGTGCTTACCTATCATGGACATTGCTGTAACTTCAATCCCCCATATTACACATTACACACACACACACACACACGCGCACACACACACACACACACACACACATTCCTCCACTTCCTCCTCCTCCTCCTCATCATAGCAGGAACAAAGAGAACTGTACATATACCTCAACTAACTAACTCACTCACTAACTCACTAACTAACTCACCAACTAACTAACTCACTAACTAAGAAACATAGTTTTCTTATCATTGTCCCTTAAAAACCATAATATAACAACTTTTTATATAGCATGTTTGCTGTATTAGCATTACAAGCCATGTAGAGGTGGTTTAATGAATTTGGGAGGATGTGTGTAAATTGTTTTGCAAATACCATGTCATTTTATAAAGGAATCTGAGAATCACTGTATTCGGTATCCATGGGGGTCCTGCGCTTCTAATCTCAGTACTTACTTCAACAGTCAGAGTTCTCCTGCACATCCTTGTAAATAGGTTCCCATCTAGTCTTTAAACCTATTGTCAACCCAGGAATAAGCTGATCCAAAATGAAGGCTAAAGTTATACTATGCCCCAAATCCTCTGTTTTTAAACACTTTGTCTCGCGTGGATGAACTTTACCAGAGGAGAATAAATTATTTCTTTTCAAATATTCAACTGGTATTTCACAGTTTTAGAAATGTTGCAAACAACAACTGCAAACAGTTTAAGGTAAACATTATTAACACATGCCATTTATCAGAACTAACCAAGGATTGGCAAGTGTATGGATATTGGCATTAGCTTGCTTAAGAAAGGCCTCGAACCACTTTTCCTAATGAGTTCAATTATCTGTTTCCTGATTTGCAAGATGGGGATGATTTTTAAGACTAACCTTAGATACGCCCATCAGGAGAAGATGATACGTATGAAACTCAGAGCAGTGTGACCAGCCTAGAATATGCACTGTGTAAAATAGTATTCACTGTTCTTTTTATAAAGAGTGTGAAAGGAGACTATTTTAGTTTAAGTGACAGATCAGCATAGACGCCTCCCTTCAAAAACAGGATGGAATTGCTTTTTATCATCTCACAATAAACACTTATTCCAAATACAAGTCATCTTCATAACATGCATTGATTCCAGTGTTGAGAAAGTGACCCGACAAGGTTGGCAGTACTGCAGTAGCATCTGCAATATGTGCACACACTGCCTGGTGTGTTGAATGTGTTCGTTCCCAGCCCCGCACGCCTTCTGCTAGGATCCTTTATTCTTTCCCACCACAGCCCTCCTTTGTTCAGCCTGCTGTCTCCTCTGAAATGGATCAGAAATCACATCTCTATAATCATATCTGTGTGGCACGACACCTGTGCACTTTTGTAAAGAAGATGGCGGAACATTTGCTGTCTTCTCTAAGTTTGGGAAAATATAAGCAAACATACTAGGGCAACTTAACACTAACAATAGGTAGAGTTTTGATACTGTGTAAGAATCCACAACTAAATCATTCATTGAGATGAAGTTCAATGATACAGGAGCAAACATATCATGAATTACACAAGGCTTGATTGGCTGAGTTAGCCGGGATATACTCTCCTGAGACAGGTGGAGTAGAAGAGTCAAAAGATTGTAAGAAATGTATGCACGATGTTGCTTCCAGGGCATTCAAAAATCTTAGGCAATGATATTTTGCAGGCTGGAACTTTCCTTGGAGTAGGCTCGTTCTTTACTTACAGTGATAGTTGCTAGAATAGGTGCTTTGGACTTGTGTTGGATTGATGTATCAAGGTGAGAGAAGTGTTGTCTAATACCTCAAAAAGCTGGTGATACTTTAAGTACATGAATTCAGATTTTCTAACGCGAAGGACATTCTACCACTTACTAATCTACCCTTTACCATGAGTTCCCAGAGAGAGCAATTGTTCAATCTGATACATCCGGGGAGTAATCTGTCCTCGGCACTGGAGACTGAACACTGCAGTGAGTAAAAGACAAAACCAGCCCTACAATATAAATGACACATTCCATTAATACAAGTGGATCCAAATGAACTAATTTCATTCAATAGTACTTTCACATTCTGTGGCTAGATGGGCTGGGATACAAATTGTAATGTCAGGCTGTCAGGAGAGTGGACCGCGGTGCATAATTACAAGTTCTTGTTCAGCACTTCAGGAGCTAATCAGGGCAGGGATGTGAATCTGTAATTTGCAAATGTGCAAAGACAGAGGTTACTGTGGCACTAATGGCTCTGCTGATCACGTTCCTGACACCAAATCATAGGACTGTGGGTGCAAATTCCATGAAATCATTTCCCCTTCCATGGAGTCATTTGGATACGAGCAGGGTGTTCGGCTGGTCGTACCTAAGGCTTTTCCAAGTCCAACAATATACAAAGTCACACCATCATGCCCCTATAAACTAATGTTTACATTCCGAGGGACAATGCACGGTCATAGAGTAATCCACAGAATGAATGAAGGTAAGAAAATACACAACACAAATTATAGAAAATTAATACATCATCATTCCTGCTTTAAAAAGGCATTTCTCTCATAAGTCTGAATCTGGAAAGACTAAATAAGGAAAGAAATGCACACAGAACATTCTTGTGCATACGCATGGCACTCACACATGCATAATATACTTTTAGCCACGTGCGTGCGTGTGTGTGTGCGTGCGTGCGTGCGTGCGTGTGTGTGTGTGTGTGTGTGTGTGTGTGGTGTGTGTGTGTATGTCCCATGAGTTTAATAAGGGTTGCCAGTATTAGAACATATCTAGGCACCTTCTAGCCATAATTGTCCCAATGTCACTAGTCTTTGGTTCTTCATTTGGAATGAAAGGACCTTCAAGCCTAGAGGGAGGTCGATGCGAAACACGGGGCAGACATTTGTATCTGTTTCCTGAGAAGCAGACTTGAAGATCGACTTCAGCAGGCAGTTTGCTTACCAGGGGTCTTCCCTGAAGTCAGCGCTGGGAAGCATAGGAGGAAGATGCTGGTTGGGGCACCGGAAGGTGACCCCCTGGAGATCTCAGGGCAGCCTCCGCCAACCTTGCAAGGAGCCCTGGGGCTGTACTGTAGTCTGTCTACATTGTCTTAGAGCTGGCTGAAAAGGCAATGATTCTGTGCCCTCCATGTACTGGATACAGCCTGATCCAGGAAGGGGTTCAGAGCATGAAGGGCAGTGAGCAAAAGGCCCAAGACAGCTGATGACCCCGAGAATGGAAGGTCATCTGCTATTGTCACTCACAAGAAGTAAGGCCGCAGGCTTCAGGAAGGGACATGGTACATCAAAGCACCCCCGGGATTAAGAGCTAGTAATGCAAATATTTCTTACCTCCTCTTCTTCCTCCCCTTCCCCTTTTCTCGCTTCCTTCCGTCCCCCTCTTCCTTTTCTTTGGGATTGTTCGGTGTTGCAGCATTGGAGCTTTATGCAAGAAGATTCTTTCAGTTGGGTGCCAAGTATGGAAAAAAAGGCTCTTTTTCCTGTTAATGGATGATGACACTTTGACAGGCGAATGAGCAATTCTGCACTGACTTACGGGGAACAGTATGGGAGGAAGTGGGATAGCAGTGTTTAGCCTGGCATGAAAATGCATGTGCTATCCAAAGAGGCCTCCTCTTCCCTTCTGGGGATTTATGTGTTGAAATCAAGGCTAACAAACTCCAGACACATCCTTGGGCCAAGGAAAGCTTGACTAAAAGGAACAAAGGACCAAGACACAGGGAGAGAGGTGTGTCTGGTAGATTGTGCTTTTTTAGCAGCGAGACATCTCAGTACTGCGGCAAGCCAGGCCTCTGCCACTTGTCCTCTGAGACACAACTGAAAAAGCTTAGGTCTTTGCAGATCAATTAAGTCATTAGCGGTCCATCTAATGAAGGTTGATTGCCATGAGATATCTGTGCCAGCTGGACTGCCCCAAACAGCACAAAAGCTCCCAGACCACTAGAGTTAGAACTACTAATGCTAAGTCACCAGGGTTAAAAGGCTTCCAGCTTGAAGCCAGCTAAGGCTGCCTGTTTTCAGTGACCCCATCACTGCCCAGGGCACAGGGAAAGCACACACTGGAATCAAAATCAAATACGCTGCAGCCATACGAAGCTGCATAGATAGGTTTTAAAACTCCAATTGCCACTTCTCGCTCAGCTAACGGTAGTAGTGTTCAGTGAGCCACAACATGCAAGAGATTGATGGTGGATGTCATTTTACTCTGGGGAACATTTTTACATTCTTGCAATTATCTCTCCCGTGACAAATGATGGGAGACTTCTAATTTTCATATTCAATTTGTTTCTTAAATTTTGAATAGATAATATAGTCGCAAAGAAAAAGAAAGCAATTAATGCCTCCTTCCATTTCTGTCCTTCACTGATGCCAGAAACCAACCTGCTACTGCTTCCACAGTTTGCTGGCCTGCATGCAAACCAATGCAAGTGCGTAGTGTCATGTTTTCAATTGTGATTCATTTTAAACAAATAGTAGCATACCATGCATTCAACGCAGCCTCTTAGTTTTCTCCTCACGTATGCCTCCTCACATTTCTATACTGGAAAATGAGTAGGTTCCTCATCCTTATAGGTGATGACCTAGACAATTAGTGATTACTTAACCTCTGTTGCTTGCTATTGTCAGTGATGTAGCAGTTAAACTCATGCATCTCCATTTCCTGTGCACCTGGGAGATGTGTGCAATACACACTCCCAGAAGTGGAATCACTAGGTTAGAAGATACAGAATTGCAGTTTCTGTGCTGCAAAATAAACCTTAATGAGGAATTTATTAATACAAATTGGCAGCTGCTCTCAATAAGTGAAGTGCTCCACATCTCACACCAACAGTCTGTGTGGTTGGATGTTTACAAATTTGTCAATCTGATATATATAAATGGTGCTTCAATATAGGTTGACATTTCTTTCCCTTGTTGTGAGTAAAACTGTACATCTTTTTACATACTTAGTCTTTTCTCTGACATGTGTGTTAATCTATTTTTTCACTTTTAGACTGGTTTTTCTGGCTTCGTTTCTTACATGATGTCCTTTAAAGATAGTAATTTCTTTGAGTGAGCATTTGTGTGTGTGAGTGTGCTTGTGCATGTGTGTGTGTGTGTGCATGCATACGTACACGTGTGTCTCAGAGGGCAGGACCTTTTGGAGAACCAAGGTTGACCTTGGAAATCATTCTGGATTGCTTCTACCTCCTTTTTGTTTTGCTCTGGAATTTCCCAGGCTCTACCTACAAGGGACAGAAGTGCAATTTCCACTTGGCATTTTTACATTAGAACTAAGATCTGAACTCAGGACCTTCTGCTTGCAAAGCAGATTCTTAACCTCTGAACCATCTCTCCAGTGCATACATTTGCTTCTTTAGGGGCTTTCTAATGTAACTTGGAAATTATCCCTAAACATAATATGAGATGCTTATCAAACCGTTGTTCCAACAGCAAGTTTATCTAGACTATCATTTCCTGTGTAAAATTCTTTGTGTAAAATTTATGTAAAATGCTTTATGGCATTTTAATTTCTTTCTTGACTTTCATTCTTTCCCAGTCAATCTGTCCATGTATACTTTCTAAATGTCGAATCTTTCTAATAAATCCAAAATTCAGAAAAGCTAATTTTCTCTTATTTCAGTATTTCTGACTTTTGTTAGCTTTCCCCCAGTATAAATTTTAGATTCAGTTTTTTATTAAGATATATAAATTGATAGATGATACTTATTATGTTATCCTATATATTTTTTCTTATACTTCTGTTTGATCTATTATTAAGTTATATGGTATATTCAGTATGTTTGTGTTTTTATTAGTTAAAGGAGTTGACATTTCCTTCTATGTGGTTATTTTACATTATGACATTCCATAAGACTTCCACAGCTGTAGAAGAGTGTTGAAACTGTGGATTTTTTCATCTAATATGCCACATGCCTGGGGCAGTAGGACAGGTCTTCTTGTCACGAACAATATTGACTGCTTATCTTATTCTCTGTAAAATGATAAACTTACAGTTTGTAATGCTTACAAAAGAACCATCATTTGAAAAATGATTGTAGCTCCTTTTCCATTATTTTTGTGCAGAGCATAGGAAAATGTGCATGTATTTCCACTTATTGAGTTGATGCTTTGATAGGTAATCTTTGACTCTTTTTCAAGTATTTTAGTTGCATCATCTCCACTTCTTTCTCCTTTGCCCCATCCCCAATTTTTTCACAGAACATACTGAATTAAAGGAGTTGACATTTCAATCTTTGTCCTAATTCCACCAATTATGTTTCAGTTGCCCAATATCATTTCTCATTAATTTGGTCAATATTGTCACTCTTCTTGAATATGAAATAATGTTGTCTGTAAACTTTATATTTGAGTATACTTTGATTGGGTATAAAATAGTGGATCATGTTTTCTCTCTCTCAGTCTCTTTTTTAATCTTTACAAAAATGATTAGTAATATAGGGCTGGTGAGTAATAGAAGCCATCCCCAAATAGGCATTATCTATGTTGTGCCTTTAATACATGTTTATCAGTAAAATATAAGCAAAGCAAATGGTTCTAAGCAGAAGTATTGGAAAGGGAAAAGATTATGGGACTTCTGTGAGATAGATGTTCATTGGAATAACTAGTGTGGGGGGAAAGAGGCAGAGCTTTTTAAATTAGCATGAAAGAAGCAGGAAGAAATAAGGATAGAACTGATGAATGTCTGGATTTCTTCCATTTCGAGAACATAAAGCTACTGGGTGGTGTGATGTGGGAACAGGCAGCTCATTTTCATTAAGTCATTATTTCGCCTTTCCTTCATGTTCTTCCTCCTTCTCTTCTTCCTCCTTCTTGTTTGGGGTTGAATCCAGGCCTCATTTATGATAGTCGATGGATCTACAGAGTCTCGGAGCTTCCACTACCGTGCAGCCTGTGACAGTTCTTTTGTGACAAGTCCAGAAATGTCACTTCTCAAAACCTGTTCCTGTTGAGAGTTGCTCACATACACTTACTGGTCGCCCTTTGGATAGTAAAGCAAATGTACCTTTTCAGTAATCATAGAACTCCCTTTCAGCTCTGAGCTCTATTTCTAACTTTCTACCTGTGTATCAGGAAACAGTAAGACTTACTTTCGCCATCACTTTCAAGGATGATGAAGGTAGTAATTCTTTGAAGAAGAAAAGGAAAAACATCTCAGTTCTTAGGTATTTAGTTCTGTTCCCTTGTAATCTATGAACTGTGTTTCTTGCAAGGAACGCTTTTCAACCCTCACAAATCTTGTTGATATTCACTGTATACAGTTCTGAAGCATTTGCTTCTTCAGCTGCTATCTTATAAGTTTCAAGCTATTTCTTGAATGATTACCATACTTCACTCAGCCTAGTACTGCCAGAGTCAGGTAGTTTCCATAACAGCATAGTTCTTCAACTAGCTACACTTGTAAGCTCTTTCACATTCATTCAATTATATGCAAATCATGTTGTCTTTGTCTGTAAACTGACACCCTGTCACTGAAATTGTAATGGTTAGACACCAACCAACCGGCTGGCTACCTTCTCAATTTTTCCTGCTTTTTTCTTCCTTTCTTACATAGCTGCTTTCTCTCTTTCTAGCTGCACAACATAGAAACCACTTATTAAAGATAGTGTACTATCAGCTTTCCATTGGAGGGAGAGGAAGGAATGCATAACTTGTTTACTGTGTGAGAAGTTGTGAGACCAACATTGGCTAAACTTTGATTTTTTTTTTCTTTGATCTCTTGCCATCTTCTTAATGAAATTTTCAGGTAGCCCCATGGTTCTCAACATGCCAAATGCAGCTATTTTTCAGTAAGTTCAAAATAAAAATATGTTGCAGACTAATAGCCAAGAATTTCTTCATTCTCATGTGGAGAGCTGTTACCTAAAGGAGCAAAGCCTTAATAGGGTCTCAGCTTGACTAGTGCCATGTTTGCATATAAAACAGATAAGCCAAGCTTTGTTTGGGGAGATGTTAATTGATTCTGTCCACTACTCCATCTACTGAGCCAATTCCCTGAAAAGGTAGTGATGGGAAAAGAAATCTGTTCCAATTACCATAGAAGTAAAATGTCCTCCTTCCACTTCTAGGAAAGGGAAAAAAATGGTACTCCTGTCAGAACTTCTGAACTTCACAGCTGATGCTGCACATGGATAACCCTGCTGTCAGTTAGCATTTCAAGAATTGCTTTATGGCTGCCAAAATGAAAGGAGTGGGGGTAGTGAGAGAAAGAAAGATTATGGAACTATCAGAATTCAAAGTTCTCTCCAACATTTACTAAATTATTTTAACCTGGTTTTGTAATGAAAGAGAGAGGTAGAATTGACTTAGAAATTGGGGGCTGACTAAATTTAATATTTGTTTTAGAGCCAGAGCAGGTTAACAGTGAGATCACAATGCCATTACCCAAGCTCGAGAACGTCACTCTCCATTCCTTTCATCTTTCTGCAACGTGAAGGACTCTTCTTACATGTGGCGGCACTCTTGGAACTCAAGCTTCAAGGAGGGGGCATGAGAGTTGCCCCCTTATGAACTTCTTTCACAAACTCTGGCACTCCTGATGAGGAGACTGGCCAGGAAACCTAAGCAAGTTAGCTGCATATGTGAATCACTGGTGGTGAGAACCATCCTAGACTAAAGTGGCTGATAAGCATTCAGGCCTTGCAGGTGAAAGCAGGGTTGTAAAGGAAAACATGGTACATTCTTTCTGGTGGACCTCGTCATAGTCTTTTGGTATTTGCAGTGGAAGAAGAAACTGGAAGCAAAGGAGCAAGGAGCTCACCGTTGGTATGTTTTCCAAAATTCTCAGAGAGTGAGTTAGGCTGAAAGACTTTCCCCACCACTGCACAATCTTGGCCTCCAGTCAAGTCTACTAGTCACCAGACTTCTAATGTGAGAAACTTTGTCTAGGTGGATCTTAGTTCTCTAAGTAAGGGTCATATCCTTTGATGCTCAGTAACTAAAACAAGATGAAGTCTATGCAGAGAACAAAGGAACCAATGGTGGATGCAAATTGAGGATTTCAACGATCAAAAAACTAATTTTAATAAAAAATATGAAAATTTGTCTCACTATAAAAAGATCTGGGTATCATTTTTAGAGTTGCCAAGCAAGTTTTTAAAAGGTTGTCTAACAAGTATTCACACATTCATATATTCAATGGCTGGTGCTAATTTGAATAAACCTTGGATAAGTGCTGCCTCTTATCCCCTACCTACATGGAAGTGGGATATAACTCTTCAACTTGTGACTGGAATTCCCTGTGACTGGCATGTTGTTTAATGAGTCTTCACTTTCCTGAAATTGAGCACTCAAAAAACTTATGTTTCTCTTTAGCTCCAAGCCTATGAATACTGTCATTAAAACACATGCATGTACTTTCATACACACACGCACACACACACACAAACACATATATATACACACACACACACACAGATACACCCACACTCACATACAAGTACAACTATAGTCATTCACACAAATAACTCAGTGGGCTCAGGCTAAAGTACCTTTCCTGTCACTAAAGGTATCTATCTTCCATGTCAATTTTTTAAATGCTAAAGTTATGGTGCAAGGTGCCGACTTCCAGTTCTCAATTCACTTGATTTTCGGAGTGGGGAGAAGCAACAATGACCGTTGAACACTCATCATTAACATTTTCATTGCATTATACCATTTGCTGTGACGGTAAATTTTCACTGTCACCTAGAGTAAATTTAGTGTCACCATGGAAGCACATCTCTGAGTGTGTTTATGTGGAGGTTTTCTAGATTAGGTTAATTCAGATAGGATATCCACCTTTAATGTGGGCAGCACCATGCCATGGACTGAGATTCCAGACTGCATTGAAAAAGAGAGGTGAGTCCTAAGATCCATCTTTCTTGGCTTCCTGTTCGTGAATTCAATACAGCCAGTGACTTCATGCTCCTAGTGCCATGTCTTCTCCACCATGATGACTGTACGCTCAAACTGTTAGCCATGCACCAACATCTAGGCTGAGTATTTATTAAGAAATCACAGTAGATCTCTCGGTTCTTGAGGTCTGTTCATCTAGTGCATTTTGAAACATACAAAAAAGAAAGCCTAAATTTCTCTCAGTGTACTTTTCATCCCACCAAGTGTCAGCATGGACTTCATCTAGGCTTTCGATTACTGCTTCTGATCCTGTGTTGATTAGGATTAGGAGGGGGATGTGTTTCCCGTGGTAAGTGTGTTTGTTCTTTCAGTTCAGTCAATATCAGATCCTTCTTAAGATTCCACCATGTGCCAGAGTCAGGGCAGACGCATCGGCTGTCCTCATTAGAATCTAACGACAGAGATAGTAAACAGGGTGTTAAATGCAGGCAACAAGGTATAGCTAAGAATTCTGGGAAAGCAATGACCATGCAGATACTTAGACAATTTGAATGCAAGGAACCATGCTAACTCTAGGAGTGTGGCATATGTGATAGAAAGGGAAAGGCTATATGTGGAAGAGTTACATGATTCAAAATTAAACACGAGTTTAAAGAAATAAAAATATAAGTGGATGCCACGAGACAGTGGTCTTTCTTCACGCTTCTATAACAGAGCACCACAGACTGGTTCTTCATCTGTATATAATGAAGAGAAATTTCTTAGTCCGGTTCCTGGATACTGGGTTCTAAGCTTCCAGCACCCGGTGAAGACCCTCTTGCTGCGTGGTGACATGTCAGAATTCACACCAAGGCCTAGAAATGAAAATTAGAAGTGGTGTTAATAGGAGATGTTACACAAAAGATTTTGTGAACAAACAGCCCCGAAAGATGGAGTCATGGATGAAAGTGGCCTTATACACAAAGGAGAGCAAGAGGGAGAGTCCAGATTCACAGAATCCTCAAATTGTTAAGTTGTTCTGAACAATGCACAAGGAAAGAAACAATATCATTACAAAGGCACTTTCTTATTTTTTTTCCTATAGTAAATAAAGAATTAAAAGCCGTATCCTTCTCCTCCTTCAGGTTCTTACAATCTTATGACTCCCTCTTCTTTATGATCTCTGAGCCTTAGTGTGTGTGTGTGGGGGGGGTGGGGTGTAGCTTAGAGACATATTTTCTGGACGTGACAGGGTTATTATATCGATTAATGTGTATTTCCATCAGACCTGCATGGGATTTTTTTTCCTATCAACATTTCACCAGGGCAGGGGAAAGAGGCCCCACCCTTCTTGAGATATGGAGGAAACCATTGAGAAGCATGCTTTCCTCAGTGGTATACTCATTGCTGTATGATTCATGCTCCAGCAAGCACACAGGAACATGCCATCAAAGGCAACCAGATGAAACCCAGTGGGATACATATACAAAAAGACATGAAAATAGGAAGAAGAAGGGCTTATATAGGAAGAGTAGCAGGGTAGAACTGGGATTAAGGTGTGAAAATAGCATCTATTTGCTATAACTATATATGAAAGGATAATGAAAAATGTTTTAAAAATTAAACAAATAAAATAAATAAGAGTTCTGATAATCAAGAATAGTAGCATGAATGAGAAGGGAAAAAAATGCCTCTTTTTATTGGCAACAGCCCAAGGAAATGCTTATTCTCATATGTTGCTGGCTGGGTCAGAAACTGCGGTAATCTTCTTAAGCAGAAATATGGAAAAGTATATTGAAAGCTTTTAAGCTATTTGTGAATTTAACCAAACAATTCCACTTTGAGGTATTAATCTTAGACCAATGATCGGAAAAGCAGCTCCTATTTAGTTACAGGGGTACTTATTATGGTTTCTTGAGAACATTCTTATTTGAAAGGCAGATAAATGTCCAATACTATCAGATTGATTAAAGTACACTCAAGTGGCAAACAGAGACATCCATCACAGCAGAATGTGATCATGACTGCTGCTATTAGCATATTTTCATATCAGAGATAGAGAGAGTGAAAATTAAGTTTTCTGGCATTATAAATATAGATCATGTACAGCAAAGTGATATTTTAGAAGACTGTTATTTAATATTTTAGACTAACATTTAGTTACATTGACAGATGTTCATAAAACATAAGGAGAAAAGGAGAGCAAGTTAATAAAAGCTTCCTTTAATAATATGTCTGCGTGTGTATAGCTGTTTTGAATAGATAATGAAGGATATATTATAGTGAGAGATTCTCAGATGAGAACAGTGAGCATTTGATTCCCATCTTTTAGATTTACAACATTTCCCTAAATTTTGTCTGCTAAAAATGTAGTTCTTAATATTTCAGGTAAGATTAGAATTACCAAACATGTAGAAAAAAAGATATTGTGGATAGAGTTTCCAGAGTGTATTTGAGTAGTAGAGAAAACAATTACATTTCATTATGCTTCTACCTAATGTACCCCATAGATAATTAACCCCATAGATATTGAGGGATAATCATTTTAAAAACTTCAGAGAAACACTAAAAAGAAAATATCAATTTGAATAGACTTTTACTGGAAGTGTTAGATTCTTTCACTGAAATTTTGTCATTAAGTGATTGACAAATGGGTACAAATAGAAATGAGATCTGGAGATAGTGTGTGTGTGTGTGTGTGTGTGTGTGTGTGTGTGTGTGTGTCAGAGAGAGACAGAGAGAAAATAGTTAGTTTTCATTCCTTTCAATGTTTAGTTGAATCAAACAAAAATAGAGATAATTTGTCAGTTCACAGAATCATAGCAGAGTCGAAATCTACCACCCTACATTTGCTTTCATTGCTTAAACAAACAGACTGTCAAAGTAATCATTTATTTAGTTTCTAATTACTTTCACTCACTGCATACCACTCCATTTAATGTTCAAATGGTATTTTGGGGGAATTTTGTTTTTCCTGGAATTCCTGATGGTTGTGGGAAGTGAGAATTAAACATGTCTTGGATATACCTTAAAAAGCATTTCACAAGGCCACAAAGTTAATTTTATGAGGAGCTTTCAAAATGTAGACAGAAATGTTGGCAATCCCAGAAACCCACAGACATTTGCCCAGAGTTGTATGAATAGAGAGCTTTAGTGTAATGACCAGGAGGTATTGTGGGCCTAGCAGTGTCATTCACAAAGTCAGTAATGCAATGAGAGTTCAGATCAGTAGCACAAATGAAAGCTACAAAGTCACATGGAATCATTTCTTTTCAAATAGCAATTTTAGAAATTGTAATTGCATGCTCTGGAGTAGAGTGGAGGTGCCTGGCGTACACGAACACTCAGGAACTTAGAAAAAGGATGCTTCAGAAAACTTTGGGCAATGCCTGGGAACAAACCATGACTCCTCTTATATGGCCAGTGCATCTGTTTTTTGACTTGCTTTGTTGACTTTCTGAATTCGGAATTGCAGGGAATTTCTTTGTTCCCTTTTTTTTTTTCCTTAATGGAATGTCAAAATGTTAGTTGTGATCAAAGAAAAGAAATAAGGCAAGCTGAACGAATATGAGATTCAGGAAGGAAAAACAGGATTACGTTTTTCTCCTTTGCAGCATCAGCAATTTTCTAACAGTGAGCAAAAGAATCCTCTGCTGGCATCCTTTTAGAAGGAAAATGGGGGTTCCCAGGTGTAGCATCATCCAGCTAGTCATTGTGCCCCTGGAGTCCATAAATTGATGGACAAGAAGGCACAACATAGTTATCATAGCCTTCTAAAAAACACCTTGCTTTTAGATTTGTTTGTTTGATCTCAGAGCCATGAAAATTAAAATATCTTCCTTGATGATTTCTGTCTGTAGATACCCCCATGTCCTCACATCTCCAAGTACAGGAGTTGGACCCCCATCCACCTCTATTGAGAAAAATCACTAAGAGTCCAGTCCTTCCACTTTATTATGTAAATACACTGCTTAATTAGCTAGGCTCATCCTGTTTCCAATCTTTCCTCTTTGAAGTCGTGAAGTCCCATTGCATTGGCTTTGCTAATTTCATGGCTGTGTCCTAATTCTTGAGCTTTGCAGGAGCTAAGGAAATCCTAGATCTATGGGGAACATTTTTGTTCAGTAGAAGACAGGAAGTTTGTTGCCTTGCATTTAGGCTTCATTTAAGGCATTTAACCATTTTCATCATTATGAAATTAATTTCGCATCTGGAAGACAGAACAATAAGTCTCTTAAGAAAACAGACAATATCAGATGTCACACTATCCAGACAGGAAAAAGCATGGATAGGGTTAATATTAAGAGATTTTTAATAATATATATGCTAATTTTATGAAGCATACTTACGGGAAAAGAAAAAAATATTGATGACATTTCACAGAAAATGTTACACTGATGTTTTGCAAATACCAATAAGGTCAGAGGAGAACCAATGTGAATACAGGATTAAGGAAATGATAAGATTGTATATGACTGAGGCATGATCTTCAGTACAATCAATACAACCACCCAAGATGCCACTCTTGGTAGAGATGAGCTCAGATCATTTGTCTAATCTGATACTTTTTTTGAGGATCATTAACTAGGAACCTCATCCTGTAATAGTTAACCCATGATGCCCCTGTTGAGTCACTGTTGGCTTGGCACATAATTTGCTAGGAGAAAACTATCGGAAATTTCTTTGGTAATGGACAGTAGTATATGATCTAGATATCAAGAATACTTTGACTAAGTAGAATGCAAAGCAAGCTCATCAGTAATCCACATGGTTCACTGTACTCTTCTGCTTTGACACCTGTTAGATTTGAAGATCAAGGGTCTATGATCAGAAAGGAAATGGACAGTTTCTGGGTTGAGGAAGTTTGGAGTTAGCACAGGTTTCCCAAGTCTCTCCCTCTCTTTCTTTCTGTCTTCTTTTCTCTGCGTTTTGGAATCTTGGGATTCCGGAGGTTGTGGTAAAAACTGAGAGGCATCAAGCTCCCACATTGAAATCTACATGAGTAAGAAATAAATACATGTGTGCATACACGCACGGGTGTAAATGACAGCTATTTAATTTATCACCACAGCACAGCAGAATCTACCCTGAGGACTGCAACAAATTAAGAAGGTATTTATTAACATTCATTTATATTTGATCATCAGTTACATATTATTCCTATTTATTTTTCATATATATTTATTTATATTTGGACTATTCATTTTCAGACTGAAATGCTATAAGTTACAAAACAGCAGCCATGCTAGTGGTGAGATAAATAAGGACGTTTGAAGTTTTCCTCTTGTGTTGGGTCCCATGCTGTACAATGGGCCTTTCATGGTGCTGGTAACTAAGTTCCGGGTCTCCCAACCAGTAGCATGAGCATGAGACGTCAGAATGCCTTGATGTCTGTCACATCAGCAAGTTGATGTACAGAATAGAAACTGGAGCTCCATAGGGAAGCCACAGCCCTGAGTGCTATGTGATCATTTTCTGTCTGCAGCATATTACATAAATAGAAATGTACCAGAGGTCTGGGAACAGGTGCTTCACTGTGGCCACTCCTATCCTCGGGTCCACTTGCTTTTTACCCATGTATTCACTATCCCCCAAATCCTCTCCCAAATGTGTAATTATGTTCTCATCAAATTGAGAAAAAAAATGGCGAAATGATTGATACTGTTAGCAAATAAAATACTTGTCAAATTAGCAAATAACTGTGCATTTGAGGCTCTTCAGCATCTCTCAATATGTCTTTATTGGCGAGATAATGTATTTCCCAGTTTGGGAGGGTTTCCTAGCAACCTTCAAAAACCGTCCCAATTAGAAGCTAGGATCCTACTTTGAATAGTTATGATTCAAAAAGACAAAAACCTGAAAATTTGCAACTAAATGCTACTGAAGGATGCGGTGTTTCAAACACAGAAACAGAAACAAATATTTATCTGTTTACTGCAAGAACTTAAGCCTAATGATTCCTTGTCCCTACACAGTATGGGTTCATTCTATACTGCACGTATATTTGCTTATTTCTGTCCTTCAAAATCCTTGTGACATAGGTGTTTTTCTTTTCTGTAATTGATAGAAGCCTAGGGAGCTTGCTTATGATGGGCCAGCTTGGGGGTGATAGAACTTAGGAAAGCAAGCAGTTCGATTGCAGCCTCCCAATCGCTAGATTCTGCCGATGACCTTCAATCCCACCATGGATTTTATGTTTTAGTACTGTCTACTTCCTTAGCACCAAAATTTATTTGAAAGGAAACTGCTTTCCCAGACCAGCAACCATATGGATGGATGTGATTTTGAATTTTCAGGAGCTTACCTTGATTCAGCTCAGCAGTGCAGTTTGAAAGTTTAGCTCTTATCTGCTAAAATAATTGACCTACTGTATCACCACCTCTTTAACATGACAGGTAAACATGACAGGTGACTCCATGTTCCTATGTAAGTCTTTTGCCATTGGAAGTACAATGCAAATTCTCCAAGTAAACCCAACGCTCTGGAGTAGCATTTCTTTTCCTGAGATTCAAGAACACATAAACAATCTTCATCCATCCATCACTTCATTGTATGGTGATAATAATTGCAAGTACTACTAATAAAATGATGTACCCACCCATTGATAAGTAATAATAAACACATATGCTGAAAGGAGGTCAAGAGTGGATATTCAAAGACAATTTTCATTAGCCAGAATTGGGTCAGTGACTTAAGTAAAAATTCTCACCTTGCTTAAAGCTCCTCAGTAATTAATAGTCATTGATAATAACTTGCAGAAATTCAGATGATTTGCAAATATGATCCTTCCTTTGAATGCATATTTTCCCCAAGAGACAATTCTCAAACTGGAGACACTTGGGCTCTCCTTTCTATTATTTCACACACAAAAAAATCTTATGCTGCATAAACTGTTTAAAGCCATGTCATGATGGTGTTGGAAGAGCACTTACAGATGATTCTAGCACACTTCGTTGATACCACAGAGGAAAACTTTGGAATTTAGAGAAGACCACTGGTTTGTTCAAACCATAAGTCTGCTCATTGGTATGAATGTGTGCTGATGTACTTAGCCCAGCTACCCAATTTGTGGTTGAGGCTAGAATCTGACATGGTAGAAAACATGACACCCTTTGTTTGTTTGTTTGTTTGTTTGTTTGTTCCTTTCTTTCTCTCTCTTTCTTTCTCTCTCTCTCTTTCTTTCTCTTTCTCTCTTCCTCTCTTTCTCTTTCCCCCCTCCCCCTTTCTGTCTTCCCTCCCCTTCTTCCCCTCCCCTCCCCTCTTTTCCCTTCCCCTCCCCTCCTCTCCCTTTTTTCCCCACCCCTCTCTTTTTCCCCCCTCCCCTTTTCTCCCCTCCTGTCCCCTTCCCTCCTCTCCCCTCCCCTTCCCTTCTTTCCCTCCCTTCCCCTTCTTCCCCTCCCCTCCCCTTCTTTCCCTCCCCTTCTTTCCCTCCCCTCCTCCCTCCCTCCCTCCCTCCCTCCCTTCCTTCCTTCCTTCCTTCCTTCTTCCTTCTTCCTTCCTTCCTACCTAACTACCTTTTCTTCATAATGAATACACCAGGCTGGACCATTTGAAGGGGCTGCCCTGGTCTTGAATGTACTAAGATTAATAACCACATTAAAGCACTCAACACGATGTGCCAAAGTATCTCTGGCATTTGTGGGGGGAAAAGTAAGTGAATGCTCAAGCTCTCCTTCGTAAAACTTTGTTTGCACCCTGGATATGTGTCATAAAGATGAGACGTTTGGGTGGCTCTTTGGTTTGGTTTTATAAAGTGAACCTCTCTCCCAGATGAACCTGTGGGAAATGAAGTTGAAAAAGTCCCATTGTAGGCAAGTTCCCTATCAGTCTAAAGCATGGTCATGCCTAAAAACCAGATACACAGCAAAAGAAACCAGCAGAAAGAAAGGGAAAAAGAGAAACCAGAAGAAAGAAAGAAAGAAAGAAAGAAAGAAAGAAAGAAAGAAAGAAGGAAGGAAGGAAGGAAGGAAGGAAGGAAGGAAGGAAGGAAGGAAGGAAGGAAGGAAGGAAGGAAGGAAGGAAGGAAAAAAGAAATCAGAAGAAAGGAAAAAAGAAGAAGAAGCGAAAACTTTGCTGGGGACAGTGGCTCCTAAGTAGAGCAACACCCAGAGACAGAGAATTAGAGCAGAAATGTAGCCCCCTCCCCATCATTGGAACAAAGAACAATTTTCAGGAAATGTCTCTGAGCACCAGAAGGATGGAAACATCTGGAATGCTATGGAGCACGTTGAGGTTGCAGAGCAGACACCCTTACATAAGAACTGATCTCTTTCTAGGCGGTGAGAGTAGAGGTTTACCATGACAGGCAAGTTTGCCTTGAAAAGAATATGAACTCACTATGAAAACTATCCAGACCAGCTGGTAGAGCTGCTTCAGATGGCCACTGGTCTGAAATTCATTCAAAGTAAGAGTTTCCCTTAAGCTCTACTTTGCCATATCTTGGAAAAATAACCGAAAGAGTTAATAATAAACCCTAAGATGAGGTGAGTGGAAAGAATTATGAAATAAGACAAAGACAATGAATCATGTAAACAAATTAATTCATTGCCTGGAAGTGAAAAGCACATTTGTAATGTTGCCCCGTTGAAGGAAAATTGGAGTTCATTATATGCACTGACTGATTTTGAAAGCTCTTTCCTGCACAGCATCACTGAGAGAATGAATGTGTTGTGAGCACACAGCATGGTTAGATGCAGCGTCAATTAAACAGAAATTCATTATTAAAACCTCCAGAGTAAAGGGATGGCTGGTGCTTTACACTTTGGGGTGAGAAAACACATAATTTCAGTTTTGAATATTTTCCTCATATCTCCCCATTTGCTCTTGCAACTCACTGGGAGCATTTTCTCCAAACTTTCAATAGCCGGCATTACATTTGTTTTTTTTAGAAGCTTTTCCCATAACCGGTTGCCTATCAATGAGCATAGTCTATGTACCAGACATGCTGTAACCATATCACTGTGAATCCTCCAAAGAATCATGGAGTGAGGGGTATTGTCAGTTTCTCCTAAGTAAACCAAGCCCGTGGATCAGTTGCTAAGGGTGACACTGATAATTTAAGACTACGTGTGTCTGTCATAGAAACCTCTGGTGTCTCTAGGACATCTGAAGTTTATCACTGCACATCTACAGAGCTGCACTGGCATTCCCTCTAGGAAGTCTAATGTGCAAAGTGTGTTGTGCACATCTGCAGCCTCTGTTGCTCATTCACCTTGGGCTACAGTGCTTGTGAACAGGCCAGGGGCATTCCAAATGGGTCACATGCCATATGGCCACCTGCTGCCCACGCGACCCCTTGTGATCCTCCAAAGCTACCTGGCTGATGTCAACCTGTGTTCCTCAAGAGGAATGTGGGTTTTGCTTTGTGACATCACTTCCTGAAGGAGGTTGAGTTAAACTTCAGAGAGGAAAAGGAAGGAAACGTAGGGCCCATTAATGATTTCTAGGGACATGCTGTGGGCTGAACTCTACATGGAGCATGAAGAGGAGCAAAGAGGGGAAAGAGAGGTAGAGAGAAGACAAAACTAATTTGCATATTATCAATGAGGATGTCAGTGCATTGGATGAGAAGGTGTCATTTCAACTGCGAGGGAGGATAAGTCAGACATGCTACACTCAATGACTATTTGTATTGTTGATTTATTGATTGGATAGAATCTAATGATATAATCCAGGCTGGCAGCTGATTTGCTACCAAGGCAGGCTTTGAATGCCTGATCCTCTTGGGTCCTCTCCACACTTGCCAAGATTAGAGCCAAGATTAGAGATGTACATCAGTACGCCCAGTTCAGTCACCAGCTATATGGTCCTGGGCTCCACACTTGCTCCATTGAGTGCCCATCTCTCCATCCATTAAGTGTGAGAAACTTCTAAAGGACAGAGTGGAGATGATAGTGCAGTTCATCGGGCTTGAAGGGGACAGAGGCAGGCTGAGAACCAGGCGATTAGCTTAGGAATCATGAGTATCACCAACCTTCTGCCTCTTAATCAACTTAGAACTTCACTTGGGCAAAGCCAGAGGAAATGAACTGAAGTTCTGTGCTTGTTTTGCTAGTTCTGTTAAACTGTTCTGGTACAGAGCCATGTCTATATGTATAGCTATTACTAGAAGCATGACGTGGATACTGTGTAGTTTTCTCTTTTTCCGTGTCTCATTCATACTACACTGGCCATAGCACTTGTCTTAAATGTACCAGTATTCTGAGGTTGCTCATATCTCTACCTTCTTTTATAATACAACTGTGAAACAAGGGAGAAGAGAGGAAGATAGATAATGCTGAGTGTGTCTCCAGATAAAATACATAAAAGAAATCTGTAAGGCTAGAGAGCTGGCTCAGCAGTTAAAGTCATGTAAGCAAAAATACCTGAATTTGGATCCCTATGTCTTATGTAAAATTCAGGCAGGCATAGAGGTCCACCGAAATACCCATTGAATCCCTGTCTTATGTAAAATTCAGGCAGGCATAGAGTTCCACTGAAATTCCAGACATGGAAAGAGGGCTTGAGAACCCACATTACAAGCTGGCTAGCAGACTAGACCTAGTGGCATGCTCTAGGTTTAATCAGATACTGTTCAAAACAGCAAGGTAGAATATCAGTCAAGGATAATTCCTGATGTCAACCTGTAGCTTCCACATCTCCACTGCATGTACATTTATGTGAGCTTTTCCACATGCTTCTGCATATACATACACACACATACACATGCACACAAGTGTGTTGCATGCCTACTTCTGACTCTACATTGTCTTTTCACAAGTGCTTCTCCTTTTCTTCCTTTATCTCTTCTAAGACTATTTGGCTTTAGATTTGGGCCCTGGTCAACAATCACACATGGATTCTTCACAAGATACTTTATTTAATCTGCACAGAAGTTTTTGCAAATAAAGACACATCAACATATTCTGGTAGCACATCTTTTGAAGAGCCATCCTTCAATCCACTCATTTATGGAGCAGAAAAAAGAGGCAAGGGCAGAGGGCAGAATCAGATACACCATAGCTTCAGATCCAGGCCAAGGTCTACAGACTTGATCTTGAAACACTTGGGAAGCAATGGAACTTTAACTGTGCATTGGCCTCTGTTTCATGGGAAACACTTAGCTGTACTCATAGACGTTTCAAAGACCATCAGATCTGTCACTCATGGTCAAGGGAGTTTGTTTTATTACTCCAGGGAGGTAGCCCGCCATCAGGAACATGAAGTCTCTGATCAAGATATTTGAAACATACACTGTAGTACTTTTTACTTTGGTCTGGTTAGAGTTCCGTTCCGAAGACTCCTGTTTCGCTCCAGATTATGAAAGCTCAGTAAAAATTTAAAAGATTAGTAACCTAGTAAATCTTAACTAGAAAACAGAGCAGAATAGCGATACATACAGTGGACATGGAAGACAAGAGAGGGGGATATTGGTATTTTATGAATAAAGAAAGACTGTATTATTGTTACGCCTAGATACAATTAAGAAGTCACTTTAGATTGTCTTATTTTTCATGGCCCCTAGGTGATGTTGTCCTAGGTCGTGCCCTGGACACTAGACAAGGAACATGTCACAGTCTAGTCATGAGAGGCAGGTCATGGTCCATGTGCCAAAGGCTACAGGCTTCTCTTCCTTGTCTTTCTCAATGCCACCCTGTAAAAATGCTCACTTCCAGCACTGGTCATGTGGTGCATTGTCATGCTTTGGCTGTGAGTCACCTCTCACAGACCCATATGATTAAATCCTTTACTAGTGTTAATGTTTGGGAAGATTGCGGCACCGTTAGGAGGTGGGACTTGTCTGGAGGAAGTCCCACCAACCACCACAGTGGGAGGGCCTGGTGGCTTTGGTCTGGAGACCTTGCTTGGTCTTGCTCTTGTTCCTGCTTCCTCTGCCTCCCCAATGACGGGCTTCCTTTCCAGAGGTATAATATTTAAATAGCATAAATGTGTGGAAGGCGGCACCCTATAACAAAAAGCACACTAGTGAAAGAACTCCAAACACTCATTTGACCAGGAACCCTTCCAAACAAATAGCCTTGGATATTAGATAATTTTTTTTTCCCTTTTCATTAGACAAAGTGCATGGATGGCCAACAAAACTATGTGAGGGGAAATTAATAAAGGAAGGTGAGTGCTTTTTTGTAATTTGGATTAAAAAGGCAGGAAACCGTGATGTAGTTATGGCTCTCAGAAATGACTAACAAGTAAAGTTTCCTGCCTCCACTCATTTCATACAGTCAAGGAAAAAAGGACTCTCTAAAATGAAAGACAGAGGTAGTCTGTTAACAGCAAATATTTCCCCCCTCGCATTTATAATTAGCTTCTAATCCTGGCTTCCTTAGATTTTCATCAAAACAAATTGCCACGTCTCTTGAATTTGACAGACATCGACTACACCTGTGAGCACCATGTATTGATGATAAACACCAGTCAAGTGTCATTTTTCAAAGCGTTAGGTGAGGGCCAGCCCAGATCCCCTGTCTCCATGTGTACCATCATTTGTCGGCTACGGGATGGATTTTTGCCACCTCCGATAACATAGTCCAGCATCACGTTTACTGGACCGGAAGTGTGGTGGTGGGCTGAGGAGATGGCTCAGCAGTTAAAGCCTTTGCTTCATAAGCTGGGAGACCTGAGTTTGGATCCCTAGATCCTCTATAAAGATGCTGGCTGGTGTGGTGGGTCACCTGAATTCCAGCCTTGAAAGGCGGAGCCTGGGAATCCCCAGAACAAGCTGGCTGGTCAAACGAGCCCTAGTCACATGCTCTTAGTTTAATTTAGCTCAGGCTCACAACAGCAAGATGGAAGAGCAATGGAGTACAGGTTCGGTGTCACACTTGGGGATGTACCTCAGGTGCCTTGTATCTAAACCCACTCTCATGCACCAAACTACATGCAAACACACACACACACACACACACACACACACACACACACACACACACAAACAGACAAGCACCCCTTTTACATTACACGAAAGAAAAAAGATTAAAAATCAAGTAAGATGTACAATGACGTGTAAGTTCTATCACTGAGATTCGAATTCTCTGACATTCTGATGTAAGAATCAAAGCTTGGGATAAAGATGGTCAGTGAGGCTTCCCCATTGTTCCAAATGGCAGATCAGGCAGTTTACTCAGGAAGCTCTGTGACAGATCTGTTAACAGATCACCTGGCACCTACATTTTCTTTGAGGGCAAGTCCACTAAATCATAGGTCTCCTTAGGTCTCATGGTGAGTTTGGTTCAGATACATAGCATGAATGGCAGATTTGACTGTTTGGGACATGCCGTGATTGACACAGGTAAACTTAGATCTTAAAAAATTTGGAGTTAGTGCTGAGGTGAATAAGCACATTGTAAATAGAATTTAAAGACTGAGCTATCTAGAAGGGGCAGAGTTCACATACTTGAGTGAAGAACAGGTGACAAATTGGAGAGTATAATCCCTATGAAGTAGTGCCTTGAGAACACTCAGTTCTTTTTGATTATGGCTGGAATGTGGTTCTAGAGCTTCAGCCTTTCTAAACAAGTCAGCAGCCTGGGAAGCAGCCTGGGATTGATGCTAAACCTGTTTTTTTTTTTTTTTTTAATTTTCATCTAACTTCAGACTCCAACACATCAGACCAACGTGTGTTGCAGGCTGCCATTTTGTAGTATTGAACTGATATCCTCACACCTGCTTTCTTTGCTTCATAAAATTTACAAAGAAACTTTGTGGACTCAAGATTTAAAGGGTCATAAATTTCATTCCAAACAGTAAAAAAAAAAAAAAAAATGAAAAAAATATAGGCAAAGAAAATGAGAATACTTTTCAAATTTCATAGTACCCCTATGGGGAAGGCAGTGCTGAGGGGAGGGATTTGCCAGAGCCTGTGGTTCTGCCTCTAGAACTGTACATAGACATGATGGCCAGGTACCAATAGAGGAACAGCAGGGGATTTGGTACACAAAGTAGACACAGCATAAAATCCCTGTCTTTTAACAATCCATGAATTCACTGAGAACATATGCTGCCTGCTCTGGAAAATTTACCATGAACGTGTATAGATAAATGGAGCCTGGTCAATCAGATTCCTCTTTATAGTGTCTATTCTCGAGAATGATCAAAGGGAAAGTTAATAAAGAAGCACTGTGGGCACATGATTGCTGATGGAATGGCATTTCTGTTGGATAAGACTCTAACTCAGCAGGTAAACTATTAAACTCCTTGAGCTTTGCAGACCCTGAAATTCTAGAAAGTATGACATTGGTAGGCAAGAAAAGAAGGAAAGGGAAGGAGAGGCTGGGTGAGCCAGTAGCATCTTGGAGTTTGGATTCTCAGCCCTCACATAAGAAACAGGGCGTGGTGACACCTACCTGGAATCAGAGCACTGGAGAGTAGGAGACAGGCAGATCCCTGAAACGCCCTGGTCTACCAGTCTAACCACATCAGCAGGCCCCAAAGTCAGTGTTGAGCTTGGTCTCAATTAATGAGGTAGACAGCAATGGAGGAAAACATCCAGTGCTGAACTCTGACTTCCAAGCATGTGTGCACATAAATATACCCCCCAGATCCATATGAGAGAGAGAGAGAGAGAGAGAGAGAGAGAGAGAGAGGTTTTCCAAGGCATCATTTGAAGTACAGTGGTAGATTTGGGTAGGTCTGCAAACTGGCACAAATAGTATCAAAACTGAAGAGTGTAGGCCTCCCTTGTAAGAACCACGGCTTAAACTACCCTTGAAGTGCAGCTTCTGGTCATCAGAGTCTCCTGGAAACTTGTAAGGACATGTTCTTGGTTCCAATCCTGAACCTCTCAAGTCAGACACTCTGGGGCTAGGTTCCATCAGTCCGTTTCAACCACAGCATCAAGGTACCATGGCACGTGTGAACATTAGATAGCCTCCCTTGTTAACTCTGGCGTGGGGCACAGCCCAAGGGACTAGACACAATCTCAGTCTCCTCACTTTCGAAAGGCCTCCTCAGTGAGCTCGGGTCCAGAGGGCCTCCATCTCACACTCTTGAAATTGTGATTTCAGTCTTTTGCTCTGTGTTTGGTCTGCTCTCTTTCTTTTTTGCCCGATTGTTCTTCCTTTGATTTTATCTTTCTAGCTCGTTTGATTCCTTGATGGTTTCTTCCTGTGACTATGATCAATTTCTACACACTTCATAAATTAAAATGCCAGAGATACTTTATTTCAAAATTTTATAGGCTGGAGGTGCAGTAGAGATTTCTCTAGATAAAAAAACAACAAAAGCAAAAAACAAAACAAAACAAAAACAAAAACAAAAAACAAGTTACCAGGATGTCAGTTTCTTCCTGGAGGTTCAAGGGCACAATCCATTTCCTTACCTTTCTAACTCCAGAAAGCTGCCCGTGGCTACTGAGTCTTAACTACTTTTTCTACTGCTGTGGTAACATACGCTGATAAAGGCAACTTAAGGAGGGTTTATTCTGCCTCACAGTTTGAGGACATAGTCCATCCTGACTGTGAGATTGTACCAACAGGCATTCGAAGCAGCTGGCTCATTGCATCTACAATGAGTAAGCAGAGAACCAAGAATGTTTGTATTCACCTCTCTTCATTTTAGAAGTCCAAGATCCCTGCCCAGGGAATAGTCCCTGGTACAGTTAAGCTGGGTCTCCCCACATCAATTAACCTAATTAAGATAAATCCTCACAGACATTCTGAGACTTACTTTAATCTAGATAGTCCTCTCAAAGGTATGCCTGGAGTCTTGTCTTTTAGGTGATTCTAGATCTTGCTAAGCTCACAATTAGTATTAATATTAACCATCACACTAAGCAAAGAAAATATTCTTTGTCTAAGTCAGCATTGCTATGCCTGTTCTCCTATGTGGGGCCCTGAGGTGGTCATGGTCTTTAGTTCAGGCAGAATCGGCTTCCTCTGTGATGGAAAGTGACATTCACAAGTGCCAGGTGTTAGTGGATCAACATTTTAAAAAATTTTTTTATTATTATTTATTCAATTGAGCGTGTGTGTGTATATGTGTGTGTGTGCGTGTGTGTGTGTGTGTGCGTGTGCGTGTGTGTGTGTGTATGTATGTGTGTGTAGAACCACAGGCGAATTTGGGAACCATCATGGACCGCCTCCAACCTCCTCCTTGTTTCTCTGCCCCGGGAATCACAGGCTCCGCCCTACCAGGACCAGAAACGCAGGCCTCCCAGCTTCCGCCTGGCGTCTATACGTGGGGTCTAGGATCCGAACTCAGGACCTTCTGCCTGCAAGGCAGAGGCTTAACCCCTGAGCCACCTCTCCAGCCCCGTGGATCAACATTTTTGAGAGTAGAGACATTTGCTTTTTTCCAATCCCAAGAGATTATGCAGGAAGAGAGTTTATTTTGTTATTCTTTTGACATCAGAAAATGATGTCTGATATGTGAGAAAAATATGTTTAAATGCGATGAGTAAGCTCTAAAACCATACCAGTCCGTCTGAGAGACATTGTGATAGTCATTGGCCAAAACATGAGCTTTGTAATACTCTGTTCTGATAAAGGCAACTTAAGGAGGCAAGTTACAAAAATTTAAGCCATTGATTCTTTTCTGAATCAGAGGAAATAGTTACTTCCTAGTATCCTTGTACTTAAAGAAAAAAAATGGAATGCCAGGTAAAGATTAGAGATACAAAAGATGGTATTAGTATTCCTTCATTTGATCTTAGCCAAGAGACCAAGAAACAATGTATTATTAGTTCTCGAAAGACCGATTTCTAGTTTAGTACTGCTGGGTGTGCCCAGTTCAATGAACTAACCTTGGTACTTTGATATTGTCACTGGTAGCAAACTTTCCTTCAGGGCATCAGATCTGAGCACATAGGCCATGTTTTAGATTCACAAATGAAAAGGTAGGGGTAGAGAGGTGGTTCAGGAGTTAAATAGGACTTTGATAGGACCGGTAATGAGATCATGCAGGCATGTCAGCAGCCTGCTTCTGGCTTTGGAAGGTAGGGACTGGAACACCTCAGAGCAAAGCAATAAGGAGGTGGAGCAATCCAGGATAACTCCCAATGTCTCTCCTGGACTTCCACAGACACACACAGTCAAGCATCCTCCTATACACACACACACACACACACACACACACACACACACACACACACACATCCTCATAAAAAAATTTAAATGAAAGGTGACTTGTAAATGCAAACAACATGACCATCGTCTATGGCTGGTGCTGATGTCTTTCTGGGGGTAGCTGGAAACTAAGAAACATTAAGCAGGAAGACTCTAAGTTGTCCAGAATTAAGAAAATCATTGCTGTCGATAGAAGCCACTCAAATACTGGTGTAAGTGGTGGATAGATTTTTCCTTCGTACTAGATTTACTCTCTGATACACAAGTTCATCATTCACAGGAGAAGGACCCCTCAAACCATTTCCCATCGACAACCCCGGCCTAAGCCCAACCAGCTGCGTATTTATTATTCACTCTTAAAGGGCTGAGGCTCATTTGCTTCCACCCTGGGGAGAGGAGCCGACTCCGATCCAGCAGAGAATGTGGGCACTACATGTAATGGCCGTTCATTGCAGTCAAGTCTGAATAATATAGAAAAATAAAACAACTAGGAAAAGCTGGGCTCCAGCTGGAAATCAGCTATTGATCAAGTAATCCCCTAATTTACCAACTTCCCTCTTAATTCATTCAGCAAACATTAGCTGAGCCCCTCCAGTAGACCAAGCCCCGTGAAAAGTCTGCCTAAAACATCCTGCTGCTGTCCGTTCCATTTACACCACATGTGCATGGTCGGGAGGAGCTGCTAGAGAAAGTAAATGGTTCTTTCATCCTGAAGACTGGATCCTCTTGGACAGCATCAGTACTTATAATTGCATCTCGCAGTAGGAAATCTTCTCTTTCTGAGGACAGCACTGTGTCCTCCAGAAACTGACCTCGAAGCAAAGCTGTGACCAGAACACATGCCTGAAGTACTGACTGCATGTTGTTGAAGGATCGAAATGAATTCTTTAGTGCATTAGGATGTGACGGTTCCTCTCTATTGTAAACTTGACACTTAGAGGGCAGGTCTTGGGACACACCTGTGGGAAACTTCTTGGTTTGCTTAAAGCAATGTAGGAAATTCATCTTAATGTGATGCACCACTATAAAGCAGAGGAAATGAGCGGAGTCCTTACAATCAGCCCTGTGTTCATCTGTTGCCTCCTGCGCTTGAATACAGTGTGATCAGTTCCCCTGGGCTTCTACTGCTGACAATTCCCTGCCATGATGAATATAACCCAGAATTGTGAGCCGAAAGAAGCCATTTGTCACTTGTTTGCCTTTTGTGCAGGTACTTAACTACAGCAAAGAGGTAAGTTACTGAAATAGCTCTTTTTCCTGTTGCTGTCCAAAAATACCTGACCAAGGCCACTTAAGGGCTTGATAGGATACAGCCCTTCATGGCAGGGAAGGCATGGTAGTGGGACAGTGAGGTGACTGGTGACATGAATGGGAAATGAGAGGCAGGGGATGAGTCTCTGCCACCTAGTCTGGTTTATGCAGCTGGAAAGAGTTGTTTCTTGAACAAGGTGGACTGATATTGGAAGGTTGTCCTTTGACCTCCACGCACATGCAGTGAAACACATATACTAGAACCCACCCATACTCACATATCACACCTCCACACACACATACACCAAACAAACAAATAAAACTCAGGCTTCCTTGGGAGGTACCGATGAAGCCCAACTTTGAGATTTGCGGAAGAGTGAATTTATAGAGTCTAAAGTCACTCTTTGCCAACCACGTGACCTTGGGAAATTTCTTATTTGTTAGCAGCACTTGCCTCATTAAGTTGGTCTGGACAGTGAGATCCTGTATCCAGAAGTGGATGGAAATGGCTCATCTGCTTTTCTGCTGAGCCTGTGTCTTCCTTCTGCCATATACACACTAGATCATCCACCTTGCTTGCTTCATTCATCTGTAGGCTGAAGACCTGCAGGAAGCAGGCTGTGTCTACGCCTCTGTTTTGGGTGCACAAGGGAATGTGAGGCGGGAGACAGCAAGCCCTGTTATTGGTCGGCTAGTCATGCTAAGCCACCCTTACCACTGGGACTAGGATTCGTCATGGGGTCCCGTAGGCCCCCCATGTGTAGAACTATCACTAGAAGAGACAAGATGGTATATCTATTGTTATGAATCTTTTGGTGGCCAGCAGATCTTCAAGTTTCTCTTTGGCCGTCTACTGAGGATGTAGTTTGTGTCTCTGACTGAGCTACTTGCCGAGAGGTACAGACTTGGTACCGTTTTGCCCGTGAACGTGCCTAAGGTTCTCTGTCAAATAAGAAAATTCATTGTTAGTCTGAATGATTCCATTTTTCCTAAGAGTTATACTGAAGATTCTTGTTCCTCAGGGACTTGCGTTGCATCCCTCAGGAAGGCCTATCCTTTGTCTTGGTGAGCTTCCTACCTTTCTCTATAGCATGCTTCACAAGATCTTCTTGTGGTCTATTTGTGCATATTCTGGTGCATGGATACAGGAGTCTATGTAGCTGTGTGCATGTGTGCATGCATATGTGCATCTCTGGTCTTCTCAGGAAGACCAGAGAGGAAGATGATAGTAGGTATAATGTGTGTGCATGTGACAGTCAGAGGTGAACGTTGGATATTACTTCTCAGAAGTCACCCACCTTGATTTCCTAAGACTGGGTCTCTCCTTGGAACCTTAGCTGACTTATGCTGGCAGGTCAGTAAGCCTCAGGGACCTGTCTGTCTCCGTCTCCTCGACATTAAAGCTAGAAGCACATACCACCAAGTCAGGCATTTCATGTGGGTGCTGAGCATTGAGTTCAGATTTCTTGTGTTTGCATGCCAAGCACTTTGCCGACAGAGTACATCCCCACCCACCACCACCGACGCCTCAATTCCTGTTTCATACAAAGACTGCAGACTCTGCACATGCAGGGACCATATTTATGTTTTTGGAAATGTGTCTTTGACACTTAATATCAAAGCAATGTCTGACAAATACATCTCAACTAAAGGCAAAGGAAGCTGAGTGTCACCTTGAAGTCCAGGGTGATGCAAGGGGGATCCTGATGAGACTGTGGTCCTAAGTCAGGGAACGCAGTAGCTGCAGGAAGACCGGAGAAGAAGAGTCCACGGTTGCTTGGGCGACAGAACCCACCAGGGAGCAGCTGCAGGCCTGTGTCATTGATTAGGTGGATTCTTTATAGATTTGTTTCCTCAGTTCCAAAGTGAGGAATCCCTGTGATGTATCACTTAGATGCCCCAAATTCATGGTCAATATTTGGAGAGCACTTAAAGCAGAGCCTGGAAGGAAGTAAGCATGAATAAACACCTGGGTGGGGGCTTAAATACAGCCCCCACCCCTCAGTAGAGATCAAGCCATGCCCAAAGACACTGTCATGGTTTGAATAAGCTGCCCCCTCAGGCTCATGTATTCGCTTCCTTAGCTAGGTCAGGTAGCTTTAGGAGGTGGAGCCTCGCAGGAGAAAGGCGTGTCCCGGGGCAGATCTTGTAGTGGCATAGCCTTGCTTTCATTCACTGGTAGTCTCCTCTTGGAGTTTTCTGCTTGTTTTCTCTTCCTCCATGATGGATGTCACCTGAGCTGCCCTCAGCTTCTGCTCTAGCCATGCCCCTCATGGACTGTATCTCCCCTCTGGAACCGTAAGCAAACGACGACTCCCTTTTCTCTCCTTAAGTTGCTTAGATCCGAGTGGTGTCTCACAGCAAGGCACAGAGCAACCACAACAGACACCTTGGGGGTTTCTTGTCTGGTCTGTAGAAATAGCCAGCCAGGGCAGTCTCAGCTCTGACCTATACTGACTGGGGAATGTGGAAGAAGTTTGTCTAAGTCTTGCTTTCCTCATCTGCATAATGCGTTTGAGCAGAACCTCCCGGATGAAGAGGACTTACTTCTCAAGCTTCCACTATCTCACTCCTTCAACACCCACCCCTGCCATCATATCCCAGGTGCTAAGTATAGTCTTATCTGTTGCCTCCCTTATACACACCACCTGGTCTCTTCACACTGGGGTTCTCCGAGTGAAAGATGGGAAGTAAGACCTTTGTTAACAAAATGGTGGTTTGGCAATTTCTTCCTTCCCTCCAAGTCCGATCCTTTTCTCTCTCTTTTCCCTTTATATAAACTTCTTTCAAAACAAAGCATGGGAGTAGTGAGAAAAGTAAATCCAAAGAGTGTTTGCTGGAATGATTTGGTCTCCCACTGGGACTATAGAAAGGTGCAGTATTTTATGTTAATGGAATCGGTGGCAAATAAAGCTTTGCTGAACCATTGGTCAGGATTCCTCTAGCTGCCTCAGCTCTGACTGCATCACTCAGGTGCCTTTCTAGGGTAAGAAAACCTGATGGGTTATTTCCCAGCATAGTTTCCTCCCTGTAGGTGCCAGAGGGACCCCACACGCAGCTGGGACATGTGAGCTGCCTGCTTTCCTTCCCACAGATGGGCACAGATGCCAGGGTAGATGGTTGAGGGCTGGGCCTGGCTTTTGAGCCAAATGTGTTCTTAAGGAGACTGTAGCACCAGTGGGAAGGAATGACTGCCCCTCAAGTGACCAGGGAGGGGAAAGTTGTTTTGCTAATTTATCCCTGGAGAAGCTTCTAGTGTTTCTGGTCATGGCTGAGTGCATGTCTCATAAAAAATGTACCAGATCAAGGATGGCATTTGATTTCAGAGGCAGCTATAGTACCAAGGGAGGACAACTACTGCCTGCTCTCTTGTGACATGCAGTAGCTCTCCTGATTGCCAGTGCTTTCCAGCATTGGGCTAGATGTCCCACTGAACCCTATAACCTTTGTTTACTGAGTGGCAGGTCTCCCTTACAGTGGTGCATTGCTAATGGAAGAACCCAGCGAATGGTATGTGACAGTTATGTAGATGAGAATGTTGCAAGAAGGGTGGGAAGATGCTCAGTGGGTAAAAGCTCTTGCCACACAAGCATGAGGACCTGGGTTCAAATGCTAGGAACCCTATAGCAGTTCACCTGCATGCTTGCTGATAAAAATCACCATCAAACAGCTTAAGGGAACCAGTGGTTTACTTTCTCTTACGATTGTCCGGTTACAGTTCTCAGTCCAGCTTGGCAGGAGAGCTCACACCAACACCAGGGTTGAGGGAACTGGCCACGCCATCTCCACATAATGGCTGAAAGAGGGATGATCTTTACTTGCCAGACCAGCATGTCTGGCTAAGTGTACACAAGGATGCCAACTTTCTCAAACAGCTCTCTGTATTTTATTCCAGGGTCTAGTCCCACCCACCATGGGCTGAGCCTTCCCCATCAGCTAGACAATCTCCTTCAGGTTTACTCTGGGCCTAACTCAACCACTGATTCTCTATACATGTGCCCAGAGCTCAAACCCTCAACTGTCAAGTTGACACCTGTGCCTACCTATAACAAGCCCCCACAACAGTTGGGCACAGCAGCACTCATCTGTGAGCCCAGTCATTCTATGGAGAGATGGTAGGAGGATACAGGAGATACCTCAGAACTCAGGAGCCAGGCAGTCTCATGGGCATAGTGGTAAGCAAAAAGAACAAGGACTAACATTGAGGCCACCTTCTGACCTCTACTCGTGCAAATGAGTCATGCTCCTGCCCTCATTTACAAACACTACATACATACATCATTCGCTCAAGCACAGAGCACTCCAATGGATTTCTATAAAATGCACACTGCTGTTCTAAGCTGTAGTTCCCAGAAAAAGTCACGCCTTTGTTAAAGATTCTAGAAGACTGATTCGGACTTGTGACTGTGGAAAATGGAATGCTGCAGATCCAAAGCCAGCATCATCCTGGGCTGTCTTCAGATCCCCCGGTTCATTGTTCATTTCTATCCTAACATCCTTTCAACTATTAGGTGAAACCTTTGGAATATATCAGCACCACACCACCAGGCTAGCTTCCACTAATCCACTAGCCGCCATCAACCCCAAAAGACACCAATGTCTTTAAACACCATTTGAGATTTACAACAGAGATTTCTTCCTTTTGCATCACTTGCCTATCTAATGCCCCCACCAATGTATTTGGAAAATTCCTTGCTTAATGTCTTTCTTTTGCTCCATGATGAAGAAAATAAACTATTTCCAGGTTGGACCACATTATCTGAGGTCACTTGTCTTTGTGTACCCAGTCCAAGGTCCCTCACATCTGACTCAGATTAAACTCCATTCCTTTGAGGAAATTGCAGTGTTTGGCATTGATATGGTGATTTATTTTTGTCTGGACTCTGCAATGAATTAAGATAGTACAGTGTTCTGACCCCAGGGCAAAGGGCAGAGGAAAAAGTCATCATGGATTGGATGTTATGGCCCAGCCACTGGGGGTGTTATTTTGCATGTAAAACTTGACTTCCTCCTGCACCTCACAAAGTATTCAGGAGGGAAGCCTGCAATAGCCTCGAGTGCTGGAGAGCAGCACACACAGACAGGATCCTCGAGTCTGTGTTAATTACTTAAGCCCCCTGAGTTTCATTTTTGTCTGTCAGGTGATGGCAGAGCAGTACCAGATATACTAGTGGTGTTTTGAAGATCCTAATAAAAAGGGCTGGCAACTTTGTTCAGCTTTTATTAGCCAGTCAGTATGAGAGAACAAGAGTATAAGATTGAATAAGGAAAAAAAAAAAGACAGACAGTTGGAATCAAGAAAGATGAGTAAATTGTCCAAAGCCATAATTAGAAGGAAGCACAGCCAAAATTCCCAGCCAGGTTGGCTTGATGTTAAACACTCTAAAACTACTGGACTAAAGCAGTTTCATAGTATCCCCTGTCCCCTCTACCCATCTCCCCTCTACCCTATCCTATCTTGCTCCTGCCTCTCACCTAGTGTTAACTGGTAGAGCCCCTAGCTATCCTGAGAGCAGGATCTGAAAGGCTTTTTTTTCTACCCAAAGCTCCTAAGAGGTGCTGGTTGTTATCTGCAGGGATGCAGGGCGGAGCTTGAGTTGAGAGGGCAGGATGTCCTTAAAGTCAAGGGCTGCCATAAATCATGTGGATATGCCTTTAAAAGCTCAAATTGCTGTCCATTCACTGAAAGCTTGCCTTGTTCATGAGGTAAAGCGCCTGAAGAAGCTGTGAAAGTTAGTTGAAGTCTCATGGTGTTGTGTTGGTATTGCTTTTGTAAGGAAAGCTCAGTCCTAGTGAAAGGGAGGGGCCTGTCTAGCTGAGAAGTAAGCACATCAGCTCAGGAGTTCAGCTGGGGGTTAATCTGTTCTGTCTGGGTCTTGGCTGGATGGGAAGGTTTGAAGAGGGGAATCTCGGGGAAGATCAGTTTGGGTGCAAATTACCTCTAGCTGGATGTAAATTGTCATATGTACAGCGAGAGGAATTGTAAGGAAAGAAGTTTGAACCTAGAGATTGGAGATGGGGTGGGGGGAGGAAGTTCCAAGTAAACAAGAGGTTTGTCAGAGGCAAATTTAAGGGAAAGCGTAGGAGACAGCATAAGACAGGGAAATTTGCATGAAAGATACATAAATTGCAAAATTTGGTCTACTCTTCTTATTCTCTGCTCCCCCCAAACAAAAAAGGATTCAGGATGCCTTACCTTCAATGTCAAAGTCTGCATGATCCAAACACAATACATCTCTTTTCTTCTGGTCAGAACAGTTAAGTATTTTCTCTGACAGTTCAGGGTAAGATGGAAAGTAGGTATGATTTCCACATTTATTTCTTGACTTGGTTCTTTCTGGAGAGACGGGTTAAAAGCCCTCTGGGAGTTAGCCTACAATGCATGATTATCAGTGTTCCTCTCTGATAGGAGAGTCACAGAGCCTGTCATACTACAGCATTCCTAATGAGCAAGTAGATAAACCAAAAGCGAGTGTGTCCTTCGTAGAAAGCACAAGGGGTCCCTTGCCCCCTGGCCCCCTGCAGGAGATGGCCTCCTAGTAGGATTGTAGAGGCCAGGTGTCACAGTTACTCTTTAACTATTGCTGTGAGAGAACACCCAAAGTCAATCGACTTTAGGGAGAAAGGGAGGTTTATTTAGCTTACGGTTCCAGAGAGAAGATACAGTCTCTCACAGCAGAGGTGGCATGGCTGGTTGGCCAAAGCTGGAGGAGGCTAAGTCACCGCAGACATCTTGGAAGCCGAGAGCTGCAGACTGCTTGCTGCAAAAGCTGACTTCTCCTGGAGGTAGATAGGATGGGACTAATCCACCTCAAGGTGTGACTGCCTTCCTCCAGCAAGGCTCCACCTCTCAAGGTGCCATGACCTTGCCAAACACATGAGACTGTGGGGCACACATTTCAAACCATGACACTGGGCTTGGCTTGAAGCACTGCAGAGAAAGGGCTAATCACATTTCTATTCCGACTTGACAGACAACACTATTAGGTCAGGGAAAGGAATGGACAATGAACCCAACCCTGTGTGGGCACCAATGGAGGTCTATGAACAAAGAGAAAGTGATGCTTGGTAGAGACTTAAGAGAGCAGCTTGTTTCATGTTGGGGCCTGGTGGCCAAGGGAGCCATTGGTTAACCTTAAGGTGGGAAAGCATAAGAACAGAAAATGGCATAGGTTTCAAGAGAATAGGGAGAGAGCTGCTATGAAGGCATGGTGGGAGGAGGAAGAAAGTAGGGGGCTGGTAAAGAGATTAGACGTCAGGGAGACTGGAGAACAGAAGAGAGACTGTGGTGGGGATCTGGATCTTTTACACTCTCAGGAGCTGCTAAGGGTTTGCTGGAGAGTAAGGCAGTGGGTGAAGATTGGAGTTGTGGTCGTTACAAAATGACCGCCTAGCTGAGGTGAAGGGTTTACAAATTGGTGGATGGGACCTACACACAGGTGTTAGATTATGGTCCCAAGCCCCCACCTTCACAGGCGAAGATGCCTCTCAGTGGCTAACTTTAATGACACAGTGTACCTCGAACTTCTTCCAAGACGTCTCCCTGAAGGTTCTGTGCTTGATTAGCAGGACTCATGCCACAGCAGCATCCAATTCAGCGCGAACCATGTGCTTGAAAACATTGGGACTGCAGAGTGACAACTTCAGCTCTTCTTGACAGTTTGATAGGTGTCAAAGAAAATGTGAACATGTGGAGGATTTTGCTCATAAAAGGAATCTCACATGAGTTGGCCCTTTATGAAAATATGAACTTTATTGAAACAGAGGACCTTACGGCCACAGGAGTCAAATTGAGCCTTAAGACGTGGACACTATCAGGATATGAGTGATAAAATGAGAGACAGCAGGGAGAGAGTTGCCGTGGACAACGTGGTAGGGGGTAGATCTGAAGCCCGCCCTCGGGGAAGTTTCTCCAAAGTCTTAGAATCCATAGAGTTTCCAGAAGAAAACATCCATAGCTTTTTCTTAGAGTTCGGAGGGAAGTTTCACGTCAAATGACATAGTTTGGCTTGGTGTAAGTGCCAGGAGTCTGGGAAGTACTGATAAGGACTGGCTGTAATTTAAATTGTCTTATTCCTTCCTGGGCAGTGGGGAGGGAGGTGAGGCTTGTTTATAGCTGCAAAGAGAGTCAGGAAAAGGCCAGGGACAGGAAAAGAGGCAGGTAATGGGGCGATGGAGGCAGCCTGATTTCTGGGAGGGGCAGCCAATATTCTGAGATTTATCGATGGAGGTGAATCTTCTCAGAGTTTTGAGTCTGCTGGAGAAAATCTGCCAGAAGTCAGGAGGAACCAGGGAGAATTCACAGAGGAGTTGACGCCAGAGCTGGGACTGAACATTGCTGGGCGAGTGAGTGACTAAGAGAAAGGTAGATATTTCAGTGGGAAGCAAGTTGGACTCCAAAACCAACAGGAGAACCCAAATGACCTGGTGAGATAGCATTGGGAAGGGGAGGACCTCATGTGGTTTCTTTATTGGACGGAAACAATGAAAGAAATACAACCAGTTCCTTTATCACCTTATAAAGTATCTGGGTATCACCTTACAAAATAAAAGTCATGTCAGTTTCCATGATCCATATAGGCACAGGTCATAGACAATATATAAATTATGATTTCAAAGAAAGATGCAGGGTTCCAGAGGCAGATAGGGTCTGGGGTTCAGCTGTAGGACCATGAAATCTAAGTCTTAGTTAAAGTCACAGATTCAGATTTAGTCCCTTATAACAGAGAAAAGAATGTGCTCTAGAAGGACGAAGTATTTACTGTCTGCTGGATTTAAGAGTTCTGCTGAGAGGGTAAGTTCTGAGCTGAGTGGCAAAGGATGCACAGGGCTCTGCCAGTCTCATTGGCAGAGGCCTTCCAGGTGGAGGGACCCCACAGGCAATGACCAGCCACACGTCTGGACGCTGCGCCCTTTTATATAGCCAATACTGTCTCACTGTTGCTAGAAGATCGTACGCATTTGGATCCTCGGTTAATGTATCTTCATTCCACCCAGCTTGCTCTGTTTGCAGGCCGTATTTCTCGGTTTATCTGTACTGTAGTTTCCCAGTCAGGTTACCACACTAAAATAAGCACAGCATCGTATCCCTCTGCCTTCTTCAGCTGCCCCTGGCTGTTTGTGTCCTTACCTTTCAGCCAGTCCCAGTAGAGACTGGAAGGAGAAAGGCCAGTCACTCCAGGAAGAGCATGTCGGGTCCTCTGTTCAGCGCAGCAAGTGGATGGACTGGAAATATAAATGCATTTATCTCCCACAGGCCTGGTTTTAATGCACAGTGACAAGTAGGAGAGAGATAGAGAGAAAAAAAAAAAACTTGGCCTTCACAGAAGAACCTCACTTCGAGTAGAGAACAAGGCTTAGTACAGCATGTATTGCTCAAGTCCCTTATCTCTGTACATGAGAAGCTTCGGCATTCTCGGCACATTCATTTCCAGAGTTGCTGTGGACCAAGTGACAAGCCACTGTGGTGGCCTGGAAAAGACTGGAAGAGGGGGTGTGGATATAGTCAGCCAGGAAAAGGCAGGCCAGTATATTGTGAGAGCGCACAGGCTGAACAGTCAGTGGAACATGTGACACGGAGCACTGAGCCGCTCAGGCCTCCCTTTGGGAGAAGTACCTTGCAGGTGGTTAGCATGTCTTGGTGTGCGCTTTCCTGGCCTGCCGTTCATGCCATGCCAAGCAGCACAGTTCTGAGAGGTTGCTGCAAGCTGCTGTGCGTGTCGCTGCCAGTTGTGAAATCTCTCCCCTGCACATGTTGGGTCCTCGGTGCAAGAGAGGACCGTGCAGGTCAGGATTATGGTTCCAGGTGCCAGGATGCCATTCTGTGGGGAGAGATCACACTATTCCCTGGCTAGCAATATGGCATAGTTGTACCATGCCTGCGAAGACTCCCAAATGTTGCCTTGCTACAATCTCTGGTCTTGGACAAGGGCCATCACTCCACAGGAGTGGTGGCATTTGTCTGTAGCCCTCTCTGGCAGACAAGCATGGGCAAGTATAATCTTTTCATGTGAAAGGGACAGCTGAGGAAAGGAACTGCTCACCTCATGAATACACAGGAACATCAAGTGATGACAAGGCCGCAAACATCTGGGACGTAGGTCTGGCCATTATGGTAGGGGTGTGGCACGTGCACTTTGGTAGCTCACATAATGTCCTCTGTCCCTGAGATTCCTCTTTGCCCCAACTGCCAGGGAACACAATGGATTCGCAACTTAATGGGCACAGAGCTCAAATTCCACAGCCACCTGCAGGCAAGAGAGCAACTGCTACCAAAGAAGGGAGAGGCTAGTGGGCAGTCATAAGTGGGAGGCACTTTGTTGGAGAGCGTATGATTGTGCATCCTCAGTTAAGGTACCGGGTTAAAGGAACAGCCTTGTATCCCTTGGAGAGGAGCTCACCAATGGATCCCAACCCTGCCACTGGCTGCTTTTATCGCAGCCTCTGAAGCTGTCATGACCACTAGGAGCCCATAATACAACCTCCAGACTCACTCACCTAGGCCTTGTTGAAACCATAAAACCAAAAGTCACCTCCCTTCTGTGTTGGGCTTGACTACTCTTGGCTCTCCTTTGCAAGCAGTCATTACTCTACCACAGTGGTTTGCAAAGCCTTCTGTCCCACATCCTCTTCTGCCTATTGCCTTCTTTACTGACCGTGGCAGAGTGAGGACATGTGTCTGCTGCCACTGTTGTAGTTCAATTGAGCTGCTATGACCAAACATCTCAGTATGGGCAAGGCAATTAAAAACCACCTTCATGGACTCCTTGCCCCTAAAACAAGGCACATGTCTTTTAACGTTATGTTAGTTTGTAGATCTTATGTCTGACACAGTGAACAGTAGGAATACATTTTTGGGAGATGCTGCCTTTCAAGTTGATATTCACATTGTGGATAGTGTTGATGTTTTGTGTTTTGAATCAGGGTTAAAATTGTGTAACCCATGACCGTCTTGAAGTGGCGATTCTTGCGCTTCTTCCCCTCAAGTGCTGGGGTTACCCACAAGTAAGGTCACGTCTAGCTTAGTGTTAATGCTTTGTAGAGAAACTATAACTGGACCCGTTATTGTTGTGAGCTTGGTTTGTCCTGGGCAGGTCATTGTGAAAACTAAGTAAAAGAGAATTTCCAGTTCATCTGGTGTCCCTGAGGGTGGCGCTAGAGAGTAGAAAATGTTCTATACCCAATGTGTGTGTGTGCATGTACAACTTCTTTAGGGAAAGGATTCAACATGAAACACAAAAATAACTTCTAGATTGAAAAAGAATGGAAAATTATGAATTGTAAAAAAGCTGACAAATGTCACAAAATGCTTAAAACAACATGCCATTTTTTAATTAACTACTCTACACACTGCTGTAACCCTTTCTCTCTATAATAATGTTAAGGTTGCCTTTGAGCACTTTTCCTTTGACAATTTTATAAAATCATCTCCCACAGAGAACGTAAGTGATTCAGCCTTTCTTCTAGAGTGGTCAATCAAACTTTGTTCTGTTTCATCATTGCAGATAGTTTTTATTTTACGCTTACATTGATAAAGACACATTAATCTTACAGCCAAACTCTGTCCAGATACTAACTCTGGGGCTGTGCAGATAACTCAGCTGGTGAAGTATTTCAGCATGAGGACCTGGTTTCAGGCTGGGTGTACTGGCATGTACTTCTAATCTCATCTCCGGTGAGATGGAGACAGAAAGACACCTTGGAATCACTAACATATTTGGCAAATTCCAGTAGCAGGAAAGAAAAAGAAAAAGGAAGAGATAGACAGTACTTCAGGAAAGATTTCTGAGCCTGTCCTTGGTCTCTGCATGCATGCAGACACATGTACATGTGTAGTTGTACACATAGGAACACACCAAAGACACACACACCCGCACTACAAACTCTGGTATTGAGTGATTAGAAAACAGCACTGAATAAAGCAGCACAGAAACAGGGAAATGCAGGAAGCAGCATTTCTGGAGATTATTCCTATCTCTGGACAGAAGGTAAGAATTTAATCCCACAAGGAGAAGATTATGACCTTTTAGACATATACCATCAAGGAGTGAATATACCTCAACTCAATGTCCTAATAGATAGAGCTCAACAGTCCACCCTGTAAGTGGGTGTGCGTATGAAATGGAGCAGAGATTAGAAGGAAAGGTTACTGAGACTTTCAACTACTCTTTTGAAAAGTATCTTATTTTGTGAAAACATATGACCCAGTAATTATATTGCTGTGGACTCTGTGAAGCTCAAAGATGCTCGAACGAATGAATGGAAGTGTTAAGGATTAGCTGCTTCCGCTCTACTTTGGGCCGTGGGTTGGAGGGGCCACTGGAAAGCAATGAGGAAGACGTTGTTTCAGCTTCATATGCTGAAAAAACAAACAAACAAAAAGACAAAAAAAAATTCTGATTCAAGTAGCTGAGGGAAGAAGAGGTCTCATTCCAGACGTGATTTCAGGTGCCCAACCCAACATGGCAAGGGAGTCAGACCAGCGTCAGAAGCTGGGAGAACTGGTCACACGACATTCACAGCAAGAGAAGAGGGAAAGGATGAACGATACCAAGACCCAGTGGGCTTTCGCCACCTTTATCCACCTGTCCATGAAATGGCTCCACCCACTAGGGGCTGAATCTTCCCATTAGTGATGCAAACAAGACAGTCCCCAACAGAGGCCTGCCTTATCTAGAGAATTCCTCCTACGTGTGTCCAGAGAACTAATCCAAGGGGTCAAGTTGAATGGGAGATTACTCACCGTGGCTGGGGGTGCGGCAGAGCGCGTGGAAATGAAAAGCAATGTAAAATAAGCCAAGGGGTCACACATCTCCCGACACCATGGAATGCCTTGTCTGTCCACACTCTGACAAGCTCTTTGAGGTATCTCTTTCTTGACCCTTGGCTGTGGGGCTACTTACCCCTTCCTCCCCCATCACACCAGGCCCAGGGCGGCGCCTCTCTACCAACCATGCAGCTGCTCGTGCCACAGAAGCCGGTCCCACTGCAGAGACTGTATTTATCTTCTCTTTATTTTACTGGAAGTCTTTGCCGCCAGCCGGGCTGGTAATTGCACCACACCGTTTTAGAATCGATTGCTTTTAGAGCTGTGGAGCTTTTATGACTGCTGCTCATTGGGGAGAGAAGAGAGAAGAAACACGGAGGCCGGCCTGGGCTCTGTGATAGATTAGTGTCATCAAATTATCTTTCTCCAGCTGTTGAATAAAACTAGTAATGCTGCTCAGTAAAACGAGAGAGAGAGAGAAAAAGAGAGAGGAGACAGAGAGAGACAGAGATAAATATAGAGACAAAGACAGAGAGACAGAGGTAAATTTTCTTGCAATAGATACCAAGCCATATTGTGATGTTGGCTATATAGAGGATCAATATTCTAAGAACATAGCAAGAAGTCAAAGCCAAAATTATCTAAAAATATCTGTCAGAAGTCAGAGAGGTATGCCAGTTTGATAAGTATTTTGCTGTCTCCTCATTACTAGAGCAACGGAGAAAGGTAGATGGATGTTCTGTGTAGTTTGTATCCTATGCAGGTTGGTAAGCCCTGTAATTAAACCCCAGTATGACAGAGTCCTGCTTCGGTATGTGTAATACTGTTAGGTTGTTGGTAAATGACATGTTGGTCTATTGTAGATTTCTCCAGTGGTGATTGCTTATGGCTTTGGTTGACATATAGCAAGCGACAGGCCCATTCACCCAAGAATGAGGAGCTAAGAAAATCAGATTCAGTGAGTCACATTTTCACCCCAATGGGAAATTCCCCCCCCCAAAAAAAAACCAGATTCAGATTAGGAAGCATTTGTAAGACCAAAATGCGCCCCACTTAGCTTTTTGTTTATATCAATTTGTTCACAGTCCAGCTCATCCTCCTTTCAAGGACTGTCACAAATGTTCTCTGCTCTCATGTTCACATGCATGAGGCATTTGCATTTTATTTTTTTCCTTATCATCAACCTTTCAGAAAAGGGCCTAATGATAGATTGCTCATGATGTATACCTATTTTCCAAAAATAGTCAAAATCAATCATTATACATCAGACTTGTATGTTAAATTGGTCTGAAACATCTTTAAACATCATGGAAATGTCAGAGCTTTCCTGGGCGTCTCGTTCGCCAGGCAGGTGACAATCCAGTCATTTCAGACCACCACTTTAAAAGGGTGGCTCCAAGTCCTCAACCACGTCAGATTTGGACATAAAAGCCCAGGTACACTTCTTTCCATAGTACTCTTCTCATAATCAGATTTGGTGCTATAATGCTCCCTGTGAATGGTTGGCCCTACCTTCAGAGTGGGAGGTCTGGGAATGGCGGCTATCACTTAAATACATGAATCATGTCTGCCCCTCTGGTCACCACTTGGCTGTCACCAGTCTGTCCTGTCGGGCAGCATTGCTTTTATTATTGACATGAAGAAGAGATTTGGACCATTGATCTCAATGGCAGTTGGCACCAAGAGAGCTGCTGGTCAATTGTGTCCCATAGAATGACACCACCCACTGTCCCATCAGCCAGTGTAGCAACAGCAAAGCCAGCATTGGGCTGCACTGCCAAAGCCTGCCTCTCTTCCAGCTTCACACCTACCCCACCCCATGAGCTCCCATCCCCTGGCCAATGATAAAGGTATTTTAAGCTCCACCAATTTCCATGTAAATGTTAAACCATTTCAGAGTTTGTCAAACATTCTCTCTAGAATCAGAAATCTAAGGTAGGTTGTGTTAGTTTAAGTCAGTTAAAAGCTTAATTTGCTGGATTTTCAGGTAGATGCCCACTGTACATTCTAAAATTTGCAAATCTAAAAAGATGAGTGAATGCACACTTACCAATGGGTTTATTTTCTCTCTACTCGCTGTTTTGAATGGTACTGAGAATCTGAGAATCTGGACTCCATTCATCTTGTATTCTATGCTAATTCTTCATTGGGTGTGGATTAACCTACAGAGAGCAAGTGATGTCCAATAACCTGAAGAATGTGAGGTTTGGGAAACATCTGGAGGAAAGCATTTAGCTTACCCTAATGAGTTCTGCTTACAGGGAATTCTTTTTAAAAAATTGTAGTGTGTGTGTGTGTGTGTGTGTGTGTGTGTGTGTGTGTGACAAGACACCGTGTATGCCTATGGAGGCAAAAAGGTGACTTCAGGAATAATCCCGGACTGCTTCTATCTCTTTTTTGCTTAGTCTGACATTTCCCAGGCTCTACCTTCCAGAGCTGGAAACATAGGCTGGCTGCCTCCATTTCCTCCTGGCATGTTTTTACTTAGGATCTGGAATCAGAACTCAGGTCTTTTTGTTTGTGAGGCAGAGGCTTAAGCCCTGAGCCATCTCTCCAGTCCTCTACTATACTACTATAAATTTTTAGGTGATATAAAACAAAGTTTCTTTAATCCTAAATCTTACTACTTTTTGAGAATATATTGCATTCATCTCCACATCATGAGTTGGAAGTGAAGAAATAGAGTTTAGTGACTGTGGAAGTTACCTGAATGCAATGTGTCAAAAAGTAATTGAATTGGGCCCAGCTCAATGGTTCTTACCTTTGGTTTGTGCCTTAAGGCCCACCAGCTTTTTGCATATGGGACCCCCCATTGTTGGCCCAAAAAGGAAAATCTTTCGTGGCTTCCTCAGCTTTCAGTCTTCAATATACTAATCAAATAATGAAGGTGTTTAACTTCCTGAATATTCCAGTCTGAACTTTGAGGATAAGGCCATAAAATTGATAGGGATTAACCTTAATATCTGACTAGTTAACTCGGGGATCATTTTTCCCTGACAGTGCAAAACTGGGTCTCATTTAAATAAATCTTCATCCTCTCAGAGAAGCATCTCATAAGTGATAGGAATGGACCAGCTCAATTAATGACACTTTTTCTTTACCAAAGAAAAGGAGAGAGCAAGATAACTCTTTTATCCCATTTCCCTTCTTCTAACCACAGGGTACACTGGGGCCAGCAGCAGGCTGGGGTAATTGAATTCAGTTCTGCAAGCTGACTATAGTTCTACCGTAAGTGGATCTCTCTCCTCTATCAGTGAGAGAAAATGGCCTCAAATGATTCTGACTGGGACACAGCAACCATCTCTCTCGCAAATAGCTGGGCCTTATTGACTTCTCTAGGTAGGGAGCCCAAATTGCTGCCCAGATAAGTCCAAGAAGTGGCCAGGAAACACCCAGCAAATTGGTGGATTTTTCTTTTCTTTTTTCTTATGTGCATGTGCTTGTATGTGTAGCCTTATATACAACAGAATATTTGAATGTGCCTGTGGAGGCCCAAGGGTGACACTGGAAATCATCGTGGATTGGTTTCCCTCCTTATTGCTTTGCTCTGGGGTTTTCCAGTCTCCACCTTCCAGGGCCAGAATTTTGGGGCACCACCTAGCTGCCAGTAATTGTACAAGGGATCCGGGGAACCAAATTCAGGTCCTTTTGCTCATGACGCAAAGGCTTTAAGTCCTGAGATATCTTAGGGAATATCTCAGGGCTCAGGGGATAAAACTTTTGCCTCATAAGCAAAAGACATGAGTTCAAATGCTCAGATCCCAAGTGAAAATGTGGGGTGGCAGGCAGATATGACGTCAGCCTGGAATTCCGTCCCTGGAAGGTGGCACTTGGGAAAACCCAAAGCAAAACAAAAAGGAGGCGGAGCAATCCAGGATGATTCCTGATGTCACCCTTGGACCTACACACACACACACACACACACACACACACACACACACACATGCTCAAGTACCCTCTTGTATATACATATACACATATGAAAAAAGAAAACTATAATGCACATATCTTGCAGATTACCTAGCAAGCAGGCTCCATTATGGGATCTTTATATCTGTGTTCAGATGTATTTATGAGCACAGGAGGATAAAGCATGCCCTACTTATTTGCTCAGGAATGATGAGGATTTGCTGCGACAGGAGAATGACATAAGTAAAACTTGGTGGGTGACAAGCAAGAGCAGAAGTTTTGTATTACATGGAATGTGAAAAAATTCAGGCCCGGGGATGGGGAGAATAGAATTCCACTCAGTATGAGTGTTGCAAGCTCGAGAAGAACCAAGGCCAGAGAGGTCAGAAGTATGAATGCTTGCTATGGGGCCCGTAATTTGATTTAAATTAAGCACTATCAGCTGTCACGTTAAATTGATATTGCTAATTGAAATTTTATAGCTTCTAGATTTATTTGTATCTAATTTGTAAATCAGTGTTGGGTGCATAAGGCAATAAGGCTAAATGGATCGTAGCTCATTTTATGTTTATATAGGCCATATTTATGTAATGCTGACATAAAAATAGTTTGAATGGTAGTCAGGGCTCCCAAGAATAGCCTTTTCTTTGACTAAAGCTCCATATTTGAATTTGAGAAATTCGGTTGCTAATGGAGCAGGTGCTTGGAATCCATTAACTCGGAACTGGGCACTGATGTAAATGGGGGCTGTCCTCTTGTGTGTTCTGTTCCTGCCAGGTTGCCAGTAGGTGATGATTTCAGGAAAGCATGGGAATTTCCAACAGCTAGACAAAGACAGCTTTGTTAGAAACTATTGACGTTCCTCCTGGGGAGACGCCACAAAAATGTCCCTACCCCAGAGAGGGAACCGATGGGAGGCCAAAACAGCGATTACGTCAGCGTTCAACTTGGTGAACCAGTGCATTTACTGGGGTTAGTTACATCAGTCTGGGAGAAGGTTACTCACAGAGCTAAGGATGCTCACAGGCAATGAACGCCTCAGCCAGGATGGCGTTCATGGAAGCTTGTAGCCCTGGAGGGCTGTACCACGTGCCTTCTGCTTTTCTAGGTTGCTTGGCTACTAGCAAGCATCTGCCTCCAGGCCACTGTTTACTACTTTCTTCATCTTGGGAAGCCCCCTTCCTGAATCTTGATAGCTTCAGGAACTTGTGTGTGTGTGTGTGTGTGTGTGTGTGTGTGTGTGTGTGTGTGTGTGTGTGTGTGTTTGTGTGTGCAAGAGGGATCTTTGAGTATGTCTGTGCCAGTGGAGGTCCAAGGATGATATCAGTAATCATCCTGAATTGCTCTACCTCCTTATTGCTTTAGGGTTTCCCCGACTCCACTTTCCAGAGCCAGAATTGCGATTTCCACCTGGTACCTTTTTTACTTAGAATTTGGGGAATCTGAACTCAGATCCTTTTGTTTACGAGGCAAAGGCTTTAGTCCTTCAGCCATCTTTCCAGTCTTCAGGAAGTTGCTGAGACTTAATGAATCTCCCTTCTAGATGAAATGTCTCAATCACACAGAGACAGAACCCACTGATCCCTTCCGTTAGATTGGGACAAAGATCCTAGGCATCACACTATGCCCAGAGGAATAAAGCCTTAGAACAGTGGCTAAAAATTGAAACTGGAGAAAACCAAAGGTGAGGATTACCTTCAAGGCACTCTGGCAGATTGTTTAGGAGAGAGAGAGCTGGATTTGTGTGCCGAGAATTAAGAGAAAACTTCCATGGTTCTGTGAGAGGTTAATGGGGAAGAATGAGATGGTATAGCCACTAGCCAATTGTGCTTCCTCTTTAATTAGTGTCTTGTGAAAATATCAGCATACATTACTTAATAAATACAAATTACAATCTTTAATAATTCTTAGGAAAAATAATTCAATTTAAAGGGAAAATGAAAGGAATCCAGGTATTTTAGCTCAAACACACAATTTAGTCATATTCTCCAAAGCTTGGTTTTAACTCGTTATTTCTCTTTTCTGTTTGGAATTTCTTCTGGATTGAACCTTTTGAGATAGGTTCATGGGGAGAAATCTATTTCGGTTGTGTAGCTTTCTTGAGGAATTAGCAAGCTCTTATCCTTACCTAAACAAATGTATTCAAAGCTACACAAACTCATCCAGTGACGAGCTTTCTTTCATTTCATGTAAGGTGTGAGCAGAAAACCTCTCCTGGCTCTGCTTTTCCTTCCGGGCCAAACAGGGTGGAAGGAAAGAATTATGGAAACTTCTTTACTCTTAATTTCCCTTCATAGAGCCTTACTCCTCTCTTACTGTCCCTTCCCTCCCTCACCCATCACTTCTTCTCAGTTAAATACAGAAACTCTCTTCCCTTCCAAACTCCGCAGTGTGCTAGAGAATTGTTACTGACATAAATGGTTACAGCCAGGTCTTGCTGTGAGCCTTGCTCCCGCGGAGGCACATACAGTCTGGAAACAATTCACCCATTGTGTCTTTAGGATATCCTGGGGCTTAACTGCATCACAGAGTCGGACAGCCATGTACATCCAGCTGTATACATCACCAGGATTAAATCATTTCCAGAATGAAATGATGTAATCCTCTTTGCATACAGCAAACCTACTGCCCTTAATGTGGTAAGTGCTTAATACATACTTGACATTTGAATTTATTTAGTCTTACTCCTGCTGTAAAGAAAAGCAGGGATGTTGCATAGATAACCCTCTGTGCTTTGTAAAAGGCACTTAAGAGGAGCTGTTTATTTATTTTCTATCACTTGCTGCATGAATTAGCTACCATTACGCCACTGCAATATCCCTAATATTGTTCATGGCTATAAAGATTCCGTTACCTAGTTGGAGGGAAATTCATGTTTTCTTCATTACATTGCTTTTTTTTCTTAAAAAAATAAAGCATCAGCGTTTTAAAAATAATTTAAGGCCACAACATAGCATTGCTTATACCAGTCTGCTCTACGGAGCTTATGATGAGTTGGATGTAGTTAGCTCACCAGCAGGCTGTACTGAGCTCTGTGGCTACCTGTCCCCCTGGTAGTATTTTCTCTTTCTGGAAGTTTCTGTGACAATAAGCAGCTCCTTGGAGAGACTCTGGAGTGCATTCACATGACAGTGCCTTTCTTGACCTGGGTGTGACGTAACTTTGTAAAGAAGTAATTCAGGCTAACTGGCCCTTAAATTGGCAAGAATTTTTAAATTAGCAATTTTGGAATCACTGCATGACATAAATGAAAAGTATCATATTTTGCATGTCTGCGAAGCACTCGCTAGGTGAATCAGGATTGACCTCTGGGTACAAGATAGGACTAGACTTCCATATGTTAGTGGCAAACAAAATGGAGGGGGGCTTCTAATTACTTTAGTTTATTAGGAATCCCAGGGCACCTTTCAGAGTGGCAGAGGTGATGTCAGCCCTTATGTCCTGGACATGATCCAGTTTAGGTAATTGCTAATTACAATCTGTCTTCCTAATTCCCCTGGCTCTTACCTCTGAACGTTACTTTTCTTCACTTAGCAATATTTAACTATTTGCTCTTCGTGTGTGACTGGTAGACATCTACTGATTTCTCTTTTCCTGTTTGGCTGCATTTGTCTCTCATTTCATGGTCTTTCATAATAATCATTATTTTCCTGTTGCTGTTATTGGAATTATTTCTGTAAACAAAAAGTAACTGGACTCCTGAAAAAAATTCACTGCTTGTTTTAAATATTTTGGCTGGAATAGGCCTTTACTGTCTTACATATCGACTTTTCAATTCTGTGTTTGATAATTTGGGGAACAGTGTGTACAGCAGTGATGTGAAAGACACATAAGACTGTGACAAGTCATCAGTAAATCTTAGACAGGGTAGGATTTTTCATTGTCCTCAATAGTTGGGGCAGGATCTAAGCATTTAGGAAAGACATAAGTGGACGTTAGGCCAAAGCTAGGCTTACCCACCTTTTTCTGGTGCCCTCTCAATGAAGGAATGCCTCTATTTTGAGGACTTGAGTAATCTTTACTCTTTCAAGCAAAAATTAAGTAGAGCTGGAAAACATATAAAAATGAGCTAAGTGAAATGATTTTGTGTACCTGGGCTTCCATTGTGTATCACACATTGATGCTGGTATTCCGCACCAAAGGAAGAATCCTGAATATCCTGCTGCAAACTGAGCCACCCGCTGGGGTGTAGAGCTTCCAGTTACGGTGGGAAGTATCTAGGTGTTGCCTGTTATCTAGCTTCAGAATCCCTAGAAACATTCACTCCTGAGCCATGTCAAGAGAAGCAAAGTATCTTTTTCTTCACAGTCAGAATATACAAAGCTTTCTCAATCATCCAAATGCTTAGAACCTTCAAGGAAACAGTCTCACTGCAGTGCTGAATTGCATATTCCAAACACCTAATCTTCGAAATCAATTTACCCTACTCTGTTTTTCTTATTTTTTCCAAAAGACATTCATACTGAATCACCTCACCAGGGTGAACCAGTCTAAAAGATTTCAAATATCCCCGTCTTTCATTTTCTAAAGGAAGACAGTTTAGCCAGAGCTGGGAGAGTCTTCCTGTGGCCTTCATGAATGACACATACTCTTTCTCGTGAGGTAGGTGACAGCTGGGTAACTCAGTGCCGAGCATAGTAACCCAGGTTATCAGCGCTACTCTTCACATTTCAGTTCCGTCAAGCACCCAGTTCCCACGGGAGATGGAAGTGACAAGTGTCGGTAACGGCAGAACGCGGACTAACCTTTGTATTCAAAATGTCCACTTGGCCAGGTGGGCAGGAGAAAGGCAATTACGCCCTTACACAAGGCCTCTCTGGAGCGTCCTTTGAACCTCAAATTGCTATGGTGACGAGGAGCATGTTTAACCGTGTGGTTCAGGTTCATAAATTTTAAAGAGTGTTTTCAGAATGTTCTGATTTTGAGATGTCAGACAAGATTTTGATGTCAAGGGAAAAAAAGACATAAAACCCCCCTCAGATCTGACATTTCTTATGCCGTGACTGTTTGATTGTATTCTTCGTCTTCACAGATAAACATTTACCCCCTTACAAGCAATCCCTATTGCCGCCATGCTAGAAATATATTCTGACTTGCAGAAGCAAAAGATAGGGGTAGCTGTATAAAACAGGAAGGGAAAAACAACAATCCATGTGATGCTTGACTCAGAGACCCAGAGACCAGAAGAAAAATGTTAGAGAAAGGAAGGCTTCCTCTCAAACACAAAAGGATGATCAAGCGCTGCCTATAGTTCTGAGTGTTTTGTGCTCCTTCTAACTAGAGAGATGACACAGATTTCACATTCAGCACCGGTATGCAAACCCTAGAGGGAGGTGCTACTTCAGATCTAGAAATGGATGGATGGATGGATTACCTACAGTGCCCTCTGTCAACTACCAGACATAGAAGAGAATCAGCGAAAAAGAAATGTCTGGGTGTTTGAACGAACCAAATGTGTGTGTGTGTGTGTGTGTGTGTGTGTGTGTATGAGAGAGAGAGAGAGAAAGAGAGAGAATATTCCAACTTCCAACTTCTTTATCTGTGTGTGTATGTGTGAATGTATGAGACAGAGAGAGAGAGAGAGTATTACAACTCCCAACCTCTTTATCCATGTGTGTGTGTGTGTGTGTGTGTGTGTGTGTGTGTGTGTGTGCATGTGATAGATATTTGTATGTATAGTGAATGTATACAGTATTTTCTGTGTGTATGTGAGTGGTGTGTATGTATGTGTAGTGAGTGTGTTTGTGCATATATGGTATGTGTGTGTGGTGTGTGTGTACAGTGTGTGTGGTGTGTGTGTTTGTGTGTATTATGTATGTGGGTGGTTGTGTATATTCAGAGAGGTGTGTTTGTGCATGTGTGGTATGTATGTGGATGACAGGTGTATACAGTGAGTATGTTTCGAGTGTGCATATGTGTGTCTATGTATACATGTTTCAATGTGTGGGGCTCACTCTCTTTCATAAGCATTTATCAGGTGAGGGTCTCACCCTGCATTGCCTACAGTAGTTACTTTTCCCTGTTGCTGTGAGACACCACTCAGACTCAAGCAACGTAAGGGGAGAAAAGGGAAATTTACTCAGTTTACAGTTCCACAAGGGAGATGCAGTTCCAAAAGGGTGGCTGGCTGGCTGGCAGAAGCTGGAGACAGCTTACGTCATATCCATGAGAGACCTGCTGCCAACTGTAAGAGCTGGCTCCTCCCAGAAGCAGGGCAGGACTAACTTTAAGACCCGCCCCCTCTGACGTGCCCTCCTCCAGCAAGGGCTCCACCTCATAAAGGTGCCGTGATCTTCCCAAGCAACCAAATATTCAAACACATGAGCCTGTGAGGGACAACTCACATATCAAAACATGACGTCACACTCCACGTGCAAACACCTTGAGAGTTAAGGCGTCAGTGTTTGGGGAGTACGGGCAATCAGTGCATGCCAGTCCTTACTAAACTCACCAGAAATTGGGGGAGCCATTCTACTCTGTCTCGTGCAAGGCAGCATAGGAGTCTGCCCTCTACTATCTGACTGCAGTTTGTGTCCGAGGCTTTAGACAAGCTGGAATGGGGCTTGGTGACTGTGAGGGGAACGATGTATTCGGCGTGGAAGATTCTAGTCATCCAGCAGGCTATTTTACACCTAAGAAAACACAGTAGGTCCCATCCATGTTTGTACTTATTCAAGGTAAAAGGCACACTGCTATTGCAGACAGAGCTCCACTGGGAGGTAGTGTCATTTAAAATTCTCATGTCGACTCAAAGGACAGGAGTCAATATAGTGGCTCTCACATGGCTCCAACAGGCAATGGCATGGGAGATGTGCGTAGGCAGCTATACACAACAGGGCTTGTCTGAGGCTCGCCTTGGCCTCTGGCATGCTCCCGTCTTCTGATCTCAGTATCCATCGCATCATCTACCCTGGGGCCAGACCCCGAGGAAGCAGATTGTATTATTAGTCGGCACTATTAATCTTAAAGTTAGTTTCAACACAGAATTGATTACAGTGACTGTGTGCACATCATGTGCATTGGTGTGTGTGTGTGTGTATGTGTGTGTGTGTAAGAAAGAAAAGGCATATCTGTGTGTGTGTATGTGAGAGAGAGAGGTATATGCAGATGAATATGCTCCATTTTGTGTATAAAACTGCTGGATGTTTAACTGTAGAATCTAAGTTATTCTGGTAATAGGTAGCTAGTCTTACCTCGAGGTGGAAAAATATCTGTGACCTTCCAATTTCACTTGTCACAGTTAAATTTGTTAAATTTGACAACCAGCAAGAATAACTCTGTGGACTTTTCTCCATCAGTTTCCTTCACAGCAGGAATGTTGTGCCTTACTAAGGGTGAGAAAAGCCCAAAATGGTGCCAACCTAGCAAGCACCAATGAGCTATTGGTTGCTGTTTTCTAAAGATAGTTCTTGGGATAATTCTGGCATATCATTTAAGTCAAACATCATTCTCAAATAGGAACCATGCACTATCATTTATCTCTTTTGGTAGAATGCCCTATGATTTATAGATGGTCTCATTACTCATGATACACATAGGAAATTCACATGCATAAACCTTCTGAACTTCATGTAAATCATTTGAAACACTCCTCTTCAGATTGACAAGGCGTGAGAGGATGAACTGGTCCATCAGTAAATCGTACAAATAGCACAGAAAAGTGAGAGTTGATTGAACTCATGGTGATAATAGAATAAAAAGATCAAGTAATACTGGAATAAATAATAATATCCTCTTTGTCTTGTAAGTGAATGAATATCCTGATTGTAGCCTCCAGTCCTTCTTCTGTTGCATCCCTTCTCTTCATGTTCCCAGCTGTATCCTACCCTCACTTTTATGCCTGTGAGTGTAAGTTCCTCATGCCGCTAATGTCAACCTTGTGAAACCACTAAGAGTCTTATCCATGGAGAGTCAGAGAAGAACATTCATTAAATACTGAGGATGTGGCTTTACAGTTTTGTTGTGTTAAGAATTCCATCCAAAGGACCTCGATGACTTCTTTTTATGTCCCAACCCAATTGCAGCAGAAATTTAAAGGACCGATATTACAGTGGCATATGAATTTAGATATAGGGGTCAACTTGAGAATTGAGGGCTGAGCCTTTAGGCACATTGATGAAGAATTAGAAGTTAAGGTAAACTCTCAGTTACATCTTTGGAATTTTCTAACTGATGTAGGAAGATACAGCACATGGTGGGTGGGACCAGGCCCTGGATAGGTGCATAAGAAAAACAGAGCCATTTCAGTGTGTTGGCATTCTGTGGCATGCACACATACAAGCATAGAAACAGGCTGGCAAGCTTTTTGTGTGGATATGTTGTGACCATTTCCCTCAGCTTCATATGTGGATTATCTCCCCTGCCTTGCTGATGAAGTATAATCAAAAATAGCAAGAGAGAATAAGCCCATTTTCCTTTTAGTCGACTTGATCCTGTAATCGTAGCAGTGGCATGAGGAAAAACTAGAACAGGAAGGAAAAGGGACATTGTTTCCTAACCTATCACAATATTCATAGGTAACTCTCAGCAAAAAGTAAAGATTAACCACAAGAAAAGAAAATCAGAACTCGTCAGGATATTCAGTTTCATCATTCAGTGCTCTTTGGAATTATTAATTATATCATCAATCATCTTGGACTTATTGTTTATTCTCAACACTCTGGTTGCTCACAGGAGGTTGCCATACTCAAGGTTACTGGCTCCTTCTCTCCTTGGATTCACATGCATCCAACAGGAACAGTGCTCTTTGGTGATAGGCTGCAAGAGCAAGTCACATGGGGCGGCCTGATTCTGAAGACAGCAGATTGCCTCGACTCATCCTTGAATCTTTCTAAAAGAGCAGAGAATACATGTACTTCACACTTATGTCAGGTTTTATGCTAAGAATTTGGGACAATGATAAATAACATTGAGAAATGAGTGCATTAATGATGGTGAGAACATCATATATATGTACCAGGACAAGACAGCATACACAGAACATCAATCTGCCTGTTATTTAGAATGGTAAGGGACACAGAGGGTTATTATTGCTTTTTGAGTGTGAGAAGAAGTAGAAGCAAATCAAATCAGGAACCAACAGAAAACATAGCACTCACTTAGGTCAAGAGATATCAACCAACAGAAGAGTTTAGGAACTAATTCAAAATAGTCAATATGTAAACTACAATGAAGTCGAAAGTTTTTCAGCATATTACATGAGCAAACTATACAAAGTTAGTTTTAGGAGCATCTATTCGCTGTGATTTTCCAGTTCAATGATTTATCTTACCCTAGAAGTCCCACAGCTTCAATGGATACATTCAAGTGTTTCCATTTTGTTTTGTTGTTTTGTTTTATCCCAGCACTTGACACTTTTAGGATCCATATGTCTTTAACTCAGAAATCACAGGAACAGAACATATAAAAAAATGAAGATATAGCCTGTCATCCTGTATTATTGTGTGCTTATATCTGCTGACCCTCTCCCTGGAACAGAAAGAGTCTTTATAAAAATTTCAGTACTGTATGGAAATCACAGGTTCAAATGCCTAAAAGGATGTGTGCTAGTCAGCTCTCTATTACTGTAACAAAATGCCTGGTATAATTAACTTAAAAGAGGTTGCTACTAGCTCACATTTTTGAAGTCTATGGTCTATTGTTCTGGGGGCGAGGCAGTACATTGAATTAGGAGCACGAAGAGTAGGGTATATAGGAAGCAACCAGAAAGACAGGAAGTGGCCAGCATCTGCTGTCTCCTGATGAGCTAACTTCAATCCCTTAGACCCCATCTCTTAGAGGTTCTTTTGCCTCTCAGTAGCACTATGAGGTAGGCAGCAGGCCTTTAACATATTTCCTTTGGAGACCATCCTGCAAGCAAACTGTACTAGGCTGTGATGGGTAATGTAGGAAGAGGTAACTGGGCTAGCATAAGAAAACAGTAAGTGATGGGAATGAGTCAACCCATAGGTCCTGACATGTGGGGAGCTGTTTTTCAGTTTGAGACAGTTGTCACGATGGACCAGTTTTGTCAATTGGTGACTTTTCTAAAGTTTGGGATTCTGAAATTTGATATAAAAATCTCAACACATGCATGTTAGAAACTGATTCAAAGCTTATAGCCACTATTCATGGGCCAGAGTGGAGAAGACCCATCTAGTGTGAACTTCTCAGGTTTGCAGGCAATGAGCTTCAGGGCTTCAGGAAGATGATCAGTCCACGTGTGTGTGTGTGTGTGTGTGTGTGTGTGTGTGTGTGTGTACTTGTGAACATGTGTGTGTACAAGTGTGTGCACTTGTGAGCATGTGTGTGTGTGCACTTGTGAGCATGTGTGTGTGTGTGTGTGTGTGTGTGTATGAACATTTGCACACTGTTCTCTTAAGAGGATCATAAGGCCTTTCTACTGTTCTTAGCTGCCTCTGGGGTTACTTGAACATTCATAAGGCTTATAGATGATAATGAAGTTGTCTTGGAGGGCTGCCATATCCATGATGTAGTTGCTTATCCAATTTTGTTCTCCTTTATCAATCCTCTCTGCAGTCTGAAGGCCAGGCTGCGGGGAGGGTGCAGAATATTAAGTGGTTTCAGATCAAGTGATCTCCCTTAGAACCTTCACTTGATAACAAGATATTTTATTAATAACAATCGCAGACAACGATGATAATAATGAATCATTATATTGTCAGTTTACCCTGAAGTGCATAGCCTGCCCAGGAAGCTATTCAACCATCATTCTACAAAAGAAAGTAACATATTCTTGAAAAGTTTCTCAGACTCTCCCTCCACCGTGATTTTTTTTTTTTTTTGGTGCCATTTTCTTAAGCCAGATGGCATACCGTAAAGAGTACAGATTTTGGTTTCTTGCTACCACTATTTACAGAGCATTCCAAGAATATGTAGCCTCTGAGAGCTGCTGTTTTCTTACATGTAAATAGGACACAACAGTGGTTACCTCACGTCTCATCGGGCGCCATTCGGTGAGCTGCACCTCCCAGTCACGCGGCACACTGCCAGCTGCGTTTATAGTCACTGCAAATGTATTTTGGTATTGTTATTGTTTTGCTGGTATTATTTGTGGAGTATTAGCTCTCTAGCTGTTGCCTGGAAACCTCCATTCCTTCAGCCATGGGTTTCAGGAGACTGGAATGTCCTCAGACATGGCATCTAGCTTTTCTAAGGGCGACTGAATTAAAAAGGAGGGAAAGAGGGTTGGAGGAAAAGAGAGTATCATGCAGTCATCAACCTCAACAGTTGAGAGTTCGAACTCTAGGCACATTTGTAGAGAACTAATAGTGAAGTCCAGCCCCTCCTAAGCCTGCAGATTGTCTAACAGATACGGAAGATCTAATCCATAGAGAGTGTGACTAGTCCCTGGGCAGGTGAAGAAAATGGAGGAAAGTTCCAAAAAGTTGGCGTACTTTTGTATACTTTGCCAGATGTGCTGGTCTGGCAAATAAGGATTGTCCCTCTCTCAGCAGTCCTATGGATATATGCATAAAGTGTGGTCAGTTCCCTGGACCCTTAGTGTTGGGGTGAATTCTTGCTAATCTAGTCAAGGACCTATAACCAGGAATCATTAAGACAAAATAAAACTCCTTGTTCCTATAATCCATTGGTTGTGAATTTATCAACAACGGTTCTGCAAAACTAAATGGACTAGGGAAAAGGAGAGAGAGGGAGAGAGAGACAGAGAAAGAGAGAGAGACACAGAGAGAGAGAGGGAGAGGAAAAGGGAGGAGGATGAGCAGGAAGAGGCTAAGAAAGAGAAGGAGGATGAGAAAGAGGAGGATAAGTCCTTATGATTGGCCCCCAGTAAGGAGTAATGGGAATCACATTTAAAGAACTTGCAGACGTGTTTTGGAACCACCACAAGAATTCCTATTCCCAATTGATAGAGCAGTTAAGTGATACACAGAGAGTTAGACACTCTCTGCTCCTCAAAGCCGTTCACAGGCTGATGCCCTGGAGTTCATCCCCATGTCCACAGTTGCGACCCTGTCCCTTTGAAATGGAAATCCTGAAGGTGGAGCCTGCTGTGCATGCTGTGCGCATGCGTGAAGTGAAAAGCAGACGACATTATTCTGTCCAAGTCAGGTTTTTGGTGGAGTCATTTGTATGCAGTCCATCTGATCGGGGAAGTCTGCTCCTCACTGGAATTCATCAACGCAGCCACATCATCAATCATAGTCATCACAAAGCAATTAAGTACCTAATTGTGCATGGCGCTGAGTTCGCTGCTGAAATGGGAGAACTTGGTTGGCCTGCTGCCTACCCTCTTGGGGCTTGGAATCCAGGAAATCCGCAGAAGGCTGGAGACCCGTGGAGTCCGCGAGAGGAGGGAACTCTGAAGATCGGGTTCTTGGAAAATGGGGTTGCAATGGAGGGAGGGGGAGAATTCTCAGGAATGAAAGACACAATGAAGCGAGGTCCTGAGGTGGTAGTGTGAGACTTAAAGGCAGCGTCAAGAGAGGACAACAGGTGAAGCTGCTGTTTTTAAATGGCCTGGATTGGGCTTGTTTAAAAAAAAAATTCTAAAAATAACTGAAGAAAGGCTCCATGTTGTTCACACTAAGAAAGAAAACCAAGGTGCTTGCTTTTCTTGTTATGCAGTTTTTGCTGAGTTTCTGATTTATTGTTTTCTCTGTCTGCAGCAGAATTTCTCATTATGCTAGCTCCCATTCCATGGCAGTCATGCTTTTAATCTCTGGTTTGCTTCTGCACCCCATCCTCAGTGCCGTGGCTGGTCACCAAGCACCCATTGCTTATACCGAAAGCTTATTATCTATTATTTTTCTGCAAAGGGGAAAGGAGGCTCCCACTTTTTCATATGCATTTTGTAAGTATTTTCAATTAATTATGCATTTATAATCCAAAGGGGAAAGATGTGATCCAGACATAATGGTCCATCTGCTGAAAGAGTCGGCTGTGAAATCCATCAGTTGGCCAAGTTTTTTGTTTCTTGTTGGTTTGCTCTAACTTCCTTGGCTTTCTCTCTGAGAAAAAGAAAGACAAAATAGTCCAGAAACCAGCAACAGCAGGTGTTGCCAACATACTATCTTCTTATCTGTGCTGATTTCAAGGGGAGAGGAAAAGAATGCAAAATTGCTTCTTTCAAAGGCGGTTGGGATTGAGCCCATCTCTTTGGCATTATCCACTTATTTGATCAAGGTAAGGATAGAAGCATAAATAAATTAAAAATGCATTTTCCCAAAGGCTTCAAGGACATTATTCACACATGCTCTCTTTTGCCAATCTTTGTCGGAGGTGTATAAGTACATATTTAGGGGAGTGCGGCTAAGGTCAAAGGCTCTCCTGGATACGGTTTCATTTATTTACCTTCTTGTGTACGTGTGGAAAGTTGGCCACGAGAACAGAGACATAGTCTCAGGCCAGATGGCTTAGCAGCTTCTACTCAATGTAAAGACTGAAGGAATCCGGGGAGATGGTCCATCTTGCTTTACATTCGTGAGAATTAGAAATCATAAAATCCAGGCAGACATGGTAGCTGCCTGCAATCCCACACTAAGGAAACAAAGACAGACAGGGGATTCCCTAGGTATGCTGGTTAGCTAACCTAGCCAATTGATGAACTCTGGAGTCCATTGAGAGATCCTGCCCCAGGTGTGAAAGTTGTGAGCTATCAAAGAATACAAATGACGATGGCATTGGGCACGTGCACACACACACAGACACACACATACACATTTGTGCACATGCATACATGCACATACACACTGACATATACACGTGCATTCCCCCTTTTGCACTTACACATGCAGAAAGAGTAGACTGGAGAGGCCTATCAATATTGGTGCTGTAATGCTGCAAGGTTTTTTTTTTTTTTTTCATTTGCATGCTAAGTGATTTGGTAGTCTGGAGTTATATTATGAAAATAGTTGGTGTAATAAGAATCTTCTCCAATCCAGGAGAAAGTCAAAGGGAAAGATGGGCCTGTTCTCACTGTTGCATTGGACAGACAGCAGCCTTCTGGCCCCGTCTCTCACGTCGTGTCTGTGCCAGCTTCAGGCTTCTTACCGGCTTCAGGCTTCTGACCTCCCAGGAGACAGATTCTGATTCATACCACAGCTCCCTGTGGTCCACTTTTATCCCGGGCTTTTTCCTTTCTTTGCAGTTTTCTCAGACTACTAAGATCCAGGGAATGCTCAGTATCCTCTCTTATATCATAAACTTCTTTTACAGAAATGTGATGCTGTTAGAAAAAATTCAAATTATTGGAGTCATTGACAGTCCTTAAATCTAACAGTGTTTGTTCTTTTCAAAATCTGCATCTTGCAAAAAAAGTCAGTTTAGATCTTTTAATAAATTCTATTTTTTCAATACTTCAAATGTATTCATATTACTGAAGATGGATTATTATTAGTGAATTTATCTTTTCAGTCCCTTTTGCTGATTCAAAACCACTGGGAACGTCACTTCTGTGAAGTTACTGATCCAGCAGAAGCAGTAGATGCTTCCAACTCAGCGACCATTATTACCCTTTGTTAATATAGTTGCTCACCTTTATATGGAGATCCTGTGGTTTCTGTTACCTACATTCAACCGTGGTGTGAAAATATTTAATGGACCTTCTACAAGTACATACTATGTGGGTTTTGAACTGTACATTTTCATGAGTTTTATGAATTCCCACATTACCTTGTCTTAATTTCTTTCCCAGCATATCAAAGTCTATATGCCTACCCATTAATCACTTAGTAGCTATCTTAGTTTATCAGATCAGCTGAAGCAATAGCACAATTCAAGTGATGAACTCTTATTTTATTTACTCACTGTCCTGAAGCCCAACAGTACTGATACAAAGAAGGTCATAGGGTGTAAAGCAAGGAAAGGAACGTGAATTCTGGAGCTCTGTGGCACTGCTGTGGGGCATGTAGGAAGAAAAGAAAACCAAACGCAGTGCTTGGGAGAGTTTTCACCCACTCACTAGGGATCTTGGAAATATACTAATGGAAAAAAAGGCACTATGTACTTTTAATCTGTATATTTTTCAACATGTATGTACAATTTTTCTCATTTATTAGACTTAGCTCTGAAAGTACAGAGGTTCTGTATGCCTTTTATCTGTCTTCTAATATAAGATCTGTACACCATAGAAGTATAATGTAAATGTATAATGTATGGGCAAGTAAATGGATGAGCATGTTACTTGATGGCGGATAAATTCATGATGCATACCTAGATGTCATGAACAATGTAGTGCCAAGATAGTGTTTTACACTCCAGAACCATATGGCACTGGGTGGAAGATACCTCACACTAAATTAATGTCCAGTATGAGACTGACTGGCAGTCTTTCCTAAAAGCGGTTGTCTTTATCTCTAGGTCTAGAGAGCCATGTAGATTCACTATTCACACTCCTTTAGCAATTATGACTACAGGATGAATGAAAGAGCCATGTTTAGAAAGTTTGAGAAACTCACAATCCACAAAGACTACAATTGTGAATCTAGGGGTTTTCCCAAATCATCCTCTCATGCAACATTTTGCTACAAGATTTCAGTGAAAGCCATGACTTGTTCTGAGGATCAGATATAGTTAGAACCATCCAATGGGAGAGATGCAGGAGTCTAGCACAGAAGGGTCCTACCTGTACAGTTTCCAGTGTCTCTACTTAGAGGAGTATGAACTCTCCCGGGCCACTGGGGAAGATAAGATGCACAGAATATTTCATCTGGGGAGAGTGAACTCAAGACTTAGTATCGGGAAATGTTTGGATCCCCTCATAATCCTACCCTTGGGGCTGACTTCACTCTCCACTCCCTCCAGAGACAGAACTAATAAAGCAAATACAACCCCATATGTGATGATTAGTGTCGTTTGTCAGCTTGATAGAGTGTGGTATCATGTAGCTGAGAAGCCTCCAGAAATACTTGTGAGGGTGTATTTCTGTTAGGTTAGGATCTAGTTAGGCCAAATAATATTGGTAGGATGATGCAACCGAAGGACTACAATATCATTCCTTGGTTTGGATGTTGGACTATATAAAGGATGAGAAGCTAATTTGGTGTGAACATTCATTGCTATCTAATTCCTGGTGATGCATGTGATAGAGCCTGATGTTTCAAGGTCCTGCTGCCTTGATTCTTTTGCCATGATGGACATAAACCAAATACACTTGAACCAACATGTGTCCTCATTCTCCCTTAAGTCTCTTTGTGAGTGCATTTTATCACATTAAGAAAAAAACCAAAAAAATTAAGACACTGCACCATTGTCTTCCTATAGCTCCATCTTTAGGCTCTTTTTCAAAGATATCACCAATCCCTCTATTTCCAAATGAGAGAAGCAGGAAGCCCAGGTTTCCTTCCCACCCTGAGTCAAGAGAAAACGCTTAGTTGCAATGCATATGTTTACACTGAATGAAATTACCTCTCATCTAAGTCATGTCTCCGGGTGCAGTTGCACATGTAGCACCGAGGTTTTGCTTATCATTTCCCAACTCTCCCTCCACTTCTTTCTTCTCTAGCACAAAACTACTTTTAGTAACCCTCATTTAAGGATTTAGTAAGTAATCATATTTCTGATTTTTTTCCTTTAGTTTAAAAAATTCACCAAGAATAAATGTAAATTTTAAATATGATAAAATCCAATGGAGATATTTCATAGATGATCTAAAACTTAAACTTTAAACACTATGTTTTTGTTCTCTTTTACTGAGTAAACGCATATGCAAAACAGTTCAATTTTAAATGTTTCCCAGGAATGACTGACTTGATCAGCTTCACATTAGTCAGTCTCTGTCTCTGTAACAAATACCTGAAACACCAACCTGTAAAGACCAAGAGTTTGTTTGGGATCTCAGTTTCTGAGGTTTGAGCATATGATTATTTGGTTCTGTTACTTTTTGGCTTATGATGATGCAGCTCTTTGGTGGGATGTAAGGAGAAACAAAACTGACCACTTCTTGGCTCAGAATGAACGAGAGAAAGGAGAACATGCTGAGTATCCACTATCCAGTTCAAGGTAGACTCAAATCCATTTTTATGGCTTAACTCTGAAATGTCTGCTGCTGGCTCATGATTTAAATACTTATTCCCTAGTTGATGTTGCTTCTCTGGAGGGTGTGCAGCCTCTAGGAGGTGGGACCTAGCTGGGCAGAAATAGGTTATCAAGAGGGAGCCTTAGAGAATTATACCCACTCCTACTTCCTGTCTTGTTCTTTGCTTCCTGATTCATCATGGTGTGAACCGCTTCAGACACGTACTTCCTTTGCCATCACCTGGTCTTCACTGCCATACCTTCCCTGCCATGATGGACTGAAACCAGGAACCAAAATCAACCTTCCTTTGCTTGTTTCTGGCAGGAAATTTGGGCATAGTGACACATCTAATGAGCTAAAGGCCACTCAACAAGCTTCAGTACCCTAGGAAGTTTCTGCTACCCTAGAAAGCAGAATTCTATCATAAGGACCTTTTGGAGACACTTCAGGTCTAAACACCAGCATTAAGCTTTTTACCTTTTGTCTTTATCTTTACAGTCATCAGTCTTGTTTCAGCATGTTGCTCAAAGAGATCCAGCATGCCACAGTGTTGGGATCATACACACTGCTCCTAAATCAAGCGCTGATCCATCTGTAACATTGCAGACTTCTTCCAGGAAATGAATGAAGCTGTTCCGTTGGTGTGAGGGAATAATTATACAGCCTGGAGTTCTTTGGAGATCTCTTCCATGATAAATACAATGCTTATTAAATAAAAACCAATGGAAATGCATTAATTTGGGCTTGAATGTATAGTATTAAATTCAATAATATTTACAGAAGCAATCACAACCAACGCAATGGTGTCCTGCATCTAAGTGTTTTAGACCTAGCATTATTTGGACTTGCAGAAGGATAGCAGAATTAATCCAATCACTTTAAATGCTATCATTTCTTCTCCAGCACAATATGCTGCATTCTCCCCCCCACCCCGGGCCCAGTATCCTTTCCTTGCCTACTGTAGGATATATTCTAAGGAGGAGCTGGAATTGTTCCCATACTGCTGCAGGATTCGCCAGTGCGGTGCTATTTACGGTCCTAATTAAATGGAGGGTTATTAGAAATGGGAAGGGAGCTAAAGGGAGCTATAAATTGCATGGTCCATTTTCTCTGTGTCTTTGGTGTGTAGGAAGCACATTACTAAGCTTCTTCCCTTGAAGTGCAGCTAATTCACGATGGGATCTGCTTTCGTTATTCTCCTTTGACTTAAACATTTTCTGAGACTGATCAAAGTGGGGGGAAAAGCAGAGTTATTCTTGATCATCGCAGAAGATGGGCGTAAGGAGAGCAAAGTGAGGCAGAAGCGAGGGACATCGCAAGGCAGGGAAAACGTGGGCGTGCTCCTTTCTGACAATTTTTCTTCTGATGTCAGCTATAAATACGTTTTATTTTTAAGTCTGTGCAAGATTCGTTCTTTCCTTTTCCCATAATGCAGTCTCATCTGTTCAGAGAATAGAAGGCTGAGTCTGGACCTTCTACTTCCTTCCTTCCTTCCCGATAGAACAGCTTTACTAGAGGACTGCTCTTGCTTGTCCGCCTTTGCAGCTCTCAGGTAGGGCTAGGAGCAGAAATGGGTCTGATTTTGGCTGAACCACTCATCCTCTGCCAATCACCCATCTGCCCACCTTGTCCCAAGTTTGGTGCTCCTCAACTGCAGCTCATCCCTTGTGAGCCATCACATTTACTAGTTTACAGCCTCGATCTCTCTTTGAAAGCCTCCTGCTTTTCTCATTTGCCTATCTAAAGTGTCCTAAGTTTTTAACTTAGGAAAGAAATGAAAATGTCAGACTTCCAACCAATGATTCTCTTTCTTCAATTCAGCACAGACTTGTGTGTGTTTTTTCCTTATGTCTTTGTCTTTTGTTTATTATTTTCATTCTTCCAGTTTTTAAACATTGTAGCAGTGTTCCATCAGGTTTCCCCTAGTCAAAAGTTATTATATCCCCTACATGTCTAGTAGAAAATTATTATATCCCCTATATACTTTAGATATTCCTAAGACGGGTCTTCTCATTGACATTAACAAGCTAGTTATTTAACTTTATGCCCCCCTACCATTGACTAACTTTTAACCTTTTAGAGCTGTAGTAGGAACGTAACTAATTTGTTCTTATATTTTGGAGTGTGGAGAACATTTTTCTAAAATAGTCTCCATTCATCACTAGGGTATTTCACAGAAAATACAATATCAACAATGTCACATGTAAAGTAATAGGAACCCAAGAAGGACAAAATAATTTGCCTAAGTCATTATGTTGATAATGGTTAGATCTATATTTGAAAACTCCCAGACTTATGATGACATTGTGTTTTCTTTCCATAGGCTCATGGTTGCTTTTAAAATTTTTATGTCTGTTTCGATGTCCATAAGTGAAGGACCATGCTTGCGAGCAGGAGGGATCAGAAGAGGTGGGAAATGAGCTAGGAAATGGGACAGCAAAATGCAGAATGGTGAGTTTCAAAGTTCTGAAGAATTCATTGAGGATATTTCCAGAGCACCTACCCAAGATCTGAATATGAACCTACTTTGTTGATGTCCCTTGTCTTTCTGAAAATCCAATCATCAAAATCAAGGTAAAATGCACTTGCGTATATTATCTCCCATTTCAAGCAAGGATTATTAGAAAGCTAATCTACAGGATCGGTGCACTGTCCCCTCTTCTTGTTTTAAGCTACATCAACAAAATCAAGTCAAACACAATAAATAGCATACAGTGTTGTTCAAAAGGTGACCCTGACCTCTATACACCGTGCTAAGGGAATAATATTCATCTAAATCCCAGATGGCCAAAAGAAAATGGAGGGATAAGAAAGTAGACAGGTGTTCTCAGAGTGTGGGCTTTTCTGACCTTAAATTACTGAACAGCCAGTGTAGTGGCTAATGCCGATGTCAGAACCCAGAAGGCCATAACATGAAACCCTATCTGAAAAAAAAAGAGAAAACAACACAAAATCCAAATATAACAGTGAAAAGTAGTTTGCATCTGATTCCCAAGATGTTTGAGATTTGTTAAAAGAATCTAAGCAGAGCTCTCAGGACAGAACTTGGAAATGGCAATGCAAAGCAGCAGCATCTATTAACTTATCATCGCCAGGAAAAGAAAGGTATCTTATTCCCTTTATACAGAACTAGGCTTCTTCAGTGAATTTCACTTGACATTTTGTTTTCACTGTAATTTTTTGACATTTGGTGTAAGAATTTGGTGTAACATGGTCTTTTTTTCTAACAAATTCATGTTTGTACATGATTTTCAAGATTAAGGTAGAGAAAGGTAAGTTTGGCTACTGTGCTTTCTGGAAAGATCTGCTCTTACGGTTGACAGTTTTGCAGCTCTCGGCCTCCATGAAGGACGTGACTTAGACTGCTTCCAGCTTCTGCCAGTCAGTTGTGCCTTTTCTGCCAAATTCATTGTATCTCCCTCTGGAGTTGTCAGTTGAATAAATCTTGCCTTCTTCCTTTAGTTGCTTGACTTTGGGTGGCTTCTCACAGCAACAGAGAAGGAAAACTGCTACAGGCAGTAATACAGAGAAACATTTAGGCAAATAGTTCATAATCTGACTATGATAGGATGTCATATATTATATAGCCTGTCAAACAGGCCCTCCCTCGCCAGAAAGTAAAATGTGGCTTAGGATCCCCAGAACCAAATTCCAGGGCTCAAAGTCATACTTTGTACCAGATAAAAGCTATACTGTAACTTTAAATCTCTTTCAAAGATATTTTGATGTATATATGTTCATGTATGTGTACATGTGTGGGATAGAGGGAGTAAGGGGTCTTTAAATGAACTGTCTGGTCCCTGGAGTACCTGTGCTGTGGCGTCTCTTCTGCCCTCCGTCCTTCCTTTCCTCTGAATGTAAGGGTCATTCTAACTGCTCCAGAAAATGACCAGCCACACAGCTGCTGGTGACAGTTCTGAAGTCATCACAGTCTGTTGATAGCTAGATATAGGTGGCATCTCTTGTAGTGATGATGACTCAATGGCTAAGAGCTAGGAGGATGAAGCTTCATTTTATCTGCAGAGTTCTGAATACCATAAACAACATCTGCCCCAACTCATCACAGACTTGCAAGCAATTATTTGGGAAAATAAACTCTGAAACTTACTACTTTTCTGGACATTTAATTAATTATACTTATTTATTTATTTTCATTGTCGTTTTAAGGCGGGGTCTCCTGTTGCCAGACTAGCCTTGAACTCACTATACACACGTGGCTTTGACCTCCTGATCCTCCTTTCTCTTCTTTGGAGTTACTGGGTCTTTCTGGGTCTTTCTAAGAGTGTTTGAGGGATTAAGTTTGTGAATCTAACAAAACAAATGGATGAAATGCTCTGCCCCAGTGGGAACTTATTCATGTGGGCTCTTGCTGGTTGTCTGGAAGAACTGGAGAAAGTTACTAAATAAGTATTCGGAACTAGGCGGACTGTTTGGACACATGGAGATAAGAGGGAAAACGCAAGGAGAAGCAGATGGGAAATGTAGGGAACTTTGAGGCATGTGATACCCAATGTTGCAACCTCAAGCCCTAGATGCATATTTTGGATACGTTGGGAGAGGAAATACTGGGAATGTGCTCATTCCTAGATGTTCCAAGGAACGTGTGAAGATGCCTACCTGGTGTGGACCAGCTGAGGAAAGCCTGCAGCAGCTGGAAGGAATGGGGTGGAGTGGGGGAGGCTTTCTCAGTGAGGCTGTTTGAAGTAGACAGAGGGGGCATTCCTTACAGAGCAAAAGATTGGCTCTCTCTCTCTCTGTCTCCTAGTGACTTGCATTCTACTTTCTTCCTATATGAGACCTACTTTTTAGCTCTTAAAGATGTAGGAATTTGAGTTCCTATCTTATTGCACCCTAAATGACGTTCTCTGTGTCCACCTATGTTGTGAAAATGAAAGGATTTCAGTGTTTTCCTATATGGATAATATTCCATTGTGCACATGTACTACTCTTAAAAACCCATTCATCTTCTCTTTGGATCTTATGATGACTCTTGCAATAGACAAGCTGGTTAAGATTTATTTTACCTAGATGAAAGAAAGCAAAGAATTCATGAAGCTCACCTGCAACATAATTCTTAAGCAGAATAGCCTAGTTCTTAAGTTATTTTGTTTTGTTTTTAAATGTTCTTTGTGCACTGTTGGTTACCATCAGAAGTTGTGTGGGAGGTTTATTAGAAATCAACCATGAACAAACAGTGCAGTCAGTAATTCTGTTCATTTTGCCTATAGAGTCTCCTTTGCATTGGGTTTCAGTGGAGGTTAATGTTTTGTAGGTGATCATAAATTTATTTTTGTCTGAGTTCATTTAGAAGCAAATGACATGCTTCAGAGAAGGAATGAAATATGTCCTTGATAAATAAACCAGACTTTCATTTGTGTAAAACACTTTCTTGCTCTCATGGCTTTTCTTGAACTAGACCCATCATCCATGTAAATATTACAATCCAATTCAAAAAATCCCTGGACATTCATCTCATTTATAAAAAGTGAGGACAGATATGGATGATCACCAAGAAGTTCAAGATCTCACAGTAGACTTTTATATCTGGGTGGTTAAGGCTGCATATAGGGTTAGATTGAATCCTATTTTAAAACACTGATTAAAAAAGCTAAGTGATCTAATTCATGATACCAAATACTTGTGGAAGGTGGAGGGGTAGCATGATACAGGAAAGTGTATTTGTTGCAGTTCACCTGCATGGTTGCTGATAAATGACCATCAAACAGCTTAAGGGAACAAGGGATTACAGTTCTCTGTCCAACTTGATCGGAGAGCACGCACCAACACCAGAGCTAAGGAACTGGCCACACCATCACCACATAATAGCTGAGAAAGGGACAATCCTTACTTGCCAGGCCAGCATGTCTGGTCAAGTGTACACAAGGATTCCAACTTCCCCAATTGACTGTCAGTATTTTATTCATCTATTCAGGGCCTAGTCCCACCCCCCATAGCCTGGGTCCTCCCTATCAGCTAGACAATCTCCTACAGGTTTGCTCTGGGCTTAACACCAACCACTAATTCTCCACAGATATGCTGAGTTCAAACCCTCGACAGTCAAGTTGACACCTCTGCCTAACTATGACAGTATTTAAGACAAATTGTTTGCCAGCATGGAGTTTTTTTCTTTCCCAACAGATTTGTGCTTCCTTCCCATGTGTGCTTTCTCATGCCTTCCCTTCTTCCCGCCACGTCACTTATTTCCTGACTTCCCAGTCACATGGACATGGGACATAGAGCAAGTGGAGCATATTGTAGGTTGAGGAGACAATGTCATGAAATTCCACTCTCATACATCTTGGAAATCTGTAGGAAATTGACAGTAGATCTGGCATAACCCAAGAGAGGGTACTACTGAAACCAACCTGCAGTAGGGTTTTGTGACACTTTGTTTATTGTGACTTCTAGGCACATCAATAGTAACTTTTCACATACTTTTCTTCAACCTTAAGTAATTGTAAAAACAACTTGTTCAATTAACTAGCCTCATAATCATAACTGTAGATGTCAGGGAGCTATCAGGTCATCATTATCACCAATCCAAGTGAAGATTCTGGTAATTGATGCTGATAGAAGCAAGTCTTGTTCCTGTCCTTCAGTCGCCTGCGTTACTATTCCTTCCTCTCTATGGTTAAGGCATGTTTTCATTTTCCTTTCAGAATGATTATGACCAATCCTTTCAGTGTGATAATTTTTAAGCTCCCACCTTCCAAACTGCAGAATGGAGCAACCTCCCATTGGCAGCCAAACCCACTACGTTGTGTAAGGAACACCTTAGTTTCCTCTGGGAAAGAATTGTACAAGCTGAAGTCATTGCCCTTTTTAAAAATTTAAGCAGGATAAATTATTGCATGAGATAATTTTGCCACAGTATCTGTTATCTTGAGTTCTCTTATAAAGCTTTGATTCCAGTTTTTACAGTGAGATCTTTGCCCTTTTTTCTCAACATACTTCCATGTAGAAACACTGGGATGATTGCCACAGTACATCTTGGCCGGATACTTACTTAAAATGTTGTCAATTTCTTTTCTCATTTGAGTGGTTTAAATAGCAGGTTAAGCAGGGTGGTTAACTGGAAATTTCATTTAAGAAAAAAAATTCCTTTTTTTAATTTGAAATACACGTTCAACCATGTATATAGCTTTTTTTAAAAAAGAAAAGAGTCAGTATTAAAGATAGAGTCAGAGGAGAGAGAGAGAGAGAGAGAGAGAGAGAGAGAGAGAGAGAGAGCGAGAGAAGAGACAGAGACAAATAGTAAGATGCATAGAAAAGAGAAACCTGTAGGTATAATGCAAAAGCCAAGGTGGAATGCTGTGCATATATTAAGCTCCTAGAGAAAAAGAAGTGCCACAAATTCATGTGTCTGATACTCATTCATAGATGCATTCCTGCTGTTTTTCTAGATGCAGAAAACCCAGGAGAGCAGTGAGTTGCAATCAATATTGAGTATTAATAGTGAAATGTAGAACTTGAAAGAGGAAAAAAACCTTTAATTTGACTTATTCATGTGTTTTCAGTTGTAGATAAAGGTCCTCACTCTGAGAGGCAACGTGAATTTGAACTCTTGAAGTTGTATGTATTGGTTTCTCATGTGCATCTTTTGTCCGCCCTTAAATTGCAGTTTTACCCTGGTGAAACTTTCCAAAGTGATATATTTAGCTGGGTGAAAATTATCTGGTAGTCATTCTCAAATATGACTTGAAGCCATTTCAGATTCATCTTGGGAAAATCGTCTGCTGCATTCCAATTCTGAGCAAGTTCTGCATTCTGCCCATTCTCAGGAGAAGTGTCTTTCAGCTACGAGCAGTTTGTTCTTGATCTTTCATCTTCCTGGCTTCTGTATGACCATGGTCACAGTTTCATTATAGTCAAGGAAATAACTATCATCTGATGGTTATAAAACTGTATATTTGGTCTTTATGAATCCCAACTCAACTTGGATTCATTTTTTTAAAAAAATTTAAACTATATTTTATTTGCCCATTTACCTGAAGAAAAGGTGAAAGAGAGAAAGAAAGAGAGAGAGAGAGAGGAGAGAGAAGGACTGAGAAAATTGAGAAAGTACACATGGTGCCTGAGTAGAGGTCAGAGGTCAGCCTTCCACCACATGGTCCTCTGGGGATTGAACTGGGGTCTTCAGGTTTGCAAGCAGATGTCTTGTCTGCTTGAGCTATATCCCTGGCTCATGTTTCAGATTTGAGTCAAAGGATGGATCACTTATGTCACTGTCCCCTCTGTCCCTGCAAGCTTCATCCTGTAGGTTTTTTCTCAGAAAGAATATCATGGTGATGGCTATTTGAACAAACTTGCAGTTTTGTTGATGAGCTGTGTAATGAGCCGAACTCCAGCTTGATCACCAATTGTTGCGTGGCCCTGTGGGACTTAAAGTAATAGAACTTTATTTGTGTTAGTAAAGTTGACAGCCTTGACCAGAAGACTACAGGGAGCTGAGCTGCTGATGAAGAAGAATTGACTGAGAAGGCTGAGAAATGAGCTTGGAGGGAAGAACCGCCTCACCTGGTCCACGCAGTCACGATCCATAAATGTGTCTAGTATTTTATTTTGCTTTTAAAAAATATCCTCAGTAAAACCTTTCAGTTGAAGTTACCTCAATTTTTTTTTTTTTTGCTTTTTTGTTAGACTCGTTCAATTACATTCCAGTTTTGTAGATCCAGAGATATCATCTCTGTTTTCTTAAAAGTATGTTTTTTCGAGACTGGCTTTGAACTCATGATCCTCCTTTCTCAGCCTCCCAAGTGTGGACATTACATGTATGTGCCCTCCAGCACCACAGTGTTTCTTTTAAAAATAAAATTCAAAATGTTCAGAATATTGGAAATTTAAGTGAGGATGGGGAAGAGCATAGATAAGTAAAGAAACGAATCAAATAGGGAAGGGTTAGATAGTGCGTAGGAAGCACATACAAGCAATTCAGAACATATTTTATCAAAAATTGCTTTTTAAGTGGCGCTTTCTCTTGCTGCTGAAGACATTATTGAACAGAAAACAAGCCCAATGTAATTCAGTTCAAATTTATTGCTCTATTATTTTAATATATTTACTCAGGGTTAACAACTCATTAAGCACCAAATTGCTCACTGTTAATGAGTATCGGATGCTAAAATTGAGCCGGCTTCAACTTTACAGTAAAATAACAATAGAACTATTGCATAAGGACATAATAAAAAGTAAGTAAAGGCTACTACATGGCTGTAGAGTGGAAAACGGATCTGCAACATGCACAGGAAGCAGGTATCACAGGCATGCAACTTGTAGAAACATGAGTGGCCACTTTCATCCACCGAACTTTTATTCATTCTGTTTTGGTATGACTGAGAAAACATAAAATCCTATCTATTTCATTGTTAATTTTTCATTTTTCAAACAGGAAGAGAGTGTTATAATATTTTAATAAAAATATCAACAAGTAGCCCAACAACTTTGGGTCCTACTAATCTGCAATCACTGTCTAGATTATGAAGGTACTTATTTAGTAGTGAGATGTGTGTGTGAGTGAGAGAGAGAGAGAGAGAGAGAGAGAGTCTATGCATGTGCAAGCCATAGTGTGGGTGTATTTTCAGGGGCGTGACTGAGCATCATGTCCTGGGGTCACGGTTCAGCCCACTTCCATCTCCTCACACAGATTTTGTTCTATTCACCCCTCCCTTCCTCCCTTCCTCCCTTCCTCCCTTCCTCCCTTCTCCCTTTCTCCTTCCTTCCTTTCCTAACACAGCTTCTAGGGATATCCTCAAATCCTTGTACTATATAAGACAAGGAGTCTGCTAACTAAGCCCTCTACCCAGCTCAATGATTAGCAGTCTTGAAATGTTAGCCTCGTACCTACAGACGAGTCAGTTGTCTTCAGGCAGTGTGACATCCCAATCTTCTCATTTTCCCTCCACCCGGTTCTCAACGCTGTAGGGACCTCAGGTCAGCTTACTTGTGCGCACCTTGAGGACTACCCATCGGGGGACAAATACCTGAGATGGTAGGTCTCTCCCACGGGAGAAACAGCAAGGTGGGTTCCACCTGGCCTAGAAGAGGCTCTGCTTGTGCCTCATGTTTTAAAGCTTTCTCTTTGATTCTAATTGTACCGTCTCTCAAGCCCTCCTCTTCCAACGAACTTCTGAAAGACCCTCAAGGTCTTAGCTTCCTTTTCATTCCATTTTAAAACTAATTCTCCATAAATATTAATGGAGCCAATAGCTATAATGGCAGCTGATGGAGGACAGAAGACACTGAGGTTATATTTTTATACAGCCAACTAAGAACAGACCTCTTAGAAATTTATTCACATCTATGGCTTCAGGTAATATTTAGATGAAAAATATTTATGAAAATATATACTATTTATGTTTCTGGATATGAGACATGCTTTTTATATGGGAAAGCAGGAAATTTAAAGGAATTTGATCTTTTTTATTTGATTTTCTTATGAGAGGTTACACCTCAGTCATCGTGACCTGTTAGGTACTCATGTAGGGGTCATGATTATCTTGTATTTCCTTTGATTTGCACCAAGAACCTCATTTTATCATTGCCAATAAGCAGCTTTATTTTAGGATTTTAAGAGTTGTCTAATATAAACACAGCACATGTTTGTTCGATCCTGATCTACACACCTACGAAGCAATATTTTCATAGAATCATAATTTTCAAAAAGTGATCATTCAAGAATAAATTTTAGAATTTCACAAATTTCCTTAATATATTTCACTTATTTATATTATTTACATCATTTATTTATTTATTTATTTATTTAAGAGAGAAAATGGGAAGGAGTAGAGGAGAGAAGTAGCAAGTGCTTGCATAGCATGTGGAGATCAGAGGACAACCTTTGGAAGTCAGTTCTCTCCTACCACCCTGTGGATTTGTGGGGACTTGAATTCAGATTTATTAGCAGTTGTCGTATTCTGAGAGCTATTTTCCCATCCTCCATAGTAGATTTTTAATATTAGATTATTTGTTAGTCCAAATTTGGGCATTAAAATTAGCCTAGGTACTACATTCAAGGAAACTATAATTTTTTTATTTCTTTTCCTTTCTGCTTAAATCATGTGTTTAATGTGAAATAGTTAATATTTTCTCTTATTGCTATGGCTTTCTGGATGCTGAAATTCTAACTCAGTGTCTCCAAGTTCATTAAGGATGGGATGCCATCCTTCTACCATGCATCTTGTATAAAAATTACCTGTATTGATCAATCATTTTTGTGATAGATCAACTTCCTTCCATTATCATTTATTTTGATATTTATGTAAAGCAATAGTTGGCTTTAGTCTCAATTTTTTTAATGAAGGTAAACTTCAGAACAGTTAAATGCTCAGATTTTGAGCATACTATTTAATGAACTTTTACAGTACTGTCTCAAAATTTGATCATATGCATTCCAATTCTCTTTCCCATAAATCAATGATTTTATTTCCATCACCTCCTCTACTTTTTCTCCTCCTGTAATTTCATGAAAAATGAAATTGCACACAGTCTTCACTTTTCCTCTGGTTCATTTCAATCGGCATATTATTTTGCAAATTGGATGGATTACATTTTAATAACATACATGCAATTGAGTCTTATAAACTTGAACAAGACAAAATTTCCTTTGAAATTAAACACTGCAATGTGCTCCTTATTAAGTACTAAATACAAAATAGTGTATTTTATTAGCTTTGAAGCCTGGACAGCTTGGACCATGGTAATATCATATTTTTAATATCCTCTTGTTGGGTATTTACCTGATTATTATCTCAACATTTCAATATTCTTTTATATATTAAGGAATTTACTTAACCTAATCATGTCCTTAGTGCAAAGACTAAGTCCTTCATTCAATACAAAGGCCTTTTTGTAATGTTTTCATACTTAGCCCCCTAGATCCTGAGAAATACTGTTGACTTCCACTGATAGCTAAGATCAATGAGCACATTAGTTACTCTTCTCAGATTATTTGTGTTTTTAAAATTTATTTATTTATTTTTTATTTATTTAATTGTGCGTGTGTGCGCGTGTGTGTATGTATGTATGTGTGTGTAGAACCACAGGCGAATTCGGGAACCACCATGAACTGCTTCCACTTCCTCCTTCCGGGATTCACAGGTTCTGTCCTACCAGGGCCAGAAACGCAGGCTGCCCCCACTTCCACCCGGCGTCTATAAGTCAGGTCTAGGATCTGAACTCAGGACCTTCTGCCTGCAAGGCAGAGGCTTAATTCCTGAGCCACCTCTCCAGCCCCTTTTTCACATTATTTGTAAATAGCAATATGATTTTCTAGAATGTTCATGTGCTTGGGCCTATGTGTGCCATATACGTGTGTGGAGATCAGAAGTCAACGTACAGCAGCAAGTTCTTCCCTAACAGGTGGGTTCCAGGGTTAGAAGTCAGGTCATCAGAGTTGAGGTCGAGATCTTTTACCCACTGAGCTGCCTTGCTGACCCATCATGTCCCCACCATTAAGATTAGACCACTTACCTGAATTCTGCAGGGCCCTCTACAGTTCATATAAATTACAAGTGAACCTCTCCATCATTGTCAAACAATAATAGGAACTAATTTTCCAACTATTAAAGCAAGAAGTTGAACAATGTGAACTAGAAAATGAAGTTCAGAAATTTCCAACTGTGAGTTCCACAAGTGACATATCTGATATCTTTCAGAGTCTCTTCAAAAATAAGTCATCACATATTTTAACTTTTGGATATTTTAATATAAAAACATACCAATTTCATGTTTTATTTGATTTAATTGAAGCTATCCCCAGGTTTTTGTATTTAAATAATGTATTTTTTTCCACTCATACAAACTTAATAGGTACCCCAGTCCTCTCCCTCTCCCCACCCCTCCCTGGACCTCTCTGCTCCCTCCCTCTTTTCCCCATCCTTGGTCCCCCCCTCCCTTTCTCCCAGTGCGGCCCCCCCATCTTGGAGCATCCTTTAATGTGTATGTCAAACTTTCCTCTGAGCCCTCCTCTCTGATGAGGTGTAAGGACTCAGTGGCATTTCCTAGAATTCTTTCTTGCTTTCCTCTTAAGTACAGAAACATTATTGTGGCTGTTAATCCCTTGCTTCTAAGGATCCTAGTGCCTTTAGTCCATGCTAGACTTTGAGGGGTCAATGATATGTTGGTCATTGCATAGATCATGCAGAGTCCTATTATGATTGCTTCGGCCCTAACTTGTATGGAGTATCTTGCATATCATAGCTCCTCCCATCCTTGGGCTCTTGCAATTTTACCGCCGCCTCTTCTGCAAATTTCCCTGAGCTTCAAGTATATCCAGGTTTTAATATTATTTTGTATTTTTATGCAGTGAGATTGCTTAGGATGATATCCTAATACCTTTGTGCTTTTTCATATAAGATCAATATGATTTCTTTCATTTTAAAAAATTCTCTTGACAGTTTCACAGATTTTTACAATGCATGTAAGTCATTTTCACCCCATAGTGCCACACCACATCCTCCTCATGTCCCGTTTAAACCTTTCTTCTCAACCAGTTTCTCTCCTTCTTTCAACTTATGTGTATGTGTGTGTGTGAGTATGTGTATGTGTGTGTGTATGCATATATGTGTGTGTATGTGTGTACTGAGTTTTATCAGGGTCGCTTGCATTGGCATGTGCCTGAATAAACATCTTTGTTGGGTATCATGTTACATTTCATTTTTAAATTTTTTTTTTATTTGCGCGCCTCGTATGTGTCTGTGTGTTTGTGTATGTGTAGAACCACGGACGAATTCGCGAACCACCATGGACGCCTCCACCTCCTTCTGCCCCGGGATTCACAGGCTCCGCCCTACCAGGACCAGAAACGCAGGCCGCCCCCTGCTTCCGTCTGGCGTCTATACGTGGGATCTGGGAACCGAACTCGGGACCTTCCGCCTGCAAGGCGGAGGCTTAACCCCTGAGCCACCTCTCCAGCCCACATTTCATTTTTAATTGAAGCATATTGTTTTGCATTTGTGTCTCAGGTATGTATGAGTATGTGCATGTGGAAGTTAAAGGACAACTTGTGGGAGTCAGTTCTCTTCTTCTGCTGTGTAGAATCGAATAGTCAAACTTAGGTCACCATGTTTGTATTAAAGTGCCTTTACTTGTTGAGCTCTCTTGGCCTCCCTATTTAATTAACCTTCATCAAATAATTAGTAATTTGCTACGTATGATAACACTACTGTGTACAGAATGGTAGAAGTTATTCTCTTCTCAGTTTGAGACAATTCTTCCCACCCTAAAGATGATTTCTAGCCTCAATTGAGTAAATAAAAAACTACTGCCATTACAATTATTCACCTCCTTAAAAAAAGAAGAGCTCTGTAATTTATAGTATTTGGAGGTGAAGATATTTTATAACATATTTGCATTTGTAGTAAATAGCAACATTTTAGAAACTGACTTTTGGAACAGCAAACAAGCCAAAATAAGATGGCAACAACAGATACATTAATTTCTGATGAATCCAGTCTCATGTGGGAATGCAACACAAATCAACTAATGGTAGCAGAGATAATAACTTGCTATTTGATGGATCCTTATTTAACAAAGCCTCATTATGGTTTTCTGAAAGTAAATTGTTCACATTCAATGTGATAGGCCTGCTTTAGTCTCTTCAGTGCCACTAGCCTGAATAATAAATTGATAATAGCTTGAGTAGGAACAAATCATTATTTTACTGGTACAGAAGCACTTCACATTAACAATAGAAGCCCTCCTAAGGTGTTGTGTATAAATCATTTTTTGGGAAAAAAGTTGGAATTATTTAAATGTTTGAGGACAACACACAGCCAGAGAAATCCTTTGAAGTTGTCTTTTATAATGCAAAAATTTCTACTGACTTATCTGTTTTGCAAATTAGGGTGTTTTCATGCTAGACTTGTTGAGAAGTGACATATTCATCTGAGTGTAGTTTTTGAAGGCATTGTCTAAGTGCATGTAGCATGGCTGTCATAGGACATAGACATAGCCACACTATTTCAGAAGTTCTGAATATGGAGGTGAAAGACTACCACAATCACTGGATGGCTGTATGCTTGACTGGCACAGCCTTTGCCATGCTTGATGAAAACACGCATTGCCATGTACAGCCAAAGGAACCAGTCAGAGTTTGTCCAATCTTTCACCTATGGTAGGAAAGACTTTAAAAAGAAGAGACTGTGCCCTAGGGAATAAATACCAGATCTTTTTGCTTCTCCAACCTTTGAAAGTAAAGATAGTCCATGGAGGAAGCTATGGTCAAAAGTACCTCTTGGGTCACCTGAGTGTGTTGGCATATACCTGTAATACATGCATTCAGAAGGGGAAGACAGGAGGGTCATGAATTTGAGAAATCCCTGGGTTTCATAATGAACTCCAGCCCAACCTGAGTTACATCCCAACTGTCTCTAGATGCAAAGACAACAACAACCAAAATGTACTCCAACTTTATTTTGGACCTAGGAAGACTTTACAGCTTCACCAACTGTGGTCCGTATTTGATTCAGTTAGTTTGCTTATTTGTTGTAGCTGATACTGTGAGTATCAATTGCTCAATCCTGTGTGGATTTAAGAGCGTCTTTCATACCAAAAGACTAGTTATATTGAGTCAAGCGTCTTGAAGGATTATGAGAGACAAGAGAGGAGAAAGTCAAGATTCCAACCATTGGAGTTTACATAACCAAGCAAAATATAGGTTAGAGTTCATCAGAGTACTTGGAGCCATCTATAGATGCAAGTGCATGTTTTTCTGACCATACTTGGCTCTTTTTACATGTGTTCTTCTAAGTCGTCCTAATTCTCTTGATTGTCCACATTAGAAAATTCCAGTCATCACTTGTGTAGAAACTTGCTTAATGCTCTGAACATCTCCATTTTGCAAAGATGGCATCATTTTATGCGTACTTCATCTGAAAGCTACCAACTGTTTATTATCACTTGGTTCTCTCGACTAGACTTAAATAAAAATTTTGCCAAGGTTAATCAGTCATGGAGATCAGAATTTGTATCCAAGTCTCATGTTAGCCTGTTTTTGTTTTCAAATGACACCCCGCCTTTCTGTCCAACCAACTGTAACAGACTGGAATGGGAAACCATGTGCCCAGGGTAACCATCCGACCATGTTCATACCATGAATGATTGGTCATAGATGTATCGAAGACTGATTGACAGTGAATGCCTTCTATTCTGTCTCTTTCTGGTATAAAGGATTGAGGTTTATTTTTGTTTTTGACCAACTAATTGTTCACTATGGACGTTTTACATTAGCATAGGGGAAAACTTACACAATATTTTCTGCATCTACAATTGTACTATTTAATGTAGTAGCCATGAACACAAGCAGCAATTACAAATTTAAATATGTCTAGTATGAATAAGAAAATTAATTTTGAATTTAAAGTAAATATAGCCAATTTGAGTTTGAAACTGAAGCACTGTAAAATTTTTTCTAGTACACACAGATTTACTCTTTCGTATTCCCATATGTCAGTTAAAGAACTGAAAATTTGGCCTCTAACTTGCAGTATTCTTTCAAGACAAAATATGCACCATCACATAAAGTTTTAATATTAAAAAGATACAAATTAGAACACTAATAATTTTAATATAAATTAAATGTTGAAATAACATTCTAAATGAACCACAATATACAACATATTAAAACTAATTAGCATATTTGCTTGTACTGTTTTCATTTGTGCATTCTAGCAAGTTTATGTTTACAATATGTGATTCACTTATTTCTACTGACCTTCGTTGCAGTATCTCTGCTGTTATTGTGATAAAATATTCTGACCCAAGCAACTTAAGGGAGAAAAGCCTTATTATTTTTTTTCTGGTTGCAGAGATTATAAAGTCCATCATAGCAGGAAAATCACGGGAGCAAACAAAGGTAGAAGCTAGACATTCACACAGCAACACCCATATTCAAGAAGCAGAGTGAGAAAGGGGAAACAGGGATGGGTTATCAAACTTCAAGTCCTGCCCCCTATAATGTACTTCCTTCAGCAATGCTTTACCTCTTGAAGGTTCTACAACCTTCTTAAACAGTGCCAGCAACTGGGAGCCAAGTATTCACTCACCCTCGTGAGTCTGTGGGGGTGCAATTCACATTCAATGACAGAGTTCCTACCTAGAATGTTATACAGTGAGTAACCATTATTCCTCCATGATTTTAAAAAGCATGTGGTCACCCAAGGCTAAGGATTGGTCTATAAAACCTGAAGACAGTAAACCTTATGAGTTGGTATCATGGTTGAAAGGATCTATTTCTCGATATTCATGGGGCTCAATTATCTTTTCTGAATCATTGTGTCATGCTTTTTTATTCCTCTGCTTGCCTTTCTGTTTTATAAGTCAGTATAAGCAATGAGTTCAAGAATTCCTTCCTCCTCCTCCTCCTCCTCCTCCTCCTCCTCCTCCTCTTCTTCATCAAAGATATGTACAGTTTGGAGAAAGGTCAGCTGGCTGAGGAATCAGAAGGGCCACTCAAGACTTAGAATCATCTAATTAGAATGATGTGAAACTTGAATTCATGTTCTCCCAGCTATCTGCCATGTTACTTTGGGGACATTTTTCAGCTTTTCTAAATTTTAGACTTTAGGTATATGGTAACTCACTGGAAAATTTTGAATGTGGAAACCAGTGAGACTTTGAAGAAATGAAAAATATGAAAGTGAGTGAAGGCACGTCTGTAGCCATCCTCAAATGTCCTGAAGCTTGACATTCTAAATTTTGGAATTTTCATTTTTACCTAAGGACCCCCTTTGAGTCGTAGGTCCAAGTCGCATATAGAACAGCTGTGACACACACAGTAGCTTATGAGGCTGGACGCCCTCCCGGCAGAGGATGCTGCTGCTGTGACTTCCCCAGTCCCTTTCTCTGCACTTCATGCAGCCTTTCCCTTCTTCCACTTTCATTAAAATTAAATTACCACTTAGATTAGATCAAAAGATTGTCCCTGGCTAGGGGAGAAGAAAGACGGTGTTAAGCTAGCACTAATCCTTTAATTCACCCTGATATTTGGGGACATTCTTTTCCTAGCAGGGAAATTATTTTTCTGCCTTCTCTGAAGTACTCAAAGTCCTTTGCCAGCATTAGCCCCGTGGAAGGCAGCCTGTTCTGAGATTTGTTTTGTGCTGTGGGAATGCTTGTCAGACAAGCTTTCAGCACTGAGATGTGTGATTTACATGAGTTTGCACAAGAAAATGTCACTCCAGAGACAAATTTCTCTCTTTGCTCTTCCTTACACTATAGAACAAAGAGGTGCACTTGTTTTTTATAGTGTGGGGGTAATCACTTGAGAATCACAGAAAACAGAAAGCTCTGTGTATTAGAAATTTCTTTCCTGCCATAGATGTCTCTTTTGCCCCAATATTAATATTATTAGTTAAACACAATATAACTTACACATTAGATATGATATATACTAGGTATGTGTAATATATAACTTATCTAATATAACTAATGTTATATATAATAATATATGTAATAAACCATATAATATAGCTAATATATGTTATATCTATTATAACTTATAATATTAGTCATCACTTAAGTGTAAACCTGAGCCTCCAGTGTGAATGATTGGAACTAGCCAAACCCAGTACATTAAAGCAAATAAAGATGAAAAGTTTCTTTAGTAAGGAAGTCAACATGTAAAGAAAACTAAGGAATGGCTTTCTCAAGGAAGGTCTTTTTGGTGAATGATGGGCCCTTGAGGTGGGTGAACATTAGACTTGGAGCTTAAAGAATGAGAAGGGGAGAGGCAGCTGCCACAGACTGCATGGTAAAGCTTGGAGCCAAAGCCTTCAGGGAAATAAACCTCTCCAAGGACTCTGAATCTTCCCAGCCCTCACCTGGAATAAAGAAGCCTTTAGGTATTATAAGTTTCCAGAGCTTGACAGTAATCTCATCACAAGAGGGCACCATGCAGTTTAGGGGTAGAGTGGTTTAGCCAGAGCAGAAGAGGAAAATATTTACAGCTTGCCCCTGCTATCTAGATACCTGCGCAGGAATGGAAACCAGAGTCACAGTGGAGGTGAAGCTAGATTTCAGCCCTGGGAAGAAGATGGAAGGGAGGGTGGGCATGCTTGCCAGTTACAGCAGGGGTCATCCAGGTTCTTGACTATAATGGGGAAGTGGAGTTCGTGGGGTGGCTGCCGTGTCTGACCTTAGAGTGGCAGGGCCTTGATCTTTTTGTTTCATCTCATTGAATTGCTTCAGATTTAGAGAAACTTGACTGAAACTAACAGAGCCCCCATCCAGGGAACTTAGGAAAGTTTGAGATGGTCCACGGACATGTGAAAAAATGATCAAGAGACGAATCAGCCTTTGAACGGTAAGTATGCAGTTGGTTGAGAGCCCGAACCAAATGCTGATGAAGCATTTGAGGCATTCAGACTGATTCAAGGGTTAGGCATTATGAGAACTGTGCAAAGATTCAGCTGTTCATTAGTAGAGGGAGGGTAAGTATAAAGAGTAGGACAGGGAGAGATTCTGCAAGAGGAGATGAACGTTGTAGCAGTTACACTTCTGTTTTGCTGTGAGATGCCACTCAAACTCAAGCAACCTAAGGGACAAAAGGGTGATTTCTTGAGCTTGCAGTTCCAGAAGGGAGAGATACAGTACTTCTGGTGGAAAAGGCTGGAGGCAGCTTGAGGCACATCCATCAGAAGGGTGAGAGCTGCAAACTGGAAGAGCCCATGTGTCCTGGAAGTGGGGGATGGGGGGTGGGTGCTAGCTAACCTCAAGGCCTCCTCTCTGTGACTTGCCTTCCTCCAGCAAGGCTCCACCTCCTAAAAGTGCCATTCCCTTTCCAAATGACAACTAAGGATTCAAGCACATGAGCCAGTGGGGGTTCATTTATATTACAACCATGACAACTCAGTATCTTCCCTTCAGTGAAGCATCTCCCATTGCTGGGGAGCATGTTGGGGAGAAACTGTGGTGGTGGCAGAGATGTGATGGGGTCTCTGGGTTCAGTGTCATCCTTAAGAAGTCAGGTCATGGTGACCAGACAGCCTGCTATAGAATCTCAAAGAGCTCCTTGGACCTGTTTCCTGTAGAGTGTCAGACTTTTCTCATAGACATCCATGACATGAGATCATCCATTTATGGCTCTGGCTACCAGTTTCTTAGACAAGAGAGTTGGGCCGTATTTGATGTGGATTACACAGGAAGCTGAGCTCCAACTTTTTGGGACTCTGCTAATGGGTCAGGTAGGGTAGGAAAGCTGGTTATCTACATCACAAACCTTTTGAAACAGACTGTATTGAGGCTTGAAGATGAAGCATACAAAAAACTGCCTAAACAAGATGGAAAGTGAAACTGAAGTCCAAGGTTGTCCTTGATACTCACAGATGCACTGTGGAATATATGTTCCTCTAGGGATGGACACACACTCTCTCTCTCCCTCTCTCTCTCTTAATCACTGCAGCTTCTCGTGTATTCGAACAGCAACCATTCTCAAAATTTCTTTTATAAATTTATCCTTAATATCGCCTTTGTACTAGATATACTTCATTCATGGTCTCTAACTGTATTCTTGAGATTGACATGTAAATGATAATCTTTCTCTCATGTAAAGTCATGCCTTAGGGCTGATCATTGAATTCATTCAGAACACTTACATGTCCCATCTCCCCATGTGTTCTAGTGTTCTATTATTTCCACCCAGAGCTTTCCTTATGAGATAGTCATGTGTGCTGATTCTTCCAAATGCCAATCATTTCTTTTATGGGGAGAAACAGAAAGGACCTAGTTCTACTTTCTTTTGGCAAGTGCACCTTCTGTTTTATAATAATAGTCCTCAACTTCCTCTGTGTTCCACACAGATCACAAGGCAAGGCACCCCCCAAGTCAAAGCACAACAAAACAAAAACTTATGATACAGGTATATTATTAGACTTCTGTGCTAATCTCAGTTGATCCCATGTCTCATAGCTGATACTCTTCCTAGCAACACAGTAACATAACAATAAATATCTAGGTAGCATTTGTTCTCTCCCAAGCACTGCACTGAGCATTTTTCATTTACTTGTTTAATTTACACTACCACTCATAACTACTTTATGTGACTGAATTAATACCTCCATGTTATTGGTGAGAAAACTGAGACTCAGAGAAGAGGTTTGTGCTGTTTGAAGTCTGCATCCAGGCAATCTGACTCTGGGGTTCATCATCTTTATCCATGACATCATGCCTCGATGTCTACTTATAGCACATGTCACTTTTATGTTTCCCCCTGTTCTGTGAACCTTATTTTATCTTTTATATCTTTTTTAAAGTTGGAGAGCCTTTGAGATTTCCCAGCAAGGCCAGCCATATTTATTTAGGTCCTTGAGTCATCTTTGAATGGGAGAAAGTGTGTGTTCTATCACAAAAAAAAAAAAAAAAAAAAAAAAACCCTAAGAGTACTTTTGATGTGAAAGGTTCAAGGTCACAGCTAGAAGGAGAAAGTATCATAGCACAAGCAGCAATGTTAAAATTCAAGGGAAGATCAAAACTTAAAATATGTTAAGGTCAGTGTCTGGCAGCTGTAGAAAATCCATCCTGGTTGTGCAGCCAAAAGGAAGACGTGGCAGAAGGCCATTCAGCCAGGAAGTAATGCGAGGCCCAGGGAGTTAAATAAGTCAAAGAGATGGACAGGAAATCTAATGACTGAGAAGAGTGCACGATGGAGCAGGCACTAGGCTAAGACTTCTAGTTGTTTGGTTACTCTGAAAGCCAGGGTGCAAACAAACAAGGGTTTTCAATACCATTCAGTTAATGCAAGGGAAATGAGAATAAAATAATTGGATAAATGGCTGATAAAATAATTGGATAAATGACTGATTCTAAGGCAGGACAAAGAACATAGTGGAAAATGATGAGACAGAAAGAGGAGGGAAAGATAGCACAGAAAGATGGCGGGAAGGAAGGAAAGAGAGACAGAAGATGGGCATCTAATGGAAAGGATTAGGGTGATTTCCTTCCTTGTCCTTCATGTGTCCTTTGTGTGAGGGATAGATTGCCCTGCAGCATTTTGTTTCTCTTTGTTTGTTTTGTTGAGGAATAAGAAAGGTGCTATTTTGTAGTCAAGACTGGTTTGAAAACAACAAACCATAATTCAGAACACCAAAGACCCTACATTAGTCACCTGGAACCAGACCAACCAAATCTCTCCCCATCCTAAAGCTCAGGAAAACTTGCAGAAGAAGGGGCAGCAAGATTTCAAGAGCCTAAAGATGGAGAGGAGCAATGATATGCAAGATACTCCACACAAGTTAGGGCTGCAGTAGCCATAATTGGACTTTGCATGACCTGCGCAATGACTGACATGTCCATGACCCCCCAAAATCTAGCATGGATCACAGGCACTAGGATCCTTAGAGGCAAGGGATGAACAGTGTTAATTAATAGTGTTCCCATACTGACAAGGAGCCCAAGAAAGGGTTCTAGGCAATGCCACTGAGTCCTTACACCTCACTAGAGTGGAGGGAGGTTTGGCATTCACACAAAAGGATGCTCCAAAGGATAGGAGGGGCGAAGGGGGAGGCACTGGGAGAAGGGGAGGGAGGAATGAAAGGAAGGGGAAAAGGAGGGAGGGTGCAAGGGAGACTGGGGAAGGGTGGAGGGAGGGCGAGAACCAGGGTACCTATTGAGTTTGTATGATTAGGGAAAAATAAATACAAATAGATAGATAGATAGATAGATAGATAGATAGATAGATAGATAGATAGATAGATAGATAGATAGATACCTAGTTTGAAACTCTCTATGTAGCCCAGACTGGCCTCAAACCCGTGATCCTCCTGCCTCCATTTCCTGAGTGCTGAGTCACAAGTGTCGGTTCTGCTTCTCCCTTTATGTTGCTTTGTTTCTGTTCAAACTCCAGAATCTCTCTGGTGCCTGAGGGGTAAAGCTGTGTCCATCCTTTGTGCTTTGTATTCTGACTCCCACATGTGTCTCCTGATGGGGGCAGATAACGCCAGCTGTATAGAAAGAATGGGTATAATCATTCTTTCATTTGAAATTCATCCCATTCATTTCCAAGATTCAGAGTTTCTCTTGCCCCTGCTGGATCAAGTCCTCCTTTCCACAAACTTCACTCCAAACTCTTTTCTTCAGAGTGTACACTGCTTGCCTCGGCACTTTACAAAGCCAGCACCCCTCTTAGGAGCAGTTCTAGCAGGTCTAGAGAAAGACCCATTCCTGGGCCTCCTGACCTCACTTCCCACGTGCTGGGATTGCATATATAAGGAACTGTGCTGGCTACATGCTAGGGATGTGACAGTTGATCTTGTCAGCATGATGAAGGATTTAGAATCACCATGGAAACATTTCTAGATCATGTCCTTGACGCACCTGTCTAAAGATAGCAAAGGATCCACCCAAATGTGCATGGTACCATTTCATGGGCTGGGGTCCTAAATCAAATTCAAAGGAGAAAGTGGACCAAGCACAAGCATCCATTGCTCTCTGCTGCCTGCTTGTGAATGCAATGTGCCAGCTCCCTCAAACCCCCGTCACTATGACTTCCCTACCATCATGAACTATACTCAAACTTTAAGCCCAAACTCTTTCTTCCTTAAATTTCCTTTGTCAGGTATGTTTTCACAACAATGAGACAGATTACTTATAAAGGAATTTTTCAATGGCTTCTGAACTCATATTCAGAAGTAATTGCTGAGCAAGTGTAGCTGCAGTTTATTATCATGGGTTCTATTCTCTTTCAAACACAATGATGATTTTGCTTCATGGACAGACTTTCCTTTGAATGAGAGAGAGGAATGCAGTGAAGACAAACATAGGAAATCTGTTCTTTGTGCTGCTAATATAGCCTTTGTGTATGTGTCTGTCCATGAGTCCAAGCAGGTACTCCCCCTTGTCTCATTGCCCTTGTTTGTTTATCTCTTTTTCCATGCTAATGTGTCTGTTTCCTTCTGTTCTCTTCCCTACCTTGAATTGTCTAATATCTTTCCCCCACATTCCTCCTTCAGTAAAGCAGAATATCTATTACTTGCCTAGAATATATATTACTTGCCAATTGTTTTGTATGTGTCTTATGACATATTCTGTAGTCAGATCTTCCCTTCATTTTTTTAATTTTTTGGGTAGGAGATTAGATCTTTAATCTTCATCATCTTTTGGTTAAAGTAGTACCTTGCACAGAGAACGTTGTGAATCAATGGTTGAAAAATATCAGTTTCATAAGTTGAATCCTCTTCAGTTAAGTTTAGTGTAATTAGGGGAAAGGAATTATCAGTGTTTACCATAATGGTTACTTAATGAGCCATGTCCTTTTTCACAGTCATTGGAATTGTCTGCCATCAAGGAATAAGAGAAAAGAAATGTGCATAAAAATAGGAAATATGGTACTGGAGAGATAGCTATGGGGTCAAGCCTTTCTTGCAAGCAAAAGGATCTGACTTTGGATCCCAAATCCCATGCTGGGCAGCATGGTGGTGGCCTACATTCCCACAGAAGGCAAAGTCTGGGAAACTCCAGAACCAAGCAATGAAGGCATAGAGCAATCCTGCACCCTTGGAACTCCATAGGCAACAAATGCCGTGTTCTACATAACACCCACAGACTCACCCACTCATGTACACATCCAGATGTTCACATGCAAACGAAAAGGGAGGAAAATCTTTAGAACAATTTCAGTTTTATTTAATTTTTCTTACTTCTTCGGTACCCTCAAAAGTTAATCCAAAGAAAATGTTTTCAATACAACATGTGATAATAATCTACTCTTACGTAACCAGTTAACTGTACACACATCATTTGAAATAGGGGAAAAATGATCTGCTTTTACCTCTTACTTTTGCTTCTTACTGTAGATGACACAAGTACGCTTTATACTTTTAAAGCATTAATATTTTCTTCTTAAATGCCGTTAATTAAGTTGAAGAAACAATCATGCCTGCACTTTACTATAGTATTGCACAGATGGGTAGCTAGGATGAAATATCTCAATCTTATTTCATGGGACATTTTCTTCAGAAACCTTGATAAAAAGACCCATTTCTCAGGTGACATCCTGCATATTACTAAGCTAAAGGGGAGGAGTCCTGGGTTGTGGTATGTCCTGTGGCTTTGCTAGGTCCTGTAGTTCTTGTGTATGCTCTCAAGATGCTGCACAACATTGCCAGGCAGCAACGTCAGCATTATGCCCTGTGTATGCCCAAGATGCCATCTCTTGTTAGCAGGAATAAAGAACAGGAAATAAATAGCCATTTGGTATGCAAAGTGAAGGATCACAAGTCATGCTAGAGGGCACGTGCAGTCCAGTTTGCCTTGGTCTATCATGCTAGACAATGGAGGGTCTCCATGATTCCTCTAGTAGACAGGACCTGAACTCCAGGCTGTGGCGCTGTAGCAGCTGTTTGCTCCACAATTAGCTAATGAATCTCCTTTTGTTGGAGTATTGGAAAGCCTCCAAAACCCACTCGGGAGGGAAATTAACAAATGTTTTTTTTTTTTTGTTGCCTCTGGATAAATCTTCATGATGGAATGCACAGAAAGTTCCACCTCTTCAATCTTGTCCCTTCTTCCCCAGCAGACACGCAAGTACTATGGAAGAAAAAAGAGTCAGAAAAACCTTGACTCCTTGTTTAAAAATAATAGTCACAAACCAGATTCTGAGAGTCATGGTTGGTTAGGTGCTTCTGTCAAACTGCCAGTTTCAGGTCATTTTCTAAATATGTCACTTTGGCACACATTTCTAACTATGGATGCGATTATTTATGTAACTTCTGATCACCATCAGTAGTGATCATTCTGGTGAACATGGAAGCAGTAGCAATGATGTGAGTTATTTTAGTTCAGATGGACCAACACACAGGGTCAAAGTGGCTTTTTTTTCTTTGCTAAGAAATTCTGCCTGAACTAAATGTTATACAGTATTTTTCTTTTCTTTTAATTCTTTGTTGATTTTGCTGGCTTCTATTCATGTTAGCTTTCCATAGATATCATGAAATATTACAGTTCAGGCAGATATCAAGATGGGGAATGCAAAGGTAATGGTTCTCAAGAAACACAATAGAATACAAGGAATATATATATATATATAATTAAAATATGATATACAACTTTCATAGGTACACTATGGTAGAAAGAACGTTGGGAACTTGTACACTGATTTGTGGGTTTTGCCAAAATAAATTGACAGGTTGGGAAAATTTAGCAGAAGCCATGAATAACAGATATACATGATCAATAGTAATGTTGTAAGTCATCCAGTTTGGTGAATTTAATTGAACTGTATATAATGAACATAAAGCTTTTGTGTAAATTGCAAATAAGTGTTATTATGAGTATGTATACACACATGATCATTTACATTTGTATGCACTGAAAGCATTCTGTGTTTGAACTGTGTTAGAGAAAAACGTATCTAAATTTTTGGAATCAAATGTTTAGGATATTTGAAAAACACCTAAGTAAAAGTAGGAGTAATGGAGTAATGGAGATAACAGAAAGAGAACAACATATATATACATTACATGGCAGTAATTTTATTTACAGGATCATGGATATAAAAAGTACATTTTTGAATGGGTACCAATTACCAAATGCTTCTCTTTCAGATCTGTCACATCCCCAGATCCCTAGTCCATGTTTTGCAACTGTGAGTGGGTAGCTTAATCTGTAGTCTCTGAGGCCCCCATTAGCTCAGGACTGTAGCTTGAGGGACCCCAAGATATCCTAGATCTTGGGACATTGTCCTTCTAGAAGGAACCCTTGACATGGAGAAAAGTCAAGTAGTGTATGCATACACATGCATATGCATGTGGAAATTGTGTGTGTGTGTGTGTGTGTGTGTGTGTGTGTGTGTGTGTGTGTTTTCATGGGAATATTTCTTTTCTGGCAAGGAAGACAATGTAAAGACAATATAGATAATTCAAACATAGGGCAGAGAAAATATATGTTTTCCCAGACCACAGGGAAAATATCAGTTTAAACTGTGTATTCAGGTGTTAATCCACAGAATTTTGTGTGGCATGAGTGCTGTGGTCCTATAAAATGTTTCCCTCCTGGGAACACTCTGATTATACTCTTAGGCTTTTTATATTTGATTCTATTGATAAACATCCTTGGATCCTTTGTGGGAGGTGGGGCTATTTCTTTTTCAACTTGGTGCTTGTGTTTTGACTCTAACTGCTGAGTTACAGATAGGGATAATGAAGGGTTCTGGAAAGGCCATGGCTCCAGCTTTTCTATGGTGAACATAAATATTCTTGAGGAAATAATGTTAAAAGGGAAGGAATATTCAAGCATTTATTACCTCCAGGTCAATTTAAGATAGAGTCTAGGTAAATTTACAATCAGTTTAATTTACCTCATACATACCTAATGATGCGACATTCTGTTGATAGATTTGGATTTCTGTTAATAAGGTTTGGATTGGTAATAACTGAGTAGTACAATTGGCAGAGAAAGAAAAGGTTACAGAAAATACAAGATCTGGCAAGAATCTGAGATGGTCAGATTGACTTCTCTGGTGTGGTTAGACATTGATTGCTGCTGTATTTCCCTTCTCTTGTCAAGACAGCAGAAAGAAAACTGAAGTTCAGGCAATCTTTGGCTGCTCCACAGTTACACTGCTAACCTGGAGTACTTGGGTTTTGTAGACATATAGTGAATAAAGTGCCACATGGGAATGATATGTACATCCAAAAATATGTACACTGAGAAACACCTGTTGATTGCTTTTCTTCATATTCTTAAAAAAGTCAGGAGTGTATTGGAAAAAGATGTCTATTCATCAATTGGTTCTGACTTAAGTCTCATCACTCAAGACCTAATTCTATAACCCATGTGTCTCAAAATGTTCATCCTTCTAGCAAGAGATTGAGGGTCCATTGTCAGAGTCAGTGACCAAAATGTAGACTCTTCAAAAAAACCTAGAAGCGTAGCATGGAATTGGAGTCTCAAAGTGGCCAATCGCCTCTTTTTGAGCTTGATTTATAGGACATTTGGGAAGGTAGAAGTTGATGAATTAGCTATTCTCATAACCACAGCATTGACACAGACAGAGAGAGGAGAGGTTAAAACTTATAATGAAGGTTTAGAGCAAGATGGTAAATCTTATCATTGGCAGCTTGGAACATGAACAAATCATTTGCCATTACATCAGTCAAGATTATCCCTGTATCTTTCCTCAGGAAAAAATGGAGAGTGATGATTAACAAGACATTCTTACTGATGCCCTGTGCAGCACTATGTAGAGTGAAGGGCAGTTTTTCATTTTCCAGTGTGGATCCAGTTGGTTTTCATTAATGTATATGGTTCTCAAATATTGATTAAACACACACTGAATGTCATTTCCTTTGATCATGTTAGAAATACCAAATGAATAGTCCAGACATAGTTTGAAACTCATGAAGCCTCCTATGTCTTTAAGATAGTCAGAAATTAAATTTAAGATGCACAAAAAATCTTACATATGGTAGAAATATTGCTAGTTTGGCCATGACCTAATTGTTATAGGTCATGATTCTGATACCAGGAGAAATGAAACTTCAAAACAAATCACAAACCAAGCCATGCATTATTTTTACCAGCTTCTCAAAGAAGTATACATTCACCGAGTTCATGGAGTCTTATAAAATGCTGAGAAGCACCTAATAAACTTTAGGTGGTGGTATTAGGTAATTGACATGTGAAATTGCTTCCATGGCTACTTAGGTTTTATGATTGCATATAACAGTTTCCATACTTACAAGGATTTTCTCTGCAATTAAGTTGTACTTAAGAGAAAGGATAAGAAAAAAAGGGCATGTTTTGATTTCCTACTATGTGCATCATACCCACTCCTTTAAATGTGATGCTCTTGGTGTCCCTAGTACGTGTTACTATTTTGCATTTTTAGGTACCTCATAGATATTTGCATTGATAGACAAATGTAGCTCTGTCCAGTAGATTAATATCCTAATTTAACAGACATTACAGCCCCTGTCAGGGCTTCTTCCTGAGAAAGTGGCAATGAAATTGTTGTTTTTGAAACTCCAATCACTGTGCCATTAAGTGTTCATTCCTCAAAGCATTTGTGGATAAGTGAAAATAAGTGCAAATCCAGTTAGCTTTCGTGCTGCTGCGAGTTCTGGAACAAAAGCTGCTAATGCCCCCAAATGACACAAGTTCCCCAGTGTGGAGAATAGTGTGAGTAGCACATGATGCAGACATTTCTAGAATATGTGTGTCTCCTAGATACAGCCATCTGTTTGTCAGATGATTGACAGGCACTTCATAAGAGACTGGCTCAACATGTGAAACTAAAATTCAGAATATAGCTTCAGTTAGTTAATGACATTATATATTTCTTTACAATCAGAGAGAAATAAGGCAAGGAAGAAAGAGAAGAGAGAGAGAAAGAAAGACAGAAAGAAAGGCAGAAAGACAAGAAAGAAAGAAAGAAAGAAAAGAAAGAAAGAAAAGAAAGAAAGAAAGAAAAAGAAAGAAAGAAAGAAAAAGAGAAAGAAAGAAAGAAAGAATGATTTGTCTATCAATGCAAATATCTATGAGGTACCTAAAAATTGCAAAATGGTAACATGTACTAGGGACAACAAGAGCATCCACATTTAAAGGAATGGGAAAGAAAGGAAAGAGAGGAGGGAAGGAAGGAGGGAAGGAGGGAAGGAAGGAAGGAAGGAAGGAAGGAAGGAAGGAAGGAAGGAAGGAAGGAAGGAAGGAAGGAAGGAAGGAAGGAAGGAAGGAAGGAAGGATTGGCAAGGCCAATGTAAATATATAGGCAGATTTTAATACTAGGGTTGAAAGAATATTGCATATGACAAAGAATGCATATAGTAATTTAGGTACAAAACAAAGGAGAAAATAGGTGAGAGAATTTCAATCTTGTTAATCTATGGAAAATTGATTGAGTCCATGCTGTGTTATAGACACTGACCTTGGATGCTGTGATTTAGAACTATATCAATCCATAGAGGTATCCAGAGATTCCCATGAATCAGTCTTGTTGATGAAGACTGTACAACCTGAGGCACCTGGAGATTCTAGATGGTTCTTTTTCCCTCTGCATTCCCTGTTTTCATTTAACCATTTACCTTTGTCAGAGGCATGTTCAGCCATTCAGAGACCCACGAGTGCTCATGGGAAATGCTTTGGCTCAGTGGGTGAACCGAGGCAGGGAACACTGCATGGGAGTACTGGGACTGAAGAGCTTCTCCGCTGTACCCAGGACACAAGCCCCAGGTGCAAAGATCTGATCAGGAAAAGCTTTGTTCTCTGAGGTGTATGTTTCAAGACTAGAAAGCTCAGACTAAGGGTGGCAAAATGATAGAAAAAAAGAAGGATCTTATAAAGTAAAAAAAAAAAACAATAACAATAAAACACTATCCTTTCTCAATGAAATCTATGCTCTTTCCTATGAGCAGATAACTTACGACAGTTATAATATTAACATGCCCAGCTTTAAAAATGTCATAGTTACCATACTCCCTGGATGATAAGTGGGGGTGTAACTTAAAGTTTGACAAATGCCATGCATTTAGAAGTGTTAAGTACTATGCACAGAAAGAGGCATAAATGGATCTGACTCAAATGCAAATACTTCTCATGCCTCCTATTTCCTGGGTGATGGATGTGATTCCTGGAACAACAATCACATTGGATCGTAAGGCAACTCTCATGGTGGAAAATGTGATTGACTAAGATCCATTCATCACAAAGACCAACAGTAAAGGTAGAAGAATCCAAGTTTCATGTGGCCATGGAAGTCTCCACATCAAGCTGCTTCATGTTGTACTTTCTTAATGTGAGAGTGAGCCTTTAGGCCATCATTTTTGTGTCACAGTTACATGTTCCATGTAGGTATGAGGACAATTTATTCAGGTTCCAAGCAGTGCTTTTCCAGTAAGAGGAATAAGCACAATTCAACTTACATCTGGTGTCTGTTCCAAACAGAAGAAAACATGTCACCAATTGATAAGATGCTGTGCCTAACTCTGATTACCAAAACAAGAATGCACACAAGTTTTGGCATTAATTTGTCTTTTTAATTATTTGTGGGCTTTTTTTTTTTTTGTAGCCATGTGAATCAAATTCGGAGACTCGTGCATGTTAGGAAAGCTCTCTCCTATTGTGTTCCAGGTTGTCTTTTCAAAGTAATTTGAAGTTATAACAGTTGAATAGGCATTGCCCAAAGTTCCTTTAAAACCCCATATGGTCCCAATTGCCAACAAACCCTAAGAGAGTGAGTCATTTGATTCACTCACCAATGTTCACTTCTGCTCACGTATTTCAGACCATGAACATCAATTGCATTTCACTACCAAGAGCTCGACAGGCTCACAGCACACACAGAGGAACCTGAATCAGTTTCAGGTTAGCCCCCTGAGTACAGCAGAAAGCAAACTAAGACAGCTGATGTCACCTACAGTCCAATGGCTGATTATGCTTGTGCCCCAGTATCACATGCTACGTCCAGTTTAGATTTAGTTGTGAGCAATTTCTCCCAGCCCTAGAATTTTAAGGCTTTATCTTACATTGCTCTGTAGGTAGATGGAAGACAGATGACTGATAGAAGATAGATATGATAGGTAGATAATGGATTGATAGTAGACTGGTGTATAGGTAATAGAAATGTAGATGATAGATCAATTGATATATCTGACTTCATGCAAAGAATTGAGATTCTTTGATGATTCGAAAGAGATTAATATACAGGTGATAAAAATGTAGATGAAAGGTTACATAACGATGATAGATAGATGATAAATATTAATAGATAAAAGAAATAGATGATAATTATATCAAAACACTCATGGTTTATTTGTTTCCAATTACCTGGAAACTAGTAAAAGTTATCTGCTGTAATTGTTAGAATAAGCTAGTTTAGATGGGAAAAATGTCAAATTTGAATGCCAGCAGAAAAAAGCAGATAAAGATAAGAGAGGCTTCACAGGAAATAGCTACAAAATATGCAAACAGTGTTTGCGATAGGCATTTTCTTCAAGGAGATGCAGGAAGGGATTAGAAGGCCCATGGTTTGTTACTGGCCTTCCGTAAACTGGCTGTTCACTTATTTATGAGGGTAAACAAAGCCCAATTAATCTGCAGCTCAAGGAAGATTCCAGAAAGGATGTGGTCATAGACAGTCCTCAGTTATTAATTTATTTTGCCCGTAACGTGTGGAAACTCATTGTCAGGATTAGACTTTTGTCTGGATTGTGTTACTACCCAGAGGCCGGCTCTGCCAAAGTTGCTATCAGATCCTTGGAAGCAGCGTTTGGTTTCCTTCTGCACTTAGATTCCTCTCCTTCTCTCCACTTCTGCCTCCTTGTCTTTCCCTCCCTTCTTGTTTATTACGCTCTTTGCATGCAAAATCAATTATCAGTCCTGTCACATCTTACACCTCTAACAGTGGTCAGTATTGAATTATGGGGAACGCGAACGCAATTTTCAACGGCCTAATTGCGTCTTCTGTACCCAGTGAAATGTTATATTAAATACCCGGACAAGCAGATTGTATTCGATTTCCATAACAAACTGGTGGGATTTCATTACCGGAATCCCTAGCATCTGTTCACATGACTCCTAACTGTTCTGTCAGGCTGGTTGTGGATAAAAAATTCTCTTCAGCTGCCTGGTAAGTTATAGAAGGTATCAGATTCTCCTCCTGGTCAAAGAGAAAAAAATGAGGCACAAAACTAACCCAGGTTTTCTCTGAGCAATGACTACCAGAATCCCACAGCGTCTCACTCCATCTGAAGCAATTAGGAGTATAGTGACAAAGGATTCCCAGGGCTGACACAGTGTTGCACCTAAAGATGACAAGGCCCACTGTGATGAATGACTAATGTATTCTGTGCACATTGATTAGGAGTTCCTTCTGGCTCAGTCTCAAGAAACTCAGAGAACAGAAGACGAGTAGTAACCAAAATATATGATGTGCTGCTCAGTGTGTAACAAGTGATGCATATTAGTCGAATATCAGGTTTGTGATAAACTTAGAAGATGCTACAATCACTGGAGAGCAGGATAGAAATAGTCACCAGAATCTTAATAGAGACCTGAGCCCCGAGTGAACAGATGAAGACTCATCAGCAGATACAGTGAAAAGGGCAGTTTAGGAAAAATAACGTCCAGCTTCTGCTAAAAACTTAATTTCACTAGTCTTGACTGAAGTATGCTATATGAATGAGCATTAAAACAATTAAGTGTGAGAGCATCCCGTGAGGCCATGGGAGAAACCACAGAAAAGAAATGACTATGTCGTCTTGACAACTTGGAAATATTACTATATGTTGCAATTACGTTTTATCCTGTTATGAGACAATACTCACATAATCTGCTTAAGGGGGGAGGAATTTTATTTGGCTTACAGTTCCTGAGAGGATATAGTCCTTCATGGAGGAAAAGGTATGGTGGGTGGCATGAGCTGAGGAGGGTCATGTTATGTCCGGCGTCATGGAGGCAGAGAGAGCAAACAGCAGATGCTAGAGCAGATGCTCGAGGATGCAGGGCGGGGTTACCCAACCTAGTTTCACCTCCTTAAGCTACCATGACCGTCCTGAACATTAATATCTGCTAAGGTTGCAAACACATGGTCCTGTGGGAGACAACTCACATTCAGACCATCACACTATAGAAGCCGATGGAAAGAGTGTTTCCAAGGAAGCCGGAAGTAGAGGCCCGGAAATGGGGTTTTCCTGGTTTTTCACAATTATTGAGACAGGGGATGACAAAAGTCAGATGATTCATAGGAGCAGCATCTCGGGTGACAAGGAGGGAATGTTTTTAGATTACATAAAGGACCCATGTGTTTCAACTTTGTGACAGGCCGAAGTGATGGATGAAGAGTAGAATCAGCAACTTTCCTTGTCTCACCATCTTTCCCACCCCACAACCCATTAAACATCATGAATTAAGAAGCCAGGACAAAGAATTGATGCAGAAAGCACAGACAAAGGGTTAGTGCGATCAGGAAAAGTGTTTTAAGGAACCAGTGTTCTGAGTAACCTGGTAAGTTAGAAGTATGTCAATAAAGCATTCATATGTTTCAGGGATTCCATGTCAATTGTCCATTGAAATTCACACATATATGTATGAATTTGCATATATATGTATATATTATATAGGCATGTATGTGTATATACACGTCAGGTAGGGAAGAGCTTGGTGTCAAATTAACCTTATTTCTTTAGAAGATGAAATAAATGAGGAATAGGGAAAGGAACTGATGTGCCTCAGGTCAGTTAGCTAGCTGGTTACAGAACTAAACCCATCTACCATGTTCACATTTTTTAACTGTCATCAGATTCTTAACTGATGATAACTATGACATAATATCTTCTTTTTTGGAAAAGAATATTTAACACTATGGCCTGATCTGATATAACAGAAAGTCTGTCTTTGTAATAACAGAGTATTATGCTCTGATCTCTTCCTGAACTCAAGCCATAGGACCCCCTGCTCATTGGTTCATTCCTAGATTCCCCTTCAGAATCTGTTGTCTGCTGAATGAAGGTATCCTCTTCAAGATTACAGTAAAATTAAAAATAAATCTGAAACATTGTATGAAGGGTGCTTATTATCATTAGAAGAAACACAATAAAAGAAACGTAGAAATAGAATTATTGAATCATCAAACCAGCCACTCATAAAATTTTATGTATGTGACACCTAGTTCTAAATGGCTTTTCAAATCTGTGCACCAATGCACTGTGGGATATCCAAAAGGACTAATCTCACTAGATTTTATATCATCTTTGTATTTTTCTTTAATGAGTGAATAAACTTTATGTGGGTTTGCACGATGTATATGTTTGTATATGTGTGTGAGGGTCGATGCAGACATACAAATGCCATGGTACAAATGTGGAGGTCAGAAGACAAACTCTGGTGTGAGTCCATGCCTTCCATCTTGTCTGAGACAGGGTCTTTTGTTGAGTATTCTCCACCATGCATGCCAGACTAGCTGACCTGTGAGCTTCTAGGGATTATCCAGTCTCTGCCTGCTGTCCCCTACAGTAGTGCTGGAATTACACACACATTAGCATATCTAGCTTCTCATGGGTTCTGGGGATTCAAACTCAGATGCTCATGTTTATGTGGCAGGTGCTTTCCTCAGTCTGCCAATGTTTGTGTGCTTATGTGTACATGCTTGTAAGTGAGTGAGTGTGTATGTGTATGCATGTGTATAGATTGCATGTATATAGGAACCAAAGTTTTAACATCAGGTTATATCTTCTTCTATTTCTCGTCTACGTATTTGTTTGAGAAAGTGTTCTAGGGAATCCATGTTCAGTTTGGGGCAAGCAATTCTCTCTACTCTCCAATGTCTTATTATGATTATTTCCAAATTCTATTAAACTTCAAGACGGGGGTTAAGAAAAAATAGCAAGCTTTGAAGGCTTCAGCCTGTACACTTAAGACTCATCCGTACTTAGTGGCAAACAATAACAGTAGAGACACTGTTCAAAACTGACTAAGGGCACAGTGAGGTCCACAGTCAAGTCTCAGTTTTGTATTTAAATATGCTCAATTATAACCAGTGGCCATCCTTCCACCCAGTGACCACTCTTTCCCTGATCAGAGGATAGCTGAAATCACTTGAGAATGAGGGCCTAAAAGAGGAATGTCATTTAGACTAAAAGACTAAAATGGAATGCTAGTTTTGATAGTAAACCTGTAAAACCTTTAATAACTGCTCTGTTTCAAATAGCACCAATAAGTGTGACTGGAATTTTAGATTTTATGTGCTAGAAAGACTAAGGCAATATTGTTATTATTATTATTACCAATTTTAATTTTGAATTCACAGATAATGGTAAATAGTAGCAATCAAAGAATATTATGAGACACTACCCCTTAAGATTTCACTCTCTTGGCTTAGCAAGAGAGAGAAATCTTTATTGCTTCCCTTTACTGATTTAAGTTCTTGCTTTCCACTGTTTACATGAGCTTTTAATATTGAAGACTTTGTGTAGTCTCTGATGAGTTTCAAAGATTACTTTTGCAAGTAATAAAACAGTATTCTTGTTTAACTATAATACTTTTGATCACAGGACTGCTTTTGTATGATATTGAAACTCAAAACTACCCAAAAGAATTTGTTACCAATAATCCATTTTATGTATATTACAACTGTTCTTTATATCAAATACATGATTTGTGGAAAACCTCATGGTAACAAACCAAAATATATTTTCTAATGTAATGTTTTGTCCAATATTTTGAAGAATAATATTTGCAAAAGTGAATCAATCCATAAATGTTTTCTCTACCACATGTCTGTAGCTTTTATCATATGCTGTCATAATTCCTGTCCTTAAAGACTTGTCAATTGACTGAGGAAACAAGAACCATACATATGGAAAGATCGTTATCTTTATAAAGTGTATCACAATCATAAACATTTAATTGGATGATTTCTGAAACTTTTAAAAGTTACCTGCAAGTACCGGGGTTATTAGGTCCAATATGAATCCTATTGGTATTTTCAAGAAGTTCTAAAAGTGATGTGTATGCTTGTTTTTGTCACTAAGAGTGGATTCTGAAGATCTTTATAAAGTTAGCATGGTAGTAGTTGAAGAGTTGTGAGACTTTGGATCAGCCAAGCCACTTAGCAGAAGTGAAAGGGTGATGCATTAGATGGAATATAGAGATTATATAATGGTAAATAGTAATAAAGCCTTAATATAGCATAGCAAGCACTAAAATATGAGTTTGAAGCTAAATTTTTGAATGCAACAAGGAGATTCAGATATAGTAGTTGGAGAATCTTGACATCAAGAATTAGTCTTCCTGCCAATGTAAAACCATAAAGGTGTTTTAAGCAAAGAATGTCTTCCTAGAGAGATATTGATTAGACTTTGAAAGTAAAGAAATCACTGCCTGAATAACTACAAAACTGATATATATATATATATATTATATATAATAATTAATGGTGAAGAATTAGTTTTAAGGGGGAAGAGGTTATTCTCATGTTCAAGATGATAGAGACAAAGTTTACAAGAGATACCTGGCAGAGAAAGATTGATTAAAGACAAAGACATGGAAAAGATTTCTGAGAACTTACCATGGATGAAACAGTTGAGATACTCAGAGCGAAAGAGGTATGAAGAGCACAGTTTGAGAGAAAAGTCACAGGATTTGACTGGTAGGAAATCTACAAGCAGAGAGCTACGGTAAAGAGGGGGATGGCATGACACTGCACAGAAAGAAGAACTTGAGGAGAAGACCATACTTCATGCTTGAAGAAATAATCAACACTAGGGTCAGTGAAAAGATTCAGCAGGTTAGCAGTTAGCCTGCACGGTTGCTGATAAATCACTATCAAACAGCTTAAGGGAACAAGGGGTTTATTTTCTCTTATGATTCCTGGTTTCAGTTCTCAATCCAGCTTGACAGGAGAGCTCACACTAACACTGGCCGAAGGAACTGCCACACCATCTCTACATAATAGCCGAGAGAGGGAAGATCCCTACTTGCCAGACCAGTATGTCTGGCCAAGTATACAAAAGGATACCAACTTCCTCAACTGACTCTCAGTGTTTTATTCATCTTTTCAGGGTCTCGTTTCACCCACCATAGGCTGAGCCTTCCCCATCAGCTAGACAATCTCCTGCAGGTTTGCTCTGGGCTTAACTCAACCATCAATTCTCTACAAATGTGCCCAGAGCTCAAAACCCTTAACTGTCAAGTTGACACCTGTGCCTAACTTTGACAGCAGGAAAGGTACCTGTCCACAAACCATGTGAGTTCTACCTTCAGAAGTCCAGATGGTGGAAGGAAAGAACTAACTTCTAAAAGTTGTCCTCTGACCTTCACTCAGGTGCTATATTCTCTCTCTGTCTCTCTCTCTCTCTCTTTCACATGCACACACAAACACAGTTGCATACACACAGATACATACGCATAAAATAAAAATAAATGATTAACATTGATAGAGTATTATTGAGAATCAGTGTACCAATTACTCTTTTCTATTGCTGTGACACACCACTCAAATTCATGAAACTTAAGGGAGAAAAGGAATATTTATTCAGCTTATGATTCCAGAGGGGAGATATAGTCCATTATAGTGCAGAAGGCACGGCTGGCTGGCAGGAGTTGGAGGCAGCTCAGGTCACTGCAGCCATCACAGAGGCTGAGAGCTGTGAAACTGCAAAAGCAGATTTCTCCTAGAGGCAGGGTAGGGCTGGCCAATCAACCTCAACACCCACTTCCTGTGACCACCTTCCTCCAACAAGAACTCACCTCCTAATGGTATCACGACTTTTCCAAACAACTAAAGATTCAAACACATGAGCCTAGGGGTAAACAACTCACATTCCAAACCATGAAATGAAGTAATGTCAGGATTGGTTTCTTCTCTACATAAAGAAAATAGCTCTTATATAGTGATTCTGTAGAAGAAAAGGAATGATGATGATGATTTTGTACAAGGCAAGGCATGAAAAAATAATTTAACCAAAGCATGTGATCTTGTAAATATTATAATTACTAAATAACACTTTTCCAAGCCTGTCTTTAAGTAGATACAGCTCTCAATTTCAAAGAGAAATAGGGGCAACCATATAACCAACACTTTGGGGTACTGGTTTTTATAAGAAATATGCACACCATAGAAAAAAGCACCTAGAGAGATGAGGTAAGCACTTTATGAGTCCTTTGCCAGTCACCCAGTCACAAAAGAGAAGGTTAGGAATACATATTAAGTTTCGTTCTTACACTATAAAATTTGCTAAGCCAGTTCATGGGTAAGTATTATGTTCATACACCTAAACCTGGAGAGACAGACTCTAGGAGAGAAATCAGGTTGCCTTTGTGCAATGAACTTTTTCTGGATCCTGAGCAGGTTGATCTTTAGAGCCAATTTACCAGTTGGGGAGACATAGATGATTTATAGCATGGCAAATCAGGAGTGAACCAAATCCAGTCTAACAGCTTTTGTCAGTTTTGCTGCTTGCTGCTCAGGCAATGGATTATCTCACAATTAGCTAACTCCAGCTCTTTTTTTGTTTATTGTATGCGTCTTCCTTCTGAAAGTATTGTCTTCTAACCAGCAGCTTAGGAACCACTTGCATGCTTGTTTCAGATGCAGAAGAATGTCAGTTGTTGATTCTGTGTATCAGCCCTGCTGCATCATAATGAACATCTTGGCCAGACTGTTAGGGGACCTATGAAGATACAGGGTACCAGGCTCACATACTGGCACGGGCTGAGAAAAATAACTAAATTCCTACGCTGATCCAGTGTGCTATTCGGTGATGTCCGAGCATCATGAATCAACATTCTGGCTCCCAATTCATGTACTAGAGCCCATTCAACTGGAAGACATCAGTCCTTTATGTCATCTGAGATGTGTTAGGTTCTGATGCATTAGCCTAGTGGTAGAAGTGATTACAGTGACTCAGGAATTTGCTTCCAGACTCAAAAAGCAAGTGATACCTAAATAGTTCTTCAGAATTGTTTGCCCAAAGCATTATACTTATAAAAATTTTAGTGACTTTAGGCTATTTAATTCTTTTTAAATTTGTGTGTGTATGTGTGTGTATGTATGTGTGTATGTATGTGTGTTGTGTATATCACACACACTTGACTGAATGTGTGTGCCTATAAAGTCTCAGGAATCATCCTGGATTGCTCCACTTTCTTATTTCTTTGCTCAGGCATTTTTCCAGGCTTTAGCTTCCAGGGCTAGAAATGCAGGCTGCTGCTGTATCTTCCTGGCATTTGTATGTGGTATCTGGGGACCTGAACTGGGTCTTTTGACTTGTGAGGCATCTTCACAGCCCCAAACATTTAAAATAAAACTTTTAAGCTGTTGTCTTTTCCTGCATAGGTTTAATATTATTGCACCTGTTATGAGGGAGTTGCTGGAGATAAAGTAAGCAAAGGCACATTGCCCTGTTAGCACTGTGTCTGAATTCTAGAGAGATCTCAATAAATATTGCTTGTTTATTATATAGTTTATTTTGCCACTGTTGTCGGGCATCCGTTATCTGATCCTGTCTATATGAATGATGAAATAGCAGATTTGATGAGCAGTTTGTGGGAGATTTAATACTTTTAAGTGAAGTGGTCGACTTGGCACATGTTATGATATTAAAAAGCCAGGTGGTATCCAAAGATCAGCTTTCTTTTTCTCAATAGCATAGCGAGTAAAATTCCTTATTCCTTTGCCTCTGCTGTAGCAGAAAGAAAGATCTGAAATGAGCCCCATCTTTGCAGAGCAAATGCCGGCAGCTTACCATGTCGCTATTCTCCAAATGGCTTTTGCAGATGCAGAAGCAGGTTGGAGCAGTAACATATGAACACATGTTTTCCCTCCTCAGAAACCATTTGTCTTACTTAGCATTTTCCAGGAACACATTTCAGAATGGAAACACTTTTATTCCATTTATATTTAGTCAATTATCTGCTTTATTTTCTGTTTTTACAATCTAATTAAACTCAGCGCCTGAGCTCGGCTTAAAACATGGCAGCTGCAGATACTTCGTTTGTCTCCAGCACTTTGAGAGAAAAAGGCCAAGTTGGCACCGTAGCTTCCTGTTTTGTGCCTGCACATAATTGAATGTGGGCATAGAATGGTTTCTGGTCCTTATTAAGTTTTGCTATTAAACCGTCAGGGTTGAACTAATACTTGACTTTCACGTATTTTCCCAGGAGGGGAAAGAAGTGATTGCCTCCAAAAAGAAAGCTAACTCCTTCTTCTAGAGGTCCATGGGGCACTATTTTTATTATTTATTTGTTTGTTTGTTTGTTTGGGGTGTGTGTGTGTGTGTGTGTGTGTGTGTGTGTGTGTGTGTGTGTGTGTGTGTCAGAGTGTGTCCCTCTGGAGAACCAAGGGTGACTTCAGGAATCATCCTGAATTGCTTCTACTTCTTTTTACTTTGCTCTGAGATTTCCCTGGCTCTGCCCACCAGGGCTAGAATTGTAGGTGGCCGTTGTTTCCACAGGGCACTTTTATGTAGAACTTGGGATCTGAACTCAGGACCTTCTGGTTGTGAGGTAGAGTCTTAACCCCTGAGCCATCCCTCCAGGTCTTGTGGGAAATTTTTGATTTGGATAACCTGGCTTCTCCCATTGCTATGGGAGGCTGTGGCGAACTTCCTAAAGGAGATTTTGCTCCTCATCTGCTTCCACTTGGGTACATTAGTCACTAGTATTTATGTATGAAAGATATGATTGCCTTTCATTAATTCTATTATCTACAACCATGATTATATTCCATCTGCAGGCAGAGAAGGCATTATTGTAGATACTGTACTCTCTTAGTGGCTAAGACACTACTAATGTTTAAACATTTAAAACACTACCAAGGGCCACATTTTGTCCCCTTGCTGGGAACTTCAAATTGTGGTCTAAAATGGTCACTTCCAATTCTTCCTTCAATTCTACTTTCAACATACTATGGTAAATGTATTTTTAAGGTTCACAAGGTGACCAAAAGGTCACGAAGGAGAATATTTTTTTATCTATCATTTGATTACTGATTCATGACCATTATTAGTATTTTAATGTATATTTATAAAGGTGTTCCGATAGGGCCTGCAAGAGAGCTCAGCAGGTTAAGCTCCTGCCCAACAAATTTGGCAGCCTGGTGACCTGAGTTTAATTCCCCAAAGCTCACATGGTGGACAGAGAGAGCTATTTTCCAAAAGTTGTTCTTTGTTCTCTATTCCTGCATCATGAACTCATGTTTGTCTCTCTCTCTCTCTCTCATGAATAAATAAGTAAAATATGGAAAAGAGTCTTGGAACTCATTTCAAAAGGTGTGCAGAACACCTTGATAGCCATTTAATAAAATTATTACTACTGTGTAGAACAGGAACATATCTAGAATATGACATACTTATGTGTGTGTGAATAGTAAGAATACCTAATATTTTTTCTCTTAACAAACTTGTAGTTCATAAAATGGTCACACTGCAAATTAACTGTAGTTATATTACTCATTCAATCTTTGGACTTCATCTACATAGTTGCCAAAAAAATACCCTTTGGTGTATTATCTCCCTATCTTCCCTTTCCTTATACCTGGAAACTGCCTCTCTACTCCCTTCTCTATTCTCTGTTTCCTTGTGTTCTGTATCTCAAGGAGCTCACGTGTTTGTGTGATCATGCAAAGTTTATTTGAATCGACCTTATTAGCACAATTTCCTCAGAATCATTCATGTCGTTTTCAAAAAACAGTATCTTCCTTTTAAAGACTGAATCATAGGTTTGGGATACGGTTCAGTGATTAAACCATTTGCCATGCAAATAGGAGGACCAGAGTTTGGGTTTTCAGAATTCATATAAAGGCCAGGTAAGTGAGAAAGCCTGTTTGTAATTCTTCCCTCAGAAGGCAGAGACTAAGGCTCCCCAAGAGTGTGGTGGCTAGTGAGATAAGCTCTATTGGAGAGTTCTGGTTTGTTGGAGAGATGAAGCCTTAAAGAATAAAGTGAAAAACCAATCTCAGATAATTCCTGACATCAACCTAAGGCCTCCATATACATGTGTACACACGTGCACATACACCCCCCACACATGCAAACATAAATATACCCCCTACACACACACACACACACACACACACACAGAATATATAGTAAATTCTACTCCACTGTATACCTTTACCACAATTTCTTTGTTTTTACTTTCAACAAAACATAATTTGAGTGACCTGAAAAGCTTGGCTATTGTATCTCCTCTCCATGTCAATTGCATTTCCTTTGGACACATACACAGAAGAAGGATTCACAAGTCACATAGTATTTCTATTTTTAGCTATCATTCTGCTTCCTGTAATGTTTGTATCAGTTTCCCTTTCTATTGAATTCTATTCTCTATTTCATTTCCCAAAATAGGACAGAAATACAAGACAAAGTGCTATTTGGGGCAGGATGATCTTCACAGTCTAAATAGCTCCTTTCTGAAAACTTCGCAATGGCTTCCCTACCCCCAAGGTGGGAGTGATTATGTTCCTTTACTTCCAGGTCTGTCAGAGCTCTCAAATACATCTGCATTGTCCCAGAAAGCAGTGACCGAGAGCCCTCAGTGTCCCTTCTCAACAGGATAGATTGAGTTGGTCACTGGGCATCCTTGATCCGCAGTTCCTTTATCATGTATTTCTTACAGTGATCCATGTATCATGGCGCTATCATGACAATTAAATGAAATGTAATTTGAAAATCAGTGTGAGGTATAAACATAATGATTAGCCTGTGCTGTCAGGAGATATCTAGTCATTTTTTATTACTCACTGACTTATATACTTGTCTCAGTGCATAATAACTTTTCAGAGGGCAAATCATAGATTTTGGTTAATTTTCTTATCATTATGACAAAACACAATGCTCTCCATTTATCAGATCAATAAACAGTGAATGAAATCAATACAGAAGGAAACAAATACTCATCTCAAATCTATATTTTTTGAAAGAAAATTTTCCAGATAGATTTTTTTCCCTTATAAGATATAAAAACTACTAGAAAGGAACTGTCCTGCTCTGCTTCATTGTAATATGACTCTATAATAGCTGGGGAGAAACAGCTTTTGGCAGTGTGTAGTGTCATGATGGTATATACATAAGATATGTCAGTGTGTACAGTCTCACAGTCTTACTGGGGGTATTTTCAAATTCTGCTGTGGTCTTTCAAATAACTCAAGAAGTTAGATTTTGCCTGCTTTGTTACAATATTAGGGGAAAAAAGGATGGGGTTGGAGAGTTGGCTCAGGGTTAAATCCTTAGCCTCACAAACAAAATGTCCTGAATTTTAAGACTAAGTTTCCATGTAAAAATTCCAGGAGGAAATAGTGTTGACTTGTTATTCTAGTCCTGGAAGGCAGAGCTTGGGAAGGTCTAGAGAAAATCCACATGGAAATAGATATTTCTTGAAGTGACCCTCGTGCCTCCACAGTCATATACACTCGTGTCCTCTTACATACACACACACACACACACACACACACACACACACACACACACACGCACGCACTCACATAGAGAGAGAGAGAGAGACAGAGACAGAGAAAGAGACCGAGTGAGAAAGAAGGAGATAGAAATATACACATTCACACACCAAAAAAAAGAAGAGAGAAGGTTAAAAATGAAAAATAAAGTTTTCTTAATAGTTCCACTAATTAAAGAAGTAAACAAGAATTTTGGAATTAAAAATGGAAACTTTCTAAGCAATTACTTGAAACAGAAAGACATGTCATTTTGTTTGTTTGATTTTATTTTTCCCATAAGAGGATAATTTAGAGGCTTTAAAGAGAAATCAATGGTTTCGAGTTTGGGGAAAAATTATTGCTTTATTCTTATTTAAGCAATTAAAAATTGTGAATGGAATTTCTATGATTTCTCTCTAGTTTTTCCTTTCTTCCTTCATTTCTTGTTTCCCACTTTATGGGTAAGAGAAATTTTTTGTCGTTCAATTTCTGACTCTAATTTTTTGTAGATGCAAGTTAAGACCTGGATAGTTTTTCCTTGTATGGTTTCTTTGATCTTTTGAGGAGCATCTGTTTCATCCCTAATGCCTCAATTCTCTTAGTCTTTGAAGTGGCTCATTGCTAAGTGTTCTCTATAGTGGACCAATTTGAAGATGCTTCTGAGGCTTATGGCATGTGGGACTTGGACGCAGTAGGTCCTTTGTCAGCTAGGTCCAAGGTGCAGACACTGGGAACCCGGCAGAGGAGAATTTCTTTCTACTGCCCTTTCAGAAGCTTCTGGATATCTTGGCAGACAGCGCGTGATGGTTGTACTCAGTATATAGCAAGAATTCAAAGGTCTGGAATCATAACTTGAAAACCAAATACATACAACAGCAACAACACAAAACCTTGGCAGCACAAACTGTCAATCTCAGCAGATTTGCCAGTGGATACATTCAGTGAAAATTCAAACAAAAAGAGTTGTTATAGGCTGTCATAGTGAGGCAACTTGACTGTTGAGAGTTTGAGTTCTGGGCACATTTGTAGAGAATTAATGGTTAAGTTAAGCCCAGAGCAAACCTGCAGGAGATTGTCTAGCTGATGGGGAAGGCACAGCCCATGGTGGGTGGGATTAGGCCCTGGAATAAAATCCTACAGAGAGCTGGTTGAGAGAGTCGCCATCCTTGTGTACACTTGGCCAGACATACTGGTCTGGCAAGTAAGGATCGTCCCTCTCTCAGGGTATAGTATGGAGATGGTGTGGCCAGTTCCCTTGGCCCTGGTGTTGGTGCATGCTCTCCAGACTATGGTAAGAAAATAAACCCCTTGTCCCTTTAATTTGTTTCATGGTCATTATCAGCAACCATGTGCGGTGAACTGCAACATAGGCAAAAGTAACAGTGTATCTAGGAAACAATTGTGGAATGATCTCTTCTTAGTAGAGTGAGTTCCTTCCCACCCAGGGAATAAGGAAAAAGAAAGGGCCCTTATTGTTTCTGGATCATTGAAAGAATTTCTCAGTTGTATAAGCTTTTACCTTATACTTGTGAAAATTGTACGGAGTCAGTAACAACTTGAGAGAGGTCTATACAGTCCTTGTGTTAGCACTGCCTTGTTGGTTCCTGATGCACCACTGATGGTTCTTAATAAAATTTCCAGGAATTTTTTATAAATGCAGAGTATTTAAACGTGATGTCTAATTACCCTAGAAGTTTGGAAAATAGTCCAGATAATCTTTATAATCATCAAAATTATTAAAGGTTGTATTTATCTTTTTAGCTGCATTCTAATTTCTTTTATTTCATTAGAGGCAGGAAAGGAGGTAACAAAAGAGAGAGAGAGACACAGGTAGAGAGAGAAAGAGAGAGAAAGAACGCTGAATTTGCAAATGAAATAAAAGGGCACAATAAGCTGAATTTTTAAAAATAAATGTAACTCTGTACAGGTTGTAATGGTCAGTTACAATGTTCATCCTCCGTGTGTCTGATGTCTGTCGACTGAGACACAGCTCTCCGGCGCATCATGGCAGAACCTTTACAAATCCTCCTGTGTGTGAATCTTACCAACCTTCTTCTTCTACTACTATGGCTCAGAGAGTTTGCAGAGCCCTGGTTAATTAATGTTGAACATTTCAGACTATCTATGAATCTCGGCAGTGGTGATTTGGGACCAGAATTTAATTAAAGGCAGGAGCGACATGGAGATTTTGAGTCTCCGAGTCCAGGAAGGCGACAGTCATTGGCTGGAGACTGTTGGCAGGGGGTGAGCAGAGAAACAGAGAGTGCTGAAGGAAGCTGATATCTGAGGGTCTAAACAGGAAGGAAGGAAAGTGAGATCCCAGCAATGCAGCTGAGCTTTCCCAAGGCACAGCCCAAGAAGGTGGGTGCAGTGTGTCTGTGTGCTCGCGCACGCGCACACGCACTGGCTGGAAAGGAGCAACCCTGTCACCCCAAAGAAATCTGATGACTGCTGCAGCAAAATCAAAACAGAGCACAATTAAAGAGCAAGGAGTTAGCTAATGAAATGAAAATAACTTTAAGAGGATAAAAAGAAATAGTTGTTAACACACCATGTGGTTAACCTATGAACCTCACTGCTGTGGAGATATAATAACCTAGAGTCAGCTCCTGGGATGCAAATGAGCTCTATCCCTGGGTGGAAATGGGGCTCTTTGAAAAAAAAAAAAAGATTAACTTTTTCTATCCATCGGGGTATTATTTAGCTCAGTGGAATAGCAATTTGACAAATGGTGCCATTGTGGGCCAAGTGAAGGCCGCTGGTTTCTGTGAGAAGGCCAATTGCTGAAATACCAGGAAGCCAAACATTCTTATTCCCCACCCCAATCAGAATGAGGGCACCTTTGAGTCTATTTATTCTGAAGTGAGAGCGAAGGTTTGGTGACCTGTGTCTCACGCAGAGCAGAATAAACCCAATTCACAAAGCATTCCTCTATGGGAATGCTGCTTACACACAGCTGCCCTACACTGGATTTTAGAATCTTGATGCTTCTGGCACTTTTGTTCCTGGTCTAAGTTCAAGATGAAAGAGTGTCTTCTATTGAGACTTTATAGTTTAGGGTGATGAGCATTTGCCTACACAATCAGAGATGATTTGTGTGTATCACTTTCTCTTTACCAAGGAATTAGCAAGCATGTTAGACAGGGGGGATTTTTCAGGGTTCTATGTGCGTTTCCTGATCCTTTCTTTATGTGTCATACACTAATTGTCTTTTAAGCTCTGGGACATTTTACATAAAAAAAATGTTCCTTCCACCAGAAAGTAATTCAAATAAGAGATGAAAGAATGTTTATCTGCATGTTCAGTGTTCCAATCTTATGTCCAAAGACTTCAATAATTCTCCTTGAAATTGCTAATATATTTTGTATCGACGTATTTTGATCAGAGGAGGCTTATGACCCTGTCCTATCATGGCAGTATATTATCTGTACGTGCTCTGATTTTTTTTGCCAAGAATATGAATTACTTTCCTCATTGCTGTGATAACAATGCTTGGCAAAGCAGCTTAAGGAAGGAAGGTTTAGATTGGCTCACAATTGGAATTTCTCATGGCAGGGAAGACATGGTGGCCAGAATCTCTCTAGCTGTGGCAGCAGGATGATGCAGCAGATCGTCCCATCATATCAATCAAAAGCAGAGGGATGGGTGGTGATCATTTGCTTTATTTCTTTCTCTTCAGCCCAAGACTCCTGCCTATGGGATGGTGCTTTATGTCTTCTCTTCTCAGTTAAACTTCTCTGGAAATGACCTCACAGATAAATACAGAGATTTGTCTTCTAAACAAGTCTAAACGCTATCAAGTTGAAAATCAAGATGAACCATGGCATGAGAGAAAGATCTATCCACGTATAACGTACCTGTGAAACACCCTCTTCTACTCTCCTCAAGTTACCTTCTAACGCCTCATATATTTCATACCTAACATCCTAATATAGAATATGAGCCTCCAGAATAAGTCTTATTTCATCATTTTGCAGCATACTGTAGTCAAAGAATTTACTCCAAGACAAGTCTAAGTAATTGGTGATTTGGGGATTAGAGTTGAGATCTTACCAAATCAAACCAGAGATGGTTACCAGTTAAAGTGAGATCTAATCTATTGACCAAAGATGCTTATGCTTATTTGCTAGGGTGACTCTAGCAAAATAATATCACTGACCAGGTAATCTAGAAAAATAAAAATAATCTCACAGTCATAGAGGTCACAAACCCAATGAAGAAAGGACTTGGTTTCCCTCTTTACACATCTGTCTTTGAATATCAGCTATGATTCAGTTACTAAACCTGCACTCACATTTCAGGAGAGCTAACAGGAGAATAATAATTGTAGTGATGGGACTTTAACCATGCACTTTTTAACCTCCACAATTGCATATTTGATGCTTCTGTACAGGTACAATCCTAACCATTTTTCTTTCCTGCCTATCAAATGCAGACTGTCTTCTTGAGAAGTTCCAAACCTGTATCATCTCATCATGTGGTAGATTCCCCCTACAAAACTTAGAATTAATTCCAGTTACTTTTATACATGGTTCAATTATCCTTTCTGTTCACCTTCAAGAAATGTTCCTTGAGACATAGAGCTGTGTCTCCCTCATTAATGTGCTGTAGGCGTTACCTACCTCTTGCTACACCACACTGAATAGAGATGAATAAATGATTGTAAATAGAGTTGATACTTCAAGAAAAAAATTTTCGTGACTTTTTAACAAATACTCTCAAACTATTCTATTCAAGGAATTACACTTCATCCTTTCCTATAATGTTCTTGAATAGAATAGTGTGAGCAATGTGGTAAAATGTGAGGAAACGAGACTGGCAGAAGATGATTGGCAGCAGAATTTCTGCCGGGTGGTTGACAATCCTCTGATCCCCATGAACATATAAGAGCAAAAATTTTCAGTCACTTTTTTGAGCTGAACCTATGGGACACGTGTTTAACCTCTCATTGACATTCGGTTTTCTCTGCTGTAGGAAGTCACCTTGGCAAATTGGGCCACTCCAGGATGTAATTTCCTCCAGGAAACTCAGCTTTCTGACCCTCTCAAGCACCCTGCAATCTGTCTTGTATCACTTCTGGTCTGATAGCAAGTATACTTTGCACACAAAACCAAACAGAGGGTAAGAGTAGAATAGAAGATTGGAGGCTGCTCCTGTTGCCTTGGCTGTCTTGACAAAAAAGCACATCCCAATGGAATTTGAGACCTTCATACATAACTACAAACACTGTCTACCAACCACTGTGAAGGGGAGGTGGGAATTCAAGGTAAAACACACCTTCAACATGGAAAAGAAATATGAAGCAGATGGGGTAGCTGTAGGTTTCTACCATCGGACTAGTGGTGGTACGTCACATCTGCCTTCTTGCTTAGTCCATACTGCATAATTACAGTGGACTCTACTGGAAAAATCTTGCATGGCAGGAAAGACATAAGCCTAAGGAAAACTTGCACATTAGGGAAGATATAAGCCTAAGAAAATATGTCGCTAATGCTTATTGCATCTGTGCTGACGAGACAACTCTTTAAGTAAGGTACCTGCTCACAAACCTGGCAACCTGAGTTTGATCTCCAGAAACCCATGTGTTAGGATGGGAGACCTGACTTCTAAAAGTCATGTGTCATGTCATACATGTGCTCATTCTCTCTGTCCCTCTTCCAAATAAATAAACACAAAATATTTTTTTAAAAATAACTTCTTATATCTTTTAATAAAGGCAGTCCTTTGATGGCTTTGGTATCAGTTTTGTTTGGGGAACTTGAGTTATGGCTAAAGGTAGGCCGGGGTCTACAAAACAAGAAGCATGAGTCACATAGACATTTAAAACTGACTTATTTTCCCCATTGTGTAAATGAAGGATTGGAGAGTCAACTTGATGAAGGTTCACACCCATAGTTATACTAGAAACACGGCACACTGCCTTCAAGTCTCTTCCGATGCCTTTGCTTCCAACTGCCTCATTTTTTCTCTTTCATTTACTATTTCTACATCTCATAACCACACTTACAAGTACCAGTTCACATGGAATAAAGAAAACTATGAGCCTTATAAGAAGATAAACTAATGGACTGGTTCAAAAAAACTGTTCTGTGCCTCTCAGTCAGATCTCAATGGTGAGGAGGTCGAGTCACAGTTTTTGCTGAAATTCACAGATAGAGAAGCCAAGAGAAAATGAATGATTTCATGTGGGAGTCAAGAAAGGAATGTGTAGAGAAGGTGCTAGAGAGATGGCTCAGGGGTTAAGCCTTTGCCTTGAAAGCAGAAGGACCTGAGTTTGGATCTTGGATCCCATGCAAAAATGATAATGGCAGAGCCCTGCACTTCTGTCCCTGAAAAGCACAGCCTGCAAAATCCCAGAGCAAAGCAATAAGGGGGTAGAACAATTAAGAGACTTTCAGAGACACACACGGTGCCCTTTTCAACGTGTAACACACACACACACACCCAAACACATATACACATCCCCACCCGCACACAGGCAAAAAAAAAAAAAAAAAGGAATGTGTATGGAAGAACTAAAGATGTTTATTTCCTAGAGTAACTAACAAAATATCACCAGGTAGTCTAGTAAAACAGAAATGATCTTACAGTTCTCGAGGTCGCAGGCACAGCGTAGCAAGGACCCAGGGCTCTTTGAAGCCTTCGAGTAGGACCTTCTTTGCTTCCTAGTAGTTCCTGGTACTTCTTGTCAGCCTGTGGCATTTTTTTTTTTTTTTTGATTGTGATTATGTCATGCTGATGTCTGCTTCTTGTATTACCATGTGGCATTCTTTCCTGATGTTGTCACATGGTGTTTCCTCTTTAAGGGGACACTGATGCTTTTGGAGAAAGATAAGATCTTTGTGTACTGGTAGAGATCCTAGTTTTCAAGTGAGATCCTAGTTGCCTGTCCTAGGGAGTAGAACGTCTGCATGCGTCTCTAGGGGACTGAACTTGATGCGTGTCAAGTTACAACTGTTCCTGTTCAGAAGTTGCTATGATGATGATTCTGGACACAAAGTGTGTTGTTATCAAAATGTGGGTACCAGGTAGATACCCAGGTATTTCAGCTCTCTGACTCTCCGCCCTTGGATTTTCTTCCTGTCTCATGCTCGGCTGTCTTTCCTAGAGCTATGATGACTTTCACATCACGCAAAATATGCAGCGTGGCCTCCATTGTGTCACACGGGGTAGGTGGGGTGTCCTCTGTTGATAAGAAGCCAGAAACCTCGCTCTTCTGGCACCCAATGCAGGGTGAAAAGGCAAAGTCTCTAGTGAATTCTCTTAGACTGTTTTATTAGCTATCCAGAGGGCAGACACGTCCCAGCTATGACACTTGATCTGGAAATCAAAGCGAGTATTTATTTCCTCAGGGAAACATTATCACTACTCAGATATGACTAAGTATCAAATGCTGGCAATCACTGTGTCTTTGTTGCCCCTTTGCAGAGCCAAAGGCGATCCAGTCACTCAGATGAGAAAACACCTTGTGTACTGGACCCTTTCATCAGAGGACTATAGATAAGCATTGTGGGAAGAATGCTTAAAGACCTGTGATTTTTTGCCCCTTCATTTCTGCTTCGAGAAAACTAAATCTCAGACAGAATAAATGATTCAGTTGCTATCTAAAGGCTATCGACCAGGATACAACACAGGGTTGGAACAGTATGACCCTCCGACATCCTTTAAATGACAAAAACAAATGATTTTTTGTTTGTTTTATTTTATAATATCCCTATCACAATGGATCAGGGATTAATTCAAAAGTGGACTCAATTGGCCTGGCTCATGACTCTTCTGGGTACAAGCCATAGGATCTGGGGCCAGTCAGTGGCACATTCCTAGCTCCATCTGCTCATCTGAAAAATGGAAAGAGCGGTTGTTATGGTACGAATATGAAGTGCCCTTCTAGAAGGTTCAAGTATTGATGGCCCCCACCTAGTGTTGTTTTTGAGAGGTGACTAGATGACAAGGGCACTAGGTTTATCAATGGATTTATCCACCGATTACATCCATACTTTCACCGAGCTGTTGATAGAAGTTGGAAACTAAAAGTAGTGCCTAGTCATAGGTAACAATTCGCTGGACTGTTGTTCCTGAAGGACGTAAGTCCTTGCTGTCTTGTTCTCACTTTCTGTCAGCGGCTTACCATGGAAATCCACGCTGGTTGACCACATGCTTCCCATCCTGAAGCGAGGAAGCCTGTTGATCACAGACTGAAAATCCCTGTGAGCCTGGGTACATCTTTCTTTCATGGTTTTCTTCTTTTTTCATATATTTTTATTTATTTATTTATTCATTTATTTATTTCCGCTCATACAAACTTAATAGGTACCCCAGTCCCTTCCCTCCCTCTTTCCACCCCTTCCCAGACCCCCTTGCTCCCTCCCCCCTTTTCCCCTTCTTCCCCCCCTCCCTATCTCGCAGTGCCTCCTACCCCCATCCCTGGAGCATCCTTTAATGTGTATGTCAAACTTTCCTTTGGGTTCTCCTCTCTGATGAAGTGTAAGGACTCAGTGGCATTTCCTACAAGTCTTTCTTGTGTTCCCCTTAAGTATAAGAACACTATTGTGGCTATTAATTCCTAGCTTCTAAGGATCCTAGTGCCTTTAGTCCATGCTAGACTTTGTGGGGTCAATGATGTGTTGGTCATTGCGCAGGTCATGCAAAGTCCTATTATGATTGCTTCGGCCCTAACTTGTGTGTAGTATCCTGCATATCATTGCTTCTCCCCATCTTTAGGCTCTTACAATCTTACTGCCCCCTCTTCCACAAATTTCCCTGAGCTTCAGGATGGGGAGAGATTAGGCTGGCCTAGTTCCAGGTGGTTGATATAGAGTCTCTGATGTTCTGAATTATGGTTTGTTGATTTTTTTTCAGTTTTGCTGCTCCTGCAATGCCCGTGGCTCCATCCTGATGGGTATTGGATGTCACCCCCTGCCGGAGATTAAAAAGCAGTTAAATTGGAGTCTTATTATAAGAGTATATTCAAAGGTAGATGAAATAAAAGTAGGAGACCGCGATGAGGGAGGGGGGGTCAGTCTCCCATTGCAAAATGGTTACTTTCTATCTGCCAGACTATATGCCTTCCCCTTCTGGTGAGATCATACCCCATCCGTTGCAAATGATCAGGAAGGAAAGGTTTTTTAGGGTATTTTTTCACAGTAACAAAAAAAGTAGCATACACGTCACAATAATGTCTGCCCTAAAACATTTATGGGACAGTCAAATCCATCATATGTATAGAATACTGCATCATACATGGAAGGTCATGGGAGGTCAATAATAGCATTATTACCTTTGACCTCATAATAGGGTGTCCTGAACGTAAACATTATGTTCTAAGACAAAAGCCTTGCCATATTGTAAAGTTTCCTACTCACTGTAACGTCTTTTAATTTTTAATTTTGACTTACAGTATGAGAGTACAGTTCATCCTGTCATGGAGAGCATTCAGGCAGCAGCTTGATGTGGCTGATGATATTGCATTAGAAGTAAGGAGGCAGAAAGCGATGAATGCTCTTGCTTTAGAATCTTGAAGGTTGGTAGCAATATAGCAAGAAGGGCAGCTAGGCTCAGGCCACGCATGCAGCCACCAAACAATGTAGCAAAAGGGAATCTCAATGTAGATACCTCTAGCACAGTGGAGGTCCTCTGTGATTCCAAGGAAAGGACCCTACCAACAGCAAGTACAGAACATCAAGAAAATAGGACTAAGAAGTCTCAGTCCTTCCTGGTCTGCTGCTATTTAAAATTCTCTCACCCAAGCAACTTAAGGGAACAAGGGCTTATTGTGTTGACCCACATTTTTGGAGGTGGTAAAGGCCATTAGATGGAAAAACATGGCAGGCAGGGTAAAGATGGTAGCTACTTTCCATTAGATTTTCATTAGGAAGCAAAGAAAGAGAAAGAACAGGAAGTAAGCCTGGGCTGTCAAAGAGCTCCCCCCATTACATATCTCTTGTACCAAGATTCCAAAGCTTTTCCAGAGAGTGCCAATAAGTGGGGACTAAGTCTTCAAACATATGAGTCCCTGAGGGGCATTTCATATTCAAACCATAGTATGGAGTATAGAAAAATTACCTCTGTATTCTATACATCCATTCTTCTACACTGGTTTGTGATTCATTCATTCCATCCAGTGTCATGTCTTGAATTCTATCCCCTGACATTTGTCTCCATCCTTCTCCTCTCTAGTAAGTGGCTTCTGACATATGATAAGTCTATAAAGCAGGTTATCCTGCTTGCTGGGCCATTGGTCAAGCAAACCAAATGACACTTCACTCTGTTGTTTGAGATGAGACAGTCTTAAAGAAGAGTAAGAACTGAAATTGAAATTTATGCATTCAGATTCAAATTCAGGTCCTTTTTCCCTTGTTTGTTATGTGGTCTCACATAGGTCAATCAGTTTTTTGTTTTGTTTTGTTTTGTTTTGTTTTGGATAAAGCTCTACAAACAAGCAAACCATATTCACAAATGAGGAAACTTGAAGTGTGATATATAAATAGAAAGAATACCTTAAAATTGCAGAATAGGAAGAATAGCTTAAATTGTATTCTTCCTGCCTATGACATTTGTTTTGAGGACTGGAAAAACACAAGTATTTATTCATAATATACAGTTAGCTGCATACTTCCGTTAAAGAATGCTGGTGTAAAATCAAACTTATACATCTCCCTGCACTTTTCATGCAGCCATCTCACTAACAACCTCCATCTAGGTTTCCCAGGACCACTATCAGTGACTTTTAAAATCACTGCTGTGCAGGTGATCAGGAAAGGGACAACATGGTAATGTTGAGGAGAGAGGGCAGGCTCTCAGGGCTGAACAGCAGGCGGCATTGCTGTTGGCGGAGGAACAGAGAGACGCTGTGGCTTACCCATGCCATCATGACAAAAAATAGCATGGAAACAGCTGGTGAGCTGTCAGGATGATCTTAAGGAGGAACTGTGAAATCTCTCCGCTTGTGCATGAATTGAGAGTTACGTGGCTAGGACCGGGAGGAATAACCAAGGTGGTACATAGCTCACCCTTCCCTGGCCCTTCTCATTCCTCTACAACACAGTTTTATATCACAGGACCCTTTCACATGAATACACTCCTGTTTGAGTAGAGACTCTGCCTGGGACCACCTGCCCTCCCCCCCATATGTGAAGGAATAGCAAAAGAAGATATGCCTCTGGATTGCTTGCAGATGCATTATAAACACAGCATTTAGGGACATTGGCTGGCAATAATGGCTTTTTGCAAGAGAAATCATTATGTCGTGATGGAGGACCAGCCTGGATTTGATTCCATTATGCAGCACAACTGTTATTTTTGTTTTGTTTTGTTTTGTTTTTTCCCAAAGCTGTCTTTAAGGCTGACACAATTAGCAAATTCAGTGAAAGGGTGAAGGGAAGAAAGGCAGACAAGGCGAGGACACCTAGGAGGATCAGTCTTGAGCGACAAATGAACTGATTTCTGCCACAGCAAGCAAACTCAAGGCCTACCCTCCGAGTGGGACTGCAAAGTGTCTTTCTGCTGAAAACAGTTGGGGTAACTCAAAGTAGCCAAGGTCATGAATATTGTTTATGGGTGGCTGAGGAAAGAGCATTTAGGGACAGGAAAGTTGTTCAGGGTCTGACCTTGAATAGAGGTTGCTGCCTTTTGGCTTTCATGCGAATCATAAATCCCTTTCCCAAGGCAAAAATGAGTGAATCAGGTGCTTTTGAGACTTCCCAACAGCTGTCATTCAGGGATATCGTTGAGGCGATTCATTTTGCTGACCCTCCAATGTCATCATTTAGGAGAGTAGAAAGTACTAAAAAGCAGAGAACAGTGATTCTCCTAGTGCGTGGACAACTCACATAAGCCAGGGAGGCGAGATGAATGAGTTGAAGGGACACATCGTGTTTTCCTTAGATTTTGATATTCATGACCCTATTTTTCTTTGAGGGGTATGGGGAAAGAGGTTCTTTCCATGATGTCAAAGGAACATTCTGGCATCACTCATGGGTGACGATGCTTCTGCATGTCATTTTTTTAAAGCAATGCTATGCTGTTTAATGTGGCTTTTTCCTTTTGTACTCACACAGAAATGTACATATCCATATGGAGAGGAAATGTTTTCTTCCAGACTGGCAATGAGTAGTATTCCCATTTCAGTGTCCATAGTAATTTCACCACTACCAAGAAATGCTTGCTCAGTTGCTGTGATGCGAGCTGTGGTTTCTCATTGCCTTGCTGCTTCTGTTCCTTCTGGATATGTTTTAAATGTAGGGCCTTTTTGTATAAATTATCAATAAGATATTTACAAAACCTATAATGCAGTTTCCAAAGTATGTGTACATTATTAAGATTGTGTAACAAAATGAGGCATTATTTATTATCTTGTTGGAAAAGTAAATTCTATGCATGCACATACATGCACACACATGTGCACATACACATACATGTGAGCATACATAAATCCTCCAACACACAGATCGATAAATAGATAATGATAGATAGATAGATAGATAGATAGATAGATAGATAGATAGATAGATAGAAAGATAGATGATAGATAGATAGACAGACAGATAGATATGCTTTGTTTTCATTTAAAAACTCCATCTTAGCTTTAGCTCAAACATGGGAAGCTTTGTGAGCCTTTATTCTACGTGATGCAGTTGTTTCAGTCAGCCTACATGGTTGCTGATAAATAACCATCAAACAGCTTAAGGGAACGAGGGATTTATTTCCTTACAACAGTCTAGTTACAGTTCTCAGTCCAGCTTGACAGGAGAGCACGCACCAACACCAGGGCTGAGGGAACTGGCCACACCATCACTGTATAATGGCTGAAAGATGGACAATCCTTACTTGCCAGACCAGCATGTCTGGTCAAGTGAACAGAAGAATGCCAACTTTCTTAACCAGGGCCTAATCCCACCTTCCCCATCAGCTAGACAATCTCCTTCGGGTTTGCTGTGGGCTTAATTCAACTACTATTTCTCTCCAAATGTGCCCAGAGTTCAAACCCTCAACAGTCAAGTTGACACCTGTGACTAACCATGACAATAGTCCATCTATTCATAAAGAGGCAGAGTACAAACTGTATTACTTTGACATAGATGAAGCTCGCATCATTCAGACTGGTAATTACTAGCATCAAAGAGCCTAATGGCTCCAAATGAAAAGAACAATTACAGGCACAGCACATTTCTAGAAGACACCACTGTTGACTTTAAGGTAAGGCTGGTGGTTCTATTAATGGTTAGGGGAAATGTAGCAAGTAGGTAAGATTCCTTCTGTATAAACAGTGTTTGCATGGAAGGGACTGTAATACTTGAATTTTGTAAGTTCAAAGGCTTAAATTGAAAGCCAAAGAAGGGAAGCAATTTGACACTTGCTTCTTTCATTGAAAGACACCAAAGGCATGTGGTCATTTTGGCTTTAATCAGCTCCAGACTTTGAGTATCAATTAGAAAACTTCTTAGAATCTTGCCTTCTAACTAAGTGTACTCGTCACTTGTTTTTGAATAAAGATATAAAATAAACTACACTGAAATTGAAGGGCCTGCCTTAGCAAATCTTTGTTCTCACGATTAAAACTTTGGCTTCTCTCTGCTGGCTTCTACACGGTAGCTTGGGCTTCAGGGCAGCTGAGATTGTTTCTGGCCTGGATTAGGTGTAGATGTTCTCTGTGCATTTTGAGTCTCATGTTCACACTGAAGACTCAGTGAATATCTAGGGTTTTTTTTTCTTTGCTGAACCTCCATCATGCATTGAAAACAGAAAAATCATGTTCAACATTTCTTCTCAAATCATACTTTCCACATCCCATTTGCCCAACATGATGGAGCACGGCATGGGAGGAAACACGAATGGTCTATTGATGATTTCACTCATTCCTTCCTTCCTTCATTCATCCATTCATTGTATTAGTGACTTGTTTGGGTGCTATGACAAAGGGTCTGAGGAAAACAACTTAAAGAGGAAAGGTTTACTTTGTCTCCCCAGTCCATCATGGGAGGCACAGCAGCGGGAGCTTCAGACGGTGGCCCCGTTGTATCCACAGTCGGGAAGTGAAGAGAGATGAATGCTCATGTGCAGCTTTCTTTCTTCTATGTAGTCTGGAATGGTGCTATTCACAGTGAATAGGCTGTCTGGCTTCAATGAACTGAATCTAGATCAACACAGGCATGTTGAGAGGCTTGTCTCTTAGGTGACAATCAGGATTAACCATCATACCCTTTCATTCATGTCTTTCCATCAGTACCTCACTATTCAGCCCAGATAGCTCTTACCCTCACTAGGGTCTTCCTACTTTTGCCTCAGAAATTTTGGGATCACCGTTGTGCATCGCCACACCCAGCTTATTGATGACTTTATTAAAAAAGGGTATTTGTTCAAGAACAGGTGTCCTATATTTCGCTGATCTCCTGCAGAGCACAGAAAACCATTCCTGTCTCTAATAGTAACATGAATCTATGAATTCACTAAGAGTTTACTTAAAACTTTTCGGACAACCTATCCAAGATCTCGATTCTGTTGACTGTCTGATCGTATCTCATTTGGTTGAGTCATCTCAGTAATTCAATGCTGTAGTCATGTCTGTTAAGTGAATCTGTAAGGATCTAAGTTAACTTTCCTTAAATTGTATTCTTTCTCCCAGCGACTCTGGCATTTGCCATGTTGCCCCTGGCATATATTACCTCATGATGCTTCTCACTTCTCATCCAAGTTACTGATATAGAAACTTCCAGGTTGGTGCTAAAGACATAATCCTATGGGCAGTCATGTAAGATCTGTCCATCTGTTAAGTAATCATCTGTCAGTTTTCCTAACATGTAAACATTCCCTCTTTTCTCCATTATAATCTTAAATATCTCATTAAAAAACAATTTGATTTGATACTTGCTTATGATTTTTATGTTCTTCCCTTACCATTTCTTTTCCTGATAGGTAATGTATTCCCAAAAAGATAAAATTCTGGGCTGGAGAGAGGGTTCATGGACTAAGTCTCTGCCTTGTAAGCAAAAGGACTTGAGTTTGGATCACAGACTCCACATTAAAATGCCAGCCAGAAATAACAGTGACCGGCACGTTTGGCTCTGGAAGGCAGAGCCTGGGAGACTCCAGAGCAAAGCAAAAAAGAGACAGAGCAATCTTGGATGATTTCTGATGTCCCCCTTGGGTCTCCACAGGCACATACTGTACTCTCTGAAACACACAGACATACACACACACATAAGCTGAGATTAATTTGGTGCAACCATCTTAATGAAGCTGCGTTCTCTTCCTGCATCTCCTCCCAGCATCTAAATGCACAGAGGTCAGGAAGTTAAGCAAGGGCTCATAATGACCAGGCAAGTGGTAAGTGTTTATCTCAGTTGCTGATCATAGTCATTTTGTGAATAACAATGTGTTCCTTTTACTCACTGCTCCTGGCACTTCCTCCTTGCGGACCACTGATTATTATTAATTCTGCCACTGTATTTTGATTCTCCCCCGTCATTGAAATCTAAGATGTCCTTCATGACCAGTCCTCAGTTCTGCTACACTCAGAGTCTTCTGAGATGTCCTTAACAGGACAACCATTTCCACTAAAATCCCCTCAATTTTTTCTCATGTCTAGATGGGCTTTGTTGTTTTGTTTTATCATCTGTTGTGTCCGTATCTTATTTCACCTACACAGTTGCAAATTGACTGAGTCCTCTTGCCTATTTTCAGATCATTAAAATTTCACACATAATATGTGTCCAGTTAATCTCTAGTATTTGATATAATGATCAATTAAATAGTAAATCTGCTTTATAGTGACCAGTAAGTGTTTTGATAATCACACCCAATTTTCCATGCTTTGGGGCAATCCCCTTGACATTTACATAAACCAAATTCTCTTCATGCCAAACAAAAGGAAACAGACATTACTTTTCTTCAATTATGTTAAGGATATTGGACTAGATTTTTTTCATGTATATTGTATATGGTAGATGCTTTGTTTTTTTCTGTTAAGTGCCACAGGGTTCTTGTTGGACAAGGATGATTGTTTCTTTGTTTAGATAAAGTAATAGAGACTTAAAGGTTTAAATAATTTCCTGTTTTGGAGCAGGATGGGCATTTCTACACTGGAACGTTTGGAAAGGATTTTACATGCATAGAACAGAGAGTGGAGAATTGGCTAAATAGACTCCTGGGTCTATTTTTGGCTCTGCCTTTGATCCGCCATGTGGCTTTGACTTGATCTTCTTAGTCTTTCCCATTTGTGAAATTGAGACTCACGTAGGACTGTGCAAAATATGTGTCCCCTAGCTTACCTCCCTCGAAGAGATTAATGAGATAATTTCCCAGTAGCACTTTGATTTTCTCTGATAAAAGAGGTGGAAAAATAGGAAATGAAGCACTTCCTGCTTTATTGATGGTTTTAAAGAGATAGAAGACAGCCTTTTAAACATCATCAAAAAAAAAAAAGCTGAACATCCATGCACATTCACAATCAAGTCAACACCTTCTGTGGGGCACCTGAGGGTCTTCTGATATTTGCCAATGGCTGTTTACCTGGGCGTCTACATATGTCATCTCTGATAATCCTCAGTAGTCTGTGAAAGCCCTCAGCAAGCACTCTTTTGTCCATGTTTATAATCAGGAAACACACACTCGAAGAGGTCAAGTGACTTGTTCTGTGTGGCTTAAGAATCCTGTGTGTAATCCATCTAGGTTTAAGCAAAACCTTTCTGGATTCCAAGTCCAAATTGAAGCATCCTGCATTTCTCTAGTATTGTGAACCTTCCTCTTCTTTATATACGCAGTTTGTTGCTGTTCAGGACAGATTTTAAATTCCACTTTCATTTCCTGTTGCTCAAACTTGAAGTATTATTTCACATTTTTTTTCCTCATCCTTAAATATATTGTTCCTGAAACATTTGATCATAAGATAAGTTTCTTGAGTTCTGTGTCCCTTCAAATAGGCCCCTGGACATCAAGCTCAAGTCGCATTTTTGTTACCGCATGTTTGTTGTATGTGTATTCTCTTTGAGGCAGAGATTCACTATGTATCTATGATTGGCCTGGAATCCTCTGTGTAGACCAGGCTGGCCTCCCACGAGCTTCTCTCTTGCCTCCCACATATTGAGATTTCAGGCATGCGCCTGCCATACTTTCTTCATTCATGCCCTCAGCACAGGAAGTATCTGAAAAGTAGAAATGAATCTCCTCACTTCAGTATCAATGCCTGCCACCATATCATATGCTCAGCAGGTGCTAAATATAGACTTGCTTTAGTGAGTGGCTAGAATAATCATTTATTCTGCATGGGGCACAAGGTCCAGGGTGTGGAGAATATGGGGAATGAAGGTTGGTGCATGATGAGATGATCTGGGATACCAGGCTGTAGAATAAAATTTACCCAGTCGACGACAACTGAATTATAGGCACCAGGGAATGGTATGGGCAGATCTAGTACTGTAGTGTAGATTCTACTTTGGATATCCACAAACTCTTTGCTTTTATGTGGATTTTTCCTTGTCTCTTCAACTCTTCTGGGACCTCCTTCTGCTAGTGCCACTTCCCTAGAGACTCAAGATGTGTGAGACAGGCGAGTGAGTCACCGGAGACTGTTAAGAACACTGGTTTCTCTGATGTCTCGGTTTGTTAACTAAATTGCAGGTTGTAAGCTTTGGCCAGAGACAGCTGACAGGCACCTCCACCTGAACAAGTCGCAGCTCTAAAATGACACGTGCACTTTAGTTTCATTAGAGGAAGTGGTATTATTATTGCCTGGGCCATCACAGTAAATATGGTGATTACATGCACCCCTTGGGACTTGGGGTTGACAGCATAGTGGAGCTGTGCGAAGGCATCTTGGCGAGTGCGCTGACAGAAATGACAGCAGGGAAGATTTCTAGGCCCCTCCGGAAAGAGTGAGAAGTTTCGTATACAAAGAAAGTTCTGGTAGTCTCTAGTGATCTCGCAAGTCTGAATTGTGATGTCCTTCACTTAAGTCATATTTAACATCCCCTTCTCTAATAATCTTTCTTGCATCCCAGTGTCCACACAGCTAACACAATAGCTGCATCTTGCTAATTTTTTTGGTAATTAACACAACATGGCCATGGTTGATGGTCTGTCAGAATCCACATGACCATAGAGTGAGCATTTCTGGATTTCCAGTTATGATGTCAAGCAACACATCCTCCTGAGATGCCTGAAGGGTGACTGTTCGGGTCCTCCGAAGAGTCAAGAGGGGCTAGAAGTACTCATTGGGGCTTTGGTGCTGGGAAAGACTTGTCTTCTTTCTAAAAAATAGTCACTGTTGTTGAAAGGTCATATCTAGGTTGCACTTCCCTTACCTGCCATTTCCTCTCTCGTTGGTGGAGTGAAGGGATTGCTTTCATCTGATGAGGATACTGTCACAGTCAGGCACAGGTGTCAATTTGACAGTTGAGGGTTTGAGCTCTGGGCACATTTGTAGAGAATTGATGGTTGAGTTGAGCCCAGAGCAAACCTGCAGGAGATTGTCTAGCTGATGGGGAAGGAACCAGCCTCTGGTGGGTGAGACTAGCCCCTGAACAGATGAATAAAATACTGAGAGTTGGTTGAGGAAGTTGGCATCCTTGTGTACACTTGGCCAGACATGCTGGTCTAGCAAATAGGGATTGTCCCTCTTTCAGCCATTATGTAGAGATGATGTGGCCAGTTCCCTCAGCCCTGGTGTTGGTGCGTGCTCTCCTGTCAAACTGGACTGTAGACTGTAACCCGACTTTCATAAGAAAATAAACCCCTTGTTCCCTTAAGCTGTTTGATGGTGATTTGTCAGCAACGATGCAGGTTGACTTCAACACATACACTCCTTTTTTTTCTTTGTGTGTGTGTGTGTGTGTGTGTGTGTATCAGAGAGCATTGCATGTGTGTGCCTATGGAGGCCCAAGGGTGATTTCAGGGAATCATCCTGGATTGCTCTACCTACTTTTTGCTTTGTTCTGGGGTTTCCCAGGCTCCACCTTCTAGGGCCAGGTATGCAGGCCACCACCATTTCTGGTTGGCATTTTTATGTGGGATCTGGGATTCGAACTCAGGTCTTTCAGCATGCAAGGCAGAGGCAAACCCCCTGAGCCCTTTCTGTAGTCACTCCTTTCCTTGCTTCCTGTTCCTGGGAATTTCTCCCAGAGCGGTGGCATCCAGGCCTGCTTCATCTTCACAGAAGGCAATAAGTAAAGGAACAGGACTAGAAGCTGGCCACAGATCAGGTGCGGGTCTTGTCCCACACCCATTCTCCATTCATTCAAGAAGCAATGGCATTCTGGCCTTTTAGTCTGTGTCTATCTCTGCTGGCTTGAAATTCAAAATGGAGAGGGCTGATTTACTGGCCCACTTAAACCTCTATGTGTCAGAGTAGCTACTTTACTTTTCTAGTTCTTACGTTGCAATGAGCATTTTTAAAAATTTATTTGACATTCTGTTATGTAACTAAAATAATTTTTTTCAGTATCATTTCTACTCACATATCAAATGGTAGTTCCAGACAGTGACCTACATTAAATTTTCCTTGATGACTTATAGCCTTGCAGATGAATGGACTCTGGGAACTAAGAGCATGTTTGCATATTATTTATAGTTTTTTTTCTTTACTGAATGGTCAGTTGTCATGCACAATTCACTTAATAGGTTTTATTATCGTTATCTTTGCTAGCATCGATGGATCCGATTGTTTACTGGCTTGGAATACATTTTATTTCCATGGGTCTCTGAGTCAAGGTGAGGGATGCTACTATCCATGCAAGCGCAGGAAGCCTTTATTTGAACACAGTCCTTCTGATGGCAGTACCTCATAGTCACAGATCTTGCTGTTGAACATCAGTTCATATGGGTACTTTGAAACATTGAGCCACGCCATTGCTCGGATCCAGCAGTTGAGTCATTACATTTTACAAGACGCTTTTATGATCTGGGCTGCTTCATCCATCCCGGCTCTTCAAAGGGAAAAGGAGCTAAAACTTCTAGGATTTGTAAAGGAGCCTAAATTGATTGTTCTCATTCTCAAAGCAAATTTTCAGAGGAGGTAGTATTTCCCCGACATTGGAAAGAGTAAAGCTGATTCTCAGAAAGTCTGTGTGTGGTCAAGAACAGATTATGGCCCCAACATCAGATCAGGTTTTTACCCAAAAGCCTGTGATTGTTGTGGTTTATTGAGATTTTAAGTAAAACCCAGGATCCTGGTGGAGGAGATAATATAAGTTGTTAAGACTAAATAGAATATTATAAAACAATGCTTGTCTTTATCTAAGTTTGCACTTGTTGACGTTATTGTATTTTAGAGAGGTTCTACTTCTTATTTCTCTTTCCCCTTTCCTTACAGTGCCAAAGAGTTGAGAAAGCTTTGTAAGTGACAATTGCCACTCAGGCCTTGCCTCTGATAAGCAGTGGGGTGTGGCGGGAGCTGTGGCAAATAGAATTGTCACCTTTCTTTCCTCGTGGGCTCTGACTGTTTGATCTATATAATTTATAACTTCAAGTTTGAAATTCTACCATTTTCTCAAAACAACCTCACCTGTATTCCCAGAACTAAGGAGCTCTAAGTAAGTCATGAATTTAGACCACTCTAGGCTACATATACATACATATAGACCCAAGTTTACACATGCACACATAGAGAAATGATCACATATAAACATTATATACATGCACATACTTCATATATTATTTGTATACAGACATACACACATATACTATTTATATACATATATATTATATATTACATTTGTATATACATAAATATGACACACATGCATATATACACCAACACATATGAACACATATATACATTGGAAACATCAACTGCACATGAGAAACTTTGTTTGTCACTTTAATATAAAAAGTTATTTCACATAATTATGTATCATCCATTTAAAAGTAAAATACATGTACAAGCCCACTGAAGTCTATGGGTTCTGAATTTCTAAATTATTGTATAAATAATTTACATTGTATAAAGCATCTACTAAGTAAGCAACTAGGGAAAACAATAGCATTTATGTCATGGTTTGAAATGTGTCCCCCACAAGCTCATGAGTTTGGGAACATGGCACCTTTGAGAGGTGGAGCCTTGCTGGAGGAAGCAGTCACAGGGGGGGTGGACCTTGAGATGAATTAGTCCCACTCTACTTCTGTGAAAGGTCTGCTCTTGGAGTAAGTGGTCTCGCAGCTCTCAGCCTCCAAGATGTCTGTAGTGACTTAGCCTGCCTCTCATTTCTGCCAGCCAGCCATGCCTTTTCCATCATGGAAGACTGTTTCTCCCCTCTAGAACCAAAAGCTGAATACATTCCTCCTTTCTTTTTGCTTGACTTTGTGTGTTCTCTAGTAGCAACAGAAAATACTAACTAGTACAGTTTACTACTCGTAGAATTGAGCCTTCCAGAGTCAGTACCTTTGGGGTACTGTGCCTGTTTGTGATAGACACATGGTCCGTTGCCCTCCAGATGCCCTTCACAGAGCAAGGCCAAGCCTGCTCAGCTGAAGATGGATCAGAACCCGTAGTCTGGTGAGCAGTGATAGCATGGTCCATCTAATAGCAGTTGAGCCAAAAGTGCATTTTGTTACCTGCTAAGGAATGTGTCTGTTCTTGCAGCTGACTTTCTAAGATGTTAGGCTATGTGTTTTCCTGCAGAAAATTTCAAGTCAGTACAAAGTAGAGTGTCTAGCAAAGTCTACACTTGAGGATTTGGAGAACGGTGAGTCTGTCTGGTTGCTGCTGAGACTTGGTGGCTAAGCTTAGTCATGCTCCAATTCCCTATCTGTGTTCTTCTTTCTCCCTCTTTAAGTTTTTCACTTTCTTCAGGCCACAGTCACTGCTTCTCCGTGAACTCACGGAAGCCCCTGCGCATCAATACAGCCAATTAGCAACACTAAGATCACGGCTAGTTGCTGAGTCAACGATACTCTATCCCTCTCTGGAATGAGAGCTTCCTCAGTGGTCTCTGACCGCTGATGAGAACCAGGGGTCAGTGCACGATGAACCGTTAGCCCTCCTAAGCAATCCTAGCTCTTCCGCTTCAAGGGCGATTCCTACTGAAGAAAGCGAGGGAGTCGATGGGAGCACTTGGGAAATAAAGGATGTTATTTATATTATTTTGAATCTATGGTTTCTAAATTCCATAAATGTAATTGTGCTATCATGGAAGAAACATTTGCAGAGGGCTGTAAGGAAGTCCTTTGGGCAGGAGAGAAAATAGTCTTTAAGATTTCGCCTGTTCATGAACCTTAAGAATTCTTTCTTGTCTGCATACTCCATGCCCAGGGAGCTTACCTTAGCAGGAGGATTTTTTCTGTCTAGGCAAAATTAATTAGGTTGTAGAAAGAATTCCATTTGGTTGACTTTTATAGGATATTTGATGACAAATATTTCCTGTTCATCCCCCATCCCCAACCATTGAATTCTGTTTCCATGCCTGTATTTTTAAATTCTATGTCCTGAGCTGCATCCACTTAAATACATCCAATTGTTCTAGTAAACTTGAGCTGCTACGGTCAAATACCTTAAAATGGATGACTTAATCAGCAAATTACATATTTCTCAAAGTTCCGAAATCAAACTCTGTTGTAGTCTCTGCAAGAGACATGTTCCTGATTGATAGCTGGCTGATTTCTTGTTGTTCCCTACATTTGGAGGAATGGCCATCTCTCTACTCTTTCATCTTAAAACACTCTAGCCCCAGGTCTGGAGAGATGGCTCAGGGGTTACACCTCTGTTTCAAAAGCAGAAGGACCTGAGTTTGGATCCAGATCCCATGTAAAAATGCCAGATAGAAATGGTGGTGGTCTGCACTTCTAGCCCTGGAAGGCAGAGCCTGGGAAACCCCCGAACAAAACAAAACAAAACAAGATAGAGTAATCCTGAATGATTACCAAAGCCATCCCGTGTCTCCACAGGCACACACAGTACCTTCTGACACACACACACACACACACACACACACACACACACACACACACACACAACTAATCTACCCTCATGACCTAATTACATTTTAGAGCCTCCAGCTCTAAATACATGACAGTGGGACTAGAGGAAGGAAGAACAAGAACATTCAATCCAAGGTTTCACTCAATCCTACCTTTTTATTTTCTGCTCTTGGCCTGATCTTTCTCCAAAAATACGTAGTATTTTCTATCTTGAAATGCACTGAATGAATCTTTTGCCTCTACGCCCTGGGATAATTTGTCAAGGACTGACCAAAACACTTTATTTGGCAATACCATATGTTTTAATATTTTAATTTAGGAACTATGTACTTTTGAATTTTCACTGGTTCCAGCCTACTTGGTGATGATATGTTTTTCTTAGTGATTACTATTCTTCAAGTTACTGTCACACAATGATTTTTATTTACCTTCATCATCCAACAAGCTCAGGGACATAACCTTCTCTGTTAGATGAGAGAACTCTGCCTAAAATCCTTATAGCTTGCCACAGGATGTGTGCTTAGTGGACAATTAGAACTTCTATTCAATGCTGTTTCCACTATGATAAAGTATAGTTTATACCTTGAAAGCTGAACAATGTTTGGTTTATTTTATCTCACAGCTGATGTGTTTTTCCATAGTGTTTGATCAATGTGTACATCTTTGCAAAATTTCTGTGGCTCAATTGTCACTTGTGCAGAATTGATTTGGAGAAATAAAAGTATTTTCAGGTGACTAGAATGCAACCTTGCAAAAGGACCTTTAAATTGGCCAATTTAATGCAAATTTAAATGGTGGTAGTTGCAGTACAGACCACTTATGCCGTCCCTAAGCTACTATAATAGATGACTGGCTCCCCAATGGACAGGGCTGTCTCTAAATGAACCAGTCATTGAATAGGCAGGACAATGAATGTATATTCACTGAGAAGCTGGCATCTTGGGTCTTTTAAAGGTTAAAGTTATGATTAATAGGAACCTACTGATTCACTTAACTAATAAAGGTGTGGATCAATATCTATCGCTATAATCTCAGTTTTATCGCTTCTTGGCCTGTTGACTAAGAGCAAGTAGATTCCTCTTGACTTTGAAAAGACCTTGGAATTCTGAGCCATCACTCTTATATCCACAGAGCAAGTTCCATGAATGGAAGCTTCAGTCAGTAGGTGATGTAAATGAACACCGCGAGAGGCCCAGTTCCCCTCCCATCTTGGAAAGCATTCTAAAGACAACCACAGCAAAGACTGAACCATGGATGGAGACAACACTCCGTGTTAGACTGTTGCTTGCTGGGGAATGCACAGGGACTTCTTCCATTCTGTCAGGTGTCAGCTGAGCATCTTGAACATTTTATATGGAAGATCTACAAAATAAAATATGCGTTTCTTCCCTTATAATTCTCATTTTAGGACTAGGGAAAATTGTTCCATTAAAAAGCAACATTATAAGTCTCTGCCTTGCAGGCGGAAGGTCCTGAGTTCAAATCCTAGACCCCACGTATAGACGCTGGATGGAAGCAGGGGCGGCCTGCATTTCTGGTATTGGTGGGGAAGAGCCTGTAAATCCTGGGGCAGAGTAAACAAGGAGGAGGTGGGGGCAGTCCATGGTGGTTTCCGAATTTGTCCGTGGTTCTACACACACATACATACATACACACACATACATACATACACGCACAATTGAATAAATAATAAAAAAATTTTAAAAAGCAATATTAAAATGAATGAAAGTAAACAATTAGTTCATTATTAATGGACCCTGGAATGGAGTTCTGAATAATCAAAGATGACCGTGTGAGGGTATGTAGTGGAAATGCTAAGATGTCTATAGACTCGTGAAGCCGGATTGAAAAGGACGAGTTATTCACTGCAATAATCTCCTTTACTGATGCAAAGAGTATCTCATACAGCTCAGGGCTGGGGAAAGAGAAGGAATCCGTCCTGTCTTTTAAGTGGTTGCTGGGCTCTGTGAGGACCACTTTCCTGCCACGGAGCTGCTGTTGACTCTATATCGTCCTTGTGTCTGATTCACTCGGGAATCTATAGATTTTTCCTGAGTCAAGATATATTCACATCCTAGAGATTTGTCTACAAGTAAAAACTCAAGATTCCACTGCCTGGAGACTAAAAAATGGTTACATGAGAACTGGACTAAAATGTATCTCAATGGACAGAAAAGTACCAAGGCTTATTGAGATGTTGCTATTTTACCTAAAAGAAATCAAATAAGCCAGACTTTACATTGGTTGTCTATACACACACACACACACACACACACACACACACACACACACACACAATGCACATGTACACAGATATGCATCTTTATTTCTCTAGCTTCTGTGTTCCTCAGCTTTTCAAATGAAATCATATGAAATCTTCACATTAATGAATAAAACTGTAATGTACTCATAAAGAAAGAAGAAAATAACTGTAGTGCTGCTTAAATGCCGTTACAGAATGTTTATTATACTTAATGTGGTTTCACTACAGATTCCGTGAGCACTTGTGTATCTACAGTTGTTGATTGCTCACTGAAGACTAGCTGTGTATGCTATATCAGCTCATGATGCTGTTCTTGTATCCCAAGGCTGTTTTCTTAATTTGCCTAACACTGAGAATTTGATAGGGAGACTAGATTTAAATAAATTTAAATTAGGAAATATTTCCTGATAATTCAATCAAAAGGCCACATAGATGCAAATGATTCTCAAAGCTGGCAAGGCTGACTCTTCAGAAAGCAAGACTCGACTATCTGTGCTCTGTTTTTTAGTGGTAGGTTTGGAGCGTCTTTGCTAATACTTACCCCATGAGAGAAGGAGAGCATGTCTGCTTGGAGGTTTAGATCATGTTCCCCCTGCAAAGGCTTGGATGCTGTTGTAAAGGTCAGCAGTGTGACTCTTCTTTCTTCTTCCCCCTTCTCCCCCCTGCTTTGATGGGGGTGACTGAGTGAGTGGTGGGATGGGGGTGGTAGGACCAAATCAACCTTTTGATTTTGCAATGCTGATCTGATCCAAGAGGAAATAGTCCAGTGGTGATGGTTGACAAAGAGAAGAACCATAAAGTATCACCCGGATGAAATACCTACCTGCAACCCTGTCTCCAGGGCACATACACACACTGCAGTCTCTGCATATAGACAGGTTACTGCTGATGTATGAGAGTCTCCTGGCTATTCTGTTTACAATAACTAGGAAAGGAAAAATGAGCCCCTAGCTTAGTGTGTTCGGCCCAAGATGATGACACAGTAGCTTCCCTTGCAGGTAAACCGAGAGAGTTCAGTTAGTCACCATTTATCATGTCTTACAGATGCATTGGAGCCCTGCAGACTGATCTATTCAGTGGGGTGCAATGCTCTTCTCTTATTTCATAGAATAAACTGGAATCTTAAACTCAGAGGGATGCTTGCTGTCTTTTAGAGTCTCAAGGCTTCAGCGTGTACGTACATGAGTCATGTTCACAGAACTAGATAAAATTTCAGAAAGAGATGTCATGTCATTATAATTTTAATAACTTACAACTTCGCTCCATCTCTTCCATTATCAGAGTCTTACTAGCTACCATCATTTCTTGCCAGAAGCCTCTAATTTATTTCTCTGCTTCCATGGCTGACCGCCTTCAAACAGTGTTAGGTTGAGTTGATTTTAGTATCTTATTCACCCTCTGTGGGATCCAAGGTAGATTAGTCCATGCCTAATTGGAGGAGCTTTTATATATCTCATCTCTTAATAGAAGGGTGCTCTTTCTGCGAGATAATAGTTTTGAAGGGGATTCAGGATGCAGTAGTTATCAATAGGCCTGATTTGAGCAAAATGGCACGTCTCCTATACGTACCAAGTTGCAGGAAGTAGCATATGACTTACAGATAGGCAAAACATAACAAAAACCTCAGATTTGTTCTGAGACAGTCCCTTGGAAAAGGGACTCCTCTCCTCTCTATGTGTCATAGTAACTGCACTGACTGTGAAGAATCTGAAAAAAACACCTCATTCTGGGTTCTATTACCCCTGGGCCATGGGACACATAGACTGAAGTGTAGCAGGACTGGAACACAGTCCTGACTACTCCAGCCAGTTACCTCTTACCTCAAGATGCCATGTTGCATTCTCAACATTTTCTATGGTAACTCTTGTCAATCATCTATGAAGTGGATCAGTTCAAGGTCATCTGTAATACTCGTAGGAGCAGATGTGATAGATTCTCTTCATTTGACCCTCCCAACTCCTGTTTGAGTTACTAGGAGCATTTGAACATAAACTACTTGTCAAAGTAAGAAAAAGATACATTCACAAATCACAAGAAGATTGCACAAGAAAATTCAGCAGACTCTTTTACTGCAGGCTCAGAGAGTGATGATCTCAGCCTGTAGGTCACATGATCTGTGGTATAATTACCCAAGTTGGTCCTTGCAGTACAAAAGCAGTCAAACTCAATAAAAAAAGAATATAAATAAATGTAGCTGAGTCTCAATAAAACTTTATGTAGCTGAGTCTCAATAAAACTTTATTTACAAACCTTAAAGTGATTCATACACACACACATACACACACACACACACACACACACACACACACACACACACACACACACATATATATATATATGCTTAGTATATAGATTCTTGCTCCAGGTTAATCTGTCTCCTACAAATTTGCACATCTTTCCTCAAACATATCATTGACTATTATCACAGGGGATAGAGGAATGATTCAGTGCATAAAGTGTTTGACATGCAAGCCAGATGATCTGAGTTTAGATCTCTGAATCCCACGTAGAGGATGGTAGCAGGGCCTGGAGAGATGGCTCAGGGGTTAAGACTCTGCCTCACAAGCAGAAGTCCTGAGATCAATTCCCAGCTCCCACATAAAAATGTGGGCAGAAATGGCAGCAGCCCACACTTCTGGCCCTGGTGGGCAAAGCCTGGGAAATCCCAGAGTGAAGCAAGAAGGAGGTAGAAGCAATCCATGATGATTACCAAAGTCACGCTTGGTCCACCACAGTCACACACACACACACACACACACACACACACACACACGCATACATGCATACACAGACCTTCCACCGTCTATACTGTCTTTTCTGATGATCCCTCATATTGAATCTCTCATGTTTGAAATGCATGTACTCATTTTTTTCTCAACAAGAAAATGGTAGAGCTTACACTGGAGATTTCTCTGTGGAAGTAGCCGGGAATGTCCTACTTATTTAAGCAAGAGTGCTTGCCTGGTGTTTGTATTCTCCAAGGACCATTCACCCTGAGACCATCGTGTCTCATAACTTGTCACTTGGAAGTTAAATAAATAGTGAAGACCTTTGGAGACTAAAGGTTTCTTTAGAACCACAGAATAGGTCTTGTGGGTTACCCATTGTTTACAGATGCTTTCATAAGGCAGCTTCTAGCATCCTTGCTTGGCCTAGAATATCCATTTCCAAGACAGAGAATTTCTCATGTATTGCCCACTCAACTGATCATGCATGTTGTGGAAAATGACAAAAATACCCACTTGGAAGTAAAAGGCCATGAGGTGGTAGGAACTGTAGGTTTAATCTGATCTTATTTTGCCAGGGCAAGATGCAAAGTTTTATTAGAACTTACCTCTTTCTGGCTATGTAGACTTACAAAAATGTTTTTTTTAAAGTATTTTCTTTTTATTATTATTAATTATTTTATTCAATTGTGCATGTGTGCACGTGTGTGTGTGTGTATGTGTGTGTGTGTGTGTGTGTGTAGAACCACGGGTGAATTCCGGAACCACCATGGACGCCTCCACCTCCTTGTTTACTCTACCCCAGGATTCACAGGCTCCGCCCTACCAGGACCAGAAACGCAGGCCGCCACGCTTCTGCCCGGCATCTATACCTGGGGTCTAGGATCCGAACTCAGGACCTTGCGCCTGCAAGGCAGAGGCTTAACCCCTGAACCACCTCTCCAGCTCCGACTTACAAAAAGTTTATGCAACATTTATATCTAGAAAGTTGGTCTTTAACCAATGTGAAGAGAATAGTTGACAGATTACCAGCAACACTTATGGTTCATCCTGGACTCCAGGGGTTAGACTACAATTTCGGCCCATTATATATAAACATAGATACACGGGCAGCGTGTGGTAGGTAAACACACCACACAGGCAGGATTTTGTGGAAAAATCACTTAAATTACATGTGAAAAACTGTATGAAATGCTTGCTGTATGGATGTTTGTTGCATGGTTGAAATTTATAAAGTTTCTAGTGTAGAATTTTTCAAATAGTGACACTATCAATATTGTAAGTTAGTTAATTCTAAATTATATATTATTGGGTATTAAATAGCATTACCAACCAGAATTCACTGGATGCACATGGCATTCAATCAAAAAAAAATAAGCTGGCATTGTTAATTCTTCTTGGGGACAGAATCCCCTCTTGTTTAAATAGCAGACCTAGTGGTATTGAGACCCAGATGCAAGAAAATGATGTCCAAACTTACATGAACATCTGAAACACTTTGCTGGCTTGTTCAGATAGAAGTCACCAAGCCCCAACCCAGAGCTTATGATCCAGAGAGTCTGGCATTAAATGGAAGAATTCAAAATTTTGGAATGTCCTTGGTGACACTCAGGCTTCTGTTATACCTCACGTTGTAGGAAGGCAGGCAGAATTTTTTAAAAGAAATTCTAGATGATTTAGACTGGAGAGATGGCTTAAGGGTTAAAAAACCTTTGTAGGTGTAAGCAAAAGGACCTGAGTTTAGATACCCAGATCCTACAGTAAAAAAAAAAAAGGCTAGGCAGATATGGCCTGCACTTCAGAAGCCTGAGCCTGGGAAACCCCAGGGCATAGTAATTAAGGAGGAAGAACAATCCAGGATGATTCCTCCTGTTACCCTTGGGCTTCCACAGGCACACACACTCCAGTGCCCTCTTACACACACACACACAGAATTCTAAGTGATTTGAAATGTGTTTCCTAATATTTGAGAACTTTACTTCTGTTAGTGGGATCTTAGGGTCATTGGCTGATCCCTCATGATGCTGCAGAATTTCTGGGGAAAGCGGGGTCTATGTTGGATTTTACTCCACAGTGCACAGCCCTCCCGTCAGCCCTCCCTGTCAGCTGTCGCTTGGATCCTGCCAGGAAACTGCTACAGGTCTTGGTCAAAACATCCAGTTTCCTACAGAAATGAAGGTGGACTTTCACTGTGCACTGTCACTTACTCTGACCCTGGAGTCAGGGGATGAGAAATAGACATTCAGAGTGAATTGAAGGGCACAGTGACTCGGGATGCCAGTTTGTCACTGGCGACAGCCAGAATGGTGTCTGTGGCTTGCAGCTTGTTGGCTCACACGGGCTTCCCTTTCCTTCCTTGGTTCTCTCCCCTCCAGGTCAGAGTTCCTGCTGTCCTAAGCTGTCACCTCCACCCTTTCTGTCCTTGTAAAATTTGCTTAGCTTTGGAGATGGAGCTGTCTTGAGCTATTTATCAGTCTTATCTCTCATGGCCCTCTAGTTAGCATTGCAGACAGTGCATCTAATCTGCTGTAATTGATTGACCTCCTGCAACCAGGCATCACATGGCAGCCAGGAGCCGAGGTGGCTGGAACTCTATGGGGTGGATACAGAGGTCCCTCTGACCTACACAGATTTGGGGAGACAGAATTCATTCCAGTGGCATTGCGTATGAATTTTTAAAGGATGGGTTTGGAGCCTAATGATCTTGAATGGGAGGGAGTCACTCTGAGCTGAGCAGTATCTGCAGGAAGTGGCGGGTGCCTGTGACTCCAGTGTCCCTTAGGATACCACTTCTCACTCAGTCATCCCCACAAACACTGCAACGCTAGTCAATGTCTGCATCCCACCATGCACATCATTGCTGCATCGTTCTTTGCAGCACACTTCACAGTTGGCTAAGATTTTATCCATTTGACTTAATAGATATCATTGAATGTAGATACTATCATCTCCTGGTATCTTTTCCTCACTTCTGAAGATAGCTTGTGACTCAGCTAACAAGGGACTAGCTCAGGACAGTCGGATAGACAAAACAATGTGGGGCCTCAACTTGGCTTCTTGGCTTCTGAATCTAAATCTCAAACCCATTTAAGATCCAGAACAGATATTGTCTTCTTTGCTGATCTTCCTGCCATGGCCATAGTGAAGCTTCTGAAAGGAGAGAACAGGGTATTCTCAAAAGGTGATAAAGGAAGTCCAAACCACCTCTCAACTTCATAACCGGGATCGCTCCTCAAGAAAGTCCTTAACAATAAGTAGTGCCACACATAACAAGTGTATATCTGGTTCTTGTTTACAAGTAATTGTCCTAGGGGCTGGAGAGATAGCTCAGAGGTTAAGCCTCTGCCTTGCAAGCAGAAGATACTGAGTTCGAATCCTGAATCCCAAGTAAAAAAATGTGAGTGGCAAATGGCGGCATCCTGTACTTTAGGTCCTGAAAAGTAGAGCCTGAGAAACTCTAGAGCAAAGCAAATAGGAGGTAGAGGCAATCAAGTGATTTCCGAAGTCACCCTTAGGCCTCCACAGCCACAAACACAGTGCTTTTTGACACACACACAAATGGTCCTAGGCATAGAAAAAAGATATTGTCTCATTGAAAAGCTAGGCTAATGATCTTCACTGAAAGACAGCTTATAGACAAATAGAACCCAAACTGTGTTCTACTAAATGCAGATTTTATTCCAGAGAGTGTCAATAAAATCCTCCCTTAACTGAAATTGCCTAGTGAGTCAAGTAAGTTATACCTCATCATTTTGTAGTTTGCATTTATAAAGCAAAATAAGATGATATATTTTGCCTAAAGCTTCCAGAACATTTTTAAAATTATATTTTCTATCCTATACTCCATGGACACTGTTTAGATTCTCACGATGAAAACATTGTTAGTTTCATTCACTTATCATCTCTAAATTTTACAAACATTTTCTGAGTGCTGGAAGGATCTCTTCATTCGAAGACCTGCAGATGGGTTAGATAGCATGATTGGCAGGTCTAGTGGGTTTAAAAAGTATATTATATAAAAAGCGTGTCTCATTATATAAATATGGTCTTGTGCTATATCATAGCAATGCTGTCAATCAACAATGAACAGAATGTGCAAAGGTCAACCTATGAGATTTTATCACCTGGTCACATTATAACTGTATGGACACTGTACATACTATATTTGCATCATGACCAAGCTGTCTAAAGATATGTTACCCAGAAGGCATTCCTGTCCTGAATCCATGTGACTGTAACTCAATTATAGAACATAAGACATGGAACAAAGTTGGCCCCTGTGCAAATCCCATGAGTTGTACAGTCCCTGACATGGGCCTGGATGCTGGGTTCTTGTCACCTGAATTCAGTAGTGGAGAACTGTGAGAGATCAAAGGATTCATTCTACTGAAAAATATGCACTAAGTGTTTGATCCTCTGGGTCCTGCTGCAGTGATAGCTCCTGACACTTGGGGACACGGATCCCACAAGCATCAGTCCTCAGTCGTTGCCTGTGTCTGTTGATTTGCTGCTAGCCTCCCAGCATGACCCAGTCTCCCAATTCCCCACTGCTAGGAGTCTGTGGGATCTGCTAGTCCACACCCATGAGGGTACACTGGTTGGTTCTCGTGTCAACAGTTAAATGTGAGGCCCTCCCAGTGGCGTTCAGAGGACTCCTGGCTTCACCCAAGAAGGTTGCTGTTTCCTATGAGCTTGTAGTGAGGAGAAAAATAGTGGCCCATAGAACCATTTGTTGCTTTGTGTAATAAGGGCTCTACTTCAACATGGTTGCTCGTGGCCCTCCAGTGTGCAGGCATGAGTTGCACCATTTAAAAATTTTTCTTTCTTTATTTATTTAGTGGGTGTATGTGTGTGTGTATGTGTGTGTATGTGTGTGTGTGTGTGTGTGTGTGTGTGTGTGTGTGTGTGAATGTGTGTGTATCAGAGGGCATTGTGAGTCCCTGTGGAGGACCAAGGGTGACTTTGGAAATCATCCTAGGTTGCTTCTATCTCCTTGCTTCACTCTGGGATTTCCCAGGCTCCACCCACCAGAAGTGCAGACTGCGCTTCATTTCTGCCTGGCATTTTTTACGAGGGACTTGGATCCGAACTGGAGACCTTCTGCTTGGGCAACAGAGTCTTAACCCCTGAGCCATCTCTCTAGCCCATGAGTTGCATCATTTGCACATCACTCTCATTGTATTACTGTCCAACACTGCCCAGGAAGTTCTGCTGGACCAGTGGGGCTGATCTGGAGGGAGCGCTGTTTCCCATGCATGTCTCCCTGGCATGCAACGGAGGTTCTCGGTTTTTGCTTCTGTCAACTGTAATTTTCTGAAATAGCAGATGGTGCATTCTGCATTCCCCAGGGTACTTTGAGCTAAATGAAGAGGTAGCCTACACGGAGCGCTCTGTTCTTGTGGATTTTTTTTTCCCTTGCCTCTGTGGATTTCTGATCCTGAGGTGTGACCCCCCCACTATCTGAGCCATCCTTTGGGTCACCTTGGCAGCAATAACAGTAACCTGGCAGGTTGTGGCTGAGAAAACTGGAGCTGGACTCATTGGAAGAGTCAGGTGGTCTCATAAACAGTTATTATTGATGAGGAATGACCTACTTGCTATTGGAAAACAGCTGTTTCTGTACCATTTGGTTTTTGTTTTCTTGAACACACTTGAAGATGGTTGGTAACGTCTTCTGATTTACCACTTGTCTTTCTTGTTAATATCTAGGAAGCTCATAGATTGAAGCAATTGCGTTGGTAGCAACTTTAGTGGTGATGGGCGTGGGATTATTAAAATTTATAGCTGCGCCGTTTCTGAAGGTACATTTTGCCTGTCTTGGGGAGGCTTGGAAAAGGCACCCAGGAATGTGGAAAGACAGCAACCTCCAGATTGTGACAGGAAATCAACCCTACAAAAAATATTTTATGCTCTGTTGCTGAAATTTACATTTAGTTTCATCAGTGTCTGCCAAAGCAGCTTCCTTTAGTCCACACTACTATCTTCAGTTGTAGTAACGAGAAGGGCTGCGCTGTTCACTGCTATCCGGAGGTGTGCCCAGCCCGGAGGTAGATGCTTCGTGCACAACCCACACAAGCTTCAGAGGTAGCAGCATGCCTCTCCCTCTCACTGCAAGCTCTTCCACTGAAGAGAAACCAGAATTTCAATAACCTGCCCAAGGGCATGCGGTTTTAAGAGCCAGAGGAGTTATTTGTACTACGCTGTGCTGAAATCCAGGTTCATTTGCTGAACTAATTGGCTCTTTCAGTGGTCTCAGATATTTGTGTGTGTTTGCATACTTGCATGTACATATATATATATATACACATATGCATGCATGCATGTATGTACAAAAGGAGTCTTGACTGTGTGTGCCTGTGGAAGCCAAAGGGTGACATCATGAATCCTCCTGGATTGCTCTACGTCCTTATTGTTTTGCGCAGTTTCCCAGCTCTTTCTTCCAGGGTCAGGATGGTAGGCCATTGCCATATCCATCAGCCATTTTCTTTTTACATGGAATCCGGGAACTGGAACTCAGGTCTCTTTGTTTGTGAGGCAAAGGCCTTTACCCCTGAACTGTCTGTCTCCCCAACTCCCCAACTGTACCCCCGGATTTTTTTAATGGACAAATAACGGCATAGCCTCCTCTGATCTCATTCACTTTGTAACTGTGTAATGCATGATTGCTTATCAAGTGTTGTAGAGGGATGTAATAGACATGGCTCAGTCAGAAAAGCACCTGATTAGCAGGTGTAAAGATGTGGGCTCCAGCACCCGTGTAAAAGGCTGGGCTTAGGTGTACATGTCCGTAACCCCAATGCTGGAGAACAAGGAGAGAAAGATATGTGGACTTCACTGCCAGCCAGTCTAGCCTAAAGCACGAACTCCAGGACAATGAGGTAGCTCTGTCTCAGAAGAGGTGTGTAGCATTCCTACAGAAGGCTGCCATATTGTCTTCTGGTCTTCACATTTGCAAGCAATATGTACATGTATACCTGCATACCCTCAAACACACACAGGAAAACACACAAAACATGTAAGCACAAACATGTGAACATACACATGCATACATATACAGTATATATACAGAAAGCAAGAAAACCACTGCAGCATTCAGCATATTAGTTGTGCTACTTCATTACAATAGCCACGTAAAGAATATCAAACCGATACCTTGTTCCACACTGTTTTATCAAGAAGTAGATTCAGAATAGTTAAGTCACATGCGCAAGGTCAGCCAGAGTCAATGCCAAAGCTAATGCATCGATCCCTCACATCTCTTTTGTAGACACACGAGACAGCAGTTTGTTTTCACGGCAGCTGCACACGATAGATTCAAGCCCGGGGAACTCTGTGGGTATTTGCCACGAGGCTCCTATGACTTCCAATGAACTGAAACAAAGAGCAGCGAGCCCTGGATTATAGTGCCACTGTGGTCCCGTGACAAATGACAAAGAGATTGCGATAATGAAATCTTATTACTGTGAATAAAGAGAGCACATCTGAGGTCTAGCACAGCCACAGTTACCACTGTGGGAAGCCAGATGAAACATCTGGGCCAGGGTCTCCCGTGAACTCGGCTCTGTTCAGGCAGGATGAAGACAGTCTTTCAGAAACAGTGATTACCATAGCAAATGTGTGGCGCCACAGATAAGGACCAAATATTCCTTCTGAAGGAGATTACATCTTCCCTTTTCTTGAATCTTTGAAGGATCTTGTGGAAAATCTGCCCGAGAATACATTGTGCTCATCAGCCAACTCACTGAGCCAGAACTCTGCTTCTCTCTGTCAATGAAACACTGCAGAGAGCTGGCTGAAAGGTTTCCTGACCCCCCTCCAAAGTGTTCTCTATCCATGATTAATTAGTGACTCAGAGGCTAACTGAATCACCAGCACTCTTTTTTTTATGGACCCCCCATTTGTATGGTGGCTTCTCGTGGCACAATGCACAGCCCACATCTGTGGAGTGGGCATACGAATAAGGGCAGCTTTGGGGGTGTCCTCCCAACTCCTCCAGTCCTTTCGTTCTGTGACTCAGGCTATTCTGGTTGCCTATTTACGCACACGGATATCAACGCCCACCCTGTCACCCATCTCCACACCTTAGAAATGAATGCTAAATGCCAATCTCTGAGAGCGGAAAAGTCATGTTGTCCTTTCTGAGCTCCTGGAGGGTCCCGGAGGAGTTACAAGATAGATGATCATGCTGTTAATTGCTGACGTGTGCTGCGTAACTGAGAGCCCAGAGCTCTGTTCATTTCCTCAAGCATCATTTTCAATGCTGGGTAACTCGTTCACCACGAAGGTATATGGTGCAACAGACCAAGACTGAGAATATAATGGTCTTGGGAAACAGAGACTGAAGAAATTACATGTTTAGCTACCATTTAGGAGACATTTTTTTATGAAGTTCCAAAAGTGAAAAATACAGAGCCAGCGAGAGAGGACTTTGTAAATAAAGGAGCTTGCTTGGTGACTTGAGTTCAAATCCCTCAAATCCATAGAGGAAGGAGAGAACTTTTTTCTTTGCATGTGTATGAGAGAGAGAGAGAGAGAGAGAAAGCAAGAGAGGGAGAGAGAGAGAAAGGGAGGGAGAGGAAGAAAGGGAGAGAGAGTAAGCTCTGCCTTCCAGAACTGGAAGTGCAAGTTGCTGCCATCTGCCCAGTGATTTAAAACTGGGTTTTAGGATCCAAACTCAGGTCCTTGTGCTTGACAGCCAGTGGCTTAACCTCTGAGGTATCTTTCCAGACAGAGAACTGATGCTTGAAAGTTATTTCTAACTTCTGCAATGTACGTATTTGTGCACACACGCATGTTTGCACGTGCGCACACACATGCAAGCACTAATAATAAAGAAAGAAACACATGCCTCAGTTTATACTGCAGGCCATGCTGTTAAGACAGTGAAGCTACCGTGCTCCCCCATAACTGTCCGCCTGAAAGCTGAGGGCATGAGTCACTGCCCACATAAATGACAAGTGCAGGAAAATTTGTGAAACTAAATGAATTCTATCAAACCATATGGAAACCAGCTCCCAACCCACCAGAGGTCTAGATGTTTGAGTACTGATGAATGAGTGAATGAATGAATGAGTGAATAAATGAATGAGTGAATGAAAAGGTCACTAAAAGATTAAGCCATACACTTCCTAGAACTCAGGATATGTGGAATCTGGCCTTCAGCTTTTAACATCCCTCTTTCTTTTCTTCTCTTCCTCTCCTTTGCTTACCTTTTCCTCTAACTTCTCCAACTAGCAACTAGTGAATAAAAAAAAATGGTGACTCATTCTTGTTGGAATTACAGCAAAATTTTATTATTATCCAGCGCCCAACCTATTGCCCAATGAGTCAGACAGCTAGAAAAATTAAGAAAGCACTCTCCCTTCTCCCCTTTGCTATTGGCCCATCCTTTCTGATCCTACATAATGCTAGCTTTCCATCCCAAGAGATCCAGAGGAGCAGAATGTATCTGACCAGGAAGGCTGCGTTCATTTGGTGTCACTATGAATACCAGTTCCAAAGCTGAGTCATAACTATTTATTAGAAAAATGACTAAGAGTTTGGTGGTGTTCCTTAGGTCTCAGGGTTTCTAGGCAAGTCATCAGAGGTGGATGGTTTTATGTCTACCCGATAACCACCTTCATCATCACCCTGCTCACTGCTATAACGTCCTGCTTCTAGAATCCATCACAAATTCTCTTCTCCCCATGTCTTGTTCGGTAACAAGTGCTCTTGTAATAAAAGCTGTGCACTCACTATTGTGTCTCTAGAGTGATGAACCATCATCTGATTCAGAAAATCCTAGTTCAGTTTCATCATCCTATGCTGCAATACCTGTGCATTAGGCCTTGGATCTAGAGGAAACATCTGGGTTTAGCCGGTTCCTCTGCCATTGGCTCCTGGCCATTTTGTATCACTCTCTTTGAGCTCAACTCTGCCAAAGCATGGAGGCAGGCTCAGGATTTAACACTCAGTGTCATAGACCCTCTTAGATAAAAGACTGCATTCCAAATTGAAAACAACATCAAACCATAATTCACAACACCAAAGACCCTACATTATTCACCTGGAACCAGACTGGCCAAATCTCTCCCCATCCTAAAGCTCAGGGAACCTTGCGGAAGAGAGGGCAGCAAGATTATAAGAGTCTAAAGATGGGGAGCATCAACAATATGCAAGATACTCCACACAAGTTAGGGCTGTAGCAGCCAGGATTGGACTTTGCCTGACCTGCAATAGCTGACATGTCAATGACCCCCCCCCTCAAAGTCTAGCATGGATCACAGGGGAGAAGGCTCCAGGCAGTAGGATCCTTAGAGGCAAGGGATTAAACAGTCATAATAGAGTTCCCATCCTATGGGGAGCCCAAGAAGGGGCTCTGGGCTATGCCACTGAGTCCTGAACCCTCATTAAGGTGGAGGACTCAAAGGAAGATTTGGTGTTCACACAAAAGGATGCTCCAGGCGATGGGAAAGAGAAAGGGGGAAGAACCAGGAGAGAGGAATGAAGAGAGGAGGAGTGAAAAAAAGGGGGGAAGGGGAGAGTGCCAGGGGAGACGACTGGGGAGGGGAGGGGAAAGGGAGAGGACAGGGTACCTGTTGAACTTGTATGATTAGGAAAAAAATTGTCATTGTCGGGAAGTTCTGCCGTTGCAGCCTTGATATCTGTTGAGTACAATTGAATGACGTAACGCACATAGCATAGCCTGTGAGAGCAATTCAGGTGGCTTTATGCCATTGGCTTTATGTTCAGGAGGAAAGTCTGTAGAGAAATATAGGATACTATTATTAGCTTCGTACTGACAACTCCCTCTGGCCACCTACAGGTTTATTGCTAGTTGGACTGATCAACTTTAAAGGGAGGAAATCTTGTGTTCAGGGATAATCATGCCTTCGGTGTTTTTTTTATTATTATTCCAGGAACAAGGGAAAATTGGAGTTGTCTTCAATATTGGCACAGTTGACATCTCTATCAAAGAAGAGAGAACTCCTGTCAATGACGGCAAATACCACGTGGTCCGCTTCACCAGGAATGGCGGCAATGCTACCCTCCAGGTGGACAACTGGCCCGTGAATGAGCATTATCCTACAGGTATGTGTTAGACGCTCATTGCCCTTCCCGCCCTTTGTCCTTCCACCCTCATCAAGACTGTCCCCAGCTCACAAGTGAAGCGTGCAGTCACGCCTTTTGTCTGAACAAAGAACTTATTCAGCAGTGCAGGGAGCTTCTGGAGACTTGTTAACTGTGCACTGAATATTATTGTTGTTATTATTAGTATTATCACTACTAATACTACTACTACTACTTTGGCCAATCTTTGATCAATGTTGCCTGACTGGTTCATACCAAATCCAGTTACTACCAGCTTCCAGCAGGGCACTGGGAATGATGAACACCAGAAGGAGAGGCAGCACCACCCTTACTGTGAGTGATTATTCATTATCATAGGATGATGATCTGATCCGTGAAGTGCTAGGTGAGACTGGAGATACAGATGGCAACATATGGCTGGGATTATCAAAGGAGGGTGGCTCAACATGAAATCATGAAACATTAAGTCAGAGGAGTAATGAGAAGAAATTTGTCAATTGTTTGCCGCTCGGATAGACTGAGTTTGCATTGATCTTTAGAGACTGGTCTTAGCAGTCTTCTTCCTACCGAGCAGACTAGCAAGAGAGGGGTTAATCATGCATTTAAATTTCACAGTCCTGGGGCACACAGCAACAACTCCCAGAGCCAGATGGCCAAATCAAGGGCAAGGGGAGAAAAGGTTGCTTTCTTTATAAAGAGATCATTCACAGACTCTTGGCTTTACCTCTCATCTCTCACTTCTCCTAGCGAGAGTCTGAGCACTGGCCATAAAAGCTCCAAGAAAAGACAAAATATCTAGCAAGGGGCTTTTACTCCGTAATTGCACGGTAACCTAATGGACAGATGAAAGGAATCAGCTCTGGACATTGCACTTTTCAACGATGTGGACAAGATGCTCATGGGACTCTCCGTCCTCTGCCCTACTTCCCTGTTTTATCTCAGTGTGTTTCTTTGACTTCTGTATCTGTGGGGTGAGTGTGGTGTTAATGAAGCCTGAATAACATTTCCAGAAGTCTGAGCTGTTTAGTCAATAATTATCATGCATGGAAGAAAGAGTCAAAGGAAATGTGTCTATGTGTGGCCCAAAGGTTTATATTTTTTCCTTGAAGGCTGTGAAGGTGTTTGCATGCATTGAATCTACATTAATTTTTTTAAGCCACTCAAAAGTATACCCTGCTGGGTCCTTCCCTCAGATCCAGATTCTTTCTATTTTTGGTTTAAGAATTATGGAAACCAGTCTGCCAAGGCACTGAAGCAAAGTGCCTCATCCACCCAATCATATGTCTTCCCAGATTCTGAAAAGATCCAGCTCAGGCATTGCTGGGGATCCCTTAGCTATTCTTAGATGAAGACACAGAAATGACCTCATGAGATTGTCTTTGAACACTTGAAGGAAGCCAGAGGTGTTAGTAGCTACTAGGGATTTTTTTTATCAACACCTGCATTCCCTGATCACTAATAGACTTGATTTTCAAACACCGCTTGCTTAAACCCTAGGGGATGTGGTGGTAGGAAGAGGGAGATGAGAGGAACTAAAATAGCCAGAGATCTTAAAAGCTGTATATTTATCTGCTCATAGGAAAAAAATCAATCTCTCTATGCATATTATTGTTGGCACTAAAATTACTGCTGTAGGGCAGTTGTGTTTCTGCTGAGAATTTCAAAGATTTCTAAATTCGTGTTAACCATTTGCCCTGAGCCAGAAGGGATTCAGCCAGTTTTCTCCCAGTGCTGAGAAGGCTTTCCAGTGGTCATGTAACCGCCACCGAGAGGTAAGATCACCAGAGGTCCTTGCTGTGCACCTACCTCTTCACGTCTTGAGTTCCCAATGTGGGTTCCCAGTGTGGGTTTCCTCTACATTTTCACTGCAAACTAAACCTTTCTTTAATGGCAGTACTTTCCCCTGCCATCACTGCTCACTCTTATTTAGCCATGGTAAATGTTATTATTACAGGGTAGATTATAGTCTAGCAGTTATAAATGTGGGTCTTGGAGTCACCAGATGAGCTGAAAACTTAGTTATCACACACAACACACACACACACACACACACACACACACACACACACACACACATAATGCAGGTGGATTAAGACCTTGAAATGCCCTGATCACTGAAAGTTTTGGTTTGTTCCCCACATAAATTCAAAAGCTACAATGCCATTGAAACATAAAATAAGGGTAAAAATTTCTAACAATTCTGCTATTTTTTTCCTCTAATGATTGCTGTTATACCTTGATAATACCTCAGATCCTTTCTTTCAGATTTCTCATATTTCCTTTCTCATTATCCTTTGTACTATGTTGGCTATCTAAGCAAGTGTTCCTTTTTCATTGTTAGCTATTAGGTTCCAAACTTTGTTCTGCCTTCCTAGGCTGGAATTACGCATTGATACCATTTTTTCCCTAGTATTTTCAGTGGGATCTAGGAATATGAACTCAGGTTCTTCTGCTTGCTAGGCAAAGGTTTTAACCCCTGTGTCATCTCTCTCGCATAGGAGCTGTAATTTAACATAGAAGGCATTCCTATAAAATATTCACTTAAGTTGCCTCACTGTAAGGCTACACACCCTGGAAATCATCCCTGCCCACCACGTGGGATGAACAGATCCATTCTTGGATCTTCTCACAGGAATTTATAGGACCTAATGTAGCTCTTCCGAACATCCCACTGTAAAGTATTCAGAACCCAGCTGGGCACAGAGCACAGAGCATTGGTTCTTTGAGAAGCAATAAGGATCCAAAATGGAAACAGTTCTATAGCAATTCGAATCTTATATCACTTCATTCTGGGAGGTAGAGCTCAGAAACAGACTTCTTTCTTTGAACCTGAAAATAGAAAGGCTGAGGAACTGGGGGAGGGGGGGGAAAGTCAGCCCAGAGCTATCATGCAGCCACTGACAAATGTGCCTTAGAAAGCCTCTGATTGCTGTCTCTACACAATACCGTGAGAAGGACAAGGGAGGGGAGGTGAAAGGTGAGTTGAACATGAGGAATTAATTTTAGTTACAGCTCCAGACCCCCTGGGGCAGCCAAACCCACTGAGACTTTTCAAGATTCTGTTCCTTCTGTAAGTGGGTGGTCATTATGGCGAAGGGCTGTCAGATCCCTGAGCTTGGTGCAGGAAGAGCGTGTCAGGTCAATGTCTGTCTCCTGAGCATGGAAGACTGACAAGCAGCAGCATCGTATAGGATTTCCATCTCCCCACCCCAGGATGCAATGAGAAGAAAAGGTCTCAAATGTTTTTGCTTCATTTCTGAGTATCAATTCAGTTGAAAGATTCTTGACTGAATTTCTCACCCTCTTTGTCTCTGTACCAAAATACCGGAGGGGGTTAACTCACAAACAAAAAAAAAGTTTATTTTGGCTCATTGTTCTGGAAGTTTCAGTCTAAGATGGAGTGACTTCATTTGCTTTGAGCCTCTTGTGAGGGTACACATGATAAAAACCAACTGCTCACCTTATTAGTCAAAGGGGGAGATAAGATGTGAGTCCCACAATTACCTTGCAAGTTATAATCACAATGATCTAAAGCCTTCTGAAGACCATACTTCTGAAGCCACATAGCACCTTCCAAAAATAGCATCCTGGGGACCAAATCCATAGCACATGGCTCTTTGGAGAAACACACATGCAATTTTTAGTAATGCCTGAAGCTGAACAAACCCGTTCAATGTCCCGTGGCTTCAGGGGCAGATATATGATTGCTACCCTCATCCTCAAACTTCCTGCCCATTGTTCTGCTTCTGAGTTGCTTTATTGATCATGACACACTTTCACATACAGTGCATCCTCAAAGAGAAATATCTAGGACCTAGGACTAGCTTAGTTAGTAACATTTCTGAACCTTGACTCTATTTACCTGTGGGACTGGATGTCTTCTTGGGGCATGGGGGTTGGGTTGGTAGATGCTATCCTGTGCATAGCAGGATACTCATCTGCGTTCATAATTTTCACTGGCTGGATGCTAATAGCATGCTTTCCACAATGTCAGAAGTCCTCATTTGGGGCCGAAGCCCCCTTATCTAAGAACCATTGACTTAATGAGAATGCCTTCAAAAATTTATTTCAAGAATTTGTCATCCTTTCATTTCTGAGATGAAAAGTCATGAGGAAAACTTAAAACACACACACACACACACACACACACACACACACATTTCACAATAGATTTTGGAGTGGTCAAAGAGTTTAAAACAAGACTAGAGAATGAATTTCTTAGGCCTTGAGTTTTCATTAATTCCCAGCCAGAAGGCTTTCTTTCCTTGGCTTCCCATTTTTGCTTGTAAAGATTTGAGACCTTGCACAGCTGGAAGTATGCATTAAAACAAGCCTCATCTACCTGCTCACCATCCATTCAGCACTTGTGTTGCTTCAAGTCAATGCTGTGGGTTGCGGAAGGGGAGGGATAAGAGGAGGGGACAGATTGTCAACACCTGCCTGTAAAGAAGTCAAACACCATCCAAAAGAAAGTCAGAGTTGAACACAGCTTCAAGACTGTAGCACTAGAGCATCACCTACAGAAAGAACCACTTAATGGATATCTTTGAATCTTTAAAAACTGATTTATAAAGAAGCTCCTCAAATGCTCAGTCGCAAAGTGTACCAAAACATTGGATTTGTATAGAGAAGCAAACCAGTGTATTCTGAATAGCTGCACTGCAAAATAGTTATTTGTCTCAGTTTTTCAGAACTGAACTATGTACATGCCGGTATGTTTCTGTTTTCAAAAGGCTTACCATTTACTATGATTGGACTTTGGTGAAAAGCCAATTTAAGAATACATATGCGTGCATTTACATGTTAAACTATTCTGTCCTTAGCTGCAAAGGAGAGTCCTCTGGGAATGCTAACAATTCAATAGTGCTCAGACTGCCATATCAAGTTTTCTAATTTAAGGGGTCTGCGGTGTGGTCCACTGGTATCATGGTATCCACATCCCCCAAAGGCTGTTACCATGCAGATCTTTAGAGTCCACTCATAACTAGTGAATCAGAATCTGCATTTTTAGCTGGATTTGTTTCCCATAAAATATGGGAAGCACTGACTTAGACATTGGTGTTGTCTTAAAGTCCCAAGGGAATTCTACATGTAGCTGCATGTCACTGATATTCAGAAAGCTATACATATTGTTCTTTCTTCTCTTCTCCTTTCAGACAGATTCTTGTTGCAGTTCATTATGGCAGCTTGAGAATGCATGAACTAGTGAATATTTGCAATATGTCTGATGTGATTGACACTCCAAATTCTGTTTCAGAGTAAAATTATTAGGCCCTGCATACTTGTGGATTTAAATTTTTTCCCTTCTACTCTCATCCCAATAAAATAGAGGGAATGTTGGCTCTTACTGAACAGTACAGGATTAGATCACAGCATGTATTATTTCTTTCTGTCCATTTCAATGCTCTAAATTTTCATTCAGATCTCTAATAGAATAATGAGTACTTGCCCCAGAAAACCTGAATACATCTAATGAACTTAGTATTGCACAACCACAGGGATCCTAGCTGTAGCCTAGTCAGGGAGTTGTAGGACAGACCATAGGGGCAATGACTAAAAGGAAGACTTCTGCACTCTGACCTGCTGCAGCTAGAAGTTATGGCTTAGTCATTTACCCACTTGCCCATTGCTTTAAGCAAGTTTCTTTTCTTGAGAAGTTCTTATTTCCTATGTTTGGATCCATGGGTCATATATACTCACTTTCAGTCATTGAAAACAAATGAAGACTCAGGTTGACATGTGTAATGGTTGCTCTTAACTGTTGCTATGAGAGAGCACTCAAAGTCAATGAACTTAATGGAGAAAGGGAGATTTATTCAGCTTACATTCCAGAGGGGAGATAGTCTTTCAAAGTGGAGGCGACATAGCTGGCTGGCCAAAGCTGGAGGAGGCTACGTCACTTCAGACATGTTAGGAGGCTAAAAGCTGCAAAACTGCTTGCTGCAATGGCAGACTTCTCCTGGAGGTAGGGTGGGACTAATCTACCTCAAGGCCAACCCCTGTGAGTGCCTTTCTCCAGCAAGGCTCCACCTCTCAAGATGCCATGACCTTGCCAAACACATGAGACTGTAGGGAACACATTTCAAACCATGACAACTTGTAATAGAGGAGGCTTCACAAAGAGTCTTGCTAGAGATATGCATTCTAAATAGAATTGACAGTCTACCCTTTCTTAATTTTATAGTCTGGCACCATGACCAGGGAGAGAGAATCCATCAACAGGTCTGGCCTGGTATTTATCAGTGAAATGGGGATCAGAATCACTCACTGACCTCAGAATGTAGGAAGTTCTTTGACTTTAGTCAAGCACTCATGAATGATAGTTACAGTTGGAGGTATTTTGTCAGTAATTTTGCTCCGTGAACTTTCTGCTGACAAGATGAATTGGCGTTGGGGGAGGGGGGGAACAAGAAAAGTTCCCCAAGAAAGGATATGACTCTGAATTGACTTTTTGCTGTTGAGGTATAGAAGGTGGCTGACAGTGTACCCACCTGATCACAGGCAAATGTTGATGCATCCTGTTTACTCCTTATTCTTCACTTCATGGAGAACAACCACTTTGCCTTGAAATGACTTTATGGTCAACATGAGCTTTATTCCCATTTCATAGGTCAGGAAAGGCCACACACGGTTCACATGCAGTTGGGTTTTGAACATTCTGGCATATGGTCCAGAGCCATAGGAATTCAGGGACCTCAATTATACTGTACATCACAGAAGTACAGGTATGAACTCAAATCAAGGCATTTAGAATTCTTCTGCAAAAGTCAAGCCCTCATATTCTTTTTTTGAAGCAAAGTCTCTAATTCCTGCCAAGTCTGGAAGTCAGCATTTCTCTGGGCACCCAGATGTTTACGTTTATCCCTAACATAGGTGAAGCCTTTAAGACAGGGGCAGCCTGCTTGCTTTCCTGATGCCATTATATCTTGATGTAGTCTATCTACACAGGCAAGAACTATATCCAATAAATGTCTGTTTTATTGTTTAATGGTCTTGCTTGAGGGATAGAAAGTGCTGAGTGTTCTTTCGTCTTTAATTTTTGTTTTATCAGGCAAACCTTTCTTCTCTGTGAATTCCCAGGCACAAGATAAATAGCCTTGTAGCTTACAAGTTAAATACAATTACTGCTATCACACCTAGAGCCTTTCTAGACCCATAAATGTCTCTTATCCATTGATAAGCATTTCAAAGCTAACTGTGGACTTCTGCTAATGCTAAAATTAAGCACACTCATCTACAAGACACACACATATGTGCATGCATGCCTATGTATGTGTATATATATATATATAAAGAAAAATATCTCATATACAGGCTAGAATATAGAACACTTTGGGATAAAGTGAGAAGAAATACATGAATAAACGGCACATGAAATGTTGCCCATAAGACATTAATGTGATACAAAACCTGTTTATTTATAAAGAAATCAAAAAATATGCCAGAGCTCATTACAATGTTGAAGATTTATGTCAGATATTCTGGTAATAATTATGGCAACCACAGATATATTTATGCATAATTCATTTGTGACCAAGACTGAGCATTTGGTTCACAAGCTGTTCAGGAGAAGAGTCATTTTGACCAAGCTTCTGTAGAACTTCATAGGATATACATGTTAATTTGCCCTGGCTTAGATCATTCCTCATGCTTGGTTAGTTACCTTGGGACTTAAGGGAGAGGAAAGTGAATTTTTTTTATAAATTAAAGGCACAAGATATTTGTTTAGCACTGAGCTAACTATTGTAAGCATTATCATCTAGAAATTCAATAAAATAAGTAACCATAAACTAAGGGGTCCTTGTGAATACTATTTCCTGAGAAATGTGAGGAAAGAAATTCTTAATTTGCATCTATGACCCTTCTTTGGAATAATACTTCCATTTAAGTATTTTTTTTTTGTGTGTGTGTGTGTGTGTGTATGTGTGTGTGTGTGTGTGTATGTGTGTATGTGTGTGTGTGTATGTGTGTGAAAGAGAGAGAGAGAGAGAGAGAGAGAGAGAGAGAGAGAGAGAGAGAGAGAGAACGTGTATATACAAGAGGATACTTGAGAGCACAAGGATAGGTGATATGAGGAATTAGCCCGTGTTTCTCTTTCACCTTATTGCTTTACTCTGGGATTTCCTAGGCTCCACCTTTCAAGACTGGAATTCCAGACTTTTGCCATATCCACTGCATTTTTTGCATAGGATCTGGGATCCAAATTCAGATTTTTTTTAATTATAAGGCAAAGGTTTTAACCACTAAGTCATTTCCCCAGCCCATGGAATAACACTTTTAATATTAACCATGAAGTGATATGTCATTTTCTGTGTTTTTAATTTTAGACATGGTTGAAACAATGTGACATAAAAGATAACAGTAACATTTTGCTCAATGTGAGACACCCATATGAATTCAGGTTCTTCTTAGTTTGAACAATCATCAAGTGACATTTATCTCCAAAGCTAGGTTTGCAAATTTTCAGTTTTGATTCCCTTCAATCACATAGAAGTGCTAGTTTCAGCAGTAAATACAAATTTGACTCTGTATAATTTGCTTTTAGTTATGACAATCTGAAGCCATCATTCCAATGATCCAATATGATTACTGTAATATTTTTCCCTGCCCCATAACTGCCTGAAAGTTATGTATTCTTAGCACCACACAAGAGCCTGTTCTTATTTATTGCAAAAGTTTCTAAATTTTATTCACTTTGGTTGAAGTTTTGAAACATGTTTCAGTGTTTCTATAGTTATCTAAAATTTAAAAAGAACATTGAACCATCTTCAGAAAGATGGTTCATAAAGATGGTTCACAGATATCATATATATGCACACACACATATATCTTTCCTATATAATGTGTCATTTGTGATTCTATAAAGTGAAGAGGGTAATGAATGATGCTTTCTACTTTAACTTATTCAATCGATTATAATCATATTGCTGCTCATCTCAAAGAGATAAAGACCTTCAAGGCTTCTCAAATCCCAGTCAATACTATAACAGGCTGAAGAGAGAGGAAAGGAGGTCAGAAGGGGAAGAAGGGAATAAGTCAAGGATAGGGAGACATTTTTTAATCTCCAGTTTATGGAATTAGTGTGGATTTGATTGTATTCCCAGTGATATTTAGAGTTAGCTTTGTGAGATCCATTTCTTCTTCATATAACATTCCAGTAAGGTCCAATGCTATATGTTAGCCTGGATAATAGAGTTTCCAAATGCTGATGGGAACATGGAAAGAAAATGGCAGCTTCAAACCAAACCCTAAAAATGACATCATACAACAGAAATAAACTCATAATGAGTTATTAAAAAATATAAATTCCATTTTAAGCAGTAGGACCCTGCAAAAGCCTGTTGTTATAACTACTATGTAGCTTTAGAGAGAAAAGAGATTTTGCTATTTCTGTTCTCATCAGCAGAATGGGTTTGTATGGAGCCATCATTTTAGTTAGACATCCATTCATTCAGCATTTACCAAATACTCAATATCTGATCTACCTGTGCATCTGTGCTAAGTGATGGGTAATGGGTCTTATAATGTCATGGAAGAGAGCTCAGGTTCTCTCCATCCCTGATTTCTACTGAGCAGTAAAGCATTGTATTAGTCTTCTCAACAGACTAAGAAGATAGACACCATTTTATGCATTTTGTGTCCATTTGTATGTGTGTGTGTGTGCGTGCACACGGGTGCATGCATGCATGCATGTGTGTGTGTGTGTTTGCATTTGGGTGGGCACATGCATGTGTGCATGTATGTGTGCATATGAGAGTGTACATATGTGTAGAGGCCTGATGGATATCAGAAATTATCTCAATTGTTATTACACCTAATTGTTTTGGGGACCTGGGTCTCTTATAAAATCCAATGCTCACCAATAGAACTAGTCATTTTGCTCTGGAGTTTGCAGTCTCTGCCTTCTAAAACTGGAATTGTGGACAGTCAACCAAGTATTTTTCTTAGAATCTGGGCCTTAGAACTCCAATTGTTTTGCTTGGGTAGCAACAGTTTTAACTGCCAAACCTTTTCTTCATTCCTTGACACCATTTTAAATTATTTCACAAATGTGAATACTAAAAATATATGACTTGTTAACTCTCCTAAGGCCAGGAACTAGCATATGAGGACTTGAAACTTGAGCCTGTAGATCTCAAAGGGAAATCTGTTCCCCTTCTTGCACCTACAAGTTCATATGGTGAAGAAATATGGGGTTAAATCTAGCATTTATGTTGGTATGAACTCTCCTATCAAGCTGGAGTATGAACTATAACCAAAATTGTAAGCAAGACTATACCCTTTGCTCCCCTAAGTGGATTAGTCCTGTACTTATTCAGCAATGAGAAGATGGAACTAACACAATAGAATTCTTTCCTTTTTCATTAAAAAATTTCCCAGCTTTATGGAGCTACATTAGAAGAGCCTAACCACTTCCATGCATATGAAATGTATCTCATTTGGTCAGCCAGATCTCTGCTTCTCCTTTGGATACCATCACCATACTTTATACAAGAAACACAGGCATCATGCAGTGTAATCTCCCCTGTTTCCAAGACAGAAGTGGCAATCTCTTTCTTCGAATGAATACAGTGAGACTCACCAGGTCAAATACACTTGCTCACAGTGTTACCAGTTCCTTCTTGGGTCTTTCTTTGTGTGTCCAAGTTCTTGTGTTCAGGAGTCAAAGGTTGAAACCAGAATACATGTAGAGGATTAAAGGCAGTGTTTATTAGAGGAGAGAAAGAATGAAATTCATGGACATAGATCCGTGAGGGGCAAAAGAGCTGCAAGAACATACAAACTCCAGGCATGAAATCTATGAGGGTGAGGGAAAGAAGGAAATAGTCATTCATGGCCTCCAGACGTGGAGTCCCATGAAGGGAAAGGAGTCAAAGATGGCTGCCAAGATCAGGGTTTTTTTATAGGCTGAAGCAGACCAAGGGTAAAGATGCCTTTGCCTCGGTCAGTTTCTGCAAACTAGTTTCTGCAAACCTGACTGGAGCTTTTAATCTTCTACATCTCAGTGGTCTGTTCATATTGGGGCCCAACCCAGTTGATCTGGTGGGGACATCAGGGTAGGGCTTCTCTACAATGGAGAACTCATCTCCATACCCTTTCACGAAGAGAGGTTGGGGGAGGGTTAACATAAGGTATGCTCCTTCATTGCAATCCCAGCCCCAGGGGACGACCTTTGCAGATCCTCAGAGATCATCCCATAATGGCTGCTCTAGAGTGCACTGCCTGCAGGTGTCATTTTTAGGGTTCCTCATAGACTTGTTTGCTCCCACACCCGAGACACAGTGAACACAGTGAAAGTACAGGGTAACTCCTGTTCACAGTAGCATAGACACTGGTCAGGTTAACCCCGAGGTTCGTGGGATACTCAAATCCACTTACACAGCAAACAAATGAACAAGCACAACACCAATCCTGCCTCAGAAGCACGCCAGATTGAATTGCATGGAGAGCACAGATTTGTTGGTTGACAGATGTAAATTCACATGCAAATTCACGACTGTTTCTCACCTCTTACTACAGGCAGAACAGTCTGTAATCCTTTTCTCAAACATTTGCTAGAAATATGCTTCTCCTCAGAGCACAGTTGCCAGTCGCCATATCTAATTAAGCTAGATTTGTTTTGCACTTGAATCACACTGCAGCCATGTGGCTTTCCTCGAGTTCATTGGTGAAATCTGCATTACCAATGCCTGGAAGTGTCTGAAAACAGCAAAATCTGGAGAGAGTGATCATGATCTATGCTTGAGAGAAGAACCTCAAATGAGGAAGACTCAGAGCGGACAGTATTGACATAGTGTTTATTATTAAGTCTTCCCAGCATCTAAAAGCAATTCCAACATGATGACCATTTAGAAATATTTAAAGCATGTTTCTGAGTACTAAATAGCAAAATGCAATGACACATATGTTTAATGTCATGATAGTAACTTTATTTGAATGCAGGAAGAGTGATCTGGGTAGACTCTTGCATCAGGAATCTGAATACATTTTCTCTAAAAGCCCTCAGTAAATTTTCAAGGTTTGGAGAAACGTGAAAGCTTATTCTTAAGTGTAAGTTCCACATTTATGCTTATTTATGAATAGATAGATGCACTGCAGAAAGCAGGCTTTACAAGGTCTTTGTTGCAATTATTAAGCACTGTTCTTCTCTTGTAAAAATATGTGTATAGAAAGTATATTTGTATGAATGGGTATGGCAAGATTCTAATAATACATGAGTTATACAAAATGGGACATGTTTCCCTCAGTTGTGGAGGGACCTCTGATAGAGATCATTTCTGAAAACTACAGTCCTGTTTTTATTGGCTCACTAGCGTTATTTGGGGACTTGCTTATCTGAAATTTGAAATTAAGGGAGTAAGAAAATCTGAAGGTGGAACAGTTAAATCCCTAGATACAATGTTAATAGTTTATTGCACAGAGAAGCAAAGATATACTAGTAAAGATAATTTAGGATAAAGAAGTTGAGAAATGCCTAAATGTTACCTGTACTACTGTACAGCAATAAATGTGCCAAAAAAAGCAACAGATACAATTCACAGATTCAATTTTGTCTTTGTGAATGTTATGCTATACCTTGCTTAGAGCTAGAGCTGAACAGAACAGATGGAAAGTATTATTTCTCTTATTCTGTCAATTCTCTTGGGTGACTGCAAGCTGTAGCAATGGAAAGAGAATTTTTTCACCCCTTCCCCAAGAATCTGCAAGCTTGTCTTTGGCACACATAGATTGTGCACTGTCTTAATGACCCATCCTGTTCTCCGCAGCCTCTCTGTGTGAAGGAGGCAGCCACGCCTAAAGTTCAGCTCTTCTCCTTCCCACTCCACACTGCTCCATCCATCCTCTCATGACCAAAGAGCACTGCCTGCATTTTCTCAGCGCCAGTTCCCTCTTGCGGATAGGTGCTTCCCTGTAAGCTGCTCTCTGCTCCAGTCATTGATCCGCTATCCCGAGGGTGGACTATCCTTCGATAAGGCTCAGCCAAGCCACCTGCCATGGGGGTTATGAGAATTTTAGAATTCGACTCCCTATCATTAAGAGAACAACAACAGTCAGAGCTAAAAGCAGGTCCTGTGAATTTTTATTGACATGTGTATGTGTGCAGATATGCATGTGTTTAAAATCAGTTTAAAAACTCATTTCAATCCATAACTTTCTACTCTTCCTGTCACTGGTTATCTTTGGTCTACTCATTTTCTATGAGTTGAGTTTGGTCCTTTCAGAGTCCACATTTAGTTGCGATCATAAATATTTACTTTTCTAAATAGTAAAATGGCTATAAAGGATAAATAAACCTAGGAATTAAATATACAGCACAAAGACTATAGTTAATAGTACTGTGGGTAGACTTACAATTTACCAAGTGAGATTGAAGGTAATCTTATTATAAAAACAAAGATAACTACATGAAATGGTGAATATGTATTTTTTCTTGACTGTATAATTACTTCACATTTATATTATCATGATATCAGAATGCATTTTACATCTTAATTATATACAGTGAGAATTTTTACTCTAAACATTCAGGTAAGGTACACTGGATGATAATCATAAAGTAAAAGTGTCCACATTACAATGACCTCAGCATTAGCTATAATAAAATTATTCATCAGAAAATTAATGTTCTCAATCTTAAAATAGGAAATATACCAACAGAATTGACTTCTATTGGCTTTCTACGGTAAGGGTTGTCTCCTTCAAGCTATTTTATGAGCTAAATACAGTAAGTACTCAATAAATGTTAAATTGTATAACTGCAACAATATTTCTAGATACTTCTGATCTCATTGTTTGCCTACATTGACTCAGCTAAAAAGTATTCAACAACATATTTAAATAATATAGACTCAGATAAAGAGTATTCTTTAAAAGAATTGTCTGTAATAAACTCATTTTATAGAAATATGAAAATATATATTCTATTATTAGTAACTTAAAATTTGACAGGAAAGTTCTTCTTTGCCAAAATAAATTTCATTTTATGAAAATGTTTTTGCAATGATTAGATAATTACTACTGTTCTAAAAACATGATTTCTCCAGCTCATCTAGCCAAAAAAAAATGAGAATGAATATGGCTTAGGCATCTGTGAAAGTTAGGAGAAAATATGAATCAAGTACAAATAAAACTGTAAAATGAAAGCATATTTGAAATCTCAGATTGCCAAATATTGCTTATGACAGTAGTAAGTTCAGGGTACAATTAGCAAAAGATAAGAAGGATAAGATCTGAGCATGCCACTTACTCGGTTTTAGGTTTTAATTTCTGATTATCAAAGGATGACATCTTATTTCAAGTCTGCTAGAATCCTCACAAGTATTTAGACTTCTGTAGAAGGCTTAAATTTCCCCCACCTAGCCCAAACCCAAAGACAGAATCCAAAAGCAGACTTTTGCATGCAAGGCAGGAAAGACTAGACACTAAGTAACAAGGTACTTTTTATTTTTTTTTTGACCTGTGCAAAACTGCTGTGAAGTGTTGACAGTTTCAAACAAAATGGGAATTTATATAATTGAGATGCGAACTAAAATGGATCAAAGTACCTATCGACTTCTAAAATGAATGACTGAACTTGCCACTGAATTTTCAGTGTGGTAAGGGCTGTCAGAGAGGTGAAAATGGAAAAGCTCCACAGAATGAACCAATTGTTCTTGGGGAGCCATTGAGCTGTCTAGAGGAAGGAGCACACCTGAAATCTGCTTCATTTTGTGACTTCCTCTCACCAGGACCTCTGAGAATTCTGTGTTCCAAGTAAATCCATAAAGGGAATTTTGAACTACTCTAAATAGAGCTGTTCTTGAACTAAGTCAACGGTACTAGGCAAGACGCAATGCCAACACATAACTACAGAGCCCTTTCCAGTTCTGATCCTGTTCCTTTCTAGACAATACTATGGTCTCACTTTGAATCTCAGTAGTTAAAAAACACACCTTTCTGGTGATTTGTCTGGAGTGAGACAGTTACTACAGATGTTTCTGACCAAGACATAGGGCAAAACATTATGAAGGAAGAAATTCTATCTTTCCACTACTTGGTGCCTGCTTTTTCCTTTCTGTTTTTGGATAACATTCTTATGTTGGGGTCCGATGGGAGACTTAAACCATTTTTAGTAGTCTAAACACTTGTGAGAATTCTAGTAGAATTGAAATAAGCTGTCATCCTTGATGATCAGAAATTAAAACCCAAAAGCAAATAAGCTGCATGCTCGGCTCTCCTCCTTCTTATCTTTTGCTAATTGTGCTCTGAACTCATGAATGTTGTAAGTGCTGTCTGACAAGACGGCAAGGGAACATCAATAGATACTACATGAACTAGAGCAGGCAAACCGAATCACTCAAAAGCCTTATTTTCATGTCTTGGATCATTACTGGAAAGATAAAAGCAGGTTTCTGAAAGAGTGAAAATTCAAAGGAGTCTAGTAATTAGAATGGTAAAAATACCAGGTCACCTGCTACACGTTCCTAGTCAGAAATTTCCCTGGTTCAGAAATTTCTGTACAATATAGACTCATCTAATTTTATTAGTCTAATTTGAAATGTTATAGATGATATAATTTGTCTTTCTTCCACCAAGAGAATAGATCTGTCTGATTTCCTTGGTTTGAAAATTTTTTCAATTTCATTTAATTAGGGATGTCAGTTAAAATTACTCTGAATCATTTCTTTTAAATCACGACTATTTCTTATAACTATCTGGGGTTGTAAGGATCCTGTAGAAGATATAAAAGTATGCTTTAGTATGGAACATTTTTTAAAACTGTTCTTGTTTATATCACACACACACACACACACACACACACACAAAATAGATGACTCTGTAAAACATTACATTTTGCTAGTTCATTATAAAGTCCAATTAGCTTCAAGTTAAAAACATTCTATGGTCATTAGATGTATTTCTCAGATTCTTAAAATGTAATGAATGTCATATATTAAATGGCTAATGACTAAGGAAGACATTAATATTGTATTACTATGTCTAAAATGTTTAGGTTTTTGAAAACTATAAGGACCATAGTGATCACCTAAATTTTTATATAATTTAAATAGTTTGCTGGATTCAAGATACCTATTTCCTGAGGTAGCAGTGCTTGTCAATTATATGAATATACTTTAGTGTAAAGAATTTGTCAGTGTTTGGTTTCACGGTGTTGGAAATTATAGAAAGGGGTGATAAAATACTTTTAAGCATCTGTTTCTAATTTGCTTGTAATTTCATAAAAATTATTTTCATTACTTATAAGAACAGGTACTCAATGAAGGGGAGAGAATATTGGGACCCAAATACATATTTTAAATGTGAAGACAATTTTGTGTACATGGCCAGCTAAATGGACATATAGTCTAACTACCTTGTAAATATTTATACTTCTACCTATTAACTCATGCTGCTCTCAGTCTCAGTCAGAGAAACTCTTTTTTAAGTGAATGGTAGGTATTGCAGAAACTCATAATAGGTCCAAGTGTTGAAAATAAAGTGACCGCTGAGTACTCAGTCCTAAACCAGACCTATATATCATCCTCTCCAAGTCTCAGTGAACACCACAGAAGTTGAAATGCAAAAATTGTCAGAGCCTGTGGATGGAGAAGAGGTCTGAAGTTGGCACGGGTACTGCAATCATGAGTGCATAGAACATGAGGTTAACTCTGTGTGCACACACATGTACATATGCAAAGGTGTGCACGCATACACACATGTGCATTCACACATTCACAGACTCACAGACTCTTGTACATACACCTGTGCATACGTACAGACACATGCAGATATATGTACACACACATACACTCAAACACATGCACATACACAAACACATATGCACATATATTAATAGAGAGACACACAGATATAGACGTGCACACATACACAAATACACACACAGACATACACACAGACATCCATACACATATACAAATACATGCACGGACATCACACACAGATACAGACATATGTACACACACATATACACCAGACACATATACACACAGAGACACACCAGCACACAGATACACACATAGAGCGACAGAGGCACACACACACATAGACACAGACATACACAAACACAGACACATAGACACAGACATATAGACACACACACACACACACACACTATGGGGGTTAGAGGGAACTAGTCAGGAAGAAGCAAGCCAAGGAATGGGGTCATAGGGATGAATATGATCACAGCACATACTATTCATGCATGTCATAATTAAAAGCAAAACACTACCCGCCCATCAGAGTAAGAACTGATACTCAAATCATGAAATTATCACTTCAAATGATTGGCAAGTTCTTGTCACTTGAGCTGTCAGTCAGATCCTAAGCAATGATAGCTGTACATATTATTTCTTTAACCCTTAATTCCTAGACCTTGATCATGTTGATACTTTCCTCTAGGACTTACCTGTTATTCATATGCTAACATAATATAATGTTAATGCCACCTCTTAAATTATAGTGAACTCATTTCTCAATAAGATTGTAGGGATTGCCTTATGCTAATATACAAACTTTAAAAGAGTTTAAGGTTGAAGGCTGCTTTAATAGCATATGTTTAAATATGGGCATATTTTTAAATCATCTTTGATTTTCATTGCAATGCATTCCTTTGTTACTAATGCTCTGTGTGGATAAGGACCAGGTGCAAAAATACTTGTCTATTCTAAGTAGACTGAAGGCTATTACAGATTAGTGATTATTCATAATCTCCCTGATCATAAACTGTTGGTTTTCTTTCTTTCCTTCTTTCTTTCTTTCCTTTTTTCCTTCCTTCCTTTTTTCCTTCCTTCCTTCCTTCCTTCTTTCCTTCCTTCCTTCTTTCCTTCTTTCTTTGGTAACTGTTAGTAACATTTGATTTGGTGAAGTGAGATTTAAGGATGGGAGTAAGGTCATATTTGCTCAAAAAAAGGAGGAGGTGAATTTGTTTAAGAGTCTTTGTAGAACCTGACATATCCATTGCTGTGGCCTGGAAAGTCTTAGCAAATTCAGAATTTTGCTGTTCTCACTAAACTGTCTGCTCATTCAAACAGTGATGGAAAGAGGTCAGTAAAGAGGTGAGATAAAGCAGGTCCTTACACACCTCCCTCCAATGCCTCTACCCTAGTTATTTCCAGCTCCCTCAGTCTTACTTCTTCCTTCTCTTCTCAGGAACTTTTCCTTGGATTTAGTCATTGTTTTCTTAGTAAGAGGTGCAGGGCACTGATAGGCATCAAGGACCCAGGCTTCTCTTCCTCTCAACATGCTATCCTAGGACTTTGGTTTCCAAATACCCATGAATCCAGAGACGTCCTCTGAGCTCTAACAGCTTCCTCTCAAGCAGTGATGACCTGCCTACGAGAGCGCTGACCTCATCAGTCTCAGGGAGTTGGTTCTTCACAGCCTGCCCACTTCCTGACTATCATTCTGGAAATTCTGCATGTTGCCTATTGACTGTGGCTCTGTGTGGGTTTCTTTTTCCTTTCTCTTTCGTCATTGTTTCCTCTTCTATCTCTTCCTATTTCTTTTTATTTCCTTGCCTCCTTTCTTTCTTCTTTTTTCTTTCTTTCCTCTTTTTTCTTTCTTTCCTTCTTTCTTTCTTTCCTTCCTTCTTTCCTTCCTTCTTTCCTTCCTTCCTTCCTTCTTTCCTTCCTTCCTTCTTTCCTTCCTTCCTTCCTTCCTTCCTTCCTTCCTTCCTTCCTTCCTTCTTTCCTTTTTTCTTTCCTTCTTTCTTTCTTTCCTTCTTTCCTTCCTTCCTTCTTTCCTTCCTCCTTCCTTCCTTCCTTCCTTCCTTCCTTCCTTCCTTCCTTTCTCCTTTCTTTTGCTTTCTTTTCTTGCTTCTCCTTCCTTCCTCCCTCCCTTCCTCCCTCCCTCCCTGCCTCTCTCACTCCCTCCTTCCTTCCTTTCTTCTTCCTTCCTTCTTCCTTCCTTCCTTCTTCCTTCCTTCTTTCTTCTTTCCTTTTCTTTCTTTCATTCTTTTTCTTTTCCCTTCTTTTTTTCCTTATTTACTCCTCTCCTTCCCTCCTTCTTTTTCTCCCTTCTTTTTTCCTTCATTCTTTTTTTTTAATTTTTTATTATTATTTATTCAATTGTGCATGTGTACATATGTATGTGCGTGTGTGTGTGTGTGTGTGTGTGTGTGTGTGTGTGTGTGTAGATACCACGGACGAATTCGCGAGCCACCATGGACGCCTCTACCTCCTTCTGCCCCAGGATTCACAGGCTCCGCCCTACCAGGGCCAGAAATGCAGGCCGTCCCCGCTTCCGCCTGGCATCTATACGTGGGATCTGGGATCTGAACTCAAGACCTTCCGCCTGCAAGGCAGAGGCTTAACCCCTGAGCCACCTCTCCAGCTCTTTTCCTTCATTCTTACCTTCCATCCTTCCTTCTTTCATTTTGAGCTACATAAATGGAGTAGACACAGATTCATAAACAGAGTGGCAGTTTCCCTTTATTAAAATTAATTAGAAAGTTTGGTGAAGGAACAATGATTTAGTTACAGTTATACTAAAGGGGTGTGCTGGTTTCCTCTCTACCATCCCATGGTCATCTTATTATTTATAGAAAGCCAGGAGAGAATGGCTGGAACATATGTAAATTTAAGTATGAAACAGATATGCCAGCCTTCCCTTTTGGGATGAATACTTGTTCTCCAATTTCCTGTATTCTCTGTACAGAGACAGAATTTTTTCATTCAAAGAAAATGGAATCCTAAAGGTTCTTGACTTTCAAAAGAGAAAATAATCTCAGAGTCTCCTGGGTGGAAGAATCTCGCCCTTCCAGAAAGGACCATGCTTTTGACAATGTTGGGCAGACACCTTTTGTGTCTTCGCTTTGGAGATCAGCTTGAAATCCTGATTCCTGGAAGCCTGCTGAACCCAGCAATCCAGCGAGTGAATAGAGGTGGTTGTCTGATAGGCTGGGAAGGAGCACAGTATCTGTCCTTAGAATCTCTTCCCCCATCTGGGCGTCAGCATAGAAACCCTCATTCCCAAGTGGGAGCTCGGCTGACACGGTGAGTTGGCTGAGCATGTGTGGGGGCTGACTTTCTCTTCTGATGGAAGACCTTCACATGACCAACCTTCTTCGCATGGCCATTTCAAACTGTGACAGCCAGAGAGGCCAAATGCCAGAGTCCAAGTGCTGGTCACCTTTTCCAATGAGTCCTATGCAGAGGAGTTTGACAGCCAAGCCAAGATGCAGCAGAAAAATAGACTCATCTTATGGTCCGAGCAGTGATAGCATCTCACTGCAAAGGGTTTTGAGTACTGGAATGATGGTTCAAGTGATTTTCAGTGGAATGCTTTGCAAACACAAGACTCTGACTGCCGTAACTCCATTAAACTTTTTCCTTTCCACCTTACACTCCTATGTCAAACTGAAGTTGGAAATCAGGGACTTTCACTAAGAATTGTCCTTCCTTCTTTTTAGAATATTGTGTTTTGAAGTTAATCTTGGTTCTTCCTCTTAACATATCACAAGCTTTCTTTTGTTTGCTTTTCTTTCTTTTGTGTTTTTCCTTTTTTGCTTAGTGTGTCTCATCATTTTGCCTTAAATTGAATTAATTGCTTTTTAAAAATTAAATGGCCATTTAAGTATTTTATCTTTGTTTGTATTCTTTCTGAATGGTTTCAAATACTTCATTTGCATTTGTTTGAAGTGCTCACAATAACTTGTTCAGAATAAGTTATTGTTATGTAAGGTATATACTTCTTTCTTTCCTTACCTCTTTCTTCTTGTTCTAAAGAGACAATTATGTTTTAGAAACAGCCTCTATACTAATCTAAACTTTCTCTGGGCATTTTTCTGAACTCAATATATTTCTGTTTATCATTATTCTTAGTGTGTAGTCAGATTTGAGGCCGTGCTATAGTTCTCACAAACAAATCAATTTGAATTAATTTGCCAAGGAGAGTTAACGAGGCATTGTATGAATGCAAGATCTACTACATTCCCTAAGGTGATTTCTTCACTGGGAAAATTTTGACTCTTGGACCATATTACCATAGTGTGTATCTGACTGCTGAATCTTACATCAAATGATGCTTTGAGTCAACCAACTAGCTCTTTTACAAACTTGGAACTGCTGGGCAACCAAACAAATAGGCATATGAACAAGTATATGATTAACAATAGAAAGATCAGAAAGTATTATCTTCCAAGTTTCCACTCTAATCATTGTCTGTGCTAGAAGTCGTAAGTCCAGTGATGTTCTGTGTGAACTTTGAAGGACATCAAACTTGGTAAAATATATCTCTTAGATGATCTTTTCCGTCTCTTTGACTAGATAGGTAGATAGATGATTGATAGATAGATAGATAGATAGATAGATAGATAGATAGATAGATAGATAGATAAATATATAATAAACAATGTGAAAAATTGAAAATTTGCATATGAGGCTAAAGTTTAAGAGATCCAGATTTTTATTTTATGTAAAATTTAGGATACTTCTCTAGTACTTCGTTTTTTGATGTTATTTCATGTACGAGAGAGAGAGAGAAAGAGAGCAAGATAAGAGAGACAGATAGACAGAGAAATGGAGGGAGGGAGAGAATTTGCATGTACCACAACACATGTAGAGGACACAGGGCAGCTTTTGGAAGTAGTTCTTTCCTTCTGCCATGTGAGCTCTGGGGATTAAACTCGGCCTATGATGTTTGTGAGCAGGTGTCTTGGTACTAAGCCATCTTGCCAGTCAGACCAGTGCTGCTTTTCTATTCTGATGAACTACTTATTAATTATTTCTGTGTGAACACAAATTGGAGCTGAGATCTCTAGTTCCTGAAAGCATGTGGAGGGGTTATCTAATACCTTGAATATTTAACCAATTTAATGAAGACTCTTGTGATGTGTGAGGATTATCATGGGCTCATCCAAAAATGTCCTAACAAATATCATGCATTGAGTATTGTAATTTCCCTTCAATAATGTAAAGCATAAGGAATCTCAAGAAGTTTGTAATTGATTGTATAAAGTTCTCCAGTAACATTGCATCTGTTACTGTATACAAATTGCCCCCATAAAATTTGAGGAGAAATACAATTGTTGAAAGTAATGCTTATGAACTCAGTTTCTACAGATCAGGTTTTGTGACCAGCTTAGTTGGGTAGTTGGGTAGTAATGAGTTGCTGCCAAAATTCCCACCAGGACTACAGTCTACTGGGGACTTTTCTACACCTGAGGGATCAGACTATCTGATGTATCACTCACAGAGATGTGTACAGAAAGTCTCTCTGAATTGTATTGCCTAAGTGTTTCTTCTAGCTTTGTTCTTGCTGGCTTGGTTCCTTGATACATATTCATAAACCTTCTTAGGAGTCTCCATGAACATAGTTTCCTTGGTGTAGATCATTCCCGTGGAGGAAAAGAGAAACTCAGCATCTTTGATAACCTAACTTCTATTGTGATTGGGGGGAAGATGTCTATTTATCTCAGATCAAGGAACCAGTGATAGACCAAAGTAATAACTCCATAAAAGTCCAACTTGGCAAACCAGTGGGTTCATTAGGAATACTCACAGGAATATGAAGGTGAAGGGTTATTCACAAGAACATAGACGGCTGAAAGACAATTTCACCATTGAAAAGCCTACCCCAGCCTGGTTGCTGGCCCAGGAAAACTGAAGCTCCAGATGTCACTGTGCACAACTTGCATACACCAGGACAGATTGGAGGGTTTCCTCTCCTTAGTAGTCCTTTTGCTAGGTAACCGTGGGAAGGGACCTTATGAATCCTGTTTCAGGAACTTACTGAAACCTGTGTGTTGTTTACTTCTTAAGAATTCTAAGCGGGCTGGAGAGGTGGCTCAGGGGTTAAGCTTCCACCTTGCAGGCGGAAGGTCCTGAGTTCGGATCCCAGATCCCACGTATAGACGCCAGGCGGAAGCGGGGGCGGCCTGCGCTGCTGGTCCTGGTAGGGCGGAGCCTGTGAATCCCGGGGCAGAAGGAGGTGGAAGCGTCCATGGTGGTTCGCGAATTCGTCCGTGGTTCTACACACACACATACACACATGCGCGCACATACACACACACACACACGCACAATTGAATAAATAATAATAATAATAATAAAAAAAATTAAAAAAAAAAAAAAAAAAAAAAAAGAATTCTAAGCATGGCTGACTTCCTAATTCTTCAGGAGTCTCCCTCCAGGTGAGAATACTTCAATTCATAGGAACTCGCTGCATAATAGTGTTTAATTCCAAATTCTGTCGCTTTTACCCTTCCCTATTCTTTAGAATCATAAATTTTAATCCAGTTCACTTTCAAGTTTGGAAAATCAAGCCCTACCTTTTAAAGTAATTTTAGTGCAGTTTCAGGCATTGTAAAGTTATATCAGGAATTTCCAACTCTGTACATTTTTCCCAAGGACTAAAATGAATACATAAGAGATATATTTATTAAGTTTTGCTGATGATACCTAACTAATAAAGGTAGTTCATAGAAGAAATAAAATACCTAAAGGTAAACATTTTTTATCATGTTTCAATGCCATTTTGAAACCAAAAAAAAGATTTACCAGGATGTAATTACAGTCCTTCTTTGAAGTTCAAAAATATGTTAAATGAGTACAAGATGTCGCAATCTTTTGTGCAAGTAATGCAACTTGAAAATGTCTTGCGTTTTAGTTGAGAATCAGACAAATTTATAGCAGTTCTTGATGTGAGCTTTTAGATAAGTGTTGCAAACCCATACACTAAGGAAACCATAAGGTTTTAGTATATGGTATAGTGATTATTACTTTCAGATTCTTGGAGATAACATGTAATCAATACTAGACCTATAATAGTTCAATCTACAGGTTTTTTTTTTACTTTATCATAATGTGAACTATTGTGTCTCAATGGTGGTAGAAGTAACCAGTTCTAGATCTTAGTCAGGTGTATAGTAGGTCATCAGTAGCATTCTGGCAGAATATTGTAGGACTGTCTGTTTCCTGGTGGATGTGGTGAGAAATTTTGCTCTACCATGTACTCTTGCCTTTGGTCAAGTCAAATGCAATCCCCTCATTTTGGACTGTGATCTCTAAAACTGTGAGCCAGGATAAACCTTTTCCTATTTCAAATTCATGTTTGCAGGTATTTCATTATAGTGTCAGAACCCTGACTAATTACCATCTCCATGACCTCTATTCTATGTGCACCAGAGATGCTGTTAGCTCCAAAGAGACATGACCAAGACACAGATGTAGATGTTGAAGTGATGCACCTTTTCCGTGAAGATGAATTCTTTTGCATACGCCAACCAGTCAAATTGTTCTCCCAATAATCTATCTGTCTCTGAGCAGTGTGGGAGACAATATGCATAGGTGTTTGAGTGAACAGAGTTTGTACCTCAAATATTCTAGCATTTTGATTTTGGAAGTGATGTTTTGTGCCCTCTGCTTAGAACTGAAAAGAGATGGGATTGAGAAATGGGAAGACAGTGATGGGTAGAGAGAAGTGAAAGACACCGAGACACAAGAGAAATAAAGCACACGAGCAGAGATGGACGCACAGGTGCATGGACTTGGAAGAAGACCAGATTTCAAGCTAACTCAGTAGCTTTGTACTTAGGGGGAAATAAATGGCAAGCGGGAAAGGACTAAGTATGGGTGTCGAAGGCATCTTAGGCTGCATGGCTGAAGAGAAACTGAAAGTTTGAGTCTGAAAAAGAAATTTGAAAATGCTGCACACTAAAACTTGTGCAAAGAAGTATTTGTTAGTGAATTCGTCTTCTCCTCAGTCTAACAGTTCAGAACAGAGGTTCTTCTAAAAAATAAAATACTATGTCCCATACTGAGGGCGTGTCTGGCTCAGACTTTTGCTTCTCAGGCCTTTGCTCAGTCAATGAGCACAACAATCAATCTCATGTCCTAGTAATCACAATGGTCCCTTTTTACATACGAAGAAACTAAATCCCAAAGATCCTCTAACATATTAGGTGTACCAGAAAAGTGAAATCTCTGCATCCAGTTTCAATGCCTATTTCAAAGTAATTACAGACAGCAATTTTTGAGAGAGGAAAGCAAATAGCATCATAAATTCGTGTTTTCTTAATTTATAACAAGTCATTTTTCTGAGTAGCCCTTAAGAAACTAATGCTACATAGACTCGCCATACTGAAAAAAGCTCCATTACAATTATTTGAAAATCTCTCAGACTGTGGAAGTGAATGAAGGCAATTACTTCAGCCTCCTTCCATTAACATGTTTGGGATGGAAAATAGCCTTGATATGTGGGGAAAGTAATAGGAAATTTTAGGCAATGAGCTTCAGAGAGTTAAGGGTGGGAAATGAAGACAGATTGATGATATATGTGGTAATCGTTACATCAAGCTAGTATATAGCATTATAATATTCATAAAAATGGTCCTTTGGTTTATTCTTAGGATATGAAGGAATCATTCAGTGCTAACATACGTATCTGAAAAACATGTATTTGGCCAGCAACCAAGAACAGTGAATAGGGATGTTGCCGCTTGGATAACTAGATAAGGAATACTATTTTTGCTTGGACAGCTGAACAAGTTTACCCTAAAGAAGATGAATCTATAATAGTATGACTTGGATAAAGAATGGGTTAGGAAGATGATTTGGAGGTTAAAACTTTTGCCTCCTAAGCAAAAGGACCTGAGTTTGAATCTTCAGATTCATGGCCTGGGCAGAAATGGCAGTGGGTGGGGATGGTCTGCAACTCTGGCCCTGGAAGGTAGAGCCTGGGAAACGCCAGAGCAAGCAATAAAGAGATAGAAAAATCCAGGATGTTTCCTGATGTTCCTTTGGGCCTCCACGGGCACACAAATTCAAGTGCCCTCTTGTACACACACACACACACACACACACACACACACACACACACACACACACACACACACGAGAGAGAGAGAGAGAGAACTATCTATCCAGAAAACCTAAGTCAGGAAACCAGCTTTAGGCAGACCAAGGGCAGCCTAATGATCCTCACTGATAACCAGGATCAGTACCTTATCACTTAGGAAAGGCAATCCTCCTTGGCTCAAAGAACCAGTTAAACGTATGTGCCCAAATCTCTCTTACTTAATAATGCCCTTGTGCTTGGGGTCTTTTAAGTCACTTTGCCCTTTCATCACTTTTGTGTTCCAAGAGATTAATTTCTTTACCTTGGCACACTAAGGGTTCAAGACTCACGACACATAAATAGTTCCTTTTCCTTCAGCCCAAAGGTGTATCGCGAGGATTAATGAGATGATGCTTATAATTGCATTTTGAGTTCCTTGGTTGAAAGGCACTTTATAAATGCAAGATATTAGTTCTTTGTCGAGGTCTATCCATCACTTACAAGTGGCTGAACATTCTAGATGCCCTTTGGGTAGCACATTCCTTTTTTTTACTCAAAGAGCAATGAACCAGGCAAGAACCAGGGATGCGGCCAAAGCCAAGCTCACACAGTTTCTCCCATTACCGTTTATCCAGTGTCATATATTTGCACTGAAGCTCACAAAGTGTTGTTTGGGGGAAAGGGGCACGGCAGGAGCCGAGGAACTGCCCTACTACTTGAGCCTGCCCACATTGATTTTTCTTTTGCCTCTGGCTCTGGTACATAGTCTTCCATCTCACACTGTTCATTAGACTAGCGCTCTCATTTTTTAGTGTCAACAAAGCAATAAAGGAAACTTTTCCTTCCATGGCTCAAAACGAAATGCACAAAATACCTCTGGCATTAATTTCATGCAGGTGAATGTTGTTACAGTAGTCCTATTAGTCTGCCCACGTGTTTGACAACATTTCAGATGGTATTAATATGCTACTTGCAGAAAAGCATTTTCTGCCAGCCTGGTGCAAATTGCCAGCACCTTTAAGCCACTCTTCCTCAACTTAGCAGCAGTATATCATCATTACCTGTGGCTGGACCAAGAGATCACATTCGTCAATGCCTGAATTGCTCTTTTCCGTTCAGTGGTTTTAGAAAACCACTTTGCTTTGGAAATGGCATACACTGAGTATATTTTTGAAGAGACAGACATATAAACAGCAATAGTTAGAGATCTGGGACATACTTGTAGTGTTTTATTTTCCATGTTCTTTACATGGGATGAAAGCTGATAAGGTTTTGAGAACATGGAAGTGTGCCATGGATACAATGTGCTTCTTTTTAATCTGCGGGGAGTTGAATTATGTGAACATTCTTTAGTCAAATAAATTCAATGTTTTTTATAATCTCAAGGTTTGTATGAATTTTAGCCCTTATGTATCTGTACTAAGTCCTGTGGTGAACTGAGAAATAGAGACTCCAAAGCTAACTTTTTCCAATGTCATATGTCATCTAATAAATGATAAAGTTAGAAATCAAAACCAGATTTTATTCCAAGCCCCATGGCCTAAACTCTAATGCTGTATTGATTATGGCTTTAAGAAAGTTAGTGCAAATCCTAAAGAACTAGCCTGTGTTTGCACTGTAATATTAGACAATACATATTGTGTTCAGTGCAATAGTTACCACTATCATATCGGTTTCATTCTGAAAGAACTTTTCTCTTTTGGGATGGTCCACAAATTTCAAGTCCTCACCTTTAAAAGGTGCTGATGTATATTGGGCAACAGCTGAATCACCAGTTTGTTTAGGCTAAACATAGGAATTGTGAGGTAATTCTATATAATAGTGTGAGCCGTATGTGTGAACCAGTCTGGCTTTCATAATTTCATCTCAGAGCATTCTTCTCTACACAATGTTATAATTCAACAGTGCTTCTTGTACATGTCTCCAGGAGTTGAAATAGTTGGTAGTAGAACCAGTAGTCTCTAGAAAACCAATTATGTAAAAATCTCCACACCTTACTGAGTGGAAGAAAATAAACACACACACACAATTTATTGCAACTAGAATGAAATGTGGCTAATATACTTTTCTAACATCCTTTCCCATGTTGGTATCAGATTCATATAAGTAATGTAAGAAGCAGTTGTTTTACTATGTCTTTGGATAAATTATTATAGATTTTTCAATGTGGTTAAAAACTGCAATTTTTGTCAAAGTAGATATGTGCATATGCTTTCTTTATTGACATTACTATTCATAAGGCCATTCTCTCTTGAACAGTATTATTTCTATTGAGGAATTAATTATAATCTTTGTTCCAATTTTCATATTTGTTATTATAGGAAATGTCCAACTGAACCGTATTGTGAATTGAATAAAAATATATATGAGTGGATGAATAGATGTCAGTATATATATTGAATAGATTTGTGCAGGTTTCAAAGTAGTCCTGTGTGTGAATTTTTATACGGAGGAAGGCATTTGCTCTTCAGCCAGTCTAGGGAAATGGGGCTCGGGAGCAGATGAACTCATTCTCATGCACATGTTTCTAAAATAGCTCTTACTAGTGTTCGAGATAAATTAAAATTAAAAAACCAACAAGAACATGAAAAGAAACTAAGAAGAATGTTAATGTGGTGATTTAAACCAATGTTGTTTTCCAAACGGCCTTCCAGCTCTTACACTTTTAAGGGCATGCAAGACTGCTATCCTCGGGGCCTGATATCAATCTGAAGTGGAAAACTTAAAATGTGTTTCTAAATGTCTTTAAAGCTGAGGTGGAGATGAATGTCTCTCTCTTTTGGGACTTTCAGAAAGGTCAGAGGCTGGATCACAGCTATGCTTTCTTCCCACCACACGGCTCACTTGTTACCCAACTGTTTTCTCTTTTTCTAGACTCCACTGTGTCCCCCACTGATTTTCTGTAGCGCTTTATATTTAAAACGAGATTAGATGGTAGATATTGGGATCTTTAGGCAGGCCAGGTACCTCTGTATTTTGGAAAAAGCAAATAGATGCAATTTGTCGATGCTTTAATTTGGTGGATATGGAAGGCCAGCCATTTAAAATTTTGGTCACCTCTTAGTTGATTCTACTTGTCACTAAGAATATCACTTTCCTAGTTGTTATTGCCTTTCCTAATTTATCACACAATAAACAGAGAGAAAGTCTTTATCTGTTAAGTGAAAAGCCAAAGTAGCAAAATCTCGTCAACGTGAATCTGGCCTGATCCACCTGCCATTTCTCATTAGAGAATTCCATTAGAGGACCCCAGATCCTCACGAGACCTACCACCTGTTGGTCAGATAAGGGGTTCATGATGAAGTATATGCCCCTTTTCTGTAGGAACAGTCTGGAATTTTGAGTACCTAGTCCTGCCAGGAAGGTCTATCATAATACTCAGTAATCAGTAGGCCCGTGAGGAGTAAAGCTAGCTTCCTTCACTGTAGCACTGTGGAGACTTTGAGAAGTTGAGTTGTTCCCTGATGTTTCCTTTTTCCAGTCATTTCCTACCTTTTTTTTTCTATAATACATCATTTTTCAGAAAAACACTTTAAATTGCCCATGACAATCTAAAGCTGCTCATTGTTCTTTATATTCAGTTCCCTTTATCACTTGGTCAGTTGTGATTTGTTTTGCAGTACTGAGATACAACTCAGTCTTGAGCATGCTTGTCAATCGCACCATAACCTATACTTTGATCTGCCTTTATGTTTTATTTTGTGGTCGCCAGATAGGGTTTCGTAATGTAGGTTGGAGGGAGATCCATAGTTGCTTGTCTCAGGAGACTTTTTGAAAGCAAATAATTCATTTCCTTAAATTCCTGGGTAGTAAGGATGCTTAGTGAGACAAGTTCTTAGGAAACTTTCTTTATCACTGATGCTAATGGGGAACCACCATCTCTCAACTTTGGTAACCTCTCTCCATCTGATTGCGCTAGCGTGCACACACACACACACACACACACACACACACACACACACACACACAGATGGACAGAGAGAGGAAGAAGGCAGGTATTAATTCATCACAGTTACTTCATGACAATCTTGTCAGGCAGTAATAGCTGCTACATAGGCTTACTCTGTGACAGACATGCTGCAGTATGCTTCTATCCATGGGGTTACCGTGTGATAGAATTCTGTAGCATGCTTCTATTCACATGATATGATGCTAGTAAAGTCTAATATTCTCTAATAGCCTCTCTGGCTTTCAGACCATTTTTTGGATACTTTGTTTCCAAGCCACCTGTTTTGCGGTTTTGATTCCATTTTAATAGTGGTAATTTGGAATAGAGTTCCCTGAGAGCTAATATTGGGTTATGAATCAAAAGCGATGAATTATGAAGTACTAGTTTCTGGTAGATCACTGTAAGGGTGGCTGATGAGCTAGAACAGTTCCCAAAGTATGCCTGCGGTATTTTGTTGTCTGATGCACACTCGTTAGGGGTGTATCTCCACACCACTCTCCAAGTCTGTCCTAATTAGAGGAAATATCTAGGAGTGATTCAGGGAAAGGAAGAGGGGGGCGTAGTAGCAGTTAAAGCATTATGCTTGAGCCCTGAAACTAATTAGATATTTTCATGCTCAGGAAAAGTATCCCTCGGAGGGTGGATGAATGGATGCTTGTTCCAGAAGGATTTTTCATTGGAAGTAAAGGGAAAAAGAGGGGAAGATAGAAAGAGGAAGACAGACGGAAACACAGATATGCACATACATGTGCATACACACATGCACATATTCAGAGATAAGGGAGGGGGGAGAGAAAGAGACAGAGAGAGTAATCAGGAGACATCTGAAGAGTAAATCTAACTTCTTTCACTGTAGCTTTGTTGAGACAGGGACAGAAAGATGGAGACCAGTCCTGACATTACACATTAGTGACAGCAAAAATATGGGTGCTCAAAAACCTGCAACTGCTCTATTACTTTGTAGCCCCAAGTAGTGCTAGTTCTGTTCTTTGTGAGTCTCTTCTTTAAAAAAAAAACAGTGGAGCAGACATGGGCAGAAGGATAGTTATCCAAAGAGTCCTTTGTGCTACCCTACCCATTTTCTTTACATAGGTAACATTCCAGGGTCTCCTTTGGGAATAGATGGTCTCCCTCGAACCCCAGCACTCAAGAAGCTGAGGCAGGAGGATTGCCACTAGCTCAAGGCAAGACAGGGCTACAGAGTTTTTTGTCTCACAAAAGCAGCAACGAAAGAAACGAAACTGCAAAACAGTCAAAGCCCAGAAGTTCTTTAGCCAGTCTTTACTGGCCAGCAGGGTTTCAACTCTCTTCTTTGATTTCCCTCTGCTAGAATTCAGAGCCAGTTCGAATGTTTGGAGGACAAGGAGGAAGGGTGTGGCTCTTGCTCCTGATGGGGAGCTATCCCCACCACAGTAGAACAGGTGAGACCCAGGACCTGAGGGTCACCTACTACGGCACTGCACTGCGAAACTGAACACTTAGTGGAACCACTCACAGTCATTGAGTCTCCTTTGGGCTCACTGAGAAGTAGTGGGGATGGAAGTAGACAGACGGAAAGTAACTAGACATGTAACTGATCCGCATCCCACTCAGGAAGGCCAAAGCATGATGGAAGGAGAATTGCATAGCTCAGACCAGCCTGACCTGGTGCCCATCGCTCAAGGGCAGAGTAACTTCAGCTCCACCTCTACTAAAGATAAATTGATTTCTCTCTCTCTAAAAACTTCATAAAACTCACTGAACACCTAGGATGTGTTTTTTTTTAATGACTTATTGACTTTTCAGATTGTTCTTTAAGCTGTTTTTTAAACTTTAAAGGCAACACTGATAATGAACGCTTCCAAATGGTAAAACAGAAAATCCCCTTCAAATATAACCGGCCCGTAGAAGAGTGGCTGCAGGAAAAAGGTAACCGTCGTTAAAACTTTCATTTTAAAATCATTTGATTCTAAACCCTCATTTCTAAAGCCTGCAAATAAATGTTCCTTAAATGATAATCGCCTGCTGCATAAATGACTGTTTTAATTTTCATTATAATTTGTGTCAGCTTCCACCTGCCATATGCTGATAAATCATGCTATAACACATTGCCATTAAAATTCAGTTAAAGGGACTACCATCTAGCCTACTCTCACCGTGACAAACACAAACCGGAAATTCCAGGAAACTCTTTTAAAAAAGTGTATTATGGCAATTTAACCACTGCATGACATTATTTGCTAATTTCTTTTAAATTACTTCTTACACCAAAGCTTTCTAAAGAAATTTCCAAAGCATTTCTTAAACTTCTATTTTGAGGCTATTTTGGCTTTACTGTATATAGTTTGGTTAACTAAAAAAAAATATTGTAACTTAAACTGCTTAAAACAAATGTTATAAAGGAAGCAATGTGTGTTAACATTTGTTTTTAAACCAACACGAGGATGAGAAAGAATGAATTTTGCCTCGCTATTCAAACCAACAGAGGCAGAAGTTTCACGAAGAGATTAATTGCATCCCATTGCTGCCAGAAACCAAAATAAAGCAGCCTTATTTTGCACTTTGGTTGTGTTGATACCCTGGTGTATCCAATTGATGTTTCATGCAATGACAGCGTAAGCTGCTAAGACAATGAATTGGAAAGGAAACATCTCATGAAAAACGAAGCAGCAAGTTTTATGGAACTGAGGGAAATAACCACTCCATGAACAAAGAGGGCAGCAGTTAGAACTCTTGGTGGACCTTTCTAGGGCTTCTCTTGGTTCCTAGAGACACAGTGCTTTTTCCATGTGGAACATTCTCTGTCTCCCAGATCCTGTCCATCCTATTCTTTCTTGAGCCAATAGAGCGCTAATCTTGTCTGAAAACCTAAAATTGGCTCTTGAAATTTGCAGACATCTGAATGAGTGACCGATGAGGAATGATTGAGGATTTGTGAAAGTATACAAGTTAAGAGATGAAGAGTAGCTGTGTACAGTCTTAAGCTAGCTGAACACATCCAGACCTTTCAGCATAGAAAGTCCTCCCGGAAGGCTAACTGTTTGCCCTGTTTTCAACATATGTGGTCTAATTAAAAATAAATTAAGAATAACTCTAAAAAGCAAATAATTTTGTTCAGTAATCACCAGCTCATAAAGTCCCTTTAACATTAAAGACAATGACTGCCTCACATTTAAAAAGGAGACGAGAACTAGATGCATGTCTGAGTCTCATGTGCCTGAGAGAACATTTGTGTTTCTTTCGATTTTCTGTTAATAGTATTTTCTTTTACTCCATTGCCTTTTGAAGTCTAAGTTCCAGAGCATGCCAGGCATTTTCATTTGTACAAACCATTACAAAGCGACCAGTAGGCTTTTAGTTTTCCTTCTGATGGCTTCATTATCAGCAGGCATTCCTATGGAAAGATGCTTTGAGATACACTGAGGGTTGGGAAACGGGAGGGGTGGTTGGGGCAGGGTGGAGGGAGGGGTCCTAGGGTCTTTATATGTGTGTTCATATATGTGGATATGATTGAAACCTGTTTGAAATACGCAAGGTTCCCTTCTGTAATATTTTCTCTGAGATGACTTTCTATGTAACTTGGGTGAGTAACATCTGTTTGTTCTATTGCTGTACCTCTTCCTCAGTCTAGCTAAATTCCTCTTTAAGCAAACTAGAAGGTCAGTCATTAGAGACATGCTAGAGAGGATGGGTGCAAAGGGTTAGAAATGTAGGATGATTAAACAGGTGCTTGGGGAAGTCCAGGGAAAAGCCTCTCCAGAGGCATGCCTGTCACTAGGGAGATGGGCTGAGTCACAGCATTCGCAAGTCCCTTTGGTGACTCAGTGTACGGTTTCACACAATCCCTTTAACCTCTTTATGTCTCTGACTTCCGATTTGAGGAGAGGAGGAATGATACTGTCTATTTCCCTAAGATGTTCTAAGATTAATTCACTCACTTTTGTTTAACACTAATGGGAGACTAGCAAAGATTAATTTCAGCATGTATGAACTTGATGTTCAAATGAGGTAACAAATAACAACTTCCAAAAACACGTGCAATAGAATCGCGACAAGAATCTTATACTGGCATTATCATCACATTTACATGTGATGATATCATCACATTATTCATGATAGAGAAATGTTCAGACTATACACATTAGTAATGTGTATTTATAACCATGACAATAATGAGGATGATGATATCTGGCATTGGTTTTAAGAAATCTTGGAAGAATGATTTTTTTTAAAAAGCAGTAGCTTTCCCCCCACCAAGTCCTTCCCATTCTTCATAGAGAGAAGGTAGTATGCTTTCCTTACTCATCCATAAATTCCTGTGCCTATCAGAGAAGAGAGGCAATGAGGAAGGAATGACAGGAGGCAGAGAGATCTCTTCCTTTTGTGATTGCAAAGTTGTCTATTAACAAATTACATAAAACACAGAGTTCTAGAAAAAAGTATCGTAACAAAAGAAAAGCAGGTCTAGCCTTAAATGGACCATCAAATGCACAAGCAAACAGAAATCCACACACATCCTGTGACATGCAGAGAAATCACTATGTGAATAGTAATCCTCTTTACTGTCTCAACATTCCCCCCAAGTCTTCTGCTTCCAAAAAAAGTGTTTGGCTGGCTGGCTCTCTCACAAAGCAGCAACATTCAGGAGCGAAGCAACTGTAGTAGACTCGCCCTCAGCCTGTCTTGCCTTTCCTCATTCTTGGGCTACATCTTGAACAAGCCATAACCACTGTGCAAAGGAAGGCAATCCATCATTTCAAGTCAATGTGGATTTCAACCCTAAAAGTCAATTTTCATCTTTAATTTTTAAGCAGTGGCTAAATGAGTATTTTCAAAAGAGCAAGATGAGGTTATCTTTCTGAACCACTTTCAACAATATTAGAATACAAAACCTTCTACATATATTCAAGGTTATTCAACCATTAACTGATTACTAGTGCAGGCTACATAGAAATAGAGATCATAAAGGGCCATTAGTTACATGCATGGAAGAAGCACCTTTATACTTTGGCATTGTAGCTATTGCATGTAAGCTATTATAGGCAATTTCTTCCATATTATTATTTGAAGTACTCCAAGAGCTTAGAGAAATTTAAACAGAAATTCTTGGTTTTTCTCTTCTTCCAGCATTCCCTGTCTACTCTAGTAAGTATAAGGCTTCCCAAAAGGTTGCCATCAAACTAACCCATAAGAAGGTAGGGGTTCAAAGCCATTCCCTGCACTATGGTATAGTGAACTTGTTCATGCCTCTCACATGGAAAGCTGTTCACAAAACACAGAAGCCAAATGTATACAACTGCTTGTTCACAGGACACTGAAGAAACTGGTGGAAAAAGAATGGAATCTATTAGTTTCACTTAGATTTCATCCTTGGGATCTCCATAGTTCTGTTATCATGAAAGCCAGTAGATCCTTTTTGGAAGTCTCCTGTCAATTACAGATCTTTTTCACTCCAACGAGTTCTCTGATCAATTCCCCAAGCTCCTCAAGTGGTATTTTTTTTAAAATAACTCAGCCTTGGAGCATTATCCAGTGAGGAAAACTGACACTTGCTGGAAGAGTCCCCTCTGAGCAGATGTGGCTTCCTTTTCCTGCCTTTTCATGCCTACCAGTAGTGTACATTGAGAAGAAAGCTTGCCACACTATTTATCAGAAACTCAAGGCTAGCTGTGCAATCGCCTTGATTGTGCATTGTGTAATATCGATACAGGTTAAGAACCAAGCGCCCAATACACCAAGATAGAGGTTGCAGGGCAAAACCTCCAGTCTCTTAGAACATACTCATTAAGCAAGAAAGAGTAAAAACAACAACAACAAAAGTCTGTTTCCAGTTATTCCCAGCTAAATGAACTCAGGTGATTAGATTAAGAATGAGTGGAGGTAAATGCTGACTGAACAATGTTCAGAATGGGTAAGTTAGTGCCCTGACTATATCTTTTTTTTCTACATATGAAAAAACAGAAGGAAGTAATCTAAAAAAAAAAAAAAAAAAACTAAGGAAGGTCTTAGCATGTTGCTGTCATGATAAATTACAGTCAGTTTAAAAACACTGATTATTTTTAACTTAGGAAAGAGCTATCTTGAGATTGGCTTTAAAATAAAACAATAGAAGTAGCTGAGAATAAGGTTAGCTCTTCTTCTGAACTATTCTGCTCTAAATTATCCAGCCATGATTTTATTCAGATAGTTGTCTTGCCACAGCGTAAATGGAATGAAAGTTCCAAACAAAGTAGACTTCTGCAAAGTTTCAATCCAATAACATGTCTCTACATCATTTAAGGAGTGTTGATTGCTGTTATCTCCATTAATACTCACTTTCTTTTTGAAATTCCTTGATGAATGACCTTATCCCATCCCACTCCGATCTAGGAACTTTATCAATACACAGTGACTTTTCTATCTTAAGGATTGATCTACTTGAGGGTTAATCGTCCCTGAACATTTGTAGACAAGGACAGCTCTGTGTCATGATGTTGTTGGGTAGTAAATACAGATAGAATATACTTCCTATGAATATTTATCATGCAATAATTTTGTCTCTAAATGGAAACTTAATTTCAGTAAATTTGGTTGATTTGCCAGACCTAATTTTTAAATCCAGTGTCCCAGTCACATCATTGAGTTTTCAGTGGCCATCTATCTTTTCTTTTGGTTGTCATTTTTTGTTTTAAAATCAGAGCCAGTGGTACCTGTGACTTATTCTTGTCATTGGCACCTGCTGTAGATATGTCTGTCATCCACACTTATATGCTTAAGATGACTGTTAATAGTTCTCGTCACTGAACTAAAATTTCTTCTTCCTTCAAATATAAAAAAATAAATAAATGAAGACCTAATTATTCAGATAATTTGAGATTTTCAGCTAGACAGTGGAAGAGGTAATCATGATGAACTGCTACTCACCAGTGTTGGTAGTGAATTTTTGTTTTGCATTTCATCCATTTCAGTTGCTCAAGGTGGCCTGTGTTGATTCTTGGTCCACGCAGACCAGGTAAGGCAAGAAGAGAAAATGTATGGAAATAATAGTGTTTCCTTCACCCAACCCACTAGGCCGGCAGCTAACCATCTTCAACACCCAGGCTCAAATAGCCATCGGTGGAAAGGACAAGGGACGCCTCTTCCAAGGCCAACTCTCGGGGCTCTATTATGATGGTCTAAAAGTGCTGAACATGGCAGCTGAGAACAACCCAAATATTAAAATCAATGGAAGTGTCCGACTCGTGGGAGAAGTCCCGTCCATCTTGGGAGCAACGCAGACGACCTCCATGCCACCTGAAATGTCCACCACTGTCATGGAAACCACCACTACGATGGCCACCACCACCACCCGCAAGAATCGCTCCACAGCCAGCATTCAGGTAAGCCTTCCTCTGAGTCTTTTCACCTTCGTGTCTGAAACATGACCACCATGGTCAGGGTCCTCTGCTTTCAAAGCATTTGAATTTCTCAAAGCATCTGAATTAACTATGCCTAAAGCATGGATACCTCAAACTGTGTTATAAAAGTCGTGTGGTCCTCATGGGATTTTTCTTATATTTACCACTCCAACAGTAAAGCTGTTATTCAGAATAAGCCATTGATGAATTATACTTTTGATATGAAATAGTTCTTCTTTCCTTTCATGACCTTTCCTTTTTTCATGTTGAAAAAAGAGAAAGGGGGAGTGGGGAAATGTGTTATCATACATGAGGTTGAACTCTACTTCAATTCTGTTTACACTCTCAGGATGGCTTTCCTAGAGCAGGAGTGGTTCATTATTGAGGCCAATGGGTATCATTAAATCAAGGGCAACGAAAGTAGAAGTTCAACTACTCCATGCAAAATGTATATTTTGCGTGTGTGTTTGATATTAAACCTCCATTAATCACTTCTCATTTGGGATATCCATTTTGCTTCCTTTCTTCTTGACCAAGAGGCTAATTACATTAGAAAATGTGAAGGTTTATGTTTAGCTAGGCTCAATGTTCATTGTTTTGTTTGACCATTTTAAAGTAATTATATCCAATCTCAACCTTACTACTTCACTGACTCCCTCAGTAATTCATAAGTCTAGTTAGTAGGGGTAGGAGGTTAATCGAGTCGTTAGTCTCAAATGCATCAAACAGAATATTTCAATTGCTTGTGGGGAAATCATCTTTGGCCTGATTAGTATTGTGAAAATTCAGTAGTTCAGTCCTTTTGTGTTTTTCAATTTTAAGACATGATCCAGGAGCTCAATGAATTTTCTGATATCACTTTTGCAGTTTGACTTCAGTGGACATTGTTAGCTTAAAAGCCCTCATCGATGAAACGCATGTGTTCTCATTTTGCTGAATTTAGGTTTATTTGAGTTAGGTACAGGCAAATTTGTTGTGTTTTCTAGTCATTCATGATTCCTTAGGAATAATCTGAAACTGTATGTGCCTGAGGTATTATTGATCAATTTTATGCATTTTCCAAAGGCTACTGAAAATCTAGTCAGTGGAACATGTGTGCTGGTATATGCAAACCTACACATATGCCTGAAAGAGAAATATAGCAGTCTTCTGCTGATACTAAGATAATAGTATCCTGACCCCTCACTCCACTCACTGAGAAGAAGATAAAAGGCAATATATATTTCTGCTATAGCTCAAGCACAAGTCTGTTTACTGTTGGCTAAAGGATAGTTCTGTTCAGACAAATCTTGGCAGACCTGCTTTCTTCTCTCAGAATATATTCTGCTAACCCTGTGGGAAGTGGAGGAGCAACTGGTCTTTTCCTTATAGGAACTGGCGAATTCCATGATCCTTTTCAGGCCCAAATGCTCACTGACCATGGGAGGATTTAATGCTACAGGTGATTGAGAGAATTGTCTCAATCTTTGATTTGCTTTCTCTAGCAGCAAATGCATATGTGGGGGTAGATTGTGTGAGCTCCTAAGCTCTTTGTACAAGTGGAGGCAGAGTTTCTGGAGAAGAGAAGCTATCAAGGGACCAGAAGTCCACGATTATGGGTCTAAGCCTGGTGGTCTTTCAAGGGAAGTGGGTATCCAAGAACTCTCTCCAACAGATTTCCTCTTGGGGGGCTTCCTTTCCTACAATTTTGAGCTAATCGGATTGAGTCTTTACTCCACTTTCCTTTTATTACTTACTACTAAAGCTCTAAAGATGACTTATAAATCTATTGGCACTCTTGGTGTTTAAGGGTGTGCAAACACTCACTATTGGAGAAAAGCCAGCAGCCTTGCAGAGTTAATGAGTCTGGGTCAAAAGATACAAAAGTCACATTTTGTCCGCAGAGACAGTTGTGGAAACAAGGTCATGGTAATGCTTTCATTCTCTCACCAGCAAAACTTTTGCTGTGACGGTATTCTTAAGGAGAGTTGTCCTAAAATGACACTCATGGAGGAGGAAAAACAATTAAACATGTGAGATGGCAAGCAGAACAATGCCACCCTTCCGAAGTCCCTTGATTCCTCCCAAAAGCCTGAGCTAAGGAAACATCATGGGAGGTGCTCATGTCTGGTGGACCGTATCCAGTGTTCATGCCAGATCAAAGGAAACTGCAAAGTGCTTTCCGTGCTGCTCCTAACTATGTGTGAATGGGAACAAATCCTTTCTGAGTTGATAGAGCTCTCCAGTGCTCCCGGCTCATGGAAGTAATTGATGCTTTGATCTCTGTGATATTCCAGTTTGTTACAGATGTGAACACAGATTGCTCGTGAATGACAGGAAACTATATTAAATTACCCACAGCTATTGTCTGCAAGCAATAGGTCTTGACTTTGCCTTAGAAAGAATGTCTCAAGATATTCCCCGCAATTAAAACAGAAGGCTTGAGTGCACATTAAGAAAGCCAGTGGGTGTGTAATTCTGAAGTAAAAGACTGGCACTTAGTAGGTACTAGACAGATATTAAATGCATCAGACAATAAGACAGGCTTTATGTTCTCCCTTGCAGCCATTTAGCAACCAGAAATATAAAAGCTTGGGAAAACTTTTCTTCCAGAATGATCAGAGGGTATGGACATTTTATTTTCCTCTGGTCTACCTCTAACTTAAGAACTCAATGCATAGACTTTAGTCAGAGAGTCTGGATTTAAAAATCTAGTTTGTTCCCATATTAACCAAGTGATCCTTGAGTTTGAGATACCTCTGGCTGAGAATACAACATTTCCCACAATTTTGTGGCCCAAACCAGCAACGTTGTCACTAGATTCTGCAATTTAAAGGGTCATAAATTTGTGTGAGGCTCAGTGATGTAATTCTATCTCTCCTAGGGAGCCAACAAACAGCTGTGGTCTGGGTGATCTCTGCCCTTGAATCTCTGTCTCTGGGGGCCTGAATGAGGAACTCCAGGGTCAGTCGTGTCATGTTCTTCTCCAGGGCTTCCCTGGTGTGCTCCCTGTGGTCTTTTCAGCACAGTGACTGTGCTTCCCTTGGGAAAGCTTATGGCTCCCAGACAGTGCTGGAAGGAGCAGGAAACAGACGGCCAGAAGTTTTCTTAGTCTGAACCTTGATACTAGGCTTCGGTATTGGTACCATTGCCTTGTTGCTCTTATCTTCCAGAGCCAATTTCAGGAGGTGGCGTGTAGTTCTCACTGCCCAATAGGAAGCAAGAATCTGTCACTAACTGAACGTGGGCATCCTATGGTGGGAAAGGAGATGCTGTATAGCTGCAGTGGCAGTAATTGAATTAATCCAAGCAATATGTTCAGAACACGTGTAATGCTTATTCGTGCTTGTCAACTTGATGGGATGTAGAATCATCATGGAAACAAACTTCTAGGCCTATCTAAGAGGAAAGTTCTGGATTAAGTTAATTGAGGTGGATCAACTGTGATAGAACTGCATCGTGGGCCAGGGTGCTGGACTGAAAACAAATAAAGGACACAGTAGGCTCAGCAGCAGCATGCATCTTTGTCTGTCTGTCTGTCTGTCTGTCTCTCCTGACTGTGGAGGTAAAGGTAACCCACTGCTTCACGCTCCTGCCACGTGACTTCCTTGCCATGATGGACCGTACTGTGAAACTCTCCATCTTTCCTCAAATAACTTCTGTCAGGTATTTTGTCACAGTAAGAGAGTAACTAGGACATCAAGTACACTGTGCAGAGGTAGCCTTACAGATGCTTTGGCCATTGTTATTGCATCCTAGCCTCCGTATTTGATACACACACCTGGCAATAATCTACCCAGGAAAACAGGGCTGTTTCTGTTGATAGTAGTATTTATAGGTCAGAGTAAATACTAGGAGTTTGGGAGAATATAGAGATTTTTCAGAAGGATCTGAGGAGAATTTTTGTGGTGAAAATCTATCCTGGTGAATCACCAAGTATTTCTGACATCAAGAATGGACTTCTCTGCGACCTCGTTATGCATCTTATTTTGATTATTTTTAAAACAAATCTAGAGTTCTATGGATCTTGGAAAACATGCTTCTTTATGAAATCTGTGTATTTGCCCACATTTGGGGGGGCGACAAAGATGAGGAATCCATGTGCCTTGATGATGTGCAGAGCAAGAGAGCCTGGCATTAGTTATCCATAGGAAGCAGTGACTTAGCAGTGGTGGCATGCATTGGTACTGATGGTGACGTATGGGATAGTTTGGCCAAAACTCATGCATGACAAGGGTAAGAAGCTGGGCCTTCTATGATGATTCCACATTTCCCAAGCTTCCTTGTAATTCCATGAGATGACATATAAGGAATCCAGATTTTGATGACCTAAGCCTGACACCCAGAAATGGGAAAGGGCCCCAACATGTTCAGTTGGATTGGAATCTTTGTAGGTATAGTCAGGGATGTGTGTGTGTGTGTGTGTGTGTGTGTGTGTGTGTGTGTGTATGTGTGTGTGTGCACGTGTGTATGTGTGTGTGTATGTGTGTGTATGTATGCGCATGCATGCCTTAACCATGCTGCACTGTGGTGCATCCCTGAGCTCTATCCTCAGTGCTGCGTGGGAACATTCACAGCTAACTGCAGTATGGTCAGGTAACTATGGCACTAATGAGTCAAGCTCGAAAATGGAAGGGCTCGATCTACACTTAAATTCCTTGCTCCTTATTTAGGATGGAAGAAAGATGCGAGGAACTACTTTCGCCACGACCATTGCTTTCAGCCGCTGCAACCAAAATGTTCTCAGAAGAGAGGAACAGGCCAAGAGGAAAATTGTTCCCAGGACAATATGCATTCTCTTATCTTTGGCCTTCAGCCCGAGTTGTTATCAGCAAAGAAAGAGCCCAGTGTGTTCTGTGCAAATCACCATTTGGAATTGTTTATAAGCTATTAACAGGAAGCTGGTCATGACCCACTTTTTCTATGTGGGCATTGGCAAAGTCACCTTGACATTGGTCAGTGCTGCCTACTACCAGGAAATTGCCACAAAATCACAATGCTCAGCTTGGATTGGACTCATCCTTCTAAAAAGACAAATGAAAGACTATGAGGCTTGTGAGATTTTGTTCTTATCTCAAGTGCAACTTTGATGGTCCAGTGTGAACCACTTTCAAAATATCAAAAGGAAATAATAGATTTTCAGACTTCACAACAGTACCTATGTGAAAAGTTCTCCTTTTAGTCACTTAGCTTTAGGTTTATAGATGATTCTGACTTGATTATTGATGAAGGCAATATGCAACAAATATGTGCAATTAAAAGTTGTCTCTGCTATCTATTTTGATGGAGTTCCTATATATTGAAGGAAAAACTCTAGGTCTTACTATTCAAACTTTTGAGTTTGCGATTCATTTCAGTTACTTATCTGTGTTTCTTTGGACAGGTTGATCAGCCTTTCTAAGTATTCATTTCGTTTATCAATGAATGGAACATAACAGTACCTTTCCTATTTTCTTGTGAATTACAAGTATGGTCATGGGAAGCAATCTTTACCATTCATCAAAAGTGGTCACACTAGCATTCCATTCTATCTCTACCTAAGAGACTCCCTCAACAACAGGTAATGGTGAGCCCTACAAAGGGTTAAATAACCACAAAACATGTTTTAGCAATATCCATATAGGCTCACCATGACTGGGATGTCTTCTGAGGTCTTACACTGAGTCAGAACTGAGCCAAAGAGAAGAGATTTCCATGGGGGTGTTCATGTACTGGTATAGAAATTGGCTTAGCTGAGCAGTTAGGAAACATGCAGTGTTCTACTAGGTGAACATTTATGAAGTCGTTATTGGTTGCTGGTCAAAATGGTCACAGATCAACAACTTCATCTTCTGGGTAAAATAGTGCCATTTAGACTTAAATTGCTATCACCACTGACAGTTCATGGTCCAGAAAGAACAACAACTATTCTCCAAGTTCTTTGAGAAATCCAACTGTCTTGGATTGGGATGTAAAACAGATCTACTCTCTCTAAAGTACTATGTTGTAACAGCCTATATATCACCATATATCAGAGTGGTGACATTGTCCAAAGGATGGTCCCCCTGGAAACCCTTCCACATTTTCCCTGTTACCCCTGCTTGATAGAAGGGAATCTACAGTTTCCTCTATCTTACATTTATCCTAGACAACAGAGCCTCCAGGGAAAGTTTATTTTTAGGATCAGGCCTCAACTAATATTGATTAACAGCCTTATATAATGTGCAACTCCCGGCTCCTTCCTTTCCTGCCAAGCCTCATAACTGGGAAGGCGCTGTAGATTTGTCAGTCTAATTAGACTGTAGCTGCCAGCCAGGAAATATCTCCTGTCTTCTGTTTACCCTCACACAGGTACTTTCTTTTCCCCTTTCAGAGAGTAATTTTTTTTGGCTCAGGGAGGGGGGAGGAAATTGGGCTCTAATCTACTTGTTGTCAGTGATCACTCTTCAGTGACAATTTCTCTCTGGAATAACGCAGTTTTGATTGAAAAAAGAAACGGAAGAAAAAGGAAACAAACGTGATAGGTCTGCCTACCCCTGAGAAGTTCCTGTTTGGGTGGGAGAAGTGGCTCTGGAAAGGAAATGCAGAGTGGCTTCCTTGGAGACCCCTTTTGATCCCTTAACTTCAGCAGGGAGGACAGACAACGTCTCAACACTATCTCCTAAAGGCTTCTGAGTAGGTCCTGATGGCGGAGAGACCAGAGCTTGTGCTTTTTCAGTGGAGTGGTAGAGATGCTCTTCTGATGAGGCTGCACTGCGGATCTCAGAGAATCTCCCCCAAGCAGCCTGGGGAGGGTCTTGGATACCCACGTGTGACCATCCATCTCCTAGTCCCCAAGTTTGTTTCCAAGTTCAGGGTGAATGTTTTCCAAATGCCTAATAGCCTGTGCAGCCAAGTTCAAAGCCAGAGTTCTTACCCTATGGCCTATAATCAACAGGGCTTTACTGTTATTAACTCCAGCCATGTCCCAGATCGCCTACCATGGTGCTCTAATCACAGAGGGCTCCTTGAGCTTCCTTGAACACAGGTCCAGAATCAGAACAGGCAAATGAAGCATAATCGTATTGAAAGTAGTGATATTTTAAATAATTGATGTCTTCATTAATGATATTTGATATTAAAATCGTTTCGGTAAAATACCATTTTTAACTTGAAAAGTGAGTGTTTGGGGGTAGCCAATTAAGTTATGTTTCTCAAATGAGTTCCTCCTCCAATTGTCTCAGCTACACTTGCACAGGCTCAAGTGTGCCTGCTGCCCTTTCACTGCTTCCCTCTGTCAGGATCAGCTCTTTAGGGCTGATGAGATGCCTCAGGAGCAAAGACTCTACCTCACAAGCAGGAGGATCTGAGTTCAGATCCTGGCTCCCACGTAAAAATACCAAGTGGAAATGGCGGCAGCCTGCACTTCTGGCTCTAGAAGGTGGAGTCTGGGAAATCCCAGAGCAAAGGTACAAGGAAGTAGAAGCAATCTAGGATGACTCCCAAAGCCACCCTTGGTCTTCCACAGGCACACAGTGCTCTCTCTCTCTCTCTCTCTCTCTCTCTCTCTCTCTCTCTCTCTCTCTCTCTCTCTCTCTCACACATACACACACACACAAATAAAACAAAGAATCAATAATCATCTCTTTCCATCTATTCACAGGACCATCTCTCCTCTTGAACTCACTGTGATATGCAGCACCCTGTTTCATGGTATCCTACTTTGCTATCTCTCATCACAACCATCACTATACATTGGATTCTGGTTTATTATTTCTAGCTGCAATGGCCAGATCTTTCTTTCATGTGCTATGATTATATACTTATGTCTGGAATAGCACTCAGAATATACTGATTATCAATATTGACAGGAAAGAATGAATAAGGAATAATCCACCAGTACCTCCTAAAGGAACTTACATATCTCTTTCTATGTTGTTGACACATGCAAGCTTCTAAGCCCTTGCTACTCAGAGGTTCACTGGCTCTTTTACCTCTTTGACGGAAATGTTTTCCCTGGTCCAGACTTCTTGTCTTAAGGATAAGGAATTTCAGAGTAAGAGATGTACTCAGTTGATAGAGTGCTTGTCTAGTAGGTACTCTATCCAGTCCTGCCTAAGATAGACATTGTGTCCCACTTATAATCAATGAGAAGTGAGTTTCTCCTTGATGTGCAAATCATCCTGATAAGAAATAACTAGGAAAATACACAGACCTTGCTTGCAATACTTAGTTATTATTATTATCACTCTGGAGATAGAGGTAGGAGGATTAGAAATTTTAGTTCATTCTTGGTTACATACAGTAAGTATGAGGACAGTCTATACACTCATTCTAGAAAACAACAAAGAAAATAGGATCCCAGCCAGGCAGGCATGGAGCTATATGCCTGTTATCTTGACATTTAGCTTCTAGAGCAGGTGCATCATGGCAATTTTAAGGCTGACGCAGCCTACATACTGTGGTCCTGGTTATTCAGGGCTAAATTTTGAAACCCAGTCTTAAAAAGAGAAGAAGGATCCAGGACTTCCTGCCTTAAGGATAAGGAATCTCAGAACTTGAGATGTAGTTTAGTTGTTAGAATACTTGTCAAGTATGTACTCAGGCCCCCTGATTCTGTCCATCTGAAGGGTGGGTGGATCCTACCTGCTTTGACATGGCTCATAGCATTTGCAAGATATCCTTCAAAGTGTTTCTCTCCATTGTTTTTCCAAGTTGGCAGACACCATTTATTCACTGTCATCACCCTGAGCTTCAGCTGGCTCTATGGCTACTCGGTTTCTTCATGATATTTTGAAAGACTACAAATGGAATCTACTATGAGAAACTGCCAGATTGAGAACAAGAATATCATTGTCATGGTTAGGCACAGGTGTCAACTTAACAGTTGAAGGTTTGAGCTCTGGACACACTTGTAGAGAATTAATGGTTGGGTGAAACCCAGAGCAAACCTGCAGGAGATTGTCTAGCTGATGGAGAAGGCCCAGCCCATGGTGGGTGGGATTAGGCCCTGGAATAAAATACAAAGAGCCGGTTGAGAGAATTGGCGTCCTTGTGTACACCTGGCCAGACATGCTGGTCTGGCAAGTCAGAATCATTCCTCTCTCAGCCGTTATGTGGTGATGCTGTGGCCAGTTCCCTTGGCCCTGATGTTGGTGTGTGCTCTCCTGTAAGCTGGACTAGGAACTGAAACCAGTAATCATAAGCTAATAAACCCCTTGTTCCCTTAAGGCATTTGATGGAGATTTATCAGCAACCATGCAGGCGAACTGCAACAATTATAGACACCTTGACTCAACATTCATGGAGAGCATGGTGGCTGCCATACAGCGGGACTGAAAAATACTCTTTTATGAAATTAAAATGTATTAAGGAAGTGAAAGGAGCTCAAGCACTGCTTTGGTAGTAAGAAGAGGAAGGGAGAAAGGCAGTGTTGTTCATACTCATGGTAGATACCAGTGACTGTGAGGATGCTCATCTCTGTCTGAGAGAACACATGGAGTACTTAAGAGAGAGTAAGTCGCTCAATGCAAGTCTTGATTCTCCACTGTGGGATTTTGGCTGAGTTATTTTTCAAAGTGTAGTTTGATCTGCTGAAATATGGGGATTGCGATACCAACTTGAAAGACAGGGCAAGATTGCAGAAAGCGGTCTCAGAAGTCAATAATAGTTATTATTATTGTTGCTGTTATTATTGATTCAGCCCTATAATGAAAAGCTCAGTGGCTGTCCTAGATTTAAGTTTTTATCCTGCTGCTAATCAGTCATGTGACCTCTGATAAAACAACCAATTTCTTTGAGTCTCTGCTCTTTCTTTCTTCAAAAAAATGTTAAGGTGAATCCTAAAATATGTTGCCAAAATATTTTCCAGTATTATTTAACATGGTGAGATACACACTCAAGGTCAATTGAATAAATGACAAATGAATGAAAAATTGGATTATAAAAACAGGGAAGGGAAAGGAAGGGAAGGGAAGGAAAGGGCAGGGCAGGGCAGGGCAGGGCAGGGAAGGGCAGGGAAGGGAAGGCCAGGGAAGGGAAGGAAAGGGAAGGGAGGGAGAGTGGAGGGAAGAGCAGAAAGGAGGGGAGAAGGAAGGAAAGAGGAGGGGAGAGGAGAGGGGAGGGGAGGGGTTAATCACAACATAATAATTCTATAATCATTTTTGAGAAATATGTATTTATTTCATAAATTACATGACTTAGAATGAAAAATGCACATAGACTGCTTTTGAATTAACACTGTATTTTAATAATTATTTTTTTCATCATTCTCCTCTTTGATGAAAGTAGCTATTTCCACACAAAAGATACACTACCAAATGTATTTTCTTCAGTTATCATTAAGAATCAGTGATTCTAATTTAAACTTAGGTCCAAGAATTGACTTTATGTTGTTTCTGAATATCGATCCCTTGCTTCTGATTTAATTCTAATGAAGAAATGACTTCACGCAATAGTCGTCACTAGCAAGACTTGGAGATGGGTGTTTCCATCTGTCTGTGAGAAGATAGTGGGATGTGCAAGTCTTCCCTGGTGCATGTTCGAATGATGGCAGAAATTAGAGACCCCTGATGCTGTTATGACAGCCTTGCCATTTGAAACCTCTCATTAAAGCTTCAGATGTCTGAGCGCTGGCACTGCGCACCAAGTGGAGAAGTGAGTTTCTCCTTGATGTGCAAATCATCCTGATAAGAAATAACTAGAAAAATACCCAGACCCTGTTTGCAATGGCTGCTGGTCATAGAGAGTATTACTTGGTGGCATTCAATTGACTTAGGTCATAATGCAACCTCTTCCATCTTTCACCTGATCTTATTGTGCATGCCTCTCTGTGTGTGTACGTGCATGTGTGTGTGTGTCTGTGTGTGTGTGTGTCTGTGTGTGTGTGTGTGTGTCTGTGTGTGTGTGTCTGTGTGTGTGTGTGTGTGTGAAAGAGAGAGACAAGAAAGAAAGAGAGAAAGAAGGGGTGAATAAAATACAGAGGCAGAGAGAAAGAAGATCTGTGTTTGCACATATTATAAAAAATAGTGCTTATTTAGTTTCAGTGCCCAAATAGATGACCTGGATAGTCCTATTGTAGCCCAGACTCCCTTGGGTCTCAGGCAGCTCTTGAGTCTTAGATGAGTCATTTCACACCGCTCACTTGTTGGAACAAAGCTCTAACAGGTATTTCTAGTTCTTTATGAAATAGTCACAACATCTGTTTGCCCTTCTCTTTAGATCATCTCCGCAAACCTAGCTCAGGATTCCTCAAGACAAAAAGGCTTGTTTGTTCCAAGGATTGCATAAGGGAAAGAGCAAATAACCAATGAAGGATTAGCAAAGAAAACCTTTTCCCACCATACAGTGGGGCTGCTGGGTCTGATGCCCCCTTTGCCTATCCCTCTCTCTGCTATATAAGTCCTAAGGCAGTTGGGGGGGAAAAAGGAGAATTTAACCTGTCATAATCTTTATCTCCCTTTCTGAGAGGTGACCTTCAAGGAAATCAGAAGGACATGAATGATTTTAATCCACTGTAACAATGGGGAGCCAGCCCTGACCATCCCTGAGTAGTATAAATATAAAAAATGACAGATTTTTCTGCTCTGCCTCTCCAAATCCACCTTCCAGACACTGAGAGAGGCGCATATTCAGGCACCCACAACTCACACCATAATGCACAGTGAAATTTCACCCGGGCTTTATCTTGGAGCTGCTGTTCTGATGATTAATGTTCCACTGGCTGGGAAGCTGTTCTGCTGAAGAAAGACAAGGAGAGAGCAAGACACATGAAATATATCTCCAAGTCCATTTCTCATTATTATTATTATCATTATTAGTTTCGTACTACCCTATCTATCCTGTTAGAGAATGTGTGATCTATTAGCTCGGGGCAAGGGATGACATTGGAAAGTGGATTTCAGGAGGGAGAAATGAGCAAGGACAAAGAGAAATAGATGTTTTTTTTTTTACCAAAGAGAACTGACCTTGTTGAGGTTTTCACTGTGGCTGTCCATTATCTGGGGGTTGTGCCTTTGCTTTATTATTGTTGTTTTATCTTGAAGTCCAATGTGATAGATGCCTTTGTCTGTGCCTTCTGTGTTTTTTTTTTTTGTTTCCTTGTTTACTTTGGCATGTGTTATTTTGTCTGGGTTCAAGCTCAAGGCTCAGTACAATAGAGTTCACACAAGTGTTAACCCTGAACGCTTACCCATAAGGCTGGAATAATTTCATTGCCTTCCAAGTTTTTTCATGTAGTTATCTCCACATCCTGGTTGATTTCAAGTTTTTTAAAACTTACATTTTATACATATGTGTATGTCTATGTAATTCTCTCTCTGTATATATACATATTATATATATATATATATATATATATATATATATATTATATGAAGCAGTGTCTCACCCCTGTTTTTTATTCTGCATCAGGTCGATTGATAACATAGCTTTGTCATTTTAGAGGACCACCCTGTAGGTTCTGGTTGGGAAGATGAACCGTAACAGGAGCAAGATACTACCATAGCGTGTGTGTCGCCTCATAAAATGGCAAATTCATTAGCCTGGACAGGGAGCATTGTAATCTGATTTAAAAATACTGTGCTTCCAAAGTCATGTTTATGAGGACATTTATACCTGGGGTGCCACATGAGACTTGATTTTTAAATGGAGTTTGATTTCAACCAGTGAATCTCATAGCTAATTAAAATCATCTTTTCAGGAACTGGGGGAACTTTGTAAGTGCCAGACATGAGAAACCATGAATGAAACAGAAAGTTTTCTGTTGCAGGAAACCACTGTTTGAAAGTCTTTTTGAAGTCTTTATCTAAAGATCAGATTTTTTTTTCCAGGTAATTTGTACTTGAAAACACCGCATTGCATATATACTTCGCTTCTTTATTTGAACAATGAGAATCAAAATTTCATGCTTTAATTTGATCTCTACTAAAATGGTACATCCACACAGAGTAAAACCTTGGCTAGCCCCCAGGCAACCCCTTAAACACCAGTTTAGTGTTTGTTCAGTGACTACCAGTGTTGATCTGCGGCTCTTGACTAAGTCCTCCCCCAAGAGCAGCCACCATGTCCAAGGTCAAGGCCATTCCTAGGGGTGACATCATTTCACTAGTAAAGGGTGGTAGACTAGGAGGTATATGGAGCGCTTGCCCCTTGTCTTAAGTCTGGGTCTCTGGAAAGGGGTTCCCAATCACTGAGCTCTCTCTGGTCAGTGAGGTCTGTTAGAATCTACTCTCCAACTCTGTTCCAACTGTAATGGTACCGCCCCTAAAATTCCACATATACAAACCAGGCTCAGAGCCTCTCCTCTTATGCCCAGCATATCCTGGAGCCCAGCCCAACACAGAACACAGCCTCTGTAACAGTTACTCTTAACTATTGCTGTGAGAGAGCACCAAAGCCAATCAACTTAAGGGAGAAAGGGAGGTTTATTCAGCTTACGGTTCCAGAGGAGGCAGTTTCTCATGGCAGAGGCGGCATGGCTTGCTGGCCAAAGCTGCAGGAGGCTAAGTCACCTCAGACATCTTGGAAGCTGAGAGCTGCAAGACTGCTTGCAGCAAAGGGAGACTTCTGGAGGGAGGGTGGGACTAATCCACCTCAAGGCCCACCCCTTGTGACTGCCTTCCTCCAGCAAGGCTCCACCTCTCAAGGTACCGTGACCTTGCCAAACACATGAGACTGTGGGGGACACATTTCAAACCATGACAGCCTCTCCATTCACGCCCTGCTTTGGGGCCATCCCTGCAGCTCCCACACACTCGTGCAGAATTCTCCTCTGTGCTTCCAACAACACACTGCTGCATTCTTCTGTTTCTTAATTTTCTCAGTTCTACCTGTCAACCACTCCCGACTCTCAAGAAAAAAGACTGAATTTTCTAACCCTCCCCGTGGAACCACACACATTCCTTCACTCTTACATCTCCCAGTAAACCTCCATCCCAGTTGACTAAATTGGTATTCAGAGTTTGCATCATTATGACTTTGGAATATCACTTACCGTGAACAATGTAAGATCGCACATGCACTAATTTCTTCTGCAAATATTTACACCGTGCATAGACTGTGCCAGATACTCTTCTCAGAACTGAGGGAGCCGCAGGGAAGCAAACAGAGTAACTGCCTGCCCCTGGCATAGTAACTCCTGTTATGATTACCTTTCTTTTCTTCTGCAGCTCTTTGTTAATGAATACCCTCATTATCTCGTTAGCTTCGTTTTCTCACATCTTTCAGTGTTACAGCTAAACACTGCTGCAAAAGTCCTCTGGAGGGAATCATACAGGGTGCTTCCCATTCGCCACCAGCTTGCCGCTGCTGCCCTGTTGGTGCCCTTGCAGCTGCCAGTCTGCTTTCCCTTACTACATATGCTGGTACATCTCTGGGGCCCTCTTTCTTTTGTATTGATGCTTGAGTTCTGTCCTTCCTGGGTTTATTTCTCATTTTCAAAGTAGGTATCATCGTCTCCCTTTCCCAGGAAAGGCAAATGAAAAGTAAATCCACTGAGATGTTGTCTTCTCTGAAAAGTTTTCTCCTCCATCTTTGGTCTTGCTTTCCTGGGAGATGACTGTAGGCTTGAGCTAATCTTTATAAATTAACTTGAGTGAGTTTTCCCACTGCTTTTAGGCATTCAATATTGCAATTGTTGGCATGATTTGGTGCCTAGTTCCTAGAATATAATAATCTTTTTTGCCTCTTTCTCTCTTAGATCTCAACTTCTTATCAGTGGATCTCAAGGTCATCTCTGTTACCCAAATCTTTAGGACTGACTGCTGTTATAAAGTTGTAGTTATTTGCCATTAACAGTGCTGCATGGACATCCAGATTTTTGTTCAACTGAACAAGAATTACACACACACACACACCAAATAAATACAATTCTGGAAAAGGCATGAAAGTTTTAATTTGCCAATTTGATATGACAAATTCCTGATTTTATATGTACACATATGTAAATATACATATGGTTTTACCTAAAATTTGTCACCAATACACAACTCGAACAAAAATTATTATACCACCACCACCAATTATAAACCAAATCAAAATTTCCAACTCCTTTTTTCAGTTAGTTGGCTCTGATTTGTTTTTTTTTTTTTTTTTTTACCACAATTCTTGTTGCCTAGCCACGTCAGAGAGACTGTGAGCTAAAAGTGTATAAGCACCTTCAGCATTTCACACTCAGAGACAGGTACCAGCTCAGGTCTGTCTCTCAGCAGACTCTTGTCTCTTTAGAAAGATCAAGGGTCAGAATTGCCTCTTTTGAATTTCATGCAATTGGTGTCTATACATGTCTCTGGTGACAGCATGTTTAATTGACTCTTAGCTTTCTGCAATGTGCTTATTAACTAATATTACTTTGTATATGCTATTGGACAAGTGCTATAGAGAACTGCCCTTGTATTTCCTTCTCCTGAGAAGCCATGCATTCTGGGAAACAAAGATAGTACCCTGTTCCCAGACCCAATGAATCAGTGCATTAATACTGGATGTATTTGGATACGCATGGTGGAAATCAGACTTGGTTGAATGATTTCAACAAGAATGAACCAAGGACTGTATTCACTGGAGGAGAGAGGAATGGAAACTAATGTGAGAAAACTGCGAACAAGAGAATAGAAGGGAATCTTGGTAGAGACAAGGATGTTCCCTAGCCAGTTTCCACAGGGAATCCTTTCTATCAACAAGTCTACCCAGAAAGCAAACACTGCTAGGGGCTCGTCAGTAAACTAAAATATTTGAAAATGAAATAGACTAAATAGAAAAATTCACTTCCAAAGCCACTGTAAAACCACCACATAGTCATACAGAACACACATATGAAATGTTCTTTTTGGTTCCAATAGCCACAGGGAGGGTCACTTTTTTTTTTTTTAATTTGAGGGACGCAGAGTGAATGTATAGGCAGCCTGTTCTAGTTATAGGGTGACATTCAGCATGATGTGTGGTGATAATTACAAGGAAACAGAAGTCACACAAAACAGAACTTATCAGAGTACTAATAAAAAGGAAATTAAGAACCATTTCTCTTTGTGTGTGCACGTGTATATGTGTCTGTCTCTGACTTGCTCTTTTTTTCTGTGTATGTGTCATATTCTCTCTCTCCTCCCTCCCTCTTCCATTTGCTAAGAGCTACATTCCTCTAAGTACCTCCTGGACAGAGTAGGTATTTTCTTAGAGTTTTCCTCTTTTCGCTAATGTAAACACTTCCCATGTCGTAGCATCCTTGACAAATTCAAGAGCCGATTTTCCTTTGCAATTTTCATTGAAAGGCAATTAAGAAATATCAGAGGTGGCTTTGTTAAATCACGCCCTGTCCTTAAGAACTTGATCAGTGAAACTGAGGGAAGAAGGCTCCACTGACCACAACGTCAGTCAAAGGTGTGTCATCCCCCCCCCATCCAAAGTCCCTGACCACAGAAAGACCAAGGTGCCAGGCGCAGAAGTTTCCTTACAAAGGCTGCCGAGAGTCTGACAAGTTATATTTGAGGCTTTTTAGTTATAAGGCAGAGACGGCATTTGAAAAGGGGTCTTTGAAGTCATTTTATACTCTGCCTGATGTGAATTCAAGAGGGCAGAAGAGCAAAGAAGCAGGGGACGTTTTTTGTTCAGTAAATTCCTAATGACTAGCACCTGGGGTGTGGAAAGATCTAAATGGAGCTTGTGTCATCTGTCTTTAGGAGGTGTACAATGTGGGAAAGGCCGTGACGGTCACAAGTAGGACAAAGGAGCACACGTGTTAAGAAGACAGTAAAGGGCTTAAGGTGGTTTGCAGGTCTGGAGGGTGTCCTGAGCAGGGAGTGCAGAACTTCCCTGCACAAGGTAACAGAAGGCAAGGAAAAGCGTCCCACGTAAGAAACAAACTTGCAAAAGCCTCTGCTCTAGAGAGCATGCTGGGTTATCTGAAAGTGACTCTTAGGTCAGATAGATAGATAGACAGACAGATAGAGCTGTAGAGATAGATATATAGAGATATATGGAATATATTTGCATATACATACGTATATTACATATAGAATATGTTATATGTTCATTATATTACATTGAAATCTAAGAGTATTTGGAGCATGTCAAGTGGTCATGTAACATGTATACTTGTTTATGTGTCTATGTGTGTCTGTACATATATCTCTGTGACTGTGTGTATCTGAGACCATTGGTATGCCTGTGGAAGCCCAAAGGTGACTTGAGAATCATCCTGGATTGTTCTACTTCCATTTTGCCTTGTTCTGCCTTTCAGAGTCTGAAGTACGTATGGGCCACAGCTATTTTTCCCTGATGTTTTTACATGGGTTCTGGGATGTGAACTCAGGTCTTTCTGCTTGTGAGGCAAAGGCTTCACCCCTGAGCCACCTCTCTAGCCCAGCAGCTACACTTTGAAGAGTGTGACAAAAGCCATCAAAGTGACTATCTCTTTATTAGGACAAAAAGCTGTAAGACCAGTTTGTTGAAATCTGCCCTGGCTGGAGCAGCAGGTATAGTCTGCAAGCTGAGCTGCTCTGAGACACTTATTCATTGCCTTTGTGAGACCGCGAAGATGCAGGTGTCTTCTGGGAGCACTGATTAATCATTGAAGGCAGGGGCCATGCATGTCCAGGTGGATGCCAATGACTGAGCAGCACACATGCTGCACATTTGCACGTCACTTTGAACTGTGTATAGCACGGATGAGCAACCACGCTCAGGGGCCAAATCACATGGTTGTCATGGGTATAATGCCAGCACACCTACCATGTATCTCAGTAACAAGGAAGTGTGTTTGCCTGTGTCTCCACACTTAAACGCATCCTCCCTTTCATGTGCTGATTCTTCCCCCAGAACACTAGTAACCAGAAATCCATCATAGGGAAACTAAATGTTTTTTTTTTGTCATTTATCAGGCTTTGCTGTAGTCTTTCTTTCTGCCTGGTAGAAGCTGGGGAGTTCACTAGAAATTTTCCTGCAGTCTAATTAGGCTCTCTATTTAATTTCACAACAAAGACTGAACCAGAAGTTGGAGATAATGTACCCAATTCAACTCGTAGATGTCAATTTCCTTTTAATTGTAATTCTTTTCTCTACTTCTTCCCACTCTCACTGCCAAGCATAGCTGAAGCTTGGGTTGTTATTAGACTGCTAAGCCTATGCTGCCAATTAAGCGTCAGCTTTAGGATTAAATTCATTTATTATCGTAGCTATGGTTATTAGTAGTGAAAACAGGTTTCTCCACGCAAGCTATGTTGTGAACTAGTTTTGGGGGTTAACATCTCTAGACCAAACTTCTTTCAGTTCTTCACTTTAGTTCTTCCTTCTTTCATGATAGGAATCTTCCATTTTCCTATTGTTATTTTTTAGATCTCTCCAATGGAATGCTTACATAGAAGATTTTTTTTTTGGTGATGGAAGGGAGTCGTTTCCTCTGGATAGGTATCACCATGTGATAAATATCAATAGAATCTTCTCTTGATTATGACACTGTGGCTTTCAAGGAGTATTTGAGATGGCCAGAGTGTTACTTTATTTTATATGTATGTATAAACTTTTTTTTCTGTGTATGCATGTGTAGGCAGGGTGGGAGGGAAGGTTAGCATATGCATGTGTACATGTAGGTGCATAGACCTTTGCCCTCTGCCACATGCAGAGATCACAGCAGGACTTAGGGTGTCTGACTCTGTTCCCTGCCTTATTGTGTAAAGAAAAGGTAGAATATAGAATCGCAAGCTTGTTATTGCAACTATACTAGCTGGTCAGCAAGCTGTCAGAATTGGCCTGTTCCTTCCTCTAGTGCTGTCATTACAGGCACATGTAGCTATGTCTAATTTTTCTATGTGGATGCCGGGGTTTCACATCCAGGTCTTCATGTCTGCACACCAAGCATTCTTACTAACAGAACCATCTCCTGGTCCCCCTCTTTTTTCACAGAAATCCCCCTACCCACCACTGGTCACAAACAGAGTAACAGTGTGGTCCAATCCAGTTAAACTTGGAATTAGCTTCTGGGCAGCATACTAATTCTTTCAAATGTCTCTCTCAGTCATACATCTCAATATGTCTTATTTGCTTAAGATTAGGTTTGCAATAGGATTGTCCAGGAAGAGTCCCAAAAAAAAAATCAGAGAGACGCTGGGGTAAGGTTTTTCCTTAGAGACTTTGTGTCTTAGTTCTGAATGTTCTGTGAGTCAGAACAGCAGTAGTGCAGACTGTGTGAACTTGACGCTTCACCCATCACTCAACGATACAGCTTCTGCACGTAATGATCCACGGGCTTTCTAAAGGATGGCTCATCGTCAGTCTTAAGGTACCAGAGTTATGGAAATGTCCTTTCTTTAGTTGTCTTATGTTCTCTCTGTGATTCATTGATACATCTAAGGGATGATTAATTCATCATCATTTCTGATGCTTCTGGTATTATATAGAATAATAGCCTGCCAGACCAATAAAGTTTTGCCAAGAAAATAAAAGTGTTGGCTCAGGATCTCAGAAAAAAACATCTTTTACCTGCCTCTGTCAATATACTTACATATTGAACACACCAGTGGGAGGGGTTGGGTGAATTTCTGCCAGGGACCAAGCACTCATTAGATTTTAGGACTAACATTGCAACACAACAAAAAGGCCCATGAGATAGCTTGGTAGATGAAGCATTTTCTGTACAAGTCCAAAGACCTGATTACAATCATGAGGATACACATACACGTGGATGGAGAGAACCAACTCCAGAAAGTTGGCCTCTGACCTCCACATCCACACATTGGCACTTGTGTGCCAGCCTTAATTACACACCACACTGTCCGGGCCCACAAACCAGCATCAACCCAGACTTACATGCAGGAAACAGAAGTGGGAGAGGTAGGAATGATCAGGCATCAGGTCAGAGGGAGCCTAGGATGTCCTCCATCATCTAAGCCAATTTTATTGTGGCATACATGAATATTTATAGGAAAACAATCAAAGAAGACCAGGGCCAAATTCTTTCCAGGATTGTGTTAAATGTATACATTCTGGGCTAGCAAAGAAAAGAAAGGAGTGACATCTACTTGCTGGGTGAGACCAGACATGATGTCTCCAGATAGAGTTAAAAGCAGGCATGACACTTAGTTGCTAAAAGGGAATGGACAATGAATGTCTCAAAGCAGTTACCTAGTTCATGCATTAGCATATCTCAAATGTGTAAGGACGGAACTGTAAGGGGAAATGTTACTCACCAGTTCTGAGAAGATCAAAAGGGATCTAAGAACAGACAGGAGGTAAACTCTACTCCCAGAGGAAGGAATTCGCCTGCCATTGTCTATGCAGACAAGGGGCAAAACTCAACTTCCAGGGGGAGGAATCTAGCCTAACAACTGTCCATTTTAAATGCTAATGTGTCATTCTCCAGAGACAACCCCCACACCACACAAATACACACAGGCACACACACACACAAATACATACACACAAATGCATACATGCACATACGCACATGCATGCATGTATGTTTGCACTTACGATAATTTCCAAAAGAAACAACAGAATTCTTCATTATGATTCTTTTGGAGTATCATTCTGAGGCTTGAAATATAGAAAGTCATTAAACAAATGAGCAAAAGGATATAATGTGATATACACAAACATGTTATGAAGAAAGACCATGTTACATGAGTTGACTGATGGGGACAATTATTTTAGGGACAATCGAAAGGATCAGTGACTTCAGTTAAGTTCTGAATGGTACATGTCGAGTCTGGCATGTCCAGACAAAGAGTGTAGGTTGGAGGATGTGGAGGTGTTTGAAGTAAGATCAATAGTTAGAAGCAGAGTCAATCTGGCATGAGATGATGCGTGAAAAGTGGGGAGAGACATTGCATCACAAGTGATCCGTGGAGCCATGGAAAGCATATGGGTTCATTAAAGTTCAACGATAAATTGTGGGGATGTCCTAATTCCCAGAATGCCATGTTCTGATCCGTGCTTTGTAGAGATGATGCTTGAGGCTAGGCCGAGGAAGGATTGTAAAAGAGGAAGAAATAAGGAGAAGATCCTGTGGCCATTGCTTCAGCTCAGGTGAGGCATGATGGGAACTTGAGGCTGGAAAGCGACCAGGCCCTGTCTGGGCAGCTGCCGCCAGGATGGCCTCGCTGTGTCTTCTCGTTTCTCTGAACACAGCATCCCTGGTCCCTCGGCTCTGATAGCTCCCTTGTGGGCCGTGCTTCCATCTCATAGACTTGGTACTTTCATGCTTCATCAAGTTGCCCATTAGTCTCCACACAGCCTCTCATCACTACCTTAAATTCCTTTCTTCCTATCTCTGCTTGCTCTACACCGCTGCTTCCGCCCCTTGCCTAATGACAGCTGTTGGCTTCAGTCTGTTCTCAGAAGTCTTATCCTTCATCCATCCCTCATCCTGGAATAGCTCCTCCTTAGCACTGTGTACCTCCTCCTGCCTCAGCTCTCGTTTCCACGTGTACACGAGAAGCTTTCTGGTGTTAGTCTCACCAAAGAAAATGCTCATCAACCATGAGCTTCTTCAGATTCCTCCATCCTGTGTTGTCCCACATCAGTCCACGGGACCCCCCCTTCATTCCTTCCTTTGCTTTCAATCCTTTCTTCAGTGTCTCTTCACATACTGTGGATATCATATATCACCTTCAATCTTTACAGGTATCTTTGATATCTTCTCATCCCTCCTACCTGGAAATATAGTGAGGATATTCCCATTTTAAAATCAAAACCAAGTCAAAGAAAAAACTCTTTCAGTGAGTCTAGTTACTATCCCTTCTATTGTCCTTACAATCCCTACCAGAGAACACTCTTTCCTTCATGCCCACATGTCCTGAGTTTTACACCCTTCTGATTATACTTCCAAAGCAAGTAGGGCAAATCATTGTAGTGAAAAAATAATACACAGTAAGTTGTTCCCACCATCCTGACCTGAAGGAGAACCACATAAGCAAATACATGGGTTCTCCCTCCCTTTGCCTTTTCTTCTTTACCAACTGCTATTTATCACACACACCCAGTATTCCAATCACCTCATGTTCTTTCACCATGGGCACGCAAACATGTGTGAGGACATGCTTTTTTATGTATGCATAAAGAGGATATATCCCTGGTCTCATAGGGATTTGAGAAGAAAAAGCTTTTATATTTCGAATACATAGTATAGTGCCTAGTACACACCAAGCACTTAAAAATGTTGGCTAATAATACTGTTGCTATTTCTTCAAGCCCACCCTCTCTATCTAGAAAAGCAATAACCCCTCATATTCACTTGCAAAACTGCTTTCTTGGTGAGTTGTCCTCCTTTTCCATTGTCCTATCCCTGTTTGCCAGGTTAAACTCTGACAGTATCCTATTAAGAACTTTCATGAGGGGTGGGGTGATGGCTCAGAGGTAAAATCTCTGCCTCAAAAGTAAAAGGACCTGAGTTTGGATCCTAGATTCCATGTGGAAATGGTAATGCTGCATTTTCAGCTTTGGAAGGTAAGAGCCTGGGATATTTCAGGGCAAAGCAAAAAGGCGGTAGAAGCAAACCAGAATGATTATCAAAGTCTTTCTTGAGCCTCCACAGGCACATACAGCACCTTCTGATACACAGTGACAATCATACATATAAGAGAGAAGGAGAGAGAAATAGAACACTAGAGAAAGGAAAGAAAGAGAGAAAAAAGAGAGAGAAAGAAAGAAAAAGAAAGGAAAGAAAAAAGAGGAAAGGAAGGAAGGAAGGAAGGAAGGAAGGAAGGAAGGAAGGAAGGAAGGAAGGAAGGAAGGAAGGGAGGAAGAAAGGGAAGAAAGGAGGAAAGAAGGAAAGAAGGAAAGAAAGGAAGAAAGGGGGCTGGAGAGGTGGCTCAGGGGTTAAGCCTCTGCCTTGCAGGCAGAAGGTCCTGAGTTCGGATCCTAGACCCCACGTATAGACGCCGGGCGGAAGCGGGGGCGGCCTGCGTTTCCAGTCCTGGTAGGGCGGAGCCTGTGAATCCCAGGGCAGAATAAACAAGCAGGAGGCAGTCCATGGTGGTTCCCGAATTCGTCCGTGGTTCTACACACACATACATGCATACACGCACACACATACATACACGCACACACACATACACGCACACAATTGAATAAAAATAAAAAAAAATAAAATAAAATAAAAAAATAAAAAAAAGAAAGGAAGAAAGAAGGAAAGAAAAGAAAGAAAGAAAAAGAAAGAAAGAAAGGTGAAAGAAAGAAAGGAAGGAAGGAAGGAAGGAAGGAAGGAAGGAAGGAAGGAAGGAAGGAAGGAAGGAACGAACGAACGAACGAACGAACGAAGGAAGGAAGAAAGAGAAAGAAAGAAAGAAAGAAAGAAAGAAAGAAAGAAAGAAAGAAAGAAAGAAGAAAGGAAGGAAGAAAAGAAGGAAAGAAGGAAAGAAGGAAAGAAGGAAAGAAAGAAAAAGAGAAAGGTGTTTCATGTGCTGTAAGCAACACTCGTGCACACTGTACATTGTACTTCGCATTTTCCAAAGGAGATAGACTTCAATCACACTGCCAGCCCTTCGGTGGTGAGGCATGAAGTTCAGCTCCAGATCTGTGGAGGACCCATGTGCACTGCTGTACAAATTCATGATAATTCTCCAAGTTGGCTCACAGTTTGTTTTCCATCTGCTTTAGCAGTGAGGTTATTTCAACTAATAAAGACAATGATACATCTAGAAAGAATGACAATTAAGTCCATTACTTTAATATGGTCATTATTTCAGCTTACATACTAGAAATATGGTGTTGACCATGTGTGTATGTGTGTGTGTGTGCCTGCATGTGTGTGAGTGTATGCATGTGTGTATGTTTGTGTTAAGAAACCCCAATCTTTACAAATTTGAAAGATGATACTAATAAAAATGCATAATGAAAATAGAAAGCTTTTGTGTACATTAAAATAAACAGCATAACTAAATGGTAAATGAAGAGTATGGAGTATGTTGGGGGTCCCATTTTGGAAAATACATGGAGAAAAAAAAATGTGTGTTAAAGTACCAAGTGGATTTTGTTTTCTGTGCTTCTATAATCGATGATAGTAGCATTTATCTCTATATATGTTCTATACCAATATGATCTATCTCTCTAATTAGATAGTCAATTATTTTTAAAGCGCTGAAAATAAGCTGCATAAGAATGTCATAAATGCATTCCATTTAGAAACATCTTGCAGATAAATTTTATTTTTATTCTTTCCTACATTCTCTTGCAGACTTAACTAAATAGCAACAAAAAATTCATACCACCCACCTAACTCAGGAAACTGATCATTATTCCTAGTAGTTTATTAATCATGCTTATCATTCGTTCTCTGCAACCATTATGCGTCATGCTAGGAAAGGTAGGAGGTGCACAAGCCTTTTGAAGAAAGGGAATGTTAAAGCAGACAGTCTTCCAGGTGATATAATATAATTTTATGCAAAAACCCAAGTAATAAAAAGGAGCTTGAAAACAGAGAGGACACATTATGATGTATAAGTAGAATTATTAATAAATATGCTGTATCTTTTGCTTCCATAGGTTCTTTCACTATGTAGACAGTTTGGAGGGAGGCCAGACAGAAGCTACAAGAATGATTAAGGGAATGGAAGGAATGGCCCAGGAAAAAAGATTAAGGTAGTTAAATATGTGTAGCTTGGGTACATGACAGCTTGGGAGAAATGAAATTACATGCTTTCAATTTGTACTTTTGAGTACAAATTTGGCCACAGCAAAAAAAAATCATTAGAAATTAGATTATAGATCTAATCATTAGATTATAGAAGTGATAATCCCAGAGCATACATAGATTAAAGCAAGAGACAGGGTATGTGTGGCAGTTAGTCATGGCAGCCCGCCCACCTGACAATTGAGAACTGACCTTTTAGACATACTGGTGAAGAATTATTGAGTTAAGGCAAGACTCTGAGCAAGCCTATGGAAGAGTATCAAATGGATACCCATAGTATGTGGAAGTATTGCCTGGGTAGGCAGATGAGAGGAAACAGTTTGGAACTGGGCAGACTGGTAAGCTACAAAGTATGCCCCTCTGTCAATGCTTGCTATGGCTACCGTGTGCCAAGTTCCCTCAGTTCCTGAAATCATTGTGTCCCTCTGCCATGGGGGACTACCACCTAGAATTGTAAGCAGAAACTTGGTCCTTTGAATTGCTTGATCCATATGTTTATCATAGCCACAGACTATGAAACCAAGATCCTGTGGTAAGATGAACTCTCTAGTCATCTGTCTTTTACTGTCGTGAGCTGTTGTGAGGAGAGAGGTTTACTCATATTCCATCCCTAAGTTGAAACATGTTGAACTAATTAGAAAAAAAATCATGTTCCACTCAGTGAGAATGAAGTACACTTTGGAGTCAGACAGCACAAATTTTATGGTTTATGTGTTGGTTCGTTCCTGTGTGAACTTGCTAAGTCTCTTCTGTAAAATGAGTAGCTTATCATTTAACCTTCTTAATGTATTTAATTCTTTATTATTTAAATTTTTTACTTTATAAGCCTATAAGTAGACCCCACTGGGCTCAATCTTGGCATACTCCTGCATCTGACTCCCAAGTACAGGAATTGCAGGTGTGTACCCCTATGCTTATCTGTAGAGTGAGTATTAATAAGTACCTGTATAGTTGAGGTTTACAGGAACCATCTTGACATCTGCCTTTAAGCATTTAATTGCTACAAAATCCTTGCCTTCTCTCCACCATCACTACTATTGCTTTGTTCACTTGGGGCATTTCATGAATGGTTTCCCAGAGCCCTGTTCTTCCTGCTTTCAATGATCAGCACAGGCAGACACGATGACTTTTGAAGGTCATGTCTGATGAAGCCATGGCTCCCCTTACTTGAAAACATCCAAGGGCAGAGTTTCCTTTGGCATAAAGTGCTGTCCTTTGGGGCATACTTCTGGCTATCATGCCTGACTTGGTAGGTGGCCATGGTGACTCGCTTTTACCTTGAAAAAAAAAAAAAAAAGAACTTTCTTCAGTTATTCCTTGTACATACATGCCAGGCTTCTGCGGAGGACCACTCTCTTCTCCTGTCTCCCTTTCCATATCTTAAGCTCAAACACTTCAGGTCCAGAGCTGGCCTATCTTATCTGAAGTCTCCTTGGCTCCTCCCAAGTGTTTCCCTTTTAACTGCAGCTAATCACATCCTTCTGTTATTCTCCCATTTTGTAATTGTCTTTTCTATCTGCCTCTTTAGTGCCTATCTCCTCATAGGGATTTAATGTTTATATAGTAGGAGTACAAAGGATAGATAGCTACAAGACATTTGACAAAATACCTGAAGTATAAGGGCTCATCAACTAATGTCAGTTATCTCCCCTTTAATATTTGAAATTAAGAAACACATGTTTGTCTATAGCAATGATTGTCTGGAAGGAGCTTCATTCAGAAATATCTGCGTATATTTATAACACAGGAGTGCACTCCTTGCCATCACACTGGGAAGAGATATTGCAGAAAGACTAACAGGAGTTCAGAAGCTTGGGAAGTATGCGACCACCCTCCAGGAAAAATTCTATGAGCACAGTATCCTTGAAATACAGTTTGATAACATTCTGCCTTCAGATACAGATAGATCTTCTTTTTCTGCCTGGAAATATACTTCTGAGACCCCGACTGAAAAGAAATGAAAGGAGGAAAATGGAGAAGTGATAGATGAGAAACCAATGTTGTTTTTCCATATTCTGTGACCCTCTCTGGGAACTACCTGTGGCCCAAAGGCTTGACCTAAAGACACCTGTCTATCCCCCACTTGTCTAAAGTTTATTTTAATTGTTGGATGCCTTACAGCACCACAGATGATCAATTGCTTAGGCCAAGAGCAGAATAGGATTCATGAAATTCAATCTGCTCCATTAATAACCCAAGCAGAAATTTCATTCCTCTTTCTGCCTGTGTTTTCTCTTTTGCCAAGTCTCCATTCTCACTCCTTTGTGTACATGTGGGTAAAGGAAACAAATGAAATTTCAGACATAACAATGAATTGCCACCCAGAAGCACACCCTGGGGGCTTCTGGGTCCGTTTTCAGCTGGGTGATAAATTGCCATCTCCAGAATTGGTACCCTTTCAGGAAGTGTTTGCTCATTTTCATCTCCTCACTGACATCTGTGGACCTCTGAGACAGAGAGCCAAAGTTCCCTTTCTGCTCTCAGGAGCTTGGTACTTGGCCAGAACTGCAAACATTGGTACCTCTGTGTTGGTCTCCAACCCAGGAATTCAACAAATGCCCAGGTCAGGCCTCTCAATTGCCTTTTAATAGACACAATCCTTTCTCTTTGCTTTTGACTCCACGTTCAGATTGCTACAAAGTTTAACGCCAGCTAAGTCTCTCAGGCTTAGGAAATGCAGAATGTATGTCCAGCCAAGCATTGCTATTTGCTAGATTGCTCCTGCCCTTAAGAGGTAAAAGGAAGTGAGCTATTTCTCCTGTACCTCTTTACAAAGGGGAATGAGCTTGTTCAGGCTTACAAGGTGCCTGATGATACATGAGTGTGATTTGCTCTTACTGGATCCTCAGAGATAAGTTACTCAAAAGAGTAATAAAAGCATGACCCTGGTAGGCAAAAACAGAGGGCCAATACAACCAATGGGGGCCACAGCCCTAAGGTGGGAGAACATTAGAAGGAAACAGATAGCTTAAAGTGGGAGAAAAAAGGAAATCACAAGAGGTAGATTCAAAGTCTTCAGGGAAGTTTCTCTAAGGCCTTAGAACCCACAGGGCAAAGGGCTATGCAGCTAGACTCTTTTATCTAGAAGTTTCACATCACATGACATCATTTGTCCTGGTGTTTCAAGGTGGGAGTCAGGAAGGTACTGATAAGGCTGGCCTGGGAAATGGGGAGTGAGGCTAAACTTCAAGTGGGAGGAAGGAAACTGCCAGAAGACAGGGAAAGAAACTCCAGGAGTCGGGGTAGTGAGAACTGATTTCTGTGAGAGGAACAGAAGTGTGTATGATCTAGCCATAATTACTGTGTGAAGACAAGCATGAGCTTTATGCCCACTACATGTTCAGTGGAAGCCTATGTCCCCAGACCACAGAGATGAAATAGAGTCATACCACATACTAACCAACCGTCCCCCTGTTGTAACTATGAGTGCAATACATTCAGAGGGTCTCAATGAGGGTGACGTCCACTCTTCCCTCCAAAAAGACATTTAGCCATATCTGGAAGCGCAAGAGGGGGAGAAGGTGCTTAAAGGAGCTGTTGCTGGACTGGAGTGACTAAAGCTACAAATGATGTTCTGTACTGTGGTGCCCATTAATTCTCAAGTCTGTAAATCTCAGTATCCTTCCATAGAATGTAAATGATGCTTTAAAAGTCTCAATGGCAACTTCTGTTCTCTGAGCACTGGCAAACATGTACCATCATTTATTTTTAATACTTTACCTCTATGATCAAAGTCAACACATAATATATGGTATTCGAGCAAAGCTTGACTTGTTCTTGAGAGACCTGTGAGTCTGTGGGAGAACTTAGAATCTAGGAACAAGTGAACATTCATAGGCAAGCACTGAGCGGCATCACACATGATAAATTTGGTCTTGATTTGATGGCACAATAAAGACTAGAAAGATCTAAGATTTCAGGGGGGAAGAAGAAATTAGCCATGATCTTGGGGTGAGAAGACACAGACATCAAAGTATCAAAACAGGTGGGAAGCTCGTGTGAAGAGTGAAGTCCAGTTACTTATACTTATTGCCAGACTTCAAGGATCACCCACTTCATGCCAGGTGTAGAAACTACAGAACGACTTGAAGGATGAACTATCAGCCTGGTTTTTAATTCTGCGCAGGGCTGCTTCATAAAACAAAAGTTACTTGGGATCCTGATAAATGAGAAACAGGAGATGTAAGCCAAAGAATTTTAGACTCTTGAGAGAAGTTCAGCTGGCCATCTGATGATTTCCATTTCTGCAGAATGAGTCCAGGCAAAAGGGACAAATAAATGTGGAAGCTCTAGAGCCTTCAAAGTTCTCTTGGTTTGAAATGAGCAGAAATGAGATGTTTAACCTGAGCCAGGGGCTGCTTAAAGAAACTTGTAATATTGTCCCTTTCCTCTTTCTCTCAATCACAAGCTTCCTATATCTTGCCTTGCTCTAGCTCTCTGCCACTAGCTCTTGGATGGGAGTATGTCTCTACAGAAAGACTGTGGGATTGGACCTCAATCTGACCAGTGACATTGGGCAAACAGCTTGGAGGTCAGGCTGCCCTAAGTCATGTTCAGCTCTAACCACACATAGGGATTCCTTGCTGGCGTTCTTGTTCTAGTCAAAGATCTTAGAGAAACTGTGACATAAACAGGTGTGTTTAATGATCTCAGTGAAATACTAAGAGAAGCAATAGCGGCAACTTTGTGCTGTCTCTAAAGATCTGGTATTCCTCATGAAGAAAACAGCGCCCTTCTTTGTTACAGCATCTCCTTCACAGCATATTCATAAAGCCCTAACTTCACAGTAGTCTCTGGTTGAGATCTGGAAGGGAAAAACGACAGTGCAGTTGTTTGCTCACATCTGGATGCACTTTTTGCACATGATAGAGAACTGTGAGGAGAATTGTTCCTAGAGAAGAAGCTAATGGGATTCACAGCTCTACCTACAGGCACTTAAAGAAGCTGTCAGATGATTTCCACAGTGACAAATCTGTGTCCCAGGGAGCTTAAAGATATAGTTTATAAACATTTTGTAAGCTATCCCTAGTATCTTTTCAAGGGAAAGACTCCTGCAGTATTTTTTTTCCCAAGCTCTTTCTTGTCACTCTCTTTTAATTTAATTTTTCTTTTCTACATTTGCAACTCAGAAACCAGAGCCTTCAGGTAATTTTTCATTTTTCTTGTTATCTCACTTGTTTAAAAAAAGTGGAGTTTTAAGGAACACTCAGCAATATGCTTTCAGCACTTGGATATGTGGCTGTTGCAAAGATTAGCTTTGAAATATTTCTCCTTGACTCTGCTTATGCCAGGGTGGGCAAGCAAACACCTTCAATGTCAGAGGTGTTCTTCCTCATAAAAGTGACCCAGTCTGTCCCCCTAGGGATATGTTGCTGCAGAACTGCTTTCATGCAACTGCCTCCCAGTAATTAAATTGGCAGAAAATAATTTAAATTCTCAAGGTGTGACTCTTTGTGAGTATGTTGAAATGGACAGATAAACTCAGTCAGTAAAGTGTTTGCTTTGGGAACATAGCCAACTGAGTTTGATCTCCTTATACTCCATGTTGGGAGAGAGGGAAGAAAAGAAAGAGAGAGAGAAAGAAAGAGAGAGAGAGAAAGAGAGAGTTTGATCTTCTTATACTCCATGTTGGGAGGGAGAGAGGGAAGAAAGAGAGAGAGAGAAGAGAGAGAGAGAGAAAGAGAGAGAGAGAAAGAGAGAGAGAGAGAAGAGAGAGAGAGAGAAGAGAGAGAGAGAGAGAGAGAGAGAGAAAGCGAGGTAAGAAAGAAAGCGAGGTAAGAAAGATAGCCAGGTATCATGACATGCAGGAACTAATTTGTAATCCAGTGCTGGGGAGATAGAAACCCCACAAATACACACTACACGTGTATGCACACACACATACGTTGAATCTAAAATATGTAGTGTTGCCATCTTAATAGACTTTTACCAGTTATTTGTTCAATGCTAGTGTGTCTTGCAAGTGCACATTGTAAATGGTCTACTGAGTATGACTATCTCTTTTCTGGTAGAATAGCTACCCAGATCAAGAGCCATCCAGCATTAGAACTACTATTGCTACAGTTGGCAGATGAGGAAAGTACAATTAGATTATAAAGTGTTCTGTCTGTCCTGTGGGATTTGCAACTTTTGTTTTGTTTAATCCTTTTAACTCTCTTGTTGGAAAAACTCCCCAAACTTTTGCTGCATCATAAACAGATGCATGAAGATTCTCGCTCATCACTGGACTCCTAAATCCAGTGACAAGGAGAAAGAGACCTTATGTCCAGCAGACTAACGTCAATCCCAAACCAGGTGACTGACCATTGATCATGTTGGGAAGGTTCAAAAGAATGTTAATAAAATGCCCAACACATATCTAAGAAATCTGATGTGTTCAATAAATGGTACTGCTATTATTTTTTTTTTGAGTTATCGTCGGTGTGGCTACACCAACAAGTAGCAGTGCGGCTATCTATGCAGTTATCACAGCATCCTTAGACATTTGGTGCCATAAACATATTTGAAGGTAAATTGATTGTTCTCATCACACATTTCTGTTTAAGGGCTGAATAACAGTTGAACCCTTCAGCGAAACCCATGTTATCTTGTATTGTGGGCTGACTTGACTTTCCTAGAAGGACAGTGATTGTAGCCACAGAGCAACAGGAGAGCTTGCATGCCCGAACCGGGATGATCCAAATGCGGAGGTGCACAGCCCAGATGGCTTGCTTGTTTTAGGTCACAGCCCCATGTATGCCTGCAGGTGATTAGATGTAAGAAAAACATTGGCAGCCTAACCTTTGAAGCTCAGAAACTGCACTGGTCAATGCTTCATTTCTCTTGCCTCTTGTTTTCCTTCATCTACTGGGAATGACTCCTATTTTCTTGTTGCTGTTTTATAACAATATGAAAAAAAAGACCCCCCCCCGCTGTGCAAATATTATTCTCTTTTACTTTGGCCTGCAGGAAAACTGTTACAAGATAAATGTCGAGTTTTTTCCTGCAGAAATGTGTAGGAAATGCCAAGCTATAAGCAACCTTGAGCAGTCACCTATCTGAGGCTACAGTCCTCTGTCCCCTCCCCAGAGTCCTGCGGGGTGGAAAGCAATTCATTTCATGTGTGCAAATCAGACATTGAGATTGTGTGGGACTCCCCAATGAGGTAAGAGTGGCCTGTTACCTCTCAAATTGCTGGCTTTGACCAAGTGAGCGGCACCTTTTTTCCTGAAACCACGTGGGAGGGTCCTTTGAACCCTCATGGGAGCCAGCCTCTGTTTTGGGGTAGAACTCTTTCCAGTTGGAACCGTCCTGCGGTGCGATCACGGCGTGGGTAGGTGTTCCCTGGAAAAGTTAAAAGCAAAAAATGACTGTGTGGAATACGCGGGCTTTAAAAGGGAAGTGGAACCAAAATTGAGTGTTGGAAATTTAAACCACTCAGTGGATGGCACAGACAACGCTTGAAGCTTCTTGCCATCCAGGGACGAGCCTGCAATGAGCAAGAAGGTCGCTGCAGGGTTTTCAGCATGGAGACAGGACCGGCTCTGCCGGCACCTAGTGAAAATCTCTTTCCTGCAGGGACCCAGCTTCCCTTTCTCTCTGACAGCTTTCATTTCCGAAGAGGAGGTTGCAGGCACCCATCACCTGCAGGGCAGCCCTTTATTCAAGCACTGCAAGCAGTGGGCGCCTTTGAAAGGCACCTGGGACAGGATGGCTTTGAAGGCAACGTGTCCCAGCTAGACATCTCCTGGTTCTCTGCCCTGTGCAAGCAGGTTTCAAAGTTATCTCCTATGCTGATAGGAATGTGGGAACACCAAGCAGAGAGGGGCCGTAATGACTGCCTTTCAAATGGCTGCCTGGCCATTTATCTTTGCACACTGTCAGAGACTGATATGGCTGGGAGCTAGCAATGGCGTGGAATAATTAATCTCGCTCTGGGGGAGCGCGTTCCTCATTTGTCTCCTGAGCAATGAGCGCTGCATTGACAGGAAGAGTGGATGATCCAATGGGAGAAGGGGAAGGGTATGATTTGCAGCATCGATTCAGATACTTAGAGGTTTGGATGGAGCATCTGTGTGGACAAGTGCTGGCGTGTGGATGTGGCTTGCAGTGGCACACGTCCTAACCTCCAGAGGGTCACATCTTATTTCCAAATGCTCAAGGTGGCTGCTATGATGACACTGGAACATAGTCTAAAGAAAAGCTAAATTTAGACATATGCCCACATTCGTCATGAAAGTTGAACTTCTAAAACTGAAAACTCTTCCATCCCTGTCATAGTTTAGCTACAGGTGTCCCCTTGGCAATTGAAGGCTTTTGCTCTAGACACATTTGTCAAGAGTTAGTTAATACCTCAGCAAACCTACAGGGGATTGTCTAATTGATGGGGGCGGGGCCATCCTCGGAGGAGGTGGATAACACGGAAGGATCTGATTAAAATAGTTTGGCATTCTTCTGTATACTTAGGTAGACTGTCTGGCAAGGGAAGTTTGTCCCTCTCTCAGCAATCCTGTGGATATCGTGTGGCCAATTCCCTCATCCCGTGGTGTTGGTGTGGGCTCTCCTACCAAACTGGATTGAGAACTTCACCATGCATCCAAAAGTCGGAATAAAACCTCTTGTTCCCCCATAAGCTGTCACTTCAGTAGACTTGTGACAATCTCCTGGTCAGTGAGAAAATGAAACAAATGAAGAATGTACCTTCTCGAAAGCACCTGAAAAAAAAAAATATATATATATATATGTATGACTTCCACTGTCTACAGGTAGAGAAAGAATAACATGGCAAGAACATAGTCGATAGCTGAATGGCCACATACTGGCTCGAGTGTTCCATGTCAGATATGGGTCCCAGAACAATCTGGGAGACACTGAGTGAGTTTCTTTTTGCTTGTCTGAGTTTCTATCAACTCCTCCAATGAAGGAACAGTGGTAGGTAGAGAGTTCGGCAGCATCACATGTCCACAAAAGAAGGAGCTGGGTGAAAAACCTTGGTCTATGGGAAGCATATGCATGGTTTCAATGAACCAAGAGAAGAAACCAAATTAAGACCATCATAGTATCTGCTGGCGAAAAGCTATGGGGTTTATGAAGGCCCTGGAAATCCAGACCATAGTTTCCCACTTTGAGTCCCAAGACCATTGGTGAAACCATACCAGATTACAGAAAATTAATACCCTCAGACCAAACGCTGGCAGAGCGGACCCCTGGGTGGCTTCTCTCCCACCATGGGGACCTTCTCCAACTCTCTCTCATTTTCTGTGTGCACCATGATTTAGAGAAGATTAAAAGCACTTGATAGAGGCTACCAATTAGAATCCATTCACCCTGGACATTTGGGAATTGACTCGGCTGGTCACTCTAGTGATTTAAATAAACTGTCTCTTCCTGACACATTGGCAAATCAGGTCTGGCATGTTGATTTTCTCTATAGGGCGAATTATGGAGAGAGGCTCATTATAATAATTAAAGAGGATTTATGCAGGAGTACTTTTCTTCTGTCCTACTACACTGCAGGGATTTTTATGATCAGAAAAAAGTGAATTGTAGATATTAACTATTGAACTCCAAAACCTGTGCTCCTAGATGAGCTACTTGCATGTAACAAGTTAATAAACAGAAAAATGCTAAGATACACACACAGAAAAAATATATACATACATATATACATACATACATACATACATTTAAAAAAATAATAATCTTAGCACATGCTGTTTTCATTCCAAGGGAGAGTTCTCTTTGGACTAATCTGTTATTCAGCAATACAGTGAATGAATGTTTCTCCTGCTGCAGTGCGTTGCTAAGGAGTGCGGTTTCTGTGGTAGTGTTCCTGAGCTTCCCACCCTCCTCTAAGGGGTAGATCAAATGAGCAGAGAGCAAGCCACAGACACTCGCTCTGCTTCCGCCGGGTTTGCTGTCCCTCACAATTTTCCCAAGTTGCAGAAACACGCAAATGCCTGTTAGCTCAGACCGTGACACCTCATAAATGGTTAAAACAGACAGTGCTCGCGTCTGAAGAATGCCCTTTATTCTATCTGAGCTGTGATTTTTTCCAAGAAAAAAAAAGTGGTGCTTCAGTCATGCCATCTTCAGATTTTTTTTATTTAAAAGATTTCACAGAAGCATCATGTGCAGTGGTAAATAATAAGACACTCTTGAAAACCCATCCCATTAAGGGTTGATCATTATATTTTCAACTTAACAGTTACTCATTTCAGCATGTGCTTTTATTCATTTTTTAAAACCACCATGAGCTGAAAGCTACCTCTTAAACCTAAATAAGACTCTTAACTAAGAAATCAGACCTAAATCCTCTCAATCTTTCCACCCAGTGAGCTTCTTGGTTTCCCTTTTGGTTTTAAATTAGAATTTTTTCTTTCTTCTACCTATAATTTGCATCTTCTAGTCATCAAAGCCTAAATCACCTAGACTTTTCTATGCTTTCCTTTATCACAGTCATGTTTCTAACCTGTCTGCATTTAGGGTATGTTTGGCTGGTTGGTATTAGTTGAGTATAATCCCTGTGTCCCTCCAGTCTCTGACCCTCATTGCAATTAATGTCCACAAAAGAGAATGAAGTCCTAGCCATATCATCCCATGCCATTCATTTGCCAGTCCTAAATACCCTTTCTTGTGTATCCTATACATTAACATAAACTAATATTGTGAAATCAACAAACTCTTAATGTTTCTCCTATTTTCACTGTAGTGAATTATAAGAGAAAACTGGGAACGTGTGCTTGTATGTGAGTATATGTATGAGTAGGAGAGTCTGTGCATGCAATTGTATTTATGTATATATGTGTATACATGAGAGCTTAAGAGTGTGCATGTGAGTATGGATTAGGGTGTATATATGTGACAGAGTATGTTTGTACATGGGTGTGTATGTATGAATCCGTGTATCTGTGAGTGTGATGGTGTGTGCATGTGTGTGTGTGTGTGTGTGTGTGTGTGTGTGTGTGTGTGGTGAGGAGATGTGGATATGGGACATTGGAAGTTAAAAAGGAAATTTCCTAGATGCGGTTCCACCATCTGATGGGTCAGCTTACTTAGAACCATCCAGGCTTCTGGCTCATCTCCTTTTAGAGAAAGTTTAGTCATGTCTGTGAGTCACAAGGAAATTTAGTTTGCAAGCTATTCTATTAAAGGATAAATCAAGAGACCGCATGGGAATTTAAATCATCTGGGGTGAAAGAGCATGATGCTTGCCTAGATTGAAAACTGGGGCTTTTGTGATGTCTTGTTCATCATGACACCATATTTGAATTGCCATATACATTGAACACTTAGGAGCTTCGGGACTAATTAATATGTTTCGACATTTACCAATTCACTTGATTTCCACAACAAACTTCAGAATAAGGTTGTTTTGCCTCCATCTTATAGCTGAAGCAGTAGAGACCAATGCTGAAGACCTTTTGTCGCAGTTCACCTGCAGAGTTGCTGATGAAATCGCCATCAAACAACTTAAAGGAACAAGGGATTTATTCTCTTTTAAGATTCCTAGTTACAGTTATTTGTCCAACACCAGGGCTGAGGGAACTGGCCACACCATTTCCATGTTACAGTTGACAGAGGGACCATCCTTACTTGCCAGACCAGCATGTCTGGCCAAGTATACAGAAGGATGCTGACCTCCTCATCTAACTTTCTGCATTTTATTCATCTGTCCAAGGCCTAGCCTTCCCATCAATTAGACAATCTCCTGCAGAATTGCTCTGGGTTTAACTCAACTACTAATTCAAACAAATGTGCCTAAAGCTCAAATCCTCAACTATCAAGTTGACAGCCACAACTAACTATGACATCCTTCTAAGAGTTCATGCAGTTAGTATCCTCAGGAGTTGGGATTTGAGTCCTTGTATCTCTGTGTGTATCACAATTCCATTTTGCCGTGGTTTGACTAAAAGGGAAACAAGACCAACAGCTCTTTAGACTCCAAAGAAGATGCTCAAAGTGTCTGATGAAACAGCTTAGTGGACAGGGCACCTGCTGGCAAACCTGACAAACTGGGTCCAATGCCTGGACATTAGATAGTAGAAGGAGGGAAATGACTTCCCATAGTTATCCTATGGGAGTATGGGATACGTGTGCATTCTCTCTGTCTCTCTGTCTCTCTCTCTCTCTCTCTCTCTCTCTCTCTCTCTCTCTCTCTCCCCTGTTCCTCTCTTTCTCACGTTAATAAATAAAATGCTTTTTGAAAGAAAATATTCAAACCCATCCTTTAATGTTACTATTAGTACCAGAAAAATTCACTGTTATATAAGTGTCATATTTAAAAGGTATGGACACTGGATAAAATGACATTTTTCCCATGAATCTACTACTGTGAACAGATTGAAAAACATGCAATGGATGAATAATTAAATCCAGATGTCTATTCCCACAACAGCAGCAGAAAGTCTTGGAGAAGGAGGTGAGGTGGAGAGAACTCAGGGACTCAGTCCCCATGAAAACCATGGTGATATATTTCAAAATGCATCTAAAATACCATCCCTTCACTAATGTTAAGAATCACTTAATAAAAAAAAAATCTCCCTGCCATTTATTTCACAATAGCCAGTCATCTAAAAATCCTCACTGTGCTAGACTTAATCTGCATAACTAGATTCACAATTTGGTTTTCTTAAGGAGAAAGAATTTAGTTATCATTAGCCTCTTTGCTGAGCCGGTTTTAATAATGTTCTCTGGTTATCAGGGGTATCATTTTTTTCCTTCAGGCAAAGAAGAGAAAATGTGTAGCTCAAACCTCTCCTGTATGTGATAATGAAGTCAGTCCATTTCTAGGCAGAACTGCTACAATTCTTTATCACTCAACAGGAGCAGAGGTGCAAAAGCAGGCTGTTTCTCAAACCCTGGGAAATTGCTGAATCCACAGATTTCTATCTTGACACAATGAACTGGCCATTTATTACATGAAGACCACATTTGGCTTATTGTTTTTCTTTTTCCTTTTTTTGGGGGGGGGAGGAACTGTGATTATTTTTTGATGAAGTAATGAAGGAAAAGGAAAAGCCTATAGGAGAAAACATGCTTGTACCCTGTGTGAACCTGTGTGTTGTGATATGTAGGAGGAGTTGGGAGAATGAGGCATCTCTGGGTATCTTCTTCACCCCTAGAGTTAGTTTCCTGTGTGATTGAGATTCTTCAGTGGAGAACTCTGCTTCCCACCATAGGAGCCAATTATGTTCTTTTACCTGCTTGCTCTGATAATGGGCCCCAGTGCTGATTTCATTAATTAATTAAAGTTATAAAATAGTGGTCTGGCTTGTTTCAGCAAATCTTCCCCACCTCTGATATTTCGTGTTTTGTTTCTTTAATCTTCATTGACTTGAAATCATTAAAAGTATCCTATTTGTGATCAATGAGGACATTTCTTTCTGGTGCACATAAGCCTTCAGATCAGCCCATTTCTGAGCAGGCTAAATTTTGTGGCTAAAGCCATAGGAGCAGCCTGCTCCCAACACAGCAGCTCATTTGTAAAGCACAAGTCACTCTTCCTTGCTGTGGGCAAAAGGGAATCAAGTTCTGTGTTTGCTGTGGAATTCTGCTTAAGGCTGAAGGATTTTAACTTAGGAACCAAAGCAGGATGTAGGGTGTGTCCACTTGGGACTACTGAATGACTGAAATGTCATGACATTCACAATGCAGATGTCAAGGCAAGCTGCGCGAACAAGGCAGCTGGGATGATAATTAGATGGCAGGTGTTCAAGGGGTCTTATGTGATGCATAATACTTTCTGTATATTTGAGAAAGATGAGTGAGAAATCATTTCATCCATATGATAAAATGTTTTGGAACTTATTATTGTTATTATTATTGATATTTTGCTTTTCCCCCCTCTCTTTCTTGGACATAGCAACATGTGAAAACAAAAGTTACTCATAAGCCTTATTTTCCCCCATCTCTATGCAGGCATTTTGATTTGATTTGATCATTATAACACTTTTTTTCCAAATTGATACTCATGCACTCTTTTAATGAGGAGACCTGGAAGAGAAAGATGAATTGTAAGATCATCCAGAAAGGAGATCAAATCCTATAGTCCACTGAGTCTCATACTAACATTCTTCCCAAATCAACTTATCCTTAGCATTACAAGGGCTCCCATTCTTTGATCTTTTGTGTGAATGCTTGTAGTGAATCCCCAGTGACTTTTTGAGCAAGATGCACATAGCTGCAAGGCTCAGTTAAGTCACTCTGATCAAACCTATAGAACAGCTTAAAGCTGGGAATGTTTCAGATTGGTGTGTGGTGGGGGTGGGATAATCAAATCCAGTCTTTCTTCAACTCTCCCCATTTGGCATCCTATGCAGACCATCTTGTCATTGCAAACTGTTCAGTTCTGGCAGATCTTCCTTATTCTTTGTTATAATAAAGTCTTTTCCCTCATACTTTGCACACTTCAAGATTAGGATTTGGGCCGGCAAGATAGCTCAATGGGTAAGGCACATCTTCCATCCCTGCAAGTGGAAAGAAAATGATCATTTAACCTCTACCTGTGCAGCATGGCATGTATAAGTGCACTTTCTCTCTCTCAAATAAATAAAAATAAAAAGATTAACGCTTACAGGTGAGAGTTGTTACCATTTTTTATTTGCATGTACCACTTTGAAAAAAAGACAGCTGAGCATAATATATGCAATGTTTCATTATCAATAATTAAATGATAAATCATTTTTTCCAAAGTAGTGGAGAGAATTAATGGTTTTTTAAAAACATGTTAAAAAGAAATCCTAGTTTAAGAGCAGTATCCCTTGAAATATTAGATATGGAAGCTGAAAAATGTTCTGGATTTAGCATTGCCCTAAACTCATTAATAGAAGAGAATTTTTAAAGAGAATATATCTGTTCAACTGTCGTGTGAGTTTTAGAATCAGGATAAAAAAAAATTGGGTTTTCCATGTTACCCAAGAGCATTTGTGTGCACACAACTCAAAGGGAACTAAAGTTTAGAACTTCAAATTGTACACATGGCTATTGTCTTCTGAGGTATGTTAGGAGATAAATCAGAAGGAAAATAGCTAGAGAGGAACAAAACTCTAAAGGGTCTATTCGTTTCTCATGTGAACATCTTGAGGAACTTCTGCGGGGCTGCCAATGTATCTTTCTCCCTGGTCTAATAGAGCTGTTGGGGGAACATATTCCTTTTCCTCATGGGTTATTGCTCTTTTCCTTTTTGGCTACCTGTACAGTTCTTTTCCTCAGTTCATTCAGCTGGGACTGCTTTTCAAAAATGCTTTAAAAATAGGTCTAGCTCTTTCTGTTGCTATATTAAAAAATGATCTCATATACAATTGGCAGTTAGCATATTGCGGTGAAAAATAATGTACAAAATGATCAGCCTCACTTCTGCTGTGTTCCAATGGTTTTCACCAGTGGATTGATCTGGTCCCAGGGTGGAAGAGGTGTCACTTGTAGCACTTCAAAGGCCTCCGACACTCACTGCTTCAACTATTTGTTTTCCTCTAACAACAGCCTCTGCTTCTTATGTGAGATTGTAGTTCTAGTTACTGGATCTAGTGCGTTCTGTTGTTCTGAAATGCTCATTACCATTCTTCTCCATCTAGCCTATAGCTTAGCTCCATATTCCTTTCTGTTTCCTATCAGTCACGCTTAAAACTTGAAATGAAATGCCTGAAATTACTTTTAAGAATACAAAAAATGACATGTACCATTGTTATTCACAGATACCATCAACACAATTTCTATAGTGCTTTTTTATTTTATGTGTGTGTGTGTGTGTGTGTGTGTGTGTGTGTGTGTGTGTGTGTATCAGAGGGCACTGTGTGTCCCTGTGAAGGTCCAAGAGTGACTTCGGAAATCATCCTGAATTGCTTCTACCTCTTTCTTGCTTGCTTTGTGATTTCCAAGGCTCTGCCCACCAGGATGGGAAGTGCAGGCCACAGCCATTTCTGCCTCATGTTTTTTACATGAGATCTGAAATCCAAACTCAGGACCTTCTGCTTGCAAGACAGAGTCTTAACCCCTGAGACATCTCTCCAGTCCTATAGTGCTTTTTTTTAGGAGCGTGTTCAAACTTAACCAAAGTGATTTACAAGCATATACACAGCTTAAAGTGTTTGTTAAAATATTTCTTGATTTTTAAAAAGAAATATTGTATTAGAACTGCAGAATCAATACTAAACCATGGTTGAAATTCCAGCAAAATGCATGAGAGCTTTATGCACTGAGAACACAGGTCTAGCCATTGTACGTATTGAGATGTATGTGTTGATGTTTTGAATAGACTTGATGGATAATTGGGCTTGGATACCCATGAGAGAGAAAAAAGTACCTTCATCTTTAACTTGGACTAGCCCATACAGCCTCTGTGATGAGCAGTGCTTTGGCTCACACATGATCAAAGATTAAGTAGCTACAAAGTTTTAGCTAATCCTCTTAGCTAATTGATGCACATCAAGCATCCAGATGTTCGAAGCATCTAAGCTGCATGGTTTAGGTTTTTATGGAGAAGTTTGCCTTTTGCATAAATTTTTACTTTCTTCAAAGAATAAGCACAGAGCCCTGTCTGTACTTTTCCCCTCACTTCCTCAAAGCATGGCAGCTAGTTATTCCAGAGTTCATGGAGAATCCAAATATTGGCCATGGGCTCTTAGTTTGTGGTTTGGGTATTGGGAAATGTCAGTTTTCTAATGGCTTCTTAGACATCAAGCAGATATACAGCAATGGCTTAAAACTTACCTAGCAGATGCAGTCTTAATCTTAATGCTATCACAAAATTACTTCAATTAAATAATAGGAATGCTGACATATCTAATATAATTAAATGTTGAATTATCCACTGTTAATCTGCTATTACTTCCTTCTTAGGAGAGTGATTAAAAATATTCACTTCGGGGCCATTTTATTATTATCAACAATTATTATGCCAATATATCCTTATTTCTGCCATGGATGTGATATCTTAGTATGGGGTTTGTATTGTATATTTCATTTTAACAACTTTCTAATTGCTGTCCCTTTTGTCAGATTGCATATTTTTTGGTCTACAACATTGATTTTATCTTCATGTCACTGGTGAGAATTGATGATCCTAGGCTTGGCATAATATTAATTAAATCCATATGTCACATCTCTGTGCAAGTGTTCTTATGAAAGCATTCTAATATCTCATCCAGAGCAGAGACTGGCTTCAAAGTGGCAGGCTTCATATGGAATTCATCATATATTAATAGAGTAGTTAAAAGACCATGATAAATGGGTCTAGACCAACATTTGTATAAAAATCCAACTCTACATCAAAATTCATATGTAAGCTAGCATCTTGACATGGAGAAGCTAGAAATGAGAACTAGTCACAATATGTGGCTTGATGAAATGTATTAATCTGCTTGTAAAAGGTTAGAAAGTGTTCTCCAAATATATTCCTTTAAGTCTATAAACTTAACTGCAAAAGGGTCTTGTATAAGTGTGATTTAATTTATTATCTTGGCCTGAGATTATAACCCTGGACTTCTTAGTACCATCTTATGAGGATACAACAGGCAGAATTCTTCTTGGTACCATCTTGTGAGACTACAAAAGACAGAATTCTATTCCTTGCTCCCAACACACAGAGTAGATGGTAGATAGAAAGATCCAGATGGAGGATGCTGCAGTTGACAATAAATTAAGGAATGTTGGCAGCCACTGGAGTCTAGAAAAGTCTAGAAATGGACCCTCTGTAGAATCACTGGAAAGAATGGCGTCCTGCTGATGTTTTTCGCTTAGTGATGCCAACTTCACACTCAGGTCCTCCAGGATAATGAGAAAATAAATACATTTGTATTAGATGAGCCTGCTTGGAGTGGCAGTCACAGAAAACTAGACAGCACAGCAGCCAACTTAAATAATGATTATAGGAATAATTACCAGAAAGAAACACACAGGCAGAGTACCTCAAGTGTAAGTGGATATGTTTTGTAGACAGCCTTCTTACTAGAACACACAGTGCAATAAAAATACGTCTGGACAATGTGCACCAAAAATTTAAAAGAAGTATCCCAACATCCCAATCCAAGAAATTCTGATTTTAAGCCCTTCATGTGGATGTTCCAGAGTCGTCATTGTCCGTAAGTGGAGTTGAAATGAAAGTGCACTGGGGTCTGATGGAGCGTTCTGTCACTGAAAGGCAGAATAGATAGGTTCAAAGTCATTGTCCGAAGCTATTAAAATAAGTACACGGATGAGAACAATCAGAAATGATCAGAAAGAAAGAGAACAGGCCGGTTTGTGAGGGCCACTAGAACTCTGCTTTGCTAAGGCTCATCATGAGATGGGACCACCTACCTATTAAGCTCGTCACGCATTACGAGGGCATCTAGTGGGGACACTCCAAGCTTGACTTAGGTCATCCTCATTGGTTGCAAAGAGAATCATTTTTCATATCACTCACCTGCATGTACTCTTAGCTCTTCATTGTTTATTTTTTGTTTCATTCTATTTTTTTTGTATGAGGTAGTCCACACTAGTCAGGAATGCATAGTCCTCCTACCACGTTCTCCCCAGGGCTGAGTTTATAGGAGTACATCCCATACACAGTTTCTGAATCCTGTTTTAACATAGCCACAGACCTAAAGTAAATTTCTGGCACTGTCCACTCGTTTTTAGTAAGACAGGGTTTCATTGTATAGCCCAGGCTATCCGGAATTCATGAAATTTCTTTGGACTCTTGTTCTACACTAGTGGCATTTATCAACGCCTGTATTTCCATTGAACTTAGTTGTATTATGTAACATTTCTGCTCTGCGTCATGGATCATTATAGCCACAGCTACCTCCCGCCTCCTCAATAGCAGATGATGAATTCTTAGGGCTTTAAATGTCTTTGTCCTTTAAAGCTGAGTCTAAATCTCACTAGCACATTTTCTTTCGTATGTATCAGTCCCAAATATTTTGTGTCTGCTACATAGCACCATAATTTTCAAAGTTAGTTATTGGTTTGGCAAGATGGCACAATGGCTAAACATGCTTGTCACAGAAGCATGAGGTATACGTTTAATGCCCAGAAGCCTACAGAAGTAAGAGCCAACTCCTGAAAGTGAAGTTCTGAGTAAACTGCACACCATGGCACACAGATGCCTTTGTGATTGTGTGAACAGTCTCTCTCTCTCTCACACACACACACAGAGATAAATTTTTAAAAATTAAACCCAAAATTAGTTCTTGTTTCAATATTTCAACTCCCAAATTAGACTGAAACCTCCTGAAAGTTAAGAAACAATGTTACTAGGATAACACACATACACCCCCACACACACTCACTCACTCACACACACTTGCAATTTGCTTTTAGATAAGTATGTATTCCTACATATATTTGTATATACATATATATTTGTTTTCTCTCTAGTCATGTATTGATATAATATGATGTAAATCATCATTGCACAGATTTATCTCTAAAAGCAAGATTCATAGATGCAAGTATTTATGTTATGAGGGCCCCAAATATAACAGTGTGGCCGCTATGCTTCATTCCATTTTATTTAATTCCTCTGCAATATATTGTGGCAGGTTGAGCAATATGTGGCATTAATTGCTTTGGCTTAGAGTTACGGCTCTGCAATTGGTAGGCCAAGAGATGACATTAAACACTACCTTTCAGAGACTGAACATTTCAGCCATTAGATAGCAATGCAGGCACATTTTCAGCCTTTTGGAGTTTTACAAGGCATTGTTCCTCTTGTTAATTGAATTGAGAGATGATTGCCCTGTGATTACCTTGATGCACACGCTGCATATTTTATCATAATAATAATTAACTTCATACACTGAAAGTGCTCACGAGTTTTTTTCTTTTTCTTTCTCTCCTCCCTCTCTCTCATTTATATATGTCACAATAAATGAACATTCAATCATTTTACATGCAATGTGACAGGACAGATTATGGGTCCTTTCTTCCTGTATTATTATGTCAACCCGAGTGTTTACAAGTAAAAGCAAAATTTAGATCATGGTTGTCCAATTCCTAAGAGATTACCTGCCACTTGGCTTATTGCTTTGATCTAATTGTGTTTTGGTTTGTGCACTAAGAGCCATTACCTGGCCCATTATCTGGCACCTTTATGTCTGTGTTTACTTGAGCTTCCCCCAGTGCCTCTGTACAGAGCCTTTATTATCACAGTTTCTCCTACACAGAAATTAATCAATTATAGCATATGATACTAATGTGTACTTTATAAAAACTTATTAATGCTTGGATCTCTATATATATATCTATATATATACATATATCAAAATATGGAGGAAGTACTTTAACAAGTTTGTTCTAAGTTTTATTTTTTAAAATAATATTTTATTTTACTTACTTGAGGAGAGAGAGAGAGAGAGAGAGAGAAGCAAATGCATGTATGCCACAGGAAGCATTCAGGACTCAGTTGTTTCCTTCCTTCTACCCTGTGCTCTCCAGGGATTGAACTCGGGTCACCAGATTTATGCACAAGCATCTTTACTCACCGAGTCATCTCTCTAGCCCAGCTGCGACATTTTTAGATGAGAAGCAAAAAGAATACAAAAAGCTCGGTGATATTTGATTCTCCTCTGCGGGAGTGTGAATAGGTAACACTTTATGTGGCAAATGATGTGGTCCTGGAATTTGCTTAAAGTGAGCAGGGAGTAGAACAGATATCCCTCTGGGAGAGGCCGTTGATGGGACAAGTTAAGCGCTGGATTCTTTACTTGGAAGCTGAGTGTTGAGTGCAGCAAGTTCACCTAATGATTGTGTTTTCTGTTGGGTATGTTTGGCATCTTCTATGGTAAAGCATGGCTAAGGGATACCCTCAGGTACATAGTCTATCAGTGCATGTCAGTGTCCCGGCTGTTCCAGCCCCAGACCGTATGACTTCAGATGAGCTTCCTAGATCACAGATTTTTTTTTTCCTTTCTTTTTACTTAGGTTTTGACACAAGGTGTCATGATACCCAGGCTGGCTTCAGACTTGCAGTGTAGTCAAGACTGACCTTGAGTTTTCTGTCTCCAGCTGTTGCATTTTATGTAGCACCGGTCCAGGACATTAAGCGCGGGCCCTCACACAGACTGGACAAACACTGACTTACATTTCTGCCTTTGCATGGGAAACAGAAGTGGTTGCCAACAAGGAGAACTCCCTGGAAATTTTTGAAAATTGAACCAACAACTCAGATTTTATTTAAATGTAAGAGGCTGATAAGCCTTTGTATTTCAAAACAACTTCTGGAATAATAGTGGTAGACTATTCCTTGCTGAGGTCTCCAGCTGATAATATTGTAAACAGACACTAGGACAGGCTTTTTGAATATGCATTTTTAAATGCATTCTATGTGATCTAATAGGAGGTCTGAATGTTGCACTTTGAGAAACTCTTCAATAGCTCACTCCTTGGTTCATTACAACTTTAACACTTCATGTTGGCAAAGCACGCTGCTTTGCTTCCTAACTTTCACTGTTTCCTGGTCAATGGCTTGCACATACATAACTGTCATGGTATTGGGCTTTTCTTCTCCTGAATTACATATCAGTATAGATCCAGACTCTACTTTAATTATTGTTAGGAAAAAGCATTTCCAAATTAAATTCAGTGTATAAATTCATATTGACTGAAATGAACAAAATATTTTAGGACATTTTCTTGAGTTTTTGCTTCCTAGAGTCTTTTTTTTTTTCAAATGAAGGTCTTAAAAGACGATTGTTGAATTAAGATTAATGAAAGTCTCCCTTCCCTTCCGCTTCCCTTATGTTTGTGCCACGTGATCCCAGAAGGAGGCAAACTTCTTTGTATAGTTACATGTGAGTGACAGAAATAAACACTGTGATGAATTTATGCCTCTGAAAAGGAACTATAAATAGAGTTCAACACAATCAGGGTCTTGAGGTTCTTCTCTACCTTTCCACCATGGAGACTTTCCTGTGCTCAACAGACTCTTCTCATTGATGTGATAAATTATGTCAGAAACGACACATACTGACCAAGGTTTATAGCATCTCTGACGTCAGTGGTTTCACTCCATCATGGCAGGGAGGATATGGCAAGGCCCAGTGGCATATTAGCGTGGCTGAGAAACAGAGAGAAAATGCCTGTGCCAGCAAGCTCTCTCACTGTTCCCCATTTTCTTCCATCTGGGGCCCCATGTGTAGAATGGTGTGGCCCAAAACTCAAGGGATTTCCCCATTCTCTTAGTAATATTTTTGGAAATGCACCTACTAAAACACTCACAAATATTTTCTTTACCTGGACAGCACTTCCCCATTCATTCACGTTAATGATGAAGATTAACTATCACATTACTGTAGAAGAACATCTTATGAACCATCCCACTCTGCCTCCATACCATGCTGACATCTTAAAAAGGCAAACTCATCAGAGGCAGAACATCCAGTAGTCATAACAAAGAAATATTTGCTGGCTGACTTGATTCTTCATACTTTGTGAATTCTCAAAGCATTTCTGACCTACAGAAATTAGTTTGCCATCCTCTATTTTGCATATAAGCTTAATGATTTACTTATTTACAATTATAATTAACTCAGGAAAAAGTGTGTGTATATGTGTGTGTGTGTGTGTGTGTGTGTGTGTGTGTGTGTGAAACCAACTTTGCACTGACTGGTGCAAATCTAGTGTAATCTCACTAGAAAGTATTCTAATTTCTGTGACAATTTTTTAAGACTAGGAGTGAGAGGACGAGCAGTCTAACTCACATACAGGCATAGGCAGAGGGACACACTTGAGGCATAGCTCTGAGACTGGCTTTCCTGTGTATGAGGCACAGCACCTTCAGAGGTCGGCTCCTCAAATGACAATGTCCAGAAGAAAGAGCCAGCCTGTCCTTCTGGGTCGCCGTTTTAGGATCAGGGAAGACGTTTCCAGTACCTGGTTTCCCACTTCTCATCCATCAGGATCGCGTGATCTCTTCATTCTTAAGCCAATGAAGGAAAAAGAGTATTACTATAGCTGGACCATATTCATGCTGTTCACCCTTTCTAAACTCACACATTTCAGAGCCTCGGTTCTGACGGACCACGTCAAGAGGTGCTAGAAATTGCTCTTTCACACACATCTGGAATGATGGTTGAGTCTTTATCAAGCAGCCTCAATGTTACCCCTGGGCAGGGAAGGCATCTCATGTGTCATTAAGTCCCTTGTATTGACACCTCTGTCTCCACCAGCAGAACCCAGTTAGGTGAGAGTGGACCTGGAATCAAAACTCCATTTAACTTTAAATGTACACTTTCTCCCATGCTAGCCCATTGTCTTGGTTTAAAATATGTCCCCTACAGTTTCATGTGTTTGGCAAGGTCATGGCACCTTGAGAGGTGGAGCCTTGCTGGAGGAAGGCAGTCACCAGGCGTGGGCCTTGAGGTGGATGAGTCCCACCCTACCTCCAGGAGAAGTCAGCCTTTGCAGCAAGCAGTCTGCAGCTCTCAGCTTCCAAGATGTCTGTGGTGACTTAGTCTCCTCCAGCTTTGGCCAGCCAGCCATGCCACCTCTGCCATAAGAAACTGCCTCCTCTGGAATGGTAAGCTGAATAAACCTCCCTTTCTCCCTTAAGTTGATTGACTTTGAGTGTTCTCTCACAGCAATAGTTAAGAGTAACTATTACACCCATCATCTCAGAAGTAATTTAAAGAAGCCGAGTCTTCTACCCCCTGGAGCTTAGTCTCCTCTCATTCCCAGAGCAAAGCCAGTGTTTCCTTTACTTGATTGTTTGCTTGTTGTTCTCTCAGGACAAAAAAAAAAAAGGAAGGTATCATTTCCCCTCTAATTTGTTTTGCTGATATTTATATTGTTATTTATATTGCATCTTTCTTCCTTAATCTTTATTTTCTTGTCATCTGTTTTTGCAGTGATTTAGAGACCCTAGTTAATTCTTCCATAGCCTGCTAAGAGCAGACAGTGTTCTTCTAGATAAGATAAGAATGTTGCTGCACATTTTTCCAGTTTGACTGCCTACAAAGATGTGGACAAAAAGCTCCCCACCTCTGTATTTTTTTTTTTTTTTTGCCCCTCAGCCCTTAGGTACACAATAGGTTCATTTACTTCTTTGCAATGCTAGTAAGGAAGCAATGAGACATTAGTGCTTTCCATAGGTTGAACATGAATCAGAAAATCTTGATGTATAACTATTCAAAGGCAGGTAGCTTGCAAGGGCTAGATAGAGCAATTGGGATATTGTTTTTCTGAGAACTTTGTCACTAGGATTTTATTTTCCTAACAATGAGGGTCCATTGCAAGTTTCTAAAATGATCAGGGATGAAGATAAAAATTCTTTTCTAAAAATCATGATAGCTATTGGGAAAAATGGATTAGAGATGGCAAGAAAACACTAAAATGTATTTCACATTTTCTCCAGAAAAAATAGGTTAGTTGGAGAACTGTAGACTCAGAAAATCTGTCTCTTTCCTGCTACATGTTTCTGAAGCTGGTGTGTTCCCTGATGAAATGATACAGCTTATGTCAGGAGCCCCATCTCATGAGAATGGATCCAGTGATGTCACACAGTAAATTGGAATGTGTACAACTTGGTTGAAAGATATGTCAACAGCCAAATGACCTGTCTAACTAAGATGTATTGTTATTGAGTTCAGGTGTAAGAAGTTATGTTTAATATTTTAGGTCATTGATACTACCTAGCAGATGTGAACAAGGAAGTCAATATGAGAAGTTGTATTTAATGTTCTAGTCAGTAATATATGTGATTGATATTATACAATGGATCTGAACAAGGGAGTCAATATTAGATAGCCTTCCATTGTCTTGTGTGTTGGGAGTGATGGAAATATCTGTCTTGTTTTTCTCAGTTATGTAATGTATTTAAAGTATCTACTTTATAGGATTATTGTGAACTGTGAAATGAGATCAATAAAAAGGGTTTCCTATGCTGGAAGTAAGTAGTAAATGAATTATGTGCTTGCTATTTTATGAATTAACTTAGTTAATTTTATCCGAATTATTCTACAAAAATTATGGAGAGGATAAAAATCTTTAATGTGGATTTTCTTTTTTCTTAAGAGTCTGTGTGTGTGTGTGTGTGTGTGTGTGTGTGTGTGTGTGTGTGTGTGTGTATGTACTAGAGTATACCAAGTATTTGTGCCTATGGCGGCCCAAAGGTGACATTGGATTCAGTCTGGATTATTCTAACTCCTTATTGCTTTGCTCAGAGATTTCCCAAGCTCTATCTTCCAGGCCCAAACAACCAACACTGCCACATCCACCTGGTATTTTTACATGTGATGTGGCTATCTGAATTCAAGCCCTTTGCTTGTGGATTGTTAACAATTGAACTTTAAAAGGCTTTAGATACTCTATGCAGTACCTTTGTCAAGCCATCCAAATACCCGTCACCCTTCTGAGTATGCTCCTTCAATAACTGTTGTGCTTACACACCCTTCTGACAACACACACCCTTCTGACAACCCGGTGAAGAGTCGGTGTCTTCTTCAATTCATGGAACCTGCTGGTTCAGACTCTACCTTCCCCACGTGTGTGTAATAACCACAACAGTGTCTGGCAACGATGAAGCCTCGGGCAGTCTTGCTTCTCCTTTTATTCCACTGCTGTCTTCATTGTGATGGCGACCCTCAGAGCCTTTGCTCTTGTTTTTCCTTCTTCTCTTGCTTTAGAGCTATTTTCAAATAGGTTGACTGAAAAAGAAAGAGCATGTTCTGTGCATCAATATTCTGTAGAATGAAGAGGCCACACAGGGTGTGATTATGATAAATTGCCAAGGACGGCAGACTAAATTCAAAGCAAGTCACTACTCAAAGGCTTTCAACTCCAAGTTGGGGAAAAAGCTGCAGGTATGGTCCCTGTATTTTTGTGCAGGGAGGGGAAATGTTATAGAGGAGATCTGTGGTGCTTCTTCAGGAAGCTTTGCTCTCGAGCTAACTGAGCTATCTGGAGTGTCCTGGGCCGTCGGTCCCCACGCAAGTGAGCATCCTCCTCCTCCATTCCTGGGGAGGTAACAACCCCTGCTTGAGAATGCGTGAGGATATGCCTGATGCCATACAGAGAGAGCAGTTCATTTTCTGAATCAAATAATCAATGATGAGGCAGGGAAAGAGTTGAGAATGCATGCATTATTTTAAGATAGAAAAGTGCATAATTGGTAGGAAATGTGGAGATACAAACTGGGAGCTGGTGAGAGGAGGGAGATAAACAGGGAAAGCATGTTTAGGGTTTGGAAATAGAAACTAGAAAAGGGTAAACGAAAGGTTTCACTCTGAGCAAAGAGTTTGAAGGGCAGGTGGCTAATAACTCAGACTTTATTCTACTTGTTACTCTTTTGAAACTGGAAATGAGGCTTTTTGAACCCCCATTTGAACATGCCCACACTTATGCCCAGATGGTGTCTGATCAGTGACATGTCCGTGTAATTTGTATCAAACGGACAGAACACCTAATAAAAAACTGTAATTATCCACCCTACTAACCCGTGCTTCTAAGCCTTTCAAATGCCATTCCCTTCTTTGTCTGCAGCCTCAGATTAGACATTACCATTGAGAAAATCCTTTCATTTGCTTCTTGTCATGTTGAAGTTAGTGGTACTCCCTTATACTTCCCTAGCTCCTTGGCTTTCCATTCAAAGCATTTAATGTACCAAACTGATATTCACTGGCGGTACAACATTCTGTGATGCCATGTCTGTCACAGAATGAACAGTAATTCATGTGGTAGATTGACAATAATTAGTTTGGTGAGGGATAAGTTGCCTGAAATCCCAGAATGCTTTCTTGATACGTGGGTTGTCAAAAAATCATTTATCTTCAGGTAATTTTGACAATGATGATTTCTTCCATTTGCCTGTGTCTGCATAGTTGTCCTTAATATAGACCGTGGAAATCCAGACTCTTGGGACTGACCAGCACCTGGTAAAGAAGGAGCAACAGAGAGGGATTAGTTTGGGGCAAGTTTAGAACCCTCCAACTCTTACATTGCTGATTCAAGGTGGGCTGGAAAGTAAAAGTGTGGATTGAGCCCAGGGGTAAAAGCTGTTACCTGATCTGGATGAGGAAATCAGAAAGAGCAAAGTGCCAATCTTTCCGAATGTCCCTTGTTCTACACGCGACATGTAAGCAAAGATATACCCGCCCCTTTCTATGCAGCGCTTTTTAAAGGAAACTCTTTCCATGTCTACACGCTTGCATCTTACCAGTAAACTCTGCCCGGGGAAATAACTTGAAGCATTGCTGCCACTGGACATGAATCTCCTTTTGCCCTTGGGAGGCTGGGCTTTCAGAGCTCATCTGTGTGCCTCTCCACTCTGCAGCTCGCCATTCAGGTCCATCCGTAACCAGATCTATCTAAGGCATGTCACCGTATTTCAGTCAGTGGGAGGATGGCAGTGAAGCCACAGGTCCTGAGGAAAAGACACACTTTTTTTCCTCCTCCTGTTGGGGTGGGGAACAGGTGATAGTGTTTCATGGCATTGTGTCTTATTGATTGACTCAACCTTCTCTCATTCTGCAAAGTCAGGGACCTTAAGGATGTCTGTGGAGCCAAGAGGACTCTTCTTTATTCACAGTCTTTGACTGTCATTGATATTATTTACTACTTCTGTTAACTTTTTTTTTTAAGTAAAATGTCAGAGAACCCTGGAAGGACTTAGCCAGAACATCAAATCTCTCGCTCTTAGAAAAGGAATTACCAAAATAACTTATGGACCATTTTGTGGATTTGATACTTCTCCCTTGAAAAGAATGATAGCTCCACACATAAAAACATGCCAGGAATCCTGTAATTCTTACAAACCCAGTCACCAGTAACCAGATTTGAGATTGTGTGTGTGTGTGTGTTCTTTCCTTAGAATATAATGTGTGTTGCTCTTTCGCCCCACCCCCCGCTCCGCCGGTCCGGACGCGTAGGCGAGATCCAGCCGGGCCTCAACGCGCGCTCTAGGACCCCAGGTCAGCCCACGGGGACCCGGCTCCGACTCCCGCCATCCAGCCGGAGCCGCGCGGGGGCCCAGGGAACGAGGAGCACCTCCCCCTGCGCCCGGGCCCCGCCCCAGCTGCCCTCGGGTTAAATAGCTCCACGCCGACGCGCGCAGCCTCCCTCTTTCGCCCCACCCCCGCTCCGCCGGTCGGGACGCGTAGGCGAGATCCAGCCGGGCCTCAACGCGCGCTCTAGGACCCCAGGTCAGCCCACGGGGACCCGGCTCCGACTCCCGCCATCCAGCCGGAGCCGCGCGGGGGCCCAGGGAACGAGGAGCACCTCCCCCTGCGCCCATCCTCCCTTTTCGCCCCACCCCGCTCCGCCAGTCGGGACACGCACGCGGTCCACCCGGGCCTCACCCCGCTCCCTAGGTAAGTCCCCGTTCAGGCCCCGCCCACCAGTACCCCAGGCCAAATAATTCAGTTTAGTGAAATTGAGAGATCTTAAGAGTTAAAATGACAATGCCAAAGTCAAAGTGCAAATCCATGAGAAGCAACACTCAAGTAAACAAATCTCCCACTGAAGAAATTAATCCCATAATGTTAGACTCCAAAAAGAACAAACCCGCGGAAAAAGGCCAAGAAAGCCTGACCCAGGATAACGACTTTCAAAATATGATCATTACCATGTTCAATACTATGAAAGAGGAAATCCGGGAGGAATTACATAATCGAATCAATCGCTTTGAAGAGGAACACAACAGACATCTGGAGGAGTTGAGAAAAACAGTGCAAGAAACAAAAAGCGGCATAGAACAGTTAAAACAAACTCAAGCAGAGTTTAAAACTGAGCTAAAAGACAAGTTATCTTCAACCCAGAACGCCACAGAGAGTCTTACCAACAGAACTAATGAAGCAGAAAACAGAATTTCAGACCTTGAAGATAAAGTGGGAGTACTAGCCAGCTCAATGGAAGAGGTTGTTAAAGCCAAAAAGATACTTGAGAGAAATATCCAAGAGATATGGGACACCCTGAAGAAGCCTAACATGCGTATTCATGGAATACCGGAGCAAGAATCTCAAAATACCACCCCTGAGGAAATTTTTCAAACGATCATCAAGGAAAACTTTCCTCATCTAAAGAAAGAGAGGCCCATTCATATACAAGAGGCATTCCGCACCCCAAACAGATACGACCAAACTAGAAGCACACCGCGGCAAATAATAGTTAAAACACTCCACATTCAAGATAAAGAACTGGTGCTGAGAGCTTCAAGGGAGAAAAAACAAGTCACTTTTAAAGGCAAACCTATTAAAATAACAAATGACTTCTCAGTCGAAACAGTAAAAGCAAGAAGAGCTTGGAGAGACATACTTCAAGTATTGAATGAGCAAAAATGTCAACCCAGGCTGATTTACCCTGCAAAACTATCAGTCATGATCGAGGGAGAAAGAAAAATTTTCCAGCACAAAGATAACTTTAAGGGATACATGGCCACCAAACCAGGCCTTCAAAAACTGCTAGAAATGATACTCAAGCGTGAAGAAAAAAACAGGCATATCCAGGAGAACAGAAGGCAAATATAACACCATTAAAAGCGAAGCAATATACTTATAAAAGCTACTAAACATAATAAATGTCTGGAATTAACAATAGTTTCTCCATTATAACACTAAATGTTAATGGACTTAATTCACCGATCAAGAGACACAGATTACAAACTTGGATTAAAAATCACAATCCATCAATCTGCTGCCTGCAGGAAACCCATCTCACCACAAAAGATAGGCACGCTCTAAAATAAAAGGCTGGTCAACAATTCTACAAGCAAATGGAAACAGAAAACAGGCAGGGGTAGCCATTATGCTATCAGACAAAGTGGATTTCAAACCAAAAAAAATTATAAGAGACACGGATGGATACTACATTTTAGTCAGAGGTACAATTCACCAGGAAGACTTCACAATACTGAACATATATGCACCCAATACGGGCCCCTCCACATTCATTAAGAAAACCCTACAGCGTCTAAAGCAAGAAATCAACCCCCAAACGATAATTCTTGGGGACTTCAACACCGCCCTCTCTACATGGGATAGATCAACAGGTCAAAAGCTTAACAGAGACACTTTGGAACTTAATCAAACCCTGAAAGAAATGGACCTCACAGATCTCTATCGAACTTTTCACCCACGCACCAAAGAATACACATTTTTCTCAGCAGCACACGGAACTTTCTCCAAAATAGATCACATATTGGGCCACAAAATGAATCTACACATGTACAAGAAAGTTGAAACTCTAACCTGTGCCCTATCAGACCACCACGGCCTAAAGCTGGACATCCACAACACATCAAACAAGAGAAAATACACTAACTCCTGGAAACTTAACACTATGATGCTGAATGAGAACTGGATTCAGGAAGAAATTAAAAAGGAAATTCAAGATTTCCTGAAAGTGAATGATAACGAAAATACAACTTACCAAAATCTCTGGGACACAATGAAAGCTGTTCTAAGAGGTAAGTTCATAGCTCTTAATGCCCACATCAAAAAAATGGAAACATCAGAAATAAACAACTTAACAATGCAGCTTAAAGCTTTAGAGAAACTAGAGCAATCTGATCCCAAAAGCAGTAGAAGAGAAGAGATTAGCAAAATAAGGGGAGAAATATCTGAAATCGAGACTAAGAAAACGATAGAAAAAATCAACAAATCGAAAAGCTGGTTCTTTGAAAAAATCAACAAGATTGATACACCCCTAGCTAAACTAACCAAAAGCAAGAGAGAGAAAACCCAAATTAACAAAATTAGAAATGAACATGGAGTTATCACTACGGATACCCAAGAAATCCAGAGAATTATAACATCATATTTCAAAAACTTATACTCTGTGAAGTTTGACAACACAAAAGAGATGGATGAATTTCTAAGTAAACACAACTTACCTAAATTGAATCAGGAAGTAGTGAATTACTTAAATAGTCCTATAACATATAAGGAAATTGAGGAAGTAATCTCGAATCTTCCCACCAAAAAATGTCCTGGACCAGATGGATTCAGCACAGAGTTCTACAAGACATTTAAGGAGTTAATAACACCAATACTCCTTAAACTGTTCCACCAAATAGCAAAGGAAGGAACACTACCAAATTCCTTCTATGAAGCTAATATCGTTTTAATCCCAAAACCTAATAAAGATTCACTTAAAAAAGAAAACTATAGGCCGATCTCCCTGATGAACACAGATGCAAAGATTCTCAACAAAGTCTTAGCAAATCGGATTCAAAAACATATTAAAAAGATCATTCATGGGGACCAAGTAGGCTTCATCCCCGGCACACAAGGTTGGTTCAACATACGCAAATCAATAAATGTAATTCATCATGTAAACCAGTCCAAAGTCCAAGACCACATGATACTCTCGATAGATGCAGAAAAAGCTTTTGACAAGATCCAACAGCCTTTTATGATCAAAACGCTAGAGACAGTAGGAATGGAAGGAACTTTTATCAATATAATAAAAGCTGTATACAACAAGCCCACAGCAAGGATTATGCTCAATGGGGAACAATTGGAAGCATTCCCACTTCGATCAGGAACAAGACAAGGCTGTCCACTCTCACCACTTCTATTCAATATTGTACTTGAAGTCTTAGCTGAAGCCATAAGACAAGAAAGGGACATAAGAGGGATTCAAATTGGCAAGGAAGAAGTCAAGCTATCTCTATTTGCAGATGACATGATCTTATACCTGAGTGATCCCAAAAACTCCACCAGGAAGCTCCTGGAACTAATTGAGAAGTTCAGCAGGGTGGCAGGATACAAAATAAATGTGCAAAAATCAGAGGCCTTCCTATATGCCCAGAATGAAAGAAGTGAAAAAGCCTTGAGAGAAACCATGCCATTTACTATAACCCCTAAAAAAATGAAATACCTTGGTATAAACCTAACTAAGGAGGTAAAAGACCTTTACAATGAAAACTTTAAAACCCTAAAGAAAGAAATTGCAGAAGACACCAGAAGGTGGAAAGACCTCCCTTGTTCCTGGATTGGCAGAATCAACATTGTAAAAATGACCATCCTACCAAAGGCAATATACAGATTCAATGCTATACCAATCAAAATCCCAAAGCAATTCTTCAAAGAAGTTGACCAAACAATCTCAAAGTTCATATGGAGGCACAAAAGACCCAGGATAGCAAAAACAATCCTGAGTAACAAAAACACAGCTGGAGGTATTACCATACCAAACCTAAGTCTATACTACAAATCCATAGTTATAAAGACAGCCTGGTACTGGCTCCAAAATAGACACACAGATCAATGGATAAGGATTGAAGACCCAGATATAAGCCCACAAAGTTACAGCCACTTGGTCTTTGACAAAGGGGCCCAAAGAATCCAATGGAAAAAGAACAGCATCTTCAACAAATGGTGTTGGCAAAACTGGATCTCCACATGCAGAAGATTAAAGCTGGACCCGTACTTGTCACCATGTACAAGACTTAATTCCAAATGGATCAAGGACCTTGATATCAGGCCAGAGACTTTAAAAGCCATAGTTGAAAGGATAGGGAACTCCCTCGAGCTGATTGGGCTAGGCCAACACTTCCTAAACAGACATCCAATGGCACAGTCACTGCTACCAACTCTCAACAGTTGGGATCTTGTGAAATTAAAGAGCTTCTGTTCAGATAAAGAGATTGTCGCACGAGCTCATAGGCAACCCACAGAATGGGAGAAAATCTTCACTAACCACATATCTGACAGAGCTCTACTGTCCAGAGTGCACAAAGAACTTAGAAAATTAAACTCCAAGGAAAACACTGGCCCAATTAAAAAATGGGCCCTGGAACTTCAAAGAAACTTTACCAGGGATGAAATTAAAATGTCTAACAATTATCTTAAAAAATGCTCCACTTCCTTCGCCATCAGGGAAATGCAAATCAAAACTTCCCTGAGATATCATCTCACCCCGGTCAGGATGGCAAAAATCCACAGTACAAACAACGACAAATGCTGGAGAGGATGTGGGGAGAGGGGAACTCTCCTACATTGTTGGTGGGAATGCAGGCTCATACAGCCACTCTGGCGAGCCGTCTGGAGATTCTTAAAGAAATTAAAGATTGAAATGCCGTATGACCCTGCTATCCCACTTTTGGGAATAACCCCCCAAGCAGCAGAGGTTCGCCTCGATAGCACAAGCTCGACCATGTTCATAGCAGCACTGTTTACAATAGCAAAGTCATGGAATCAACCTAAATGTCCAACAGTTGACGAGTGGATAAGGAAACTGTGGTACATCTATACAATGGAGTACTACTCAGCCATCAAAAATGATGAATTACTGGAATTTGCTGGGAAATGGATGTCATTAGAAAGAATTATATTAAGTGAAGTATCCCAAACCCAGAAAATTAAGCGCCGTATGTACTCCCTAATAGGTGGCTCCTAGTACCAAACTCGCCCAGCCCACATTGGGACACTCAAAAGTAAACCTATGTAACACAGTAATTGCAAGGATTATGAACAAGAGAGATGGGTTAGGAGGGCCACACCAGAAACAAGGAGAGAGGAGACCATGTTACAGCAGAGAAAATAGACCTCCATCAAGGTCTGCAAGTAAGTAATGAGAAACCTGGTTAAGTTCACAGACGTTCTTTCCTGATCTCACCAGAAGGGGAGGGCATATAGTCTAGCAGATAAAAAGTAATCATTGTGCAAATGGGTAATGGACCCCGCCCTCAGTGAGGTTTCCTACTCTTATTATATCTACCCTTGAATGTGCTATTACAACAAGACTCCAGTTTAACAGCTTTTTGTCTCTGGCCAGGGGGTGACATACAGTGCCCAGCAGAATGGAGTGAAGGGAATTGCAGGAGCAGCAAAACTGCAAAAGAAAATCAACAAACCACAATCCAGAACTTCAGAGACTCTATATCAATCACATAGAACTAGGACAGCCTAATCTCTCCCCATCCTGGAGCTCAGGGACATTTGCGGAAGAGGGGGCGGTAAGATTGTAAGAGCAAAAGGATGGGAGGAGCAACGATTTGCAAGATTCTCAACAATAGTTGGGGCCAAAGCAATCATAATGGAACTTTGCATGCCCTGCGCAATGTCCAGCGCACTGTTGCCCTCATAAAGTCTAGCATCTGTTAAGGGCACCGAGACCCCTGGAGGCAAGGGATTGACAGCCATAGTAGTAATCTTATGATTAAGGGGAACAAGAGAAAGGGCTTATGGAAATGCCACTGGGTCCTTATATGTCATCGGAGAGGAGGACCCAGTGGAGAGTTAGGCGCACACAATAAAGGACTCTCTGGGAATTGGGGGGGAGACACTGAGGGAAGGGGAGGGGGGAGGGAGGGAACTGGTAAAAAATTTTAAAATGTATAATTAAATTTTTAATAAAAAAAAAAAAAGAAATAAACATCAAAAGAAACACAACAAAAAAAAAAAAAAAAAAAAAAAAAAAAAAAAAGAATATAATGTGTGTTCTTTCCTTAGAATATAACCTTAACCCCTTATAATCCAACCTAGATTTTCCACAATGCAAGCTCCTTGCTTTGTTTGGTTTTCAGTTACAGATGGATTCTTTTCAATCTTTGTCTAGAAATTCCTTGAATTTGGTATCATTTTTCCAAATAAAAAATATTCTAAAGACAATTTTTTTCTTCTTTTTTTGAGGGGTAGGGGAGGGGTCTGGAATGCTTTGCTATTCTTTTGACTACTCATTCTCAGTTCTTTAAAAAAAAATCTGTTCTCTAATATACTTGTTTTCCAGCAATTCCCCTGTGATCTTAGACAGACATGTTAGCCACACTCAGCCAAGGTGTCTTATATTTGCTTATGTCACACCATATAACTTATTTTACATGCTTTGCAAGGTGCCTGAAAACTGAGACACACATCCGATTCTTGGAAAGCAAGTCTTCATTCAAGGAATGAGAGCAATTTGCTCTTTAAATGAGCCTTATTATGAGCCCTTTGCCCAACTCAGATGATCATCTTTTGAATTTTCTTTATCATTTAGGCAGATCTTGGCATAATTATTTAAGCCTCACATTCAACCAATGGATATCCATGTAGTTATCTTTATGGAATGACCAGTCCCCACTGACAATTAGATCATTTTCATTTGCTTTTAGTCCCTTCTAACCCCTGACATCACTTTTTCCTATCTTTATTTTATTCATTTTCCTGTAAGAACCATAATCATCTCTGAAAAATAAAAAGATCTCTGTTTCAGTGGAGAAAGAGAATGAGCAATCCAGACAGTCTCCAGCAGAGACTAAAGTAAAAGTGCCCAGAGTCACATTAAGTGAGCTTAGGGGTGGACAGATAGGGGGAAATGGAGAATATGGGATAGGTATGAAAACAAGATACATTGCATATATGTGTGCAGTTGGCAAAGAATAAACATGTTATTTAAAGAGAAAAGATAAAAAAGAAATCTACTTTCTCTCCATTAAGGTAGGTATGATCCATTAAATCACAGTAAATCATGAAATCAAGAAATGCAGAAGGGTGTGATTTTTGTCATCTAATTCTAACACATACTTGAATGTGCTTTCTCTTTCACACTCTGGGTTTATGCCATCAGCTAAATGAGAAGTGGGTCATCTTGTCTTTGCATCATTCCATGAGGAAGGTTTTCTTTTGCTGGTTCTGGAAGGAGTGATGATTTTGCTTGGAGAGAGACCCTCTTGTTCTCAGGCCAGATGAAACATTACAATGAAATAAATATCAATCAGAATTGAATGTGAAAATGAAGCCTCTCTTGCCTTTGTACCATTAAATGCACATTTGAAAGCTGTGGTCTACTTTCAAACATTTCCTTTCTTTATCATATCAGTACTGACTGATTGCAACCACAGAAGTAAATCCCAACATTCTGCCCAAACCAATGAGCTTTCTCCTGGCTTCTGCCAAGGAAGTTAATACCAGTTGGGACTAGGGAATCTCCAGGAAAGTTCTGCTCTGCTCTGTCTCCAAGGTCACATATTTTGCCTAGTGAATCTGGACCAACATCTCCTACCTCTCTGCATCAATCCTCAAGTGTGGTCACCCAGGAGATCTGAAAATGAAAACAAATGGGCAAACTGGCTTTGTGACTGAAAACTTGGAAGTTCAGCTAACGGAAGGATAAAAAGACAGGGTGTCACCTAGTGATTCTGCGTTTTGAATGGTCAGGAAGTTTCCTACACGCGTACAGCACTCCTTGTTAGAGGCTCATGTAAAACACACCCTGAGTAAACAGCAGCCTGGGCGGCCACGTCAATCATAAGTCCAGGGCACCACGGTGGAGCTTCACCTCCAGAACCTGGAGAGTTTGGCCACTGCAGAACCCACGGGTGTTCAAGCCTTCCACTTCAGGAGGGCATCTGGGTTGAGTGGACCGCTCAAAGCAGGATGATGTACTGCAGCTGCGTGCAAATTACTTTTCTTCAGGAGCTGTTTATTGCTCTCCAATTAGCAGCATATTCAAATGGCAGGCAAACAAAGGCAGTTGCCATGCAGGGGCACACAAAAGAGCTCCTGTGTGTCTGCTCTTGTTTGTGCGTGGTGCCAGAACAATGTGGGCAAACTAAGACCACCCTGATACGCTCATCGCCTCCCTAATAGTAGAAGAACCCGACAGGGCAGAGAACTGACCTTATCATGGAATTGATGTCTTTCCCAACATTATCGAGAAGGACATCATTTGGGAGAATTATCATAAATTCTCCCCCACGGTGTTAATTAGCTGAGCTCTTTCTTCTACCCTCATATTAATCTCAGGCATGTACATGTTTGCATCGTTCAAGTTCTGTAGAGTTTGTTTGTATCGTCTGTCCAGTTTCAGATAGGCAGAGTACAGTGCAAACCAGAGAGTTGCTAGAAAAGGTCAGAATCTTTGATGACCCAAGTGACCTGAGACACAAGCTTTCAGCACGCTGGTGTTTTTGTATATCAGGAAAATTAGAAATGAATGATGTATTGAGTAATTTTAGAATCTTTAGACTCTATATGCTTAGGATCTTGTGAGGGAATTTTCACTGTAAAGACCACGTTATTATGGGAAATTCCTATCAGACGACAGTGAAGCATACTGTTGACGTGACTAGTTTACACCTACCTTAAGTACTTGAGCAAATGAAGGTGTCATTTTATATCTTAGGTGCATGCATATGGATGCAGCTCAACGGGATAAGTTGTGAAGGTAGGAGGAACATATGGATGTGTTTGAGAAATGAGAAAGCCCAAAGGGACAAGTGGAAAGTAGGGGGGAGATGTGATCAAGATACATCATATACATGTATGTAATTGCCAATGAGTAAATATGTTATTTAAATGAAATCCACTTCCTTTCCATTAAATAAGTATGATCCATTAAAGCAGAACATGATAATAGTTGACATAAAGAAAAGTTGCTTTATAATTTACTTTTTCTAGGACAGCAAACCTTATGGAATAGTAGTTTCACAAACCCACTTAATTTTGGATCATTAGGTGGCTTTACAACTTCTGGTTGTTACCTGTTTTTGTCCAGTACTTCCTAAAGGACAAAGAAGTTTGAATAGTGGAAGATATGAATCTTCCAAAAAATGCCCGGCTGACATCAGGAAATTTCAGTCCTGTACCAGAAATTCATACGGAAGCAGACAAGGCACAAACAGGTGCAAAGTGACCTTAGCATGTGCGTAGGGTGCTAGGAGAAACCATAAAGGCATTTTAGTCAGTTCATAAAAGCATATCAAAATGTTTCTCACATTCCAAGAACTGGCTTTCATATTCTCAAGTTGTTATTACCCAGAAAAAGTCATTTAAATTCCAACAGAATCAGCTTTCTCATCTATGAAAGAGATACATTGTTCCATGTTACATTAAAATCTTGTTTTTTTCTTAATATCCTCTTATTCAACTATCCTCTGTCACTATTTCCTGCTCTTGGAGAATAAGGTTGAAGTTTATTTTCTTATAATAAAGGGTAAAGTTACATGATTTGAGATTTGTCATAGCTATCTAATGGTTGTGTTTATCCTTGAGGGTAAGAAGTTAAGGAGGTCAATTTGTTCCTTTAAGTCGGAACTTCCTGTTATGATAGAGAGGTAAACATACACAGTAAAAAGGGGCTGAGTTCATGAATGACCAACTGCTGATACCTGACAATGATTAGATAAAGTGCTTGTCATGCCAATGTGAAGATCAGAGTTCAGATCCCCAGATCCCAAGTAAGCTTTGTGGCTGCTATAGAGTCCCAACCCTTGGGAGTCAGAGACAGTGGATCCCTGGAGAATGCTAGAGAGCTAATGTAACCACTCAGTAAGCTCTGGGCTCATTTGAAAAATCTGAGTCAATAAACATAGTGGAGAATGATCAAGGAAGACATCTGATATAGGTTTCAGGCCTTTGTACACATACACACTTGTTTTCTTACACCTATGTATATGTATGTAGCTTTCTTATATACATGCTAATATGTATGTGCACATACACTGCAGTCTACACACACATTCCAAAAAAAAAAATAGCTCTCATTGAATTCTATTTGAATTAAAGTCCTAGTTCTGAATCAAGTTATATACATATATATATATACATATATATATGTATATATATATACATATACATATGGATATATGGGGATGCTAGGCAAGTGCTCCATCATGGAATTACTTCTCCAGCTTCTATGTGTAATATTTAAGTGGATATACTCTTCTGCAAAAATATACTGTTCAGCTTTTCATGTAGATTAAAGATCTAACTAAAGACATTTGTAATGTCTTATGCTTTTAGAACTTTGAAACCATGAACTTGAGAGGAACTTTAGCTTTTTCTTGACCTGGTCTTAGATTTGACATTAGCTGTATATATAGCAGTCACTCTTGTGTGAGTAGATAAACCTGGTATATTAATAGTTCACATCCTGAATTGATTCATATAAGACATCTCAGGGAATGCTGATTTCATATGGCAACAAAGTTAGGTAGAAGCCTTTATGGAGTTCTGAAGCTCACTACATTATAATTCTGACTTCTACCATACTCCAGAGAAATTAGTCAGAGTGCCTTTATAACACTAAACATTGGAAAAATTGCTAGCACTGCAATATCAACTGAGTTCTGGCACTTCACTCCTTGCAAGCAAATTAGTGTATTAACTATCTCTGAGTACTGACAAAATTGGAGCCGTGAATTGTCTGATTTGGGAGATGCTCCAAGTAGTTAGAAAGTGGGAAGTACATCTGAACAGATGTTGTGAGCAAAGGAGATTTCTTAAAATGTAAACTTGTTCACAAGTTTAACTCCCAAATATTCAGTAATTTCCTGGTATCCTCTTATTTCAAACTTAGTCCTCCTCACCCCACACAAAGGACAGACAACATTGCTAGTGAGCTAAGAGTCAATCGATACTCCTATGTAGGAAGACTGAGTTCATAGGTCATCACTTACTAGTTCTGTTATTCTAAATTATTTAGCTTCCCTAAGTGTCCATCTTCTTGTTTGTTAAAGAAAGATCTGATCGTAGCTTTATAGGATTACAATGAATATGGAATTGGGAGGCAGAGGTCCCTTCATTTCTTTTGTTAGGAGCCTAACACAAAGAAAGATCCCATGAGCAGTGACTGTTTTGTTATTTCTCCTGACCATCATCTTCAGAGAGGTGCAATCATGGTGCCTTTAAATATATTCATAAGAGATTATTTTATATTTAATGTTTATTTCTCACAGTTCTGAAGGTTAGGAAATCTGAGATCAAGACACCAGTAGATGTGATATCTGCTTCCCGGTACCAAGATGATTTCTCACATGGTGAAAGGGGCCAAGGGTATCTCTGTTCTAAATAATAAGGGTAATGATATCATTCATGAAGGCATTATCCTCACACACTAATCTCCTTCAAAATATGTTCCTTCCTATTGGTGTCTTCTTGTAATTGGGTTTCAAGCACAATCTTTAACACCACACCAATGTTAGCCGAGAGGAAATGAATCCTTATTGTCATATGAACTCTTCACTGGCCATACATAACTTACTTAACTTTACTCCGATGGGTTTATTCTGAAAATAAAGAAATAATATTTAACCACATAAAAACAAACATGACTGAAAATGCAGTATTATGTAATTAATTGGCATTGATTTTCCCTTATGGAAAGAATTTTGAAAATTCAAGAAGTTATTAGTCACTTTGGGTATTTTTTTGGGGGGGGGGAAGCTATAGTCAATGTTTAGTCCTCAATACAGTGTGTGAAACACACACACAAAAAAATCCATGCTCATTTTCATCTTATTTCTTTAAGAGGTATCACAACTGTGCTTTCCAAGGGAAACTGAGCAGAAGCTTGGAATCTGTTGCAAAAGTAATATTCCCTAGAGTATGACTCAGCCTTCAAAAGGAAAATCAACCAAATGAAAAGGGAACATGCTTAATCAAGGAAAGAAATAATTGCATCCTGATATTAGCTCAGATGACAAGGCATGGAGATCCAGAAGGGAGGGAGGGAGCTGCCCCTTGGTTTGTTTTGCTGTATGACTTCCTTCAGAACTGGGGTCTGGGGCCTCCTCAGGGATGGGAGCCCATTGAGGCTGCATTTTAGATCACCTAACACATGATCATATCTGTTTTCTCTTCTCTTCCTGGTTGCATTCCTGTCTTTCCCCATGAAGAAAGGAAAGAATCAGTCATAGGCTATTCCTTCATGCACTGTCTCGTTTCTGGTAGGCAGGTTTGAGTGGCATTTTGAGGATCTGTCTGCTTTTGAGTAATAAGTCGTATGACATTATGCAAAAATAATGGGGAAATATGCAAAGCTGTGCATGTATACAGGTCAATTCTTAGAGTAGTGCTTATTCAAGTTTCGCTGTCCATTCCTTTCAAGTCTAGAAAACTGTTTCCTTGGCATTATTGTACTGCTGTGACTTCTCACTATGGTACAAGTATTCTGACTTTTTAAAGTTAAATGCACAATCAATTGGATTACTTTCCTTTCTTTTTCTTTCTTTGAATGTTTGTGCACACATACAGTCTGGACATCACACAGCAATGAATCATCTCAGACCAATGATCTCATCTCATTCTTTTCAGTGTTTCTATCTTATTATTTATCAAGTGAGAGACCTTCCATGCTTCACCTGCCGACATTTGGGAAAACTTGCATAAAATATAGGAAACTTTATAGATGTGTTAGCAGCTCACCTTCTCCCTGTCACAGATACTGCTACTGAGGAATGAGACAAAACCTACTCATGAACACAGTGACTACAACCAAACAGGGAACCTCACAGGATTTTTGGGAAAAATTTTTGGAAAAAAATTCTAGGCTTGTCCTACATTTTATCGACCATTTGCTGTATTGCACATGTTATATATATAGTACACCATTGTTCATTCGATCATTTAAACATGCAATAACTCTTTGGGGTGGTAGTAGTTGCTTTAGGTGTATCTGGTCTTTTGATACTGCAATATGATATTGTTTCTAATTGTTTTGTAATTATCAAGAAAATAAGCTCTTGTCAGATAATCCTACAACCAGCTCTTGGGTGCTGATCTAAGCTATCAAGTTCAAATAAAGGACCACTACCTGGTGCCAACGTCAATGATGTTATGTTGTGATTCGCTTCTCTGCCTCTGGGAATGTGCCATCCTCAGAGGGTTGTGGCTGCCACTCCATGTGATGGGACTAGCCAATTGAATCAGGCCAAAGGTCTTCTTGGTCTTATGCATCAGCGTGTTATCTGACACCCCTGAGAGACACTCTTTCTTTGCCAAGCCTGCTCCTGAGTTAAATGCCTTTGATCAGAAGGCAGCAGGGCCTGAGTCTTCTCATAGCCACAATAATCACATTTAATCTCTTACACATCCCCTGAAGCAAGGGGCCTTGTCAACACTAATTTTAATGGGATTGGATCTAATTAACAATGTAGAAGTGGCCTGGGGATTTGGCTTGGTGGGAAAATGGTTTGCTGATTGAGCTTAAGGACCTGAATTTGAATCTCCAGAGTCCATGTAAATCTGGGTGCAAAATGTCTGTAATCCCAGTGCTCCTACGGTGAGGTGGGAGGCAGAGACAAGAGAATCTTCCAAAGCTTCTGTTTCCGCAACCTCATGGATGTGCATGGTGGAAAGAATGGGAAATCCTCTCTCACCCAGGATATATGCTGAGGAACAACATCTAAGGTTGTCTACACTTGCACTTTGGTATGCACATGCCCAAAACACATAAACATTTGCACACACACACACACATGCATGCATAAAAGATAAAAGGTAAAAATAATGTAAAACACTAAAAAGGTGAATGCTGGTTTTCATAGTTAGATCTGACTCAACTTGAGGTTGAGGGTTCAAACACTAGGCACATTTGTAGAGAATTAGTAGTTAACTTAAGCCCTGCATAAGCCTATGGAAGATTGTCTAATGGATACGGATGATCCAGTTGATGCTGGCTAGAACTTCCAGGGCAGGTGAATAAGATGGAGGGAACTGGTTGAGAAAGTTGACATCCTTTGGTTTACTTGGCCAGATACTCAAGGATTATCCCTCTCAGTAATTGGATACAGGATAGCATGTGGCCAGTTCCCTTGGCCCTAGATGTTGGTGTGGGCTCTCTTGCCAAGTTAGATTAGGGAACTGTAACTGGACTATTATTAACAAAAATAAAACCCCTTGTTTCCCTTAAGCCATTTGATCATGAGTTTATTGAAAACATGCAGACAATGACAACACTGGTTTCTCCCTGGAAGCTATAATTTCATAAAGATTTTAGCACTAGCCAAGTAAATCGGGTTTGGGCCCCTCATGTTAGAATGCAATGATGTGTGCTGATAGCAAGCATGTCCTGGATCCTCCTATATCCAAAAACCATGCCGCTTGCTGATGTCAGTGTGGTGAAACATAGCAGTTGTTGGGCAGGTCAGGAGAAAGAGGGATTTGGCCAACAGAAATTGCAACATGCAGGAAATACAGTCAGAACCTGCCACTTGCACTTGGAACTTCGCCCAACCCTCTGTACCAGTTTTATTCCTTAATTTTTTTTGTCATTATGACAAAATACCTTACAGATGCCACTTAAGGGAGGTGGGATTTATTTTGGCTCACAGTTTCAGAGGTTTTGGAGCATTGTCATTTAGCTCATATTCTGCCTTGTGAACGAACATCCCCGAGGTGGGATCCTGAGTCGGAAGGAGACTTGCCACTTCGACCCATAGAGAGCGAGGACAGGAAAGGTTCAGGGCAAGATGTGGTTCTTAGCACACTTTTTGATGCTAGCTGCCTCTCCTCCTACATCCTTCCTTTCACCTCCTCTGAATATTCTTGGTATAACCACCTTTATATAGCTTCTGTTGAGGTATCTCTTTGGAAAATGATCCCAAATGGTCATTTTTACCCAAATACCTGTGCACAGGGATGTCATTCGTCATGTGCTGTACCAGGACCACTTGCAGTCAAGCACAGCTAACGAGATGCCTGATGCTTCAGCTTTATTCTTTTTTCCCTCCCCTTTGAAATTTTTTATAGGGCAAACTCACAAGAGAAGCATTTGGTGGTGTGCAGGGAAAAGTTGATTGTGCTTCATGATACTGGGTAGGGATTAAATATATGTTTATGTTTATATTTATGCATTGCAGCCTCTGAAACTCTTGAATAGAGTAATGATTCAAGTACTTGATTTCTCCATTCCTGAATTTGTTAATAAAGAAAGCAATATATAACAAAGTGTAAGGCAGTACTAGTCTGGGGAGTTGGTTTGATATATAATTTTGTGATCTATTTATGTAGAAACTAAAGCAGATTTAGGTTTGGCTGGCTTTTATATAGGATTATATACAGTCGTTTCTTATATTAAATATCGCTGGAGGATAGTTAATACAAAAACAACAGTGAATTAATGTTTCTTTACGTTTTGCTTCTGATGAAAGAGTTGAATTTTCTAGATGATGTGATAAGGACTAGGGAGGTGGCTCACTGGGTGAAAGGCTGTTCAAGAACCCCAATACTCACGTAAAATCCAGGTGTGGCACACGTTTGTAACACCAATGCTGCGGGGACGGACATGGGAAGATCTGTGAGTTCACTGTCCAGCTAATATGAATGAAATGTCAAACCCTGGGCTCAGTGAAAGACACTGTTTTAAAAAGCTATAGGGAATAATAGAGGAATACACCCAGTGTAAAGTGCTAGTTTCTACATGTCTAGCAAGTACACTTGCATATACATGTGCTACGCACATAAAACACACATACACGCACAACCGTGGTAGGTGGATTCTTACTCTGGGAACATTGGGGCGTCTTAGATATCAATCACTAATATTGTAAAATACATGGAATGGTTCGTTTGTACTAACCTTATTGTAAATAGTGTTCCCCTAAGATAAGGTCACCAAACTGAGTCTGTAGCATTATAATGTACCAATGCAAATTGTTTATAATCCATGCTTCATTCATGAAGATAAGACCATAAGAGTTGCAGTTATGTGACAGTCACTTCTGTTTCTTGTATTTCCCTCCAGTGAGCATGGTTATCTTCCTCTTCCTCCTAGAAATCGAACATCAGATGTCATTAATCTGTGCTCTCTAGATCACCCCATAGCCAATGTCTTTCTCTGATGTAAGAGGTATGGACTCTCCATATAGAATCATGGGGAGTTAAGGACCATCTACATTGGTGTGGGTGTTAGCACCACAGTAATGGACAACTGAGAAAACAGATTGTAAAGACTGTAGTTAGAAGCAAAAGGGGACACAACCAAGCCCGTATGTTATGTGAGACATGCAGGAGGGAGTTTGATTGTTTTATGTTGTTTCTTGTTTTGTTTTGGTATTTTTAGTCCATTGTCCTGGGGAGCTCAGAAGTGGCATCCTTTTGTACCCTAGCAGTGACATTTTAATTTATAAGCCAAGAATGCACTGATCGCCAACTGCAAAAAAATTGATTTCGTTGTTCATCTGATTCAGCCATGTCAGAGTTTGAAAGTAATTATGATAGTGGACTGATAGGCAGGCAATTGCATTTTTGTTCTCTTGCTTTCTGGCACCTTCTCCCTCTCTTTCCCCCACTACCCTGAAGTTGTTCTTGACAGAAAGGCAGAAGCCAATATAATAACCTTTGGAAAAGTGGTGTGTAAATGTCTATAGCACAGGCCATAATAAGAAGTAACATGCTGCTCTGTTTGCCTGATCAGTCTTTCATTAGCGATTGAAACAGGTAGGAGTTACAAATAATTCTGATTCCTTCTTAAAAATACAAAAGAGAAATAATACACGTGCCTCGAGGCAGCTTGTGACTTGCATTTGTGCCATCTTTATATATCCCTAAATAACAGAATCCCTAAATATCACACCATATCAAAATAGGAGCCCAGCACAGGGGGAGAGAGAGACAGAGAGAGAGAGATAGAGAGAGAGAGAGAGAGAGAGAGAGAGAGAGACAGACAGACAGACAGACAGACAGAGAGAGAGAGAGAGCTATGCAAGATCAAAATCAGCATTTATGTTCGAGAAAAGGGTTTTATGGGAGGTAGTGCAGAAAATGGAATTAAAAACATATCATGAGGCAAAGACCGTTCTTAGTAGATGAAGAGATTGATAGATAAGCATGAATTTTTCATCTATTTTCATTATGAACTGTGTTTATTTTCTTACTCAGTTCTTGACCACAGCTTGGTGGTTAAAAGAGGAGTTGGGCTACATCAGTCCCGTCAGAGTCATAATTGTAGCCTGCAAGTCTAGCTCACTGAACCTCAGCTTCATCATCTGCACAAGAGAAATGTGATACTGCGTGCGTTTCGAGCAAATTAAATGGAATGGAACAGATGAATGACTCTGCAACAATAAACGCTTCATAAATGTTCATCATTTGTTATTAACTTGTTAGTGTGGCCACTTTAACTAAATTTACTGACCCGTCCTTTTGCCCATGTGGAGATTTTAGCTTGTCTCTGGATCTTGAGAGCTGTCAGGTTCCATCCAGCAAGATAGCAGATTACTAAAGAAGCTTTTCAGTAGATTCAGAGCTTCGTGCTCCATCCACCCTTTCCGGTTAGTGTCCACTACCTAACACACTTCTTAGACAGGCAATGTCATGTATGATATGCATTGCTTGGGTCAATAAAGGCTCTTTGGTAAATTAAAAGTTATTTCTCCTACTGAGTTTTTATAAGGAAATCCATAAGGTCCATTTGCCCACTCATTTAACACCTGAAATTTAACATCTGATAGATACCTCTGGTCTTTGGGGAAAACCTCAGCTCACAAATACATTCTGAAAAAGCAACTGGTTATTTTTGTTGTTACCTCCTTATATATTCTGAGATAGCTATTCAAGATCTTTTTCTTCTAATTCATGTGCCCATTTCAAGTCTACATCGATACATGACTTAGAAGTTACAAATTTCTTTACCCTATAGTTAAGCTGGGGTCAATGTAATATCAGCTCAGAGTCCTGGAAAGTTCTTCAAATCAATCTCATGATCAACAGGTAATATTTTTGTTATAGCATTGCTGATCCAAATAGTTTCAGAGTATTAGTAGTGTTTTTTCCTCTCATCTATCCTGAGATAAATTAATTAATCTTAGTGAAGTCTTTGGACATACATTTGGGATCTCATTTACCTATGCATCATCTTGGTGCCAAAATCTATAGGTCAGAAATCAAACTGTGTTTGCCTTGTGTGCCATTTCCAATAGAACTCTGTGGAGAACACTGATTTTAGAAAATCTCTGAAATTCCCCAGACTTTCATGTGAAGTATAGTTCTCTCCTGAAATCTAAGAATATTTAAACTTGTGGTTCAGAGAGTAAATATAAATACATATGCATATGTGCACATGTAGCACATATGTGTACATGTATGTGAAGTGAATATGATAACAACTATATTTTGGAAACTCACTATGTGTACATGAATGTATGTGTTTAATGTAGAGCTTTAAGTTTTTACTAGATGTGTGTGTTTCTATGTGTGTGTTTCTATTATAATTGATCAAATCTTTCCATCTAGATAGAGTATGATTTGTTTTATAATTCAGCCTCATTATTTCGGGGGTTAATATAAACTTGTCTTTTTGAATGCTAGAGAGTTATTTGCAAGAGTCTTGAGATCAGTTTGATGTCCTTTATTCAATTCCTGATCACTAAGCCAAATTACCTATGACAGTTTGTTTAATCCAGTTCAAATGGATAAGACGAAACTAAGGAAAAGAAAATATGGCCTGGAAAGAATGAGAATGAGGTAGATAATGAGGTGTATGGTGGTGTGATATGGGAAGAAGAATAGAGACCAAATGTATGATACTCTATACAAGAGTGCTAGGAACCAAGACAGGTCTGCAGTGAGCAGGCCGCTCTCAACTACTAGCATTTGCAACCTGGCTGAGTCCCGTGGAAGTTCAGAGGCAGGAGGGATTCTCTACTCCAACCCCAAGAGTACCAGATCCGTGAGTCGTCTTATCCCAGCAGCCTGAGGATAGCAAGTTCTCCATTTTACTTGCCTTCCTTTTCTTCTATAGTCTGGAGCAGGAGCCCGAGAAGCTCAGAGTAACTGGCCCTCACGGGCACCGCCTGTGAAACAGGATACAAATCGTGCCAGTGTTGCGGAAGCAGCTCTCCAGGCGAATGCAATCCCCACCTTTCTGCTGTGAGTACCACAGCTGATATACAGTCAAGTGCTCATGCTGCTGATAGTGCAGAGGCCCGAGGTCCTTTGGTTGTTCCACTGGAGCCATTTCTTAAAAAATGTCTACTTGCCTATTCAGCAGTGAGGAGCTGAAGGAGGGTAGGTATCTGAAGTGTGCTGCCTGAATTCATCCAGTGCACCTTCAAAAGCTTTGAAGTAGAACTGCCCTGTTGCAGGTGAAGAGACTTGCAAGATATGCTGGCTGCCTAAGAGCAGGCATGTCCCATTCCTCTCCACTAGCAGCTGACAAGCTGTGGACTCCTTCCACAGCTCACAGACCCCTCCTGTTTCTTGAAAGCTTCCTGCACTCTACTGTAAAAGTACTAAGTGCGTTTTGTTTCCTGGAAGGGTGGATTTTGCCCTTCTTACAAGAAAGCTTACAAGGAGAACTTGCAGAGACTCTAAGAAAAGAGACTAGTGTTCTAAAGGGGTGGAATGCTTTTTCTCTCTCTGTGGAACTCATGAACTAGATTGCTATTCCTTAGCCGAAAACTCCATACCCCCCCCAGAGCACAAAGGAGAGGTTAGGTTAGAAATCTGGGTTTCGGATGGTAGTTATGTCCCAAGTAAATGTGAATTGTCTGATAGTCACTACCACACTGTGTGGAACAATATTCTTTGAGCAATGTACCTATTCCAATGATTATTCTGCTCCCGTTAAAACCTTTAGCATAATTGTCTACATTAAACATGGTTGGCATATGGTTTGAGGGTGGAATTTAGTTGACTTATTTATACATGCATTAACATCTTTAAAAATGCTAAAAATAAGTGAATTATACATATTCAGAGTATGATCCTTATCTCTTGTATGTACAAATTTTTCAATGATCTTCCCAAAAGTGGAATAGCAGGGTCATATGGCATTTCAATCTTTAATTTCTTTAAGAATCTCCAGACGGCTCACCAGAGTGGCTATATGAGCCTGCATTCCCACCAGCAATGTAGGAGAGTTCCCCTCTCTCCACATCCTCTCCAGCATTTGTTGTTGTTTGTATTGTGGATTTTTGCCATCCTGACCGGGGTGAGATGATATCTCAGGGAAGTTTTGATTTGCATTTCCCTGATGGCTAAGGAAGTGGAACATTTACAGCAGAGGTTCACCTCGATAGCATAAGCACAACCATGTTCATAGCAGCACTGTTTACAATAGCAAAGTCATGGAATCAAACCAAATGTCCAACAGTTGATGAGTGGATAAGGAAACTGTGGTACATCTATACAATGGAGTACTACTCAGCCATCAAAAATGGTGAATTACTGGAATTTGCCGGGAAATGGATGTCATTAGAAACAATTATACTAAGTGAAGTATCCCAAACCCAGAAAATTAAGTGCTGTATGTACTCCCTAGTAGGTGGCTCCTAGTACCAAACCCACCTAGCCCACCTAGAGACACTCATAGAAAAATCTCTGCAATACAGTAACTGCAAGGATTATGAACAGGAGGGATGGGGTAGGAGGGCCACACCAGACACAAGGAGAGAGGGGACCATGTTACAGCAGAGAAAATAGGCCTCCATCAAGGAATGCAAGTAAGTAATGTGACACCTGGTTAAGTTCACAGACGTTCGTTCCTGATCATTTACTACTGAGGGGGTATGATCTCACCAGAAGAGGAGGGCATATAGTCTGGCAGATAAAAAGTAACCATTTTGCAAATGGGTGATAGACCCCTCCCTCACTGTGGTTTCCCACTTTTATTACATCTACCTTTGAATGTGCTTTTATCACAAGACTCCAGTTTAACAGCTTTTTGTCTCTGGCCAAGGGGCGACATACAATGCCCACCAGGATGGAGTGAAGGGCATTGCAGGAGCAGCAAAACTCTAAAAGAAAATCAACAAACCACAATCCAGAACTTCAGAGACTCTATATCAACCACCTAGAACTAGGCCAGCATAATCTCTCCCCATCCTGAAGCTCAGGGAAATTTGCGGAAGAGGGGGCGGTAAGAGTGTAAGAGCAAAAGGATGGGAGGAGCAATGATATGCAAGATACTCCATACAAGTTAGGGCTGTAGCAATCATAATTGGACTTTACATGCCCTGCACATTGTCCAACACACTATTGACCTCACAAAGTCTAGCATTTGCTAAAGGCACCAAGATCCTTGGAGGCAAGGGATTGGCAGCCACAGCAGTGTTCCTATACCTAAGGGGAACACGGGAAAGGGTTCAGGGAAAGGCCACTGGGTCCTTGTAGGTCATCGGAGAGGAGGGCCCAGAGGAAAATCAGGCATGCACAAGAAAGGACTCTCTGGGAATTGGGGTGGGAGGCACTGGGGGATGGGGAGGGAAGAGGTGGGGAGGGGGAGCAGGGGGTACTGGGGGAGGAGGAGGGAGGGAGGGAGGGAACTGGTGTACCTATTAAGTTTGTATGAGCTGAAATAATAATAAAAATGTATTAATAAAAAAATAAAATTGTTTAGTAACTTTGCAAGATACAAGCTCAACACATAAAAATCATCTTTACTACTAAGTAAGTAATCAGAATGACATTTTATAAATAAAATGCCTTTATGATATTTTAAAAAAATTTTTTTCAATGATCTTACAGCTGCCATTAGATAATACTACCACAATCTCTATAATGTTGCCAAAGTGTGTCAAGCGTCAACTGTAAGATGTAGCTTATAGGGGCTGGGGAGATGGCTCAGTAGCTAAAGCCTTTGCTTTGCAAACAAATGGGCCTGAATTTGGATCCCCATATGCCACATAAAAAATGTTGGAGCAATATAGCAGCCTGCCTGTAATTCTAGACCTGGAAGGTGGAGTCTGGTATTCCCAGAGCAGGCTGACCAAGTAGGCTAGTCCTCATGGCTTGCTCTGAGTTTAATTAGGGACCCGGACTCACAACAAGAGAGACCAAGAATGATTCCCAATTTTAACCTTGGGCCTCCACAGGCACACACCCTCGAGTGAACTTATGTACCCCCACTCACCCACGTGCTTGCACTCAAATACAAAAATACACACATACATGCACACAATCCATACCCATACCTCCACACACATATATGAATGAAAGAAAGCAAAGCTGTAGCTTATATGCAAACAGAATGTATAGAGAAGGAAATTGAATCCAGTTAGAGACAATGGATATAGACAGCAAAATTTGAATGTTTTTTTAATTCCTGGCACGCATAGGAGGTCTTCACTGACTAAAGAAATAAGGGCTTTGGCCCCAATATTAAGACAGAGTTGGATTAAGCGGCTTGCCCTTGAAGTGCCCCCTTTAAATTTCTCTGTAGCATTTACTCTTGACTGTCCCAGACCAGACCACAAGACAGTTTGTTTTCTTGGGCAAGACCTCCCTTGTTGAGTGTTTGAATAGAGAGGTGGAGGGGCCGGCCATTGGTCTGTCTTTCAGAGGAATGTCTGCTGAGACAGCAGGAGTGACCTAAGAGCTTTGCTTTCATGGCTGTGTGGTTTTTAACGATATGATTTTGATACGTCGACTTCTGTGGTAAGCTTGGCATATGTCTTGTGTCATTTAAGTGGTTCTGACTGATAAAGTGGACATTAATTGGCAGTTAGTGACTAGACTGTGGGTCTTTGTTACCCAGCCTTTCAGCTAACTGATTATTAACTGGGAGGAAATGTTTGACCCAGAAAGTCATTACTGCTATTAAGGTGGAGAAGAAATTAAAATGCTCCAGATTGCTTTCTTTATGAAGCAGATAAGGGCTTTCTTGTGAAGAAAGAAAGGTGTAAAATAAAGAGAGAGAAGAATAAAGCTTGTTTTACAGTCAAGTCAAAATCTGTTTACAATTCTGCTCTTTGCCTGACACTGGAGACAAATGGAAAGGTTTACAGGGGACGGGTTTTTATTTCCAAACTACTTTTGCTTTGTTCTCTACAACTTCAGAGCTTTGATATTATGCTCTAAAATCACTGAAACTACAAGAATTTTTCAACGTCATTAAGAGGAGGTAATTCTTGAGCTGGGAAAATGGCTCAGTGGATAAAGTGCTTCCCAAACAAACGTGAGAATCAGAGCTCAGACCCTTAGCATCCACCCAGGTCAAGGTCAAATGGATATGGTAACGCACCTCTAATCCCAGGGCTCAGGAGACAGAGAGAGAGAATCCCCAGAGGAAACTGGCTAGGTAAACTAGCCAAGCTAGTGAGCTCTGGTTTCAAATCAGAGATCCTCATTCACTGTAGAGTACAGAGAATGTTGTAGTTACTCTGCATGGTTGCTGATAAAAATCATGACAAAACAGCTTAAGGGAACAAGGCACTTTATCTCTTTTAGGATAGTCCGTGTATAGGTCCTTGTTCAGATTAGCAGGAGAGTGCACAGGAACACCAGGAGCTGAGGGAACTGGCTACATAATATCTACATAACGCCTGAGAGAGGGACAGTTCTCATTTGCCAGATTAACATGTCTGGCCAAGTATACAGAAGGATGCCGACTTCCTCAATCTTCTCTCTGTAATTTATCCACTGTCCAGAGCCTAGTACTACTCACCATGGACTGGATCTTCTCTGTCAACTACACAAGCTTCTGAAGGTTAGCTCTGGGCTTAACTACTTATTCTCTATAAATGAGCCTAAAACTTGAACCTTCAACCCTCAAATTGATACCTGTATCTGACTATGACAGAACATAATCCAGGAAGATACCTAGCATCAACCTTTGATTTACACACACACACACGCACACACACACATACACACACCATAGCAACATAACAGCAACAAGATAAAAGAGAATATAGTTCTTAAAAGGAGGGGTTTTGGAGATGGCTCAGGTGTTAAAGCCCTTTACATCACAAACAAAAGGATTTCAGTTCAGATACTGTGTAAAAATTCTGGGGGGAAAAGATGGTGGCCTGTATTTCCAGCCCTGGAAGGTAGAGCTTGAAAAACCCCAGAGCAAAACAATAACAAGGCAGAGCAATCCAAGACAACTCCTGATGGCACCCTTGGATATTCATAGGAACACACACTCAAGTGTCCTCTGTACATGTAACACACACACACACACACGCACACACACATAAATTCAAAGAAACTATTTCTGTATGTGTATATGTGGATACAACTCCATTTAGTAAGCGCTGAGTCATTTGAAAGTGACTGTAAGTCGTGTGTGTTTCATGATGTAAAATGGCAGTAGTAAGTACCTTAGAATCTCCTTAATCACTGTCGCTTGTGTATGTGGCTGTTGCTAATTAGACTTTAGCACTTTCTGGTGAAGCAAGCCTGTGTTCTGGCTCCTGGTCTCCGTTCCTTTCAGTGACCTTTTCATTTTTGCCTCCTCCATAAAGTCTCCAACGCTTTCATAATGGAGAAATAAAAATGTTCTGAAGGGGCACCGCAAGTCTTGCCAATTAAAACTTTCCATGAAACTTGACTCCTGAGGGAAAAAAAAATTACTCTCCCTTTGAATAAAAAAATACAATTAAACACCCCTCCAATCTCTCTCTTTCATTACATATCTCCTATAAAAGATGGAATGGATCCACACAGAGTTGACAAAAGAAAGCGATAGCCAGAAACATTGCTTCCTAGAGTTGTTTTATTAATATTAATACCTGGAACTTGGGCCATAACTCTGAATGACTAATAAAAAGAAGTTCCAAGTTCAGTCTTATGGCCTTAGTATTAAGGCTTTCTGCTACTAATTTAATTTTTAAAATTATTTTCAGGCAGGGTTTCTTGTGTCCAATGCTATTTTTGAACTTACTATGTAGCCAGATCCAGTCCAAAGTGCTTTAGGGATTCATGCTCAGAATTTATTTAAACGTATATTCACTCTGGCTTGAACTACTAATCCTCCTGGCTGTACCACCTGATTGCAGTGGTTGGTTGTTGTATGTGATGCTAGGGAAAAAACTTAAACTTCATGCAGGCTCGGCTGGCAGTCTATCAACTGAACTACATCCACAGCTGCTCTCTTCTCTCTTGGTTGGATTATGCTTCAAAGTTTGGAAAGGCTCTAGAACTTGGAATTCGTACGTTTTCTTTTAACCTCCAAAGACTGGAGGAAACAATCAAGTCATATAGAAATCTCTTCAGATACGGCTTAAAAGATTCAGGCTTTATTGTTGTGTGAGTCTTGTTTTGTCCCCCCCCCAAAGATTATGATTGCATTTTGGAAGACTCTTTTGGCTCCTTTAAAAAGGAAACATATCCCAATATCAAACTGTACTGAGGAGGATACAGTGTGAGTATTTGAAGGTAAGAGCATCTGATCTCCGAAGAACCTGAAAATCTCTAGTTGCATTTAGAGTTACTTTGTGCTGTGTTGCCGCTTTTTTTTTTTTTTTTAAACAGGTAAAGCTCAAATGAGCACAGCATGGTCCAGATGGTGTTTAAAGCTGCCCAAGTTTCTTTTCTGTAACTTTCTTTAAGACAAGTACATTCCAACTGGGAATCTACTGGGCCTTTAAAACTAACTTTATCACTTCTGTGCTTTTATTATTATTACACATATATTATACACACACACACATACACACACACACACACACACACACACACACACACACACAAACACATACTTCCACAATTTGAACATGGTCATTCCAAGTGTCTAACATTGAATTACATCCAGCAGGGTTGAATGTAGCTCTGCAGGGCTTTATTAACTGTCTCTCAGGCTCCACAGTTTATTCATCTGGAAGACAGAAAAACTCTGCAGGGTGAATTTCAGAAAAGAGGGTGGATTTCTTATCCGTGACCTAAAATTATTTGCCAGGCTTTCACCTTCTCTCTGAGAGGCCTTTCTTAAGAGCAGGTGGAAACAGGCATTCCATTCATCTCTGAAATATATGTACTAATGTCCTTATTCAGTTGATGGTACCCAGCAGGGAAAATTTGCTTAGCAGAGCAGTTGCTTTAAATGCCTGGAACATGCATTCCTTCTAGGATTAAACAAATACTTGCTAGCCTTTGCAAAACAGCCTCAATTTGCCGGTGTATTATTAGTGTACATGGGATTTCATCTCTCCTCTCTATGGCTCAGCATATAGAAAGGTAAACTCTAGATAGATAGATAGATAGATAGATAGATAGATAGATAGATAGATAGATAGACAGATGAAAGATAGATACATAGATTTATAGATATGCATGTGAGTGGATAAATAGATAAATAACTATAGATAAATAGGCAATAGATATAGAAATATGTGTGACAAATGGGTAGGTGACATAAATAAGTGATTGGTGATTGACAGACAAGAGGATAGATTGATAAAGAAATAAAATATATAATGCAGATAGTAAAAGACTATGTAGAAAGATGATAGAGATATAAAATATATGTAGACCTATGGTAGATGATAGATATGGCTAGATAGATGATACATAGCATATGAAAGAGAGAAAAGTAGATAAATGATACATTATGGATGCATGAATGGATAGATAGGTAGATGATAAATTATATATGCATTGTGGATAGATGGTGGATGGATTGATGATGGACAGATAGTAGGATAGACAGATAATATGCAAATATCCTTCGTGCCAACTTTTTCACATGTATTCTGTGCTAAAACCCAATCAAATTACTCTCCTCCTCTCTTTCTTTCTTATTTACTTTACTGTTACTATGACTGAATTGTTCACCTGAACTGTCTGTTCCGATCACTATCAATATCCTGTCATCTGGTCAAAGCCAAAAGCCTCCAACCACCATCTCCATGAGTTCTGCATGAAGCTATCCTTCTTTCCTCAGGGAATTGTTTTTCTTTTCTTTTTTAAAGTTACTTTTAAAGGACATATATTCCAGATACAGCCAATGTACCACACTGGCTCTTTGTCACCTTCTTCTAAGAAATCTACCAAAAGCCCTGAGACTCTTGAAATACGTTGAGACTCGCTGGTAAACAAATGTTTCACAGACCTCAAGAATCTTCTACTTCCAGGCCCTTCCCACGGTCCCATGGAGGCCTGGGATAGCTGAGGCCTCAGGGTTCTCCCGCAGTTCTGTGCTCACCTCTCCATTGCAATCAGTCAGTTTTCTTGTTGCATGGGGGATTAAAAACTGTTAAATTTAATATCGTACCCATCAATGTCATTGTTACAGCCATCGTAACACCCAGCAAAGAGAGTTCAGGCTACGGACCTTTTATAGACTATGTCTGCCCTTCAGCACGGCAGAGAGAAGAAACTTGCATTCTAAATAAGTCCTGAGGACCCTTAAGCATTTTCCCAATTTAACTGCAAACATTAATTAGTTGAAGCCCACACTTAATCTAAAGATATAGCTATATATAGTCTATGATGAGGATAGAGATACACTTTTTCAAGGAAGGATAACTGGAGAATTGGATTTCATTTGGACCTATGTATACTAAGCAATTGGAGGCATATTATAAACAAGCATTTGCTGCCTTTATCTATAAGATATTATTGATATGGGAAATTAAGGGTCCAGTCCAATGTGCTTTGGGTATTCATCCTCAGAAGGGATTTAAAATCTAAAGTATATTCACGCTACCCTTAAAAGATGTTTAGAGACTGCCTGGTGTTAATGTGTGCCTGCAACCAGCACTGTTTAATACTGTCCTCCTGCATGCATTAACATGTGCATCAGAGGGAAGCCGTGTAAAGGATGAGAAACTGTGAGAGGTGCACACAACTTTCAAGAGAGATTCATCTAAGGAAGAGCAGTCTGGTGCATTAATGTGAATATTCAAAGACAGATGTTTATCTTAATGGACTCTGAGGTACTTACCAACAGTGTAATTGCTGGAGTCATTTTACAGGTCATTAATCCGCAGTGTTTACACTTTCTCTTACTTTTTCCTTTATATGAAGAATTCCATGTAAGGGCTTAAATGATACACACAAGAGTAGCCAGAGAGCCAAGAGTTCCCCTGGGCTCTGGACAGTCATAACTGTTTGGAATGATGAGAAATACCCCCCCCACATACACACACACTCACATGCAGACACATAAAAACTCTTTGTATCTCTTATTAGACTTGTCTTGAGAGACTGACCTGCTCCAATGTTGACATATGCTGCATGATGTTTCAATTACTTTCATCCAATAGCCTTGCAAATAAGGGTTTGACTCTTTACTATGTGATTGTACAACTAGAACAGAAGTTATCTATGAGAATTTTCTAGACCATTGAGACATTTTCTACCAAAGCAATTCTCACTGTTTTTTTCCTTCTGATTCTTTTTGTTTTAATTGAAAAATAATACTTGTTGTCATTGACAGGGTCCTAGTTATATTTTCATATGTGTGTACCTTTGGGGATTGATAAGTCTAATATATCTGCCACCACAGATTTATTGTTTGCGTATGGTAAAAATGTTTCAAAGACAATCCTTTATTTCAAAATATACTGTATTATTATCTGTAGTCACATCGTTGGACACATTTCTCCTGTTTCCCTAAGTTGGTTTTAAGTCATATCTCAGACATAGCTCCCAAGCAGCCTCATCCCAGGCTTTGGAAGTCATCCTGCTGCCTATGTCTGTGTCTTTGACTTCCCCAGGTTCCACAGATCACAGAGGATTTGTATTTCTGTATCTGACTAACTTCACTTTCCATACTGTTCTCTAGTCCCACCCATGTCACGACAAGAGACAAAATCTTCCTTTTAAAGATTGGCTCATTTTCCAAAGATCAAGTAACATATGTTGCCTAAATCCAGTCACCATGGAAGTTCCCACTCTTGAGAACCAACTTGAGAGGTTCTTTCTGCCCAGACACCCCTACAGCTGATATCATGGGAAGGCATAATTACCTGACAATGAGAGGAAATACCTCTTCCATCTTTAATATTTCTTACCTCTAATCCTGGTTTCTAGCTCGTTCATTCTACATAAATCAGCAGACATTCCTAGGATATATATTAAACATTCACTTTTAGCAGACTCGGGCAGACTGGCAAGTGAGGCTGGCCCCCTTCCCCCTCACACACACATCCCTCAAGATATGGTATGATTAGTTTCCTCAGCTCCTTCTCTTGGGTGAACTCCCCTGCCAAGCTGAACCCTGGACTGTAATTAGAATTTATTTTTTTTTTAAAAAAGCGTTTTTCCTTAAGTTCTTTGGTCCTGCATTCATTTAGCAACATGAAAAGTAGCCACAACAAATGTTCAGAATATCACTGAAATGTAGTGTAAATGGTACCAAGCAATCATATATGAAACAAAGCACCAGAAACTGATTCCAGTTGTTTTGGGGCCACCTACATTTATTTATTAGTTACCAGAAGACCAAGGCCGTTACAGATAGTAATGACGTAATGCTGTGAGCTGCACTGGAGCCTCAAGGTCAAGCTTCTTAATATTTTTAACTGGATTTTATTTGTTTGCTTTTGCTGTTGATTTTTCTAAATCTGGGCTCATTTGACAAGCAAAACTATGGACCAGGAAGTAGCTCATGAAAGCAAAGTTTTCATGCTTGCAGCGCCTTCCAGAGAGAGAGATCAATGCAAAGAGGAAAGTGAGATGGAGGAAAGCAGCAGCTGCAGGTGCATCCTGGGAATCTCAGATCTCATCCAGCGAAGCAACCAGAGCAGTTGACATGACAAACAAAATAGAAATAAAAGACAAAAACACAAAGCAGCATTCCAGAGATGAGCTTTGCAGAATTCAGAGCCTCGATGTCAGCGGTGAGCAGGGAGAGGGTCCAGTTGATTGTGGGGGTTCACAAGGAAGGATGCAGCAGCAGCGGCTGCTCAGCCTGGTCTGTGATTCATTGCTCCCAACTCCCTGAAAGATGCTTAACCAGAGATCCTTGTCCCTGTCTCTGAAGCGTCTTCCTTTGGTACTCTGTTCCAAAAGCTCTTCCCTTGCTCCGAGCTCCCCTTGGGCCACAGTTGGCCCAAGTACTGTTATGATAGTGGCACTTTCCTTCTCAACTGACATTGAAGTTCCAATGACTGACACACACCAAAGACACAGCCCATCGATGCAGAGCCTGGCATCTTTTCTGCTTCCCATCATGCTCTCTGTGTTGTTCTTGTTCACCACTGACTTTAATTCTAAAAGCTTAATTTAATTCTGAAAACTTGAGATGATTGCAGCCAGGATATGATTTCTTATTTAGAAAGATGTTGGAATCTCAAGTAGAAAATGACCTGATTGGTCTCATGTTGCCTTACCATCAGTAATATAGAGTTGAATTCTCACTTCTCTTAATGCCTTTTCCCTCACACGTGTCACCTTATGGTCATCAAAGATGGCTGCTGTTCCATCCACGTAGCTCATCCAAATCCAAGGAAGAAGAGAAAGCATCTGGACTACCCAGCCTTCCTCCTTCATCACGAATAGAACAAGCATTGGTTTCTGTAGCTTCTAGTAGATATCCTTGTCCATCTCTTGGTTCAAGCTATGTCACATGGCCACTTCTAGTGCAAAACTAGCCATCTTGGACTCTAGGAAGGAAGAAGAGAGAAACTGGTATTCACAATGTCTATGATAGTTACTTTCCTGCTACATCGGAACTCATGCTTGACCTGACCTAGTCACTTACAGTGTGAAACCATCTGTCATTTGTAAGGAATGGGATGGATTGGGGGAACCATTCTTGGTAGATCAAGATAAACACCTTCTCGGGGCTGGAGAGGTGGCTCAGGGATTAAGCTTCCGCCTTGTAGGCGGAAGGTCCTGAGTTCGGATCCCAGATCCCACATATAGACACCAGGCAGAAGCGGGGGCTGCCTGCGCTTCTGGTCCTGGTAGGGCGGAGCCTGTGAATCCCGGGGCAGAAGGAGGTGGAGGCGTCCATGGTGGTTCGCGAATTCATTCGTGGTTCTACACATACACAGACACACAGACACACACACGCACACACACACACACACACACACACACACACGCACAGTTGAATAAATAATAATAATAATAAAATTAAAAAAAAGATAAACACCTTCTCTTGTCTTTTGGTGTCTCTGAAGAGGAATATTGGGAATATATTAGAGAGGCTCATGTTAGCTCTTCTAAGAAATGAAAAATGAAAGTGAAAATAAGGGAAAGCAAAGGACTTCATGTTGGGAGGAAATCTATGCTACTATTAAAATACAAAAAAATCTGCATGCATTCTTCAGCAATGAATGCATGGAAAGATATTTCTTCAATTATGAATGAGGCTGCTCCTGGGTATTGCTCATCTATCCTGTTTTATTGATTTCTATTTACTTCTAATCACCTAGAATGAGAGACTGAGTTGCTGAAAGATTGTCACTAAAGCTACTGTACAGTATTTACTTGCTTATTTTTTGCTCGAAGTGATCGAATCAATACATATAAAAACAAAACACATTTTCCCTTTGGTCTCTAGAAGACCAGGGGGGAAATACAGAAAAGCTAAATAATGATGCTCAGATTAAAAAAAAAAAGCCTGCCCAATGACATATTGATTTCTTTCAAAGCAGAGTGTGAATTAAAAGTGTTCTCTGAAACAGTTTTGAAGAGAGTCATGACTCTTCGGAGTTGGCATTTGCTGACTTTTGTCTCCTGAGAGGGCAGCGTGTGAAACTGCCCACCTTCCCACCCAGCCAGCTCTCTGTGTGCTCAGAAGCCTGTTGCCTGGAAGCCTATGTTAGAAAACTTTCTTGATTTTGTTGAGTCGGCTTTCCATTCTGGTTTTGACATCCTCTGTAGAGGGAGGCGTTTCAGAAAATTATAGGATGATCAATTGATTTTTAAAGCATTCGCATGAAAACTCAGATTTCTCAGAATTGGGATGAGGCAAGAACATCTGAGAGCCAGGATTTTTATTATTAAAGATCTTCCTGAGTATGGTTACTAAGGCAGGTAAGGTAGGGCTGGTTGAGTATGAAAAGCTCCACAATCATGGCTTCATTGTATTGTTGTCTCCCAAGTAACTTTGAAAGAGTAAAGTCAATTCAAAATCCCCAGTGTAAAATATTTGGGTTTCTGAAAAACTCTGTTGATCTTTTCAAATACCTTCCCTACAACTTACCTCAGGTGCAGCTATACAATTTGTAGAAGCCAACACAGAAGGAAACTGTGCTCCTTGTTCAAAAACAGGGGAAAGGGTTGCTAAAAACACTGACATGCAAGGCTTTTTCCTTCTCTCATAATCTCTTAAATTGTCAGGGCATTTCTGCTTACTGCTCAATGCCGATGGGCAGGGGCGAGTTCTAGGGGTTAGACCCAGGGCGTCACATATGATAGGCAATCACTCTACCACTGAGCTACCACTTTATCCCTGTTTAATGCTATTTAAAGAAAAGGAAAATAAAAATTTTAAGTCATTGTATAGACACGACCATTCATTTTTTTAAAACCAGGTGCAGTGCTCATTCTAAATGCAAACTTAATAGCATTCATCTCAAATGCAAAATCATGGAAATAACCCCGTTCTTGGTTACAGCTTATTTGTACATATTCATTGTATTGTTACCAGAAGAACTCCTGCCCCACATGGACTTCTTAATTTTCATTTCGCTTTTTGAGCGAAGAAGGTTCTAGCAACATTCTAACTTCAGCTCACCAATCAATAAGGAAGGGTTGAGGGCAAGACAAGGTCCCTCTCTAGCACTAGTTTTAGTTAGCTGGCATCTGTTAAATGTTGATTGAAGGATAGGTGAAAGAGTAGAAATGGTAGGCTCCCTTGGTAGAACATGAGTTGTGGGATCTTGGAAAATGGAAATGCATGGAAGATGTGTTTGAACCGTGGACTAATCCCTAATACAACTGTTGTCTAGAAAAGTACCAATCCTCCCAGGAGAAGCACTGAGAGATGAATTCATATGAAGGTGTTTATTGTTTGTACTGTTTCCATGCAGTGTGTCCGCTGAATTCTTTGCTCATGAGCATTGACAAAAATCATACACAGAGGAGGTATGAGGAATATGGTTCGGGAGACATGTTGGAAAAATCTCTCTTGGTTGCATTCAATGTCCCATTGAATTCCACTTGGAAAACACGATCTGGTCAAGACTGCAGACACAGAATCAATACTAAACTTGATGCAGGCTCCTTGTGAGCACAGATTTTATACTTCCACAGAGACGCCTACTGTGTTTCTAGCACACAATTGGACAGCAGATGAGTGTCGTTGCTTATGAAGTAGAACAGAGAAACACTGCTAGCCTTGCCTCCCAGCAGAAAAGAGACATGAACGGTCTTGACTCATCCTAAGTAGAAATTATGCTCTGCTTGCTCTGTGTGTATAGGTCTGCTTACATAAGTGCATATGCATGTATATGCATGTGAAGGCCAGAGGTCAATGGTGGGTTTTTTTGGCTCTCTCACTCATTGAAGCTGTTGATTTGGGAAGATTGGCTGGATAGTTTGCACCAAGCATCCTTCTAGCTCCACCTCCCAGCACTAATATTACAGCCTCCTGTAGCCACACCCAGATCTCCTACTGGGTGTTGGGCATCAATCTGAGGTCCTCGGTCTTGTGTGGCAGGTATTTCACTACCTGAAACATCCATGTCCCCAGCCTTGTCGTGTTGTTTTATAATTGCTTTTACTTGATATTTAAGATGATAATATCCACTTAAAACTAGCTATGTCCCGGAAAAGAGGAAGCACCATCCAAAGAATGAATGGGAATTTCTGGGCTCAGAAATTCATCACTTCACGAAACTTAAAAGAAATTCCTGAACCTGGGATTCTTAGACAGATAGCTTTGTTAGATCCATTCCCTAGTCTTTCTTGTGGAAGGTTGGTACTGTCTTCCAGACATGAGTTCCTCTAGGAACTCACTTTTGGGGCAGAGCTAATGCTCATTATGGTTTTCTTCTCCTGGGCTTTGTTTTTTGTGTGGGTGTGTGTGTGTGATGGTTTCTTTCTACTTGCCTCTCATGTTCTTTCACAGTTCCAATTCAAAGTTGTTGCTGGAGATGATTTTAACTCCTTCAGTAGCTTCTTCAACCTTGTTTCAAATGTAAAAACCTTGTTTCACTGCTGATATTACTCCACATCTTCCTCAGGCCATGTCACATTTTATTCCATGGCCAAGTAGAGTTGTTCTTTTTGGTGAAAAAGGAAAAAAAAAGATCTTGTGATTTTATCCATTATATTTCATCACAACCCATGCATTTGTATGTACTGGATCATTTCTCTGCGACATGTACTCATTTCCATGCTAGTAAGCATTTCTCTGTGTGTTTGTGGGTCTTCTCGGGCCCACAGCTCTGTTAGTAGTTTGTTTTCTGGGTAACACGTATATAAACATGTGTGTGCATGTACACATGCACACATATGCTCATGTGGAGGTCCTGATTTAGGATCTGGTGTCTTTGTTGACCACTCCCCGCTTTATTTACTGAGTCAGAGACTTTTAATTAAATCCAGTCGTCACCAATCAGCTAGTCACCTAGATGGTTTGCCCTAGGGACCCTGTGCCTCTGCCTCCTGAGTGGTGAAATCTCTCACACTTCTGCAACAAGTGCTCTATTCACTGAATTACCTCCCGTCACCGTGCACACTTTCTGGATAGCTGTTGTCAGTTATTTTTTAAGCAGTCATATCTAACAGATGTTTGTGAGCATCCCTGTTAACGGAATATAAACATTTGATTATTTTTTTATAAATCCTTTTTTAAAATTTTTTAGATTTATTATTTATTCAACTGTGTATGTATGCGTGTGTGTATGTATGTGTGTGTGTATGTGTAGAATAATTTAGATGTTTTTCCTTCTTATATGATGAACATGCCTCAGTTCATCACAGGATCCAAAACCAAGAATACCACTATATGCTCGGGACCAAAGGACCACCTTAAATCTTCTTAAGTTACTGACCAGGATTCACAATGCCCTACCAGCAGGACTGGCTTGGCCCTGCACATTGCAACTGTGTGTCTCCTCTGTGCTAGTCTTCTAAGGTGTGTCTTCATCACATGAGAAAGAATTATCTTTCCTTGGGTCAAGAGTCTTGCTCCAAAATAGAGGAGCAAGAGAAAGGGAAGCCCTCAGGGATGAATGATTCTTTTCTTTTCAACCCCTCTTGTTTTACAACCCCCCCCTTTCTGGACCCTCAGTCAGGAATGCATGGAATCATGCATGTTACCAACATCTATACTGAGAACCACACTGGCACTTTTGGAAACACACTGATGTGCTTACAATATCCATTATCTATGACTTCTATCACATATGGTTCACACCTAGTATCTGCTCTTTGGTATACCTCACTACAAGCAGAGGCTTAATTAGAATGATGTAGGCATAAAGGCTACTTATCAAAGAAATCCTACCTATACAGAAAGGGAAACAGGAATGGTAGCATGCCAGGTCTTCTTAACTCTTGGCACCCCTATGAATATTCAAATGAAGGTTTGGGGTGAAAACCAAGAGAGTTTACAATAGGTATACAGCCAAATCTCTCTGACTAGCAAAGAACAGGGCGCCAAGAGAAACAGCCACCAAAGACACTGCTCTGTGTGTGTATAATAAATATGCATCTCATCTAGATTCCAAGAGATGGTATGAGGCTGGGTGGGCAGTTTTATTTTATTTTATTTTATTGCACTTTTCTGTCTCCTAAATAATATGTAATTTCTCCAGGCCAAGAAATAAATTGAAAGGATTTGAAGGGATTAGCTTATCAGTGCACCACCACGTAGCAGTACATTCCTCCTGCTTTTAGGAAGGTACATTGAAGTTTGGTTAATCTTCCGTGGTTCAATACTCCTCTTCCCTCTGTCAGGCTGCCTCGAACAACAGATAGATTAATCCTCCTTCTGCCTACTCGCTTCTTCCTCCCTCCTCTCTCTCTTGATCCACCTTCCTTTTTTGAACAGATGGAAGAAGGATCTTAGAAGTGGGAAAAAAAAAGAAAGCAAAACACCGCACTATGCTTATTTACATCAATTGTGAAGACCACAAGGATAGAGCTCAAAGACCCAATTCTTAGCATAACACACAGCCCAGCTTCTCTGAGCTGTCCTACTATTAATTAAATCTTGGGTTTGCAAAAGGATTTCCTTAATACTAATTCGTTAGCAACAGTTATTATGCATCATGTCACTCTTTATCCCACTCCAGTGTATGTATTGTGGAGAAGAAATAAAGTGGAAAATGAAGGTAGGCAGAGTTTGTAGAGAAGTGGAAGACATTATTTTCTTGGATTCCTATATAATCTGCTATTTAGTGACGGTGAATAAATAATGCATTTTTGACAACTGATACTTCATATACATTTTAATGTCTTTGTAGGAGCTAATGGTTTAGTAACCAATTTGTGTTTTTTTTCCTTTTTCTGACTTAAATCTCAAGAGCCCGTAAACCCCTTGAGGACAAGGACTGAGGCTGTGCAATGCCAAGCAGAGTAATTGCAAGTCATAGATAATTAATACATATTTTTGAGGGAAACAAATAACCAAATGAGCAAACACAAGCGCAAATGAAATTATTACATCCAGAACATGTTTGTTTTAAATTTGGATCTTTTAGCAAAGTGATTAGGTTAGGCTGAATGGTAATGCCTTTAGCCCAAGGAGATTTTTCTTAAAGCTTTCTTATTGCACAGGAATGTAAGTCAAGTAAACTATACACATAGGCATATCCTACTGGGCAAGTCATTAGCTGTAGGAATGAGTACTCAGAAAAAAGGAATTGATATCATGAAAAATCCTATGTCATCAGAAGAGGGTGTTAAAATTCATAGGATGTGGGGCTGGAGAGGTGGCTTAGGGGTTAAGCCTCTGCCTTGCAGCGGAAGGTCCTGAGTTCGGATCCTAGACCCCACGTATAGCCGCCGGGCAGAAGTAGGGGCAGCCTGCGGTTCTGGTCTTGGTAGGGCGGAGCCTGTGAATCCCGGGGCAGAGTAAACGAGCAGGAGGTGGAGGCGTCCATGGTGGTTCCCAAATTCGTCCGTGGTTCTACACACACACACATACATGCACACACGCACACATGCACAATTGAATAATAAAAAAATTTTTTTAAAAAACCTTTAAAATTCACAGGATGTGGTTCCAGCCCAGACCCTTGGGCACATGAAGGATGGATGCTGGGCTCATCCAAGGTACCATCTGAACCTCAACAGAACTTTGTCTCCTCTTTTCTATCATCTGTGACCTGCCTCCTGCCGTATTTCAATGTTCCACAGCTGAGTCTGACAAGCTAAAGTTAAAGCTAAATGTTTCATTTTGTCATATCATTGTCAGCCACTTCTATTGAGGGAGGAGAGCATGTGTAATCAGAGACAGTGAAAGTGTCGACATCCATTTCTACAAACTCACTAGGTTCTGAAGGGGTTTCTGTGTCGGGTTCACATTGAACACATAGGAGGAGAAGAGACAACGAAGTTACTTGTTGCATGTTTGCTTGCATGTTGCAGATCAATTCATGACCAAAAAGCTTAGAGAAACAAGGAGGTTTTATCTGTCTCCCAGGAATGTCTGCCCAAGGAATGTCCCCACCCACTGTGGGCTGTGTCTTCCCACATTAGTTAGACCCCTGCAGGCTTACTTGCTGAAGGGCTTGCCGTAACTACTAATTCTTCACTGAGATGCTCAGAATTTAATCTTTAATTGTCAAGTTGACACCTATATATCTAACTATCACAGTTTCTAATAAGTCTGACCTTGTACAAGCTCTAGGAGAGCTTCCATCTTTTATTTAATATAAAAAAAATCATCCAGATGTGTGTATACTCGTACACATGGGCACATGTATGTTAGCATTGATTGAGGATAAATGCTTGTGATGGTAAACATTTAGGGAAGAGAACCTTTCCAGATAAATTAAAAATGAGAGGTTCAAACTTTTTAAATCTTAGACTGACCTGAAGCTACAGGATTATCAGGGAGCTGAAAAACACCTCCAAGCCCTTCTATTTAAATGTGGAATGCATATTCTCAAGGGAGGTGGATGCAGGTGATTGAACCTCCCCCCCCCCCCAGCCAGGAAACTCTTTAAGGTCCCACTCTATCTCACAACGGAAGTGTAGAGGAGGAAAATCTAAAGCAACCTCATCTGAAGGAATTTAATCCTTTTTAACACCATGCAGCTGCAAAGATATATGGCTGTTTTCTACGGGACTTCAGAATATTTATAGGCCTTTCTCCTTTCCTTTTTCACTGGAAGAAAGGAGATCATCATTCTTGACTGTGTTATTTATAATTTCATAAAGCCGTTCTGTGGCAGGACTTATTTTATCTCACACTTAATCTCGGTCCAATAACACTACTTCAGAGTCACTGGGTGGAGAAAAATGACTAACTCTTGAACAATTAGCCTGATGCTGGTGAGAGATAAAGGGCTAAAGGCTGGGATTGAAAGTTACAAAAAATACTTAGGTGGTTAGGAAAAAGGATATGGTAACTCTGTCCTAGATAGTGCTAATCGTGACATGAGACATTTCTCATTTATTGCAATGGCAAATAGTAGATGATAATGAAGAACAATGCAAACTGTTCCTATGTGGGGAGATAGGACACAGACTTCAGAATTAATCATCAGAAGCTGGAGATTGGAGAAACAATAATTCACTGGAGAAAAATGAGAAATTAGGTTTGTGAAATTGAGAGAATTAGAAAGTAAATATATCAACAAATTTACTTAAACAAAGTTATGGGTTTGAGCTTTCTTTAATTCCAGTTTTGCACCATAATAATTTCAATAACCACTGGTAGAAATATATATATTTATATATATGTATATGCAATAAAAAACAACTTTCAGGGAAGGAATAAAAAAAGGCATTCACCATAGACACATTTTATTCAAAGTTATTATAACACCTATCTTCAGTTTTATGAGATGTAATGCAGAAGCAAGTAATTTCAAAATGTATATTAAACACATGAAACATATATTTTAAACTAGAGTAGTAGGAATTATTATCTATAATATAGAACTTGGTTAACGCATGAATGCAGAAGAATATTTTGCTCATCTCAAGAATGCAGAGTAAGGTGCTCCATCCACATGAAACTGTTGCTGTCATTCCAATATGGTGTGTGTCTGCGTCCATAGGAAAGTGACAGATGTCACTGAGAGGCTGGAGGGAGGGCATGGGGGAGAGGTGTTTGATAGGGCAGGATATTAGATCCATGCTTGTTAGCTAAGCTTGCCAGAATAAGACGATACTTTAAGTTGCTGTCACCCTATCACTTTGAGCCATCTCTCCATCCCCAGCTCCTTGTAGGTGTGCAGATCAAATGTGCTGTTTCATGCCTCGGGTCCTTTGCCAATGCACTTTATTTCACCTGAAATGCTCCTTTCTTTTCTTTCATTCCTAACTTTCTGCTGCCTCATTCCCACCTATTCCGGAGGGCTCATTTTTCTCCTCCTCTTCTGCCTGGGAATCTTTCTACCTCTTCTCCTACTTGCTCCCTTGCTTCTCATGTGGACCCTCCTCCCAGTCATTCAGTGTACTGTGTCAATCAGCCTGTTTACTTGGTCGTCTCATCAGAGACTAAATTCCCAAAGCCATCTCATTTCTCACTGTCCCTCATCACGATTGCAGGGCATTGCTCATAGAAGTATGACGAATATCTATTAAAGCAATAAATGCACGGACACTTCAATGGATGAATAAAGAAAACATCTTGATGATTTAGTTGTAAACCTCAGAGGGAGGATGGAACAGCTTAGCCAGTATCAGAACCGTTTGATTCATGGGTAGTCACAGATACTTTACTCTTCCTTGAATTACTTACAAACAGCATTGCCATTTAGCACGGGAGCCCTGATTATAAGCATTTGGTGCATAGCCCCTGGGAATCATGTGGTCGAGATGTTCAGATGACATGGAAGGAACTTTGATGTTTACCAACCACAGAGCTGTACAAATAACATTTCCTAAGGCAGTTCCTCAGAGAAACATGGATAGGTGGGTAGGTGCTGAGCAGATGCTAGCCCCTTGGCCTTTTCAACTTCTGAGAGGTTTTTATGTTTCATTTTCATATGTATGTGTATATAGGGTGATTGCCTCTGTGTATGTATGTTTGATGTCTATGGACACACATGTGTATGGGTACACATGTATGTGAGTGAGCACATGTGTGAAGGCCCTCGAGTGATACTGGGATCACTCTTGAGTATCTTCCAACTTAATATTTTGAGGCTGGGTCTTTAAAAGCAAAGCCCATTGATAGGGCTGTCATAGTTAGCCAACTAGTTTTTTGGATTCCTAGGCTCTGCTTTTGGGACTGGAATTACAGGTATGTTGCCATGCCCACTTGGCATTTTATGTGAGATTTTATGTGTGACTCAGGTCATTTTGCTTGCACGACAAGCATTTGAACTATGCAGTCATCTCCAGCCTTCTAAAAGAGTGTTATTTTGTGGTACCTACTTAACATGATGGCTGAGCAGAAAGAGGACAGTGTGATTAATAGGTGTGATTCTTAATAGTTCAGCTGCTTGTTTCTTTATTGCAGTGTCAATTGTTCTCTTAAGAATAAAAAGTAATTATGGAAGGATTGTGATTATGGGAAAATATTTCACAAACTCCCATATGCTCATACATGTACATATAAGCACATACTGACAGTACTTTATTTGAAGACGTTAAGTCCATAGCTCGGTTCTATTCATAACAATTCCAACTCTATGTCTAGCTGCATCATGAAAGCATGTCCCATCAGCCATGGGAACCAATCATCAAAGAAGTATGCCTTTTCTTTCAAAATTTAACATTATACCCTGCATTTTCTTCTATCTAAGGAAAGAAGAAAAAGACTGCCTTCATTTAACTTATGAACCTTAGTGGCTCATCTCATCCTAGTCCTGGCTTATAATTTTTGTTTTTTTCTAAATGTCAAGAACCTAGTAGGTTTTTTTTTTTAATTCCATATGCAGCACTCTTAATCCTGAGTCCCTTTACAAATCAGGTCACCATGATGTTCTTGGCAGAGAAAATTCTTCTGAAATGACACAGACTTAGCCAGTGAGTACCAGACTCATTGGAAACATACTGTGTTCTGGTAGGGCACCAAGAGATTGTGATATTTGTCATTGCTTTGGGACTTTCCATTGATTGAGGCTATAAGTGATGAGGAGGTTTGAGGAACAGAAACCAAAGGATTTTTCATAATTAGATACAGGTTGATGGTTGAGAGTTTGATCTCTGGGCACATTTGTAGAGAATTAGTAGTTGAGTTAAGCCCAGAGTAAACCTGCAGTTGTTTTTCTAGCTAAAGAGAAAGGGGCAGCCCGTGGTGCATAGGACTAGGCCCTGGACAGGTGAATAAAATAGAGAAAGCTGGTTGAGGAAGTTTCCATCCTTCTGTGTATTGGCCAGACATAGTCTGGCAAGTAAGGATTGTGTCCCTCTCTCAGCCATTATGAGGAGATGGTGTAGCCAGTTCCCTCTGTCTTGGTGTTGGTGCAAACTTCTCTGTGAAGCTTGACAAACAAATGTAATGAGGAATTAAAAAAAATAAACCCTTTGTTCCCTTAAGTCATTTGATGGTGATTTTATCAGCAGCCTTGCAGGTGAACTGCTACAGGGTTAAAATTAGATAAAACCTGAACAGGTTGACCAGATCTATTGTCACTGGAAACAGATCATCTTCCAGTGACTTTTGAAAGCTCACCACAATTTTCCATTACCCTTCTTCATGGAAGATATAATTAGAAATGGTATATATGCCGTCAAATAGGAGAAATGTAGTCCTCACAGTGGATAAATAATAAAAAGAGTATATAGACAGGTGTAAAATTAAATTAGGAGAGGCTAGTGGGCTTAGATTCACTGTGCTTAATTGATTAGTTCACTGATGGAGTTGTTTGCTGAAGTGACTTACTCATTGAGGGGCAGTTGGTGGAGGAGCTGAAATTGCCCTTATGCTCTGTCTGGGGTCAGACTTATTCTTACTTAATCAGACTACCACCCAATGAACTACTCTCAGCGTGGGAGCAGTGACAGGGGCTGCTATGGATGGTACCATTGCCTTGTGTTGATTGGGGGATGTTAGGATCACAGGCATTCATAGGGAAGATCAGTGGAAACAAATCTTGAATAGAAACCTGGAAAACCACCAACAGGAAATCAGGTCCACAGAATCTGCAGCAGGAGGAGAACAGAAGGTGGGGGCTGGAGAGACTGAGGCTGGAGACAGTCACTCACATCACAGAGGAGAGAAACTACTACAAAGAGGAGGCTAGAAGATACTGAAAGGTCCATAGGGAGTCTCCTTTGAATGCTACAGGTGCTGCTTTTCCTAAAAAAAAAATTCTCATAGCTCCTTTTGACTCATAATTCTGTAGCATATCTTTTGATATGATGTCCATCTTAGATGAATGCAGATGTTGGCTTCTATTAGTATTACATGTTCCCATACACTTCTTCAATGGACTGCTTACATTGCTCCCTGACCCTTGGTTCTTGACTATGGTTTACAAATTTTCATTAATTCACCAAATTTCTACTTAATACAAGGGAGCAAAACCCTGCAAGGGCCCTTCTTCGAGGTCATTACGTATTTCCCAGTGACTATACATTATAAGTACATTCTCAACTTCCTCCCTCACTACCCTGTAAAATTTGTCAGAGAGAACTATTTTATAATTACTATTCTTCCATAATATGTTAAAGCCAAAGATAGGCTGTATAGTCATTTATGTAAATTTATTTTGGGAACATCACACAACATTGTTTCTCAGCCTAAGTCATTTTCTTACTGCTGTGTCAGGGAACACCCAACATTTTCATAGACTGAACATTCTTTAAAACATCAAATAACGATTTTCCCCATTCAAGATGGTGTTAACCATAGACAAGTGCCATCTCGACTCCCATACCTTGCATGTATTCCCTTATCACCTAAGCAGTAGGAAGTGAACCTGATTCCTTCATCCCCCATCAAACACATAGCACTATTTCTCTGGCACAAAGACTCGTTCCCCAAGACTGAGCTCCCAGCTTTAGCAGCCAACATTGCAAATCAGTGGTACCAAATTTAAAAAATAAAAGACAGTATTGTTGAAATTGCTTTTTCTACGAGGTTGAGGAAGATTAGGAAGTAGAGGATTTCTCCATCAGATTTCAAATAAAGATCAGGGACCTGCTCTACGCTGTCCACAAGTTGAAATGACTATCCCATGTTGTAGCTTTTTCTGTTGGTCTTCGCTGTTTCTGGTTATCCTACACAATGATGTAACTATTCAAAAGAGGTTGTTTCCTTGAAGTTTCAGGTATCTGAGTTGCCCCATGTATTTCTTTTTCAAGGATACCATAGCAGCATGCCACAGGCTGGTGGGCTTACTATAGCAGGAATTTGTTTCCACACAATTCTAGAGGCTAGGAGCCTAACCTTAAGGTTCTGTCAATGTTACCTTTACATGGACCCTCTCTCTCTAACTCATCTCTGTCTCTAAATGGTGTCCCTGCAATTGTGTTTCCATGTCCTGCTTTCTTTCTTTTATAGGGACACCTAATGACTTCATTTTAGCTAAAGTATTTTATTAAGATCCTATATCCAAGTGAGGTCATGTTCTGAGATGTAATGGCTTAGGATTTTAACATGTGTATAAGTCCATAGTTCAACCTATAATATCTGTAAGACAAGGTATAGAAATAACTCTGGGGTGGGCTGAGAAGATGACTCAATGGGTAAAGGTACCTGGTGCCAAGCCTGACCACTTGAATTTAATCTCTGGATCCCACATAGTGGAAGGAGAGAACCAACTCTTGCAGGCTGTGGCATGACCACATGTGAGAGCACATGTATGCACACACACACATGCCGCTCACACACAGACACACATGCAAAAAATGAATAAAGGCAAAGCAATCAAACTGTGAAAAGCTACGCAGGTTAATTAAGATCATCTGCTAAGTCCCTCATTCTGTTTCTTACAAGCGCTGATTCCTTCAGCAGGTCAGCTGACCCTCTGGACTTCCGTATTATTCCAGTATCATCATCATCATCATCTCTGTCTTGTGTTTTTTCTACTACATTTCAAGAGACACAGGAGCCAGAGTCTTCTCCCTGTCATATTTAGACTGAGTATCAGTGATAGATGGCTTGGGGAGTTTTGTCTAATTAATTAATAATAGCTCATAAGTATGCATACATGTTAATCATAGTGACTGGCTTATAATAGTTGTTCAGATGACAAGGAAGTCGTTTCTTTATTAGGGTTTTATCTTGAATATAGATCCAGACTTCAGTGTGATAAGAATGATAAGATCAGCACATCCCTTAATGTTATTGATACAAAGCTAAGAAAAGGAACAAACACTGATTAAACTACTGCAATCACTGAGTCTCCTAGACCCAGTAGCCAAAAGTTAGTGGCATAAGATCTGTAGGTCATTCATTTATATATCATTCATTCAACAGTACTTCCTGTGTGTACAGTATGTATCAGGCACAGAAATCATTCTCTCTTACTCTCTGGTGAGGGCCCTTCTTACAACAATCCTCACAATTCTGTGTATTTCTGGTAACAGACTCCCTAACATTGGAAAATTCCTACGGGACTCAGAAAACAAAGAAGTTTGAAGTGTAGCCTTAGTTTTGTGGTATGAATTTGTTCTGCTCCGCTCTCTTCAGCAAGAACTCTTCAGCAAGCGCTGTCGTGCGCTACTATTCTACTGGTCCACATTATTAATTCAGCTAATTGTAGCAATTATGAGAAAGAAGCACTGCTAGTGAGTGAAGACATTATGCCAAACTGAACAAATTGCACTCCATGCTGTCCATTAATCATATTGTATGTAGTGCGCCACCACCAAACCAAGCATGCAAGACCACATACCACATGCACTGATGCCCTCTGACGCCACAGTTAATGTCTCTGTTGACTGAATTCCTCCGTCATCTACTCTTTTCAACAGTCTATCTCTGGCCTTCTGATCCTTAGTCCTGCCTTTAGACTTACACAGCATGGAGTGATTTCCTGGGGTGTGATAGACTTGGATCTCCTGGCATCTCTTTGGGTCCCTCAGCTGTACAGTGACACACAATCTGGAGCTGGGAAGAGAAATAGCAATGAAGGTGGGAGGTTGGGCACAGAAACTGGCCTGGAACATCATTGTATATATTTGTCTTACCTGTCTCTCTCTTTCTCTTTTCTCTTTCTTCTCAACCACTTCCTCCCCTTTCCTTTAACACAAACAGCCAACATCAGATGACCTTGTCTCGTCTGCTGAGTGTTCAAGTGATGATGAAGACCTCGTTGAATGTGAACCAAGTACAGGTAGGTCAGGTCAGTCTTGTTTTGCTTGCTTTCCTTTTTTTATTTGCAAAAACAATACATACATATATGTGATTATACATGTGTTTTATATTTACTATAGTATGTTGATGTATGTGTATTTCCTGTATCTATATATGTACATGCATACATATATAAATATTATAAACCAAAGCATCAGATCCCATGGAAGAAGTAATGGCATCCTAGGGAAATTTAAAATCTCTTGACAGCAGAGAAAAAACACACAATGTGTAATTCAACTTTGGGGAGTGGATCACCCAGATTACGCACTGGAGCAGCACATACGCAGCATCCGGTGGCAACTGTGAAACTGAAAAGGAAAGAGGGTGTGGAGATGATTACCCTGGAATAAGATTTAATAAAGCAAAATATGAGCCCAATGTGGAGCCCAAAATGTTGATGAATACGCATTAAGTCTCATGAATTGGTCTGATATTAGATGATAAGTAAACAAATTTTTTTCCATGGGATTTCAGCAGCAGTTAACATGGTATTATATTGACACTAATTTTGTTCATTGTTTATCTAAAGAACTTGTGGAGCAACATAGTGAAATAAATACAAAATTAGTACTGAACAATGCCATGTTAACAACTGGATGCTTCAAAATGTATCAACAGCTGAAGCTGAGCTGACTTTAGCATTAGAGAAACCTAGTGTGTATCCCATTAGCACTCAGATACATTTTGATATCCCCTGATTTTCCTTTATATTGAGCTATATATGGTATAATGTCCGAAAGATAACTTCCATCCCTGCTTATCTCCTATCAATTTTCCCAAGTTGTCTGTTTTGAGAATTATGCTAAGTTAAGCATTTATATGTATATAATAGAGAACAGATATCATCGAATTTCTGTGTATTTCCAATAAAAGTAAAAGCCTGATTTTATTGTCACCAAAGCTATACGAAAGAAACAAAATTTTCTAGTTGGGTTGTTTATTTTTATCTTTTATTTTTAGGAAAAGGCAAGCCATAATATTGTTTTTTTTTAACTCTAGAGAAATTTAAGATTCATGAGAAAGAGTAAAATCCAAAATTTAAAATTTAAAATTTCTAAATGACTTAGAACAGTTCAAATTTTGGATAAGGCTTGGCTTCTTGCAAATGGCTTTGGATTCAGGAAGTTCTGTGTTCCTATCCTTAAGTATTACCAAAGGACAGAACCCATAATATCTTGGCCTTAGCATCTTGGAATTTAATTTGTTGCTTTTAGAATTCAGTTATGCAGAAGGAAATTCAAAGAAAACTTATTAATCATTGCATTTTTTTCAGGTGGTTGATTTATAAACTTGGTTACTAAGAGTTGACCAAAACTCATGCCCTGTGTTCATTTACTCAGTAAATATTTTTGGTCATTCAGGCAGTTTATAGTTTATCTCTAGATTTGAGTCCTTCCTGATCTAATTCTTTTCATAAATGAATGCCATAAAATAGAATACGGAGTTTTGTTCTTTAAGTTAATTTAATAGACTCATATAATTCAGTTCAGTTTATTTTAGGGAAACTATTTATGCTGGGTATATGGTAAACACTAAAACTCAGTTATGCATATGAAATAGGCTAAATTAATTGATTTCTCTGACCAATAATTTAAGATGCTTAGACTTCAATTAAGATTATCCATTTATCTTTTCTTTGATTTTTCTCCTTTTCTTAGTGATAAGTGCATTTGTAGTGTATTTTCTTATCAAATATTTACATTTAACTCATTAAAAACATTGAAGAACAGCCATTCTGAATTATCCTACCATCTTTTCCCAATTAACCCTTCTCAAAAGTAATCTGCACAGAACCCTCCTGATGCCAGAGCACTTTCGAGGTCTCAGACCCACAAGTTCTATAGCTCCCTGGGACAAGGGAGCCATGGGACATTAAATTTGAATAGCTCAAACTTGCATTGTTCATTTGCTTTTTAATAATCACACAGGAGCTTTATATGATTCAAATTCAAAAGACAGAAACTCAATGCAAGCATTTCATGAGCATCATGGAGAAGATGAAGTAGAGGATACTAGCAATTTTTTAATTTTTTATTTTTTCTCAAGGGAACATGGGAAAGAATACATAAATAAGTTGAGGGGACATAATAAATTGACAGATTTCTCTCCTGAAGAGCTTACAGGAAGCTACTAGAAACTGTTTCTGATTTTCTCTGCCTGAGAAAATCATGTTTGAAAAATAAACACTTCTTTTTTCCAATTGTTTTGCTCCATAAAGTTTTTACTGATGAATAGTTAGTTTGAGTACCCAGAGAAATATGTTAGGTGCATACTTAATGCAAGAAGGAAAGAGAGAAGAGGCTGACCACAGAGACATGATTAACACTGATGGTGTTCCCAGTTTAAGATGATGCAAAGCCATGTGTGTATCACTTGGGAGTGATTTCCAGTTCCTTCATATATTAAAATACAATAGTCATTCAAACATAAATAGTGCCAGATATTCAGTGTGCACTCCCCATAGAGACTCACCTACTGTGCGTGCAGAGATTAATACTCGTGCATGGTTTTGACATGAATCACTACGCCTGCAAGTCTATGTGAATCCTCAGATTAAAAGCTGGTTTTAACCATGCTAATTCACTGCCTCAGTTTCCAAACTGTTATTCTTTTCCAGACCTGATGCTTGATAGAAACACACTAAATGTAGCTGGTATCCAAGGGACTTTCTTACTCTTACTTTGTCTTCTGCTACTTCAATGGGAAGTTTAATTATCCCTACCCCCTTCATTTATGAAGACATTTATTTGTACAGAATTTCCTGATTTATTTAGCTGTATGTGAAGCACTCATATTTCATATTCAGGCACTTTTACAATGCTGCCATTCAATAACCGGTTTTCACATATGCAAATCAGGTGATTTTTCTAGCTTCAAATGGATTGCTATACCTGTGAGATGTGAGATAGAAGTAAGTGCATGCCACCTGAGAACCTACCTTAGTACTCGGGGATCCAATACCTGAACCAGAGTCAATGAAGTTTAAACTTAGCATAACACTAATAGCATATCTATATTTGTGTCTACTAGGTGGACATGAGTTTCTAAGTTTTATCAGTTTTCAGGTACCTCAGTAAGGTGTTTGCAAGAAAATTGAGCACTGAATTGTCATAAGTCCACCAGAAGTTTCATCTACTGGAACACAGTAGGAATTAGAGCTGAAATATTGATATAATAAGTTCTGACTGAAGGAAAAGAGAAGCAGGTACTAAATCTACAGATGATAACTACACAGCGCCCATCACTAGCTTCAACTATATTTGTGATCTTTTTATTTATAGGAATATGTTTCATTTCTCATGTTTCCATCCAGTTTGAAGAGTTGGAAGCTTATGTACTTTTATTGCAAGGAAATAGATTTTTAGTTATTAACTTAATATTAGAAAGAATTTTCTAAAAGGAAGCTCATGATTGGTAAATATAATCATGGTTAAATTTCAGAAGTCCAGTAACTTTTTTTGAAAGCAGACTAGTAAATGTCTAAGTAAAAATCATTAGGAATATTTGTGTTTCAGTATGTTCAATTAAAAAAAACATTAAATAATGAGAAATTAGAAGTTATCTAAGACAAATGTTTTATTTTAATAAAACTAAGGCAAGAAGATGCAAAATTGCTCTATTTAATTAATGTTGGGTTTAGCAATACCTATTAGTCATTCGTGCATTTGAAATTACAGATGACTAATGGGTACAGCGGTGGTCACATATTTATGCTTAGACTCAGTTCTATCACTTTTAAATGATTATCATTGATCTATGAATTAATTGAGTTTCTTCTTAAGACAATGATAATCCTAATTTGCTAGTATAGTTTCTATCTTCAGTAAAGCAGTGAGTAAGCAGGTTTCATCACTTTTTCATAATTCAACTCTACCCCAACCCAAGTTAGGATTTAAGCTGTTGTACTTATTTTATTGCTGTTTGAGATCCTAATGTTAACTTGTTAACTGCCTTCAAACTTTGAGTAAGAATAGGAATATAAACATAATAAAATTATCCTAACTCATTTTTAAATTTTAGGCAATTGATAGCTCAAGAATATATATACATAATATTTGAAGATATGGATTGGCTGTTATTTCAGAATTTATGAACTTAATAAGAAAATTATATATATATATATTTAAGTCAACTACCCAAAATTTTGATGGAGAAGAGGTCAAGGGAAGCCAGGAGATAAATGTGTAAGCATAGCACTTCTATTTCTAAAGTTAATATATCACTTAATTATGTGACATTTTAGAGACTCTTCTATGTGAAGATATGGGAATAGTCCCAGGGGAAGCCAAACACCATGCAGGTATTTATGTTCTATTAGGAAAGACAGAATAAAGAGAAGGAAGGAAAGGAAGAAATGAAGCAATGTAGCAGTGTAGAATTGCCTAGGATTATCCTCATTCCAGAGAAATTCTTGACACAATGATTACAAACCCTCTTTCAGCTCAAGCAAAAAAGAAATCACAGACTATCAAACCAACCACTGACAGATTGAATTGACCCAAAAGAGCATTCTTGTATACTTTGACCTAGGAACACAGGATTTTACACTTGTGGTGACTGAAAAATTAGTACACTTTTCACTGCAAAACTTTAATTTGTCCTAGTTTGTGATGTCTTTGAATAATAGGCCAGGGACATTCATTTTAAAGACATAATTTCAACCTAAGCTGAAGAACTTCCTGATTTCAAAGGCCAATGCAAGTAGAAGATAAATAACGAGCTCGATGACATCATTAAGCCAATCCCTTCCCCCAATATAGAAACAATTAAAGAGGGATTGGGTTTAAAAGTGAAGTTTTGTGAGCTTGCTTTTATTATTTATGTTCTTTATTATTTTCCTCCCATAAGTCCCAAGTAGATATGCTGTGTGTATATATAGATGCAATGTGTGTGGGCTAAAGTGCTTGTTACTTCATGTATATATAGACACAGTATAAATGATGCCAGATGTAAGCAGAGATTAACAACAGTCCCTCCCATCAGTCATGTGTTTACACAGAAATTCACACCCATCATTTTTAACCAGCATCAGCCAACATAGATATGCATGATCCTGTTTTAACTTGATAAACCAAGCATGTCAACTTTTATTTAGGTTTGGTTTTCTTCTTTATCATAATTATGATGGTGATTCCATAATTCAGTTATCCTTGGGAAAGGTGTAAAGAAAAAAATATACATATATATCTATCCATATATGCACATCCCTGTGTATATATATAAGTAGATATATGTCTTGTATATATTGAAAGAACATTTCCTGTCATTTCACCTCATCTTGTGCCGCATGAATTTTTGGTGGTTCAATTTATTTTATTTTGTTTTAACTCATATTTAGCATTTGGACCATTATGGCTATTTTAACTCATTGCTATATTTTTATGAATAACTATAATCATTATTTTAAACATACTGAGATATATAGATAAACAAATCAAACAAGGCAACAAAATCTTTTCTTGCCATCCTAATCTTGAATTCCTCCCCTTTTAGCATATCCCTCCAATATTTATCTCAAAACAAAGCAAATCTTAACAAAATCCAAGAAAGTTGTGTACAAAAGAATGAAATACTGTGTTTCCCTCTCCCTCCTTCTATGCATATTTTCTTTTTAATTTCCTTCCTTTTTCCTTTATTTTTTTTATTTTCCCCCCATATCTGCACAGACCACTTACCCTCACTCTTCCTGTTATGCCAGTGTGATTAAATGAAAAGATACACAAATGAACCAGAGATGAAGAGAGAGAGAGAGAGAGACAGAGAGAGAGAGAAAAAGAATGAAACTCATATAGGAACAACAAACAGAAACATACCCCTGTCCACAAATTTCAGATGGCATAAAAAGAATTTTATTGCAGATGCAGAATATACATTGCAATTTTTATTTGGAAACCACTGTGGGATCATCGTGTGGCATGCAGCAGCCGTGTTGTGGCCTCCCTCACTGTGGCCTCCCTCAGCAGAGCATGAGCTGTCACAACATCATTTTGTGTTTCATCCACTGACACATTTCAGCTAACCCAGCAAATTCAATATTTGAGTTGTGGGGATAAATTTCCTTTGACATTATCATTCCATGGGTTCTCTTTTGTTCTCATTTTGGTTGGGTCCCTGTAGCCCCAAGAGCTGCTCCCTCAGCATCTCTGTATGGTTTCGTTCTGGAATCTTCCTTTCTTGGCACAGCAGTCAAGCATGTGTTTCTTGTCGGGCCATCTGTCTTGCCATCTTGTCTATCAGTCCACTGTTGTGGTGTCCTTCTGTGATTCTGTTCTCTGTTTGTAATTTGTGGTGGTTTGAAATCTTTTGCCTTTATTTCTCACTCCCTTGTTGTCTCTACTTTTAACTTTACCCTTAGGGAACTTCACAAAGAAGCAAAACAAATTTTCAGTCGAACGGTCTGATTGGTAACTGGAAGTCTTAGTTGCACCTTTTTCCCCCTGACTTAATGCCTCAATGAGGCAAACCTTACAGTGGGAAAAGACTACTCATAATGTTTTAATGACAAGAAACCCTTGTTGATTTCTTTGGTGTGATTAAATTGGCTTACTATTTTAAGGGACTTGCAAGAAGCGCTAACTTCCAAAAAGTTTTTTCACAGGTCATCAACCTTCTAGTTAGAACCTGTTTATCAGAGACAGCTCAACTGAAGAGTGTTTCAGAAAATACCAGTGAGGGTACAGTGTGAGGTCTGCTCCCAAATTGGAGAGGAATTTGTGGAAATTTACATGCATTGTATGATAAAACTTGCTTCTGTTTATATTTTATCACAAAATATGAACACGTTCAGCAAGTCATTTGCAGAGGGGGCATTGAAACTCTTTTACTTTACTGATTCTACCACGTGCATGCTTTGAGGTAAGATCATCTTTCAATCTTTTTGTGTTAAATGCTGTATCTTTTATCTTCTTGTATTTTTTTAAATTCACGGAAGCATTAGAGAGCCAACACTTTGACTTGGACCTAACTTATCTATGTTCTCATTCCAAAGCAGAGAATAATCTAAATGTCTTGATTCAGACATTGAAGAAAGTGACTGACTGATTGGTCCACACCTGATGTATTCACTGTCGCTTATCTAGGAAACATGATGCATGGTTGCAAAGATGGGATTGTTGGACACAACAGTGTGAGAGTTACACTTTGTAACATTGTTTCCTTGCTCATGGAGATCCAGCAGAGATACCAATGGGGAACACAAAAGGAGTTGGAGATATTAGGCCAGTTGACAGAATGTTGTCTTAAGATTTCTGGAAGGGAAAACATATAGGGGCACATGATGTGTGAGTGTTTCAGCTCCTGTTTCCTTAAGTTAAGAGCAGGAAAAGACAAAGCAAGAGGAATGATTTAAACTCTGTGAAGGTAAACAGCACTTTCAGATGGAAGAAGAAAGGAAAGGCAGGGAAGGAGGAGGGGAGAAGGAGGAAAATGTGGAAACAAGGAAAGAAGGGAGGAAGAGAGGAAAGTTAAGAGAGCAGGAAGACGTGTTGATTATGAGTCACATGCAGCAATTTGCTAATGTTTTAATGTCAGCATATATGTGCATACGATGTCACTAAGACCCCGAATCTGCACTGCTTCTCCACTCTGCAGTAGAATGTATTTCCTCATGACTGATTTTAAGTCACCTATATGGTGGCATTAGAACCAGAATTGGACAGTGAGGTTCATTAATGTGCTATATTGATTTTTCATCATAGAAACAGGACAGAGAGCAAAAGCTCCCAGAACGCAGATAACAAGAAAACAGAGCAAGACCGTTGGAAAAGGCTAAGTTTTAAATGCTGTCATCTTTGTTTTTTTATAGTATATCTCTAATGTTATATATTTTAATGTTTTGCTAATGTCAATAATTGAACAATCACTTTGCAAAAGCTTTGTGAGCCCTCAGGCTTAGTAAACCACCACACCACCAGCCCACTCTGAATACACTGCCAAGCCTTGCATTTAAATCACAGCTTATGTTCCCATACTATAATTTGTATATTGCAATGTGGCCACATCACACTTGAGAAAACTGGGATTCAGAGGGTTTACTTTTTCCAAAAACCCAGCCCTGCACAAAAGTGGTGGAAGTAAGAATCAAGCCAAATTTGATTGAAAATGGAAAAATTTCCTGTCTATGGCAACATTCACAGAAAGCAATACATTTAGGAAAAATCCTGTGTAATTTTTGCAAAACTCACCAGGAATAAAGCCTCCTTGTTGCCCCGAGGAGCTCCTTGCTTTCAAATAGATTAACTGGAGTCTAAACACCTTGAAGCTCTATCAATGGCAAAAGGAAATTTAGGCAATAGAGCTAGGACTCCTCCCATTCTGTAGGCAATTCCTCTGAGAGTTATGACTGTGTCTTTATGAGGATATCTTCAATGACTAATTTTGTGCCCTCCAAAGTGAATTTTGAGGGTTGGGACAATAGTCAGTAAAATGCTCTCCTTCTAAGCATGGGCACAATCTCCAGAATCCATAGAAAAAATAATTGCAGGACTTAGTGAACATTTGTAATCCCAGTGCTGTAAAGGCAGAGACAGGAAGAGTCTCATGTCTCACTTGTCAGGCAGCTTAGATGACTTTGCAAACACCAGACCAATGAAAGACCTTGTTCCAAAAGAAAGAGATAGACCGTGCCCACCATAGGTAAGCTAGCTCCCAAGGTTGTCCTGGCATTGGGCATATACGTCCATTCACATGAACACACACACATGCACACAAGCATGCACACACATGTATGATAAATACAAGCATACATAATACATGATTACTTATACATAAATATATATAAGTAATGACATAATTATATAAATAATTACATAAATATATAAGTAAAATGTTCTACCCCACTTAATGCCAAATACAGGACATTTCTTAAAATTTAAAAATCTAGTTCTTGAATTTGATAGGTAACAGGATGCATTTCCTAGCACCTAGCAGGATCACCATCTTCAGTGATTCTACTACTCAGTTAAGTTTTTGTGACTATTAAATTGCAATGGATTGTAGTCAATTCGAGCATTCAATGCATGTTAATTAACCAACTGAGCCATGAAATATGTCTGTGACCTTCGCTTCCACATTTGCTCACAGAGAACACTTGTAAATTAACATTTAAAACAGCGTGAGAATCATCATGCTGCAGGAAACGACTGTAGCTTTGAAAAGATCATTTTATGGTTAGATACATAGCCTCTGCTTTGTGAAAAGAATTTGAGAGGGCTGGGGATTAGAAAGGGAAGGATTGGGGCTTATTAACTCTACTAATTTGACAAGATGGATTCTCTGGTTGGGTTTCTGAAAGTGCAATATTTTACCTTAATTTGCTATGAGATTTAGTTACCCCTGTGGTCAAATTTCAGAGCCAGCATGCATAATACTTGGTAAAGTCCCTTGAAGTGATTTCAAAGCTTTCTTTCATGACTTTGTCAATGACGTGTATGTTTGCCACTTCATCCTGTGAACTGTTGTGGCTGTATTTAGATGTTTTTACATTTTTTGTATTTATTTAAAAGAGAAAAAGAGAGATAGGGAAGTGAGAGAGAGAAAAGAAACACATTAACCATTAGTAAAGGTTGGGACAGCTTTTAGAAATTCCTCCTCCTATCATGTGGATGGTTTCTGGGGATCAAATACAGCTCACCAGATTTCCACACAGTCACTTTTACCCACTGGGCTCACAGATGCTCTCTTAAGTTCTTGATATTTTAATTTTTTAATCCTAGTAGCAATTTTATAAGGCCCTCCTATGACTATCCTTGCTTTAAAAGATGAGCACCTCAGAGTCAAGCAATGAAAAAATTGGCCAAGGTCACACAGCAAGTAGAAGAAGGCTGAAATGAAGCCTTGAGAATGGACCACACATCCTACACACTGAACACTGTGCTGGACTCTCTTTGCATTCTCCCCTGCACGTTAAGCAACTACTGCCTCCTTCAGAACAGTGAATGTTTATGTCTCAAGTATCTTAAACTGGTCAGGGAATACTCAACAAATGGGCTGATTGTGATGTATCACAAGCTTTGAGAGCTTTGTCTGAGAAGGTTAATGGGATTATTTGATTATGATAAATCAAAATAACAGTAGTTTAAATAAATCACCCCAGGGCTGGGAGGTAAGTCAGTGGGTAAAGTGCCTGCTGCACAAGCGTGAAGACCTGAGTTCAAATCCCTAGTACCCACGCGAAAAGTTGGAGGTGGTTGTGCTTGCCTGTGTTCAGAGCTCTGGGAAAACAGATGCAGAATTCCTGGGGTGTGCTGGCCAACGAATCTAGCAAAATAGGCTGGCGCCGTGTGTGGAAAGGGATCCTATCTAAAAATAAAATAGCAATTCAGGAAGATGTCTAATATCAATCTCTGGGTTCTGTGTACACATGAATGTACACTTACCAACTCATGCATACACACAGGAATGTGCATATAATGTGTGTTTGTGTGTGTGTGTGTGTGTGTGTAAGAGAGAGAGAGACAGAGACAGAAAGAGACAGAGAGAGACAGAGACAGACAAAGAGAGAGAGGAAAAGGAGTCACCTTGGCTTCTAGTGGTGAAATTGCTCCCATAGCAGAGGCATATCCGTAATTATGTGATGCTCATGTCCTTGAATATCACCTACGTGCTAATATCTGTCCTGGAGCTTGCGGCTCATTACTCATTTTCAGCCCTCTTGAAAACATCTGACCAGACAGCACCCATCTCTGGACTGATGCAGAAGTCTGACAATAGTGGTTCTTGGTAAAAAGATTGATAAAAAGCTGTATTGTTTTATTTCAAAAATAATTATGTTCTTGGAACACAGTATATTAGATGCAATAGGAGAAAAAAAGTCAACATGCATTTGGGAAGCTGCATTTGTACTTAGTATCTGACATCTGTGTACTCTTGACAACCCTTAAAATCAGATGGCTCATTTTCTCTTTCATTGTTCCTTATTCCGTTTCATTCCATATCTATAGCTATGAGAAAAAAAAATGCTAACAAATAAAACTTGGAGGGGAGAAGATCTGTAAGTTTCCATGCAAGAAAAATCTTAAGGGGAAATACAAAGGGCTAAACAGGCAGAGAGTATCCTTTGAAAATTGTTTCCTTTGGTTACAGTCTTCTTCCAAGGAAATCATGGTCTGCATTGCACTTGAGGGTATCATTACAAGTTCTATCAGTCCTGATGCTTCCTAAAGTCAAACCTTGAAAAGAGAAACTTGTGCAGCAGAAAGCATGTGAGTGCCATTCTAGAATCTTCTAGATAATGAGAACAGGCTATGTTGTTTGGCTAAAGTGTTCCCATTTGTCAAACTAGTTATACAGGGCAAAACTTGGCAAACGTTCTTTTGTAAAGGGCCAGAGTGCAAATTTTTTGATCTTTGAAGATTTTGTGCTCCCTACTCAAACCATTCAATTCTACTGCTTTAACAACACAAAAGAGTTCATAAACAATCTATAAACAAGGAGTGTGGTACTTTCAGTGAAATTTCAGTTATGTTAGCAACCATTAAGAGGATAGGGCAAATTTACCTCTAGAAAGATTTGATCCCTTAAGAGGTTGTAGTCTTTTCTTTTTCTTATTAGATAAGATGTTATATACTTTTCAAAATCAGTCCCACAAAACATCTGCTTGCTCTTCCCTATGCTCATTAAAATAAGCAAGATAGCACATGGCATTAAAAGTTGTGTAAGAGCTTTTATCACTGGATTTCTCTGAACGAGTTGGCGTCATGTCCTTCCTTTTGAATCTTGTAAACTTCCTGCCTCTGTTGGGGTGGTTTCTGGTTTCTTCAGTAGTTCCTTGAACTGCAGACTACAGATTGTGTTGCATTCTAGTAATTCTCCCCCAACCCTTGACAGTGGTTTAATAAGCTGAGAAATGTCTAAATGAGAGAGAGGATAATATTTGCATCCTGCTGAGCACCTCTTTTTCCCAAGCACTCTTTGGTTTGTAGCTTTGTAAGTTTGGAGGAAAGGTGAGAAAAACATTAGTGATACAGATAGGGTCAATGAGGAGGATGAAATTGGGAAAGCAAAGTAGAAAGGCCGCCTTCCTGCATTGACATCAAAAGCATATATGTCTAGGCTTTGTACTTCATGGGTAGGGGCTTAGGCAGTATGGCACAAGACACCATGTGTCTAGGTGAATGATGTGTTTGTTCCACTAACCGGCAGCAGAATAGGAAGGAAAGCACAGGTTCAAAGCTATAGTTAGTGTCGCTGGGAAGCCTGATTTTATTTTATAAATGAATTCTTCATGTTTGAACATCTTTGGCATTAGAATTTGAGAAAAGGAAGTATAAAAACCTTAGATGTGACCATAAAGTAACCTATGCTGCTAGTTCTTAATGTTTCTCAAATCTAGAGACCATGCGCTTAGACTTTAAAATTTAGGATGCTCAGAGTTGGCATTAGGAGTTTTCTGTAGTAACAAGATCACAGCTGTTGTCCTTGATTTTTTCTTATTTATTTATGTATTTATTTATTCATTCATTCATTCATTCATTCATTCATTCATTCATTATTTATTTTCCATACTTGTAAGTTTGTGGTTTCTAGGTTTACAATGAACGCAAAAGTAAAAACTAAATATACAAATAATAAGAAAAATAATAGATGAAATAAGAAGAGTAGAAAAAAAGAGTCATTAAAAGGTATTGAGTTGACTTTTAAATTCTCCTCATTTGGAATTTCTTTTTAATAAGCCTCTGACATTGAAGAATAAAGGAAACTAGAAGGTAAATTCAGTACTGCTGGGGACAGAGTGTGAACACCAGAACACAGCTGCTTTGCCCCTGCCTTTCTTGGCAATCTAACCTTGACTTTACCCTGTGGTTCGTTAGTTGGCTTACATGTGTGCTTACACTTGACTATAATTAGTTTTCTTGGGAAAGCAAGGAGGCATATCCACTGCAGGACCAATTAATGACATAAAGGAGTGCTGAAGTTTGAATACAAAATGTCCCCTGAAAACTCATGGGTTAGAGGCCACATGGACAGGAGGTAACTGGATTGTGAGATCTGTCAACGTCATCAGTGGTAAGTCCATCAACATATTCTTGGTTAGACAACTTATTAGCGGTACAGTCTAGCTGAAGGCAGAAGGTCACAGAGGGTGTGATCCCCTGCCCTCTCTGCTTTCCGACTGCTTTGAAGTGAGCAGCTTTGTTCTATTGTACTCCTTCACAACAATGCTATGAAACCCCATGGGCCTAAAAACAAAGGGATAGCAATGCATGGATTGAAACACCTGAGACCATGAGCCTAAATATACCTTTTCTTCTCTAAATTATTTCTCTCTCAGGGATTTTGACATAGCAATGCAAAGCTGACTCATGCACCAGGTTGCTGCAACTACAGGAGCGTAACATCTGGTGACAGTCTGTGTTATCACATAGCATCCACATTCATATTTTAAAACGTTAAAATAAAAAAATTTTGAAGATCAAAAAAGGACAAACAATGAGACAGAAATTGCTTTCTGTTCTATTTTACATTCCTTCTCTGAAATCTGGAAAGATTTGCTCTCAGTAAAATTTCTGATTAAGAATCTGATTAGTGATCAGGTGATGATGTTAAATATCAAATTATAGACAGGAATTCCTCTTCCTAAACTTTCATAAACCTAAAATTTTCCTCTTACAATTTCTTATATCTTAAAACTCTAAACTTACTGTGATGATTTTGATTTAGGTAGCAAACCTGAAGCCCATATGGATGGGCACACTGATTTGTTCAAGGTCACAGAGTTATTTTCTAAGAAGATTATAATTAAATACCAGTTGTCTGAAATCTATAATCTATGTCATTTTACTGACAGTATATAGCAGAAGTTAAACAAGAAAAACCTATTTTTTTACTATAAATACACATGGCATTCCTAGTTAGTTTAGAGAGTGTGTGAAAATTCATTGGTTACTCTACTCTGGCCATATTGGGGGCACATAAGCAAGAATACCATTGGTCCATAATTCTCCCCGTCATGAAGGAAGCTAAGGAGCTGTAGCTGGGTGGAGAGACAACCAGGAGGAGAAAAGTCTTGTGTGCTACATACACACTCAGCAAGTCTGTGCTCTGGCGATACTTCCTCGCTGAGGATAATATTATTATCTTCTTACCTGAGGACAGACTACTAGGTAACCCAGAGCACTGGTTCCCAAGGTCAAATCCAGTCAGGAACCAGGCTGTGTGAAGCTCCTGGACAGCGGAGCAAAGGAAGGACCAATAAGAACAGTGTACAAAACAAACTTACAGACCAACCCATTTTCTAACTTGCATACTGAGGTTTGGACAGATAAAATGATTGTATTTTTACCTAGCATAATGGCATACGTTTGCATTCCCAGTATTTGGACGTGGGTATAGAAGGATATGCATTTACAGGCCAACCTGGGCTGCCTAGCAAGAAACTTCTTTTAAAAATATGTATTTTCACAAAGCGTATTTATTAATACTTACAGCATTCCTAATTATCGAAATGAAAATTGAAAACTTCGTTGCTTCCATTTTTTTTTCCTGTAAAGTTTCACCCAGTCTTAGGAAAATTAGTAAAACAACATCCAAGCAGTATAATGTTTCCTGTGTTTTCACACTAGAGTTGATAGATTTTAAAGACCGAGGACCTGTTTAAGCCAACTTTTATTTTGAACCATTAAGACCAAGCCATTAATATTCCTGAGGTCCCAGAAGTTACTTCTCCAAATGTTAATCAGAGAATAGTAAAGGCTATTTTAACCTCAATAAGAAAAGATAAAAGACACAAAATAGAATAGGCAACTTATAAAGTTTTGGAATGATTGTTATCAGTAGGCCAAGATTATAAGCATACATACACTTAAATAAAATCTTAAGGTACATGGAAAGAATACATCTGTGTGCTATATCTATGAGTAGATTTTTTTTTCATCTTTAGCCTTATCACAGTGTAAGAAAAACTATCTTTGGAGAGCTAAATTAGCCTAGATTTGGGATAACGTTAATCTTCGTGTCAAGAGGAGGTCAAGTATTATAGTCCCCATAACAATAAGAAATGTGATCCACACCAAAAACAACTGCAGATTCTGTATCTACAGGCCTCTTCTCTTATTCTGTTTTTTTCCCCTTCTTTTGGACAATCTATAGCAGAAGTCTTATGCTTCACAAAATTTTGTATCTAAATATTGAAAGCATGACACTTAATTTAGCCTGATAAGGAGTCCTACCAAGTTTAATCAGTGTTCATTAAAAATCAGGGCTTCAAAGCCCCAAATTTAGGATCAGTAACCTGAATATGGTTAATTAATTTTTATTTTGAACTCATTTTCTAAAACTTCACCTTTTTTTTTGCCTGTGTGACTGTGGGTATGCATGTGTGTGAGTATATCACAGGTACTTTAGGGTATGTGTTTGTGGAGGCCCAGAGGTAACATCAGAAATTCCCCTGGATAGCACTACATCCTTATTGTTTTGCTTTGAGGTTTCCCAGGCCCCACCTTTCAGGGTGGAAAGTGCAGGCCCCTGCCATTTCCCTCCGCCATTTTATGTGCAGTCTGCAATCTGAATTCAGGTTCTTCTGCTCAGGAGGCAAAAACTTTAACCCAGAACTTCCACGTAGAATATTTATTACATTTGCAAATGCAAAGAATGGATATGTTATTTTATATAATGTACAGGAGCTCTCAGACCTGTGCGATAAAGACAATGGTAACATTTGCCATAAGTGGAATTGTGATGGAACACCTAGTGAATGAAGCTACTGGAAAAAAGGCTCAAAAATGCTGATGTTGATGTAGAGCTCTACTACAGTTGGTCACATTTGAGTGATCTAAGGTCCGTACTGTTCATCAACTATCAAATGGTCCATAGATACGCCAGGTGGTCACATAATAACAGTGGGCACAAGGTAGCATGTAAATGACCCATGGCCAGAAAGTTTAAATTCTGTGCATGGAAACCAGAAACAAAGGCAGGACATGAAATGGCCTTCAGCAGGCACTTAGGGATATGATTGATGATTCTTTAGCCTGTTCTCCTAATGCTATCTACATTCCCCGTGCCAGACTATCCCTCATCTATGCATCTGCTCATTAAATATAATAACAAATGGTTAAAATGATGAAGTTAATAAATGGATGGGGACTGTGGAGATGACTCAGTGTATAATATCTCTGCCTCACAAGCATGGAGACCTGAATTTGATTCCCAGAATCCACATGAAAGAGATGAGCCTAGTGGGAGTCCTTTGTAGTCTAGGCTACCAGGGAGGCAGAGACAGGTGGGCTCTTGGGGTTTGGTCAGCTAGCACAGCTTGACTAATGAAAGACCCTTATCTTTAAAGATAAGATTAATGGCTCCAGAAGAACACATGGAAGGTGACCTCTGGTGTATACAAACACACACGCACACACACACACACACACACACACACACATCTTTGCATTGCTTGCCTACTTTCTTCTACTTCCCTGTCTCCCTTCATAGGATAGATTAGTTGAGAATCTCTTCCATGTAGAAATACCTGTTCCTATGACTGTGAAGACCATATTAATTGAATTAAAATATTCAACTGCCTTGAATCCCAAGTCATGCACTCATTCCCTTTACTGAAGCTGTGAGATCTTTCTGCAGATGCTATTTTCCATCTCTTCACCCTTTCCCTTGTAGAGACAGGAAAATGACCCCTAAGAAAAGCAATTTGGGATGAGTTGGAAAGGGTCTCCACCATGAACGTATTTTTAGCAACAGCTGGTGAAACAAATGGACTAAGTGGTGCCTGGAGCAGATCTACTGAAACAAGTGCTGTTACGGAGGTAGAAGCAGCCACTCTACTCGGCATGATTTGAGATTTCCATACTTAGAAAATATTCTTTTTGATAGCATGTACATGTGGTCCAGTATATTAAAGTATTAAGTCGATAACGCACCCAAGTTATAAATAATCCAGTAGCTCATATTCTGCAAGGATCAGGTGGTTCTAACACAGGACAAGCACAGGGTCTGCGTTCTGTCCTTCCCTTGTTGATTTCATTTCCTTGAAGAGTGCATTCATTCTGAATCTTTTGCCAAATGCCACTCCATAGCTTTCTTTATCACAGCGATTGCTGAAATAATTCCTTATTTTTATAGCAGCTCCAATTGTCAAATTGCTTACAATGCTGTATGGGTCAGGCCTCCCCCATGGATGCTGATTTGTGACCATTGAACCTCATAAGCAGATTCATTCTGCCAGCTGCCATTCAGATGGAATCTTTCCTGCACTTCTGTACTATAGTTCTGTTTTCATTTAAGGAAAGCTTTAGACATGCAGCAGGGAGAGTTAGTTTCCATGTTAGACTTGGTAAGCTCTCACCTGTTGGAGAAAGGTCCCATTTAAATAACAATGCACATGGAATCATCTCTAGCCTCCCTTTCCTCCCCATGAAACACAAGGCTGACTTGATAGATGTAACTGAGAAACTTCAAAAGTGCTTTGCTTTCATTATTTTATTATAAATGCAAAGCTGACTATCCAATATCCTGACATATGAATAAGGGTATCTTTCTGCTACTTTGCCCCAAACTGGCTTCTTTGATGGAAACTTTTTGATGTTATACAGGAAAGATCAGAACTGACATCTTTTTTTCTATTATAAAGCCCTTGCAAAACATGATTACAATATTAACAGTCAAAATATACATTGTTATGTTATACTTAAACAGTTTTCCTAAAACATCAATGAGCAAATTTCATGGATGTAAAAATAACTCCATATTGTATTTACAGATCATCCAGCACATGCCACACTAGAAATCTAAACACAAATATTGTGTATTTGTGTGTGTGTGTGTGTGTGTGTGTGTGTGTGTGTGTGTGTGTGTATTGATATATCAGCCATATACACAAAATGTCAGGCATCATGTACTTACCATTTTTGATTTTTTAGAATGATTTGTTTCAAAGAGCTTCACATTTAGGAAAAACTAGTAAGAAATGTACATAGAACACCTATAAGTTCCTAGATTAGCACTTTCCACATTTGCTTTTGAAAATGATCTGTTCTATGTACAGATGATTCTCCACTCACAATAAGCTCTTGTAAGTTTAAAAAAACTACCAGTTGAAAATGCATTTAATGCATTCTCCCTGCCAAACAGTTTCTAGCAACCACACCACTGTAGAATCCAAGTGTCTGAGTGGAAACTCAGATATTCCCTACATTGTATATTGTTAAGTGGTCAAAATTCAAAACTGCATGAGTATATTTTTTCATATGTGTGTGCACATGCATTTACAGATATGCATGCAATGTGTATATGTGTCTATGGAGATCAGAGGGTGATGTAGGTGTCTTCCCTAATCAGTTTTCACTGAACCTGGAACACGTGCATCTGACTAGTTTGGCTGGCCAGAAAGTCCTCTGGGAATCCTGGCAGTACTTGCTGTCCAGCACTTGCATGTGGCTGCTGAGGGTCAAACTCAGGCCTTCATGCTTGTGTGGCAAGCACTTTGCAGTGGGTTATCTCTGTAGTCTCTAAATTCAATCATTTAAGTAAGATTTCTAGTGAATATTTTTTTCATAGTCCTAAAGTAGAAAAAGGCGAGCATGGTGAATTTTATGATGATCTGTTTGTTCCTTGGTGGGAGACAAATGGGCCTTGGGAAAGATGGAGACTTCCAAAATTACTGGAGAAACTTGTTAAAGGTAATTCTGTCTTTCCGTGTGTGAATTCCTCCAATAGCATGGAGGATGGCAGGAATATATGTCTTCAGCTGAAAGAGTCACCAAAGCCATTTCTATATTCTTGGATCTGAGATGGTACTTTGCAGTTTGGTCTATGATTGCACACAATTTCTTTAGGTGTTTCATTCTGATTATGAGAGTTGTCACTTAAGAAAGCACTCAAGTTCTAAAAAAAAAAAACACCTCTCAGTTGCATAGAGCAAATGATCATATGCGATTTTTAAGGGAGCAGAAGTAGTCTTCGTGTTGGTGTTGGGCTAGAGATGAGAATTTAGAATGATGAAGGAAGAGAGATGGAGTGTCAATCTACTCATACTTGAGCAGCCCTACCGGTCAGAGCTAACACATTCCTTCCATCCCATCCCATTCCAGCCACTAGAGCTGCAATCTGTTACAATGCCACACGAGCAATCTTGATACAGAGGATCATTTCTCAGTGTGAATAAGGACGTCAGAGAAAGTGGGGCTTTTATATTCTGATGTATGAATACATACCCCATCATAAAAATGGTATTTCTGCTTGTTTCTATATTTGGAATAAAAATTGTTCTCTTTTAGAATGGCATTAAAAATGATAATAATAAAGAAATGATAGGTTATCCCCAAATGATATCATAAAGGATATATGCGAGATGGTCTGTATGTATTGTATTTTAAGTCAAGCTTTAGCCTGCTAACATCATCCTAGTACAAAGATACTTACATATTCTCTCCATTAGTTGCAAGGCAGCAGGTCGTCTCTCCTGGCTTAGACATGGCTATTCTTTGCTTATCAATGAAACCTATCACTTCTGCTGATTGCATGTTGTGCAGTTGCTAAAGACCATTTATATTGGTTAAGTGACACATAGCACACTTACAGAGTTGGGAGCCAGTAGCTGGTAAGATCAATAGGAGCAGGTTGAGTACGTTAGAAAAGAATTCTTTCATTGTCCATGTGATGAACGATACATGTGCTACCGCCACAGCTTGGTTCTATCCCCTGAATTTTCCTTTTACTTATTTTTCTAGTTCTAATGGATAAAGATCTTTCAGAAGTTTCTTCATAGAGAGAGCTTGCGAGTGAGCCTATTGTCAGTGGAGTAGAACTGAGTTATGGTAACAGCATCATCTACACACCCAGCCTTCCGTGGCCACAGAACCCAATAACTTATTTTTTGTATTAATATAAAATGCCTGCATACCTGCAGTTCTGCTGACCGTGTTTCATTACAATGCATTGCTTCAGTCACTGCATTCTGAACAGAGAAGATATGTGCTGGGGCTTCATGTTCAGGTTACTTCCGCCATGCCGAGCTTAGTTATCAGTCTGCAGCACGCTGGGAGCTTGGGGATGAGCTTTCTTCAGTGCTGGTGAGACTGTGTGAGGAACATGGTTATCTTCTTCACAGTGGCCTGCCAGGGAAAGATGGAGATGGCTGCTGTTACCACCTCCAGTTTGTCTCTGCTATGCTGGTCTTGCCCAGAGAAGGTGAATGGCTTTAAGACAAAGCTGTAGGAGATAATTATTATGATCTCATCTCAGTCGTGATTTCCTGAGACTCTTGAGCTCAAGAGGCTTGCAAAAAGTGTATTTGGAATCCAAGGCTAATTGATTCTCTTTCTGGAAAGAAAAGGAGGCTTGGTACGTATGCAGGGTCTCAACAGTGAGAAAGGACTAGTAACTGAAACATTTATTTTTCAATGGCACAAATTCACCTGTGTCATAATGGAGAAAGACTTGTCTGTCTTTTAAAAACGAAAGAGTTTGAAGGACAGGAAGACCGACACTCTCTCTGACCTCAGCCAGATGGCCTGAGCTACCTTGTTTTGTTGCCTCACACATAGACACTGCAAAAAGAGATTTGCACGAAGTATCCAAGCAAGTCTGTGAACTGTCTGTGTCGCTTGGTGCAGAGTATTGATAATAATTCTAAATGTCTATTTCCCATCCACATTCTCATTTCCTTCACATGATGGATGAAATGGGATGGAGGTTGAATCAAGTCACTGAGTTTTTCCTGGTGACAAAAGTATTAAATTGACAAGTAAATCCAAGGATGCTTCAGTCCATTTTTGGAAAGTGTTGATGTGAGGGCTTTAAGGGCTGGCAGTCCTATTACAGATAGAGACCACCAGGGAATCATGGGAAAAAGAGAAGCCAAGAGAATTGTCTAGATTCAATAAGAAGCTGGGGGGGTGGGGAGTTGTATATATTTTAAGAAAAAGGCTTGCCTTCACACCAGCTCAGTTGCTTTGTTTAAAGGGACTAGAAACTTTTTCTAAGTAATTTTTTTCTGAAGCTTCATACATCTGCCAGGCCTATCACAGCTTTGATATGTCCTGCATAATCATGTCAGGCTATTCAAGAGCTAGTGAGTATCCTCCAATGAGAGCTGCTCATAGGCAAAGATGTTAACACAGATCTAGGTCAGGCTGCGGGCATCACGCCTGCAAGGTGGGAGCAGACAGAGGCTGTGGGTTGTCCTGGGTTTCTGGGTAAGCGCATGTGCTTGTGAGAACTCAGAGTGTATCCTTGCATTTCTGACAGACCTCCTTTTGGTGGGCTTAGGCATTATGAGTTTTTATTGTAATCTTTGAACACTTTGTTCATAAGTGTGTAGGACGGAGCTGTTTTGGATGGGCCTGACTCTGCTGCTCTCAGAGACGGCGAGGATGAGTCCTCTCTGTTTGTATCTACTACTCACTAGAGACTAAACACTGGTAATTTGGCTGCTGGCAGCGTTCCATGGTAGCAGCTAATAGAGCATTTGGGAAAGGTGCCAACAACAGCCAGATTGCATTAAGTGCTTAGAATACTTTTAAAGATTCGTTTTGCAATTTTGCAGACCTGAAGTCAGAAGCATCTCTACCTTCTCATTTGCAGCTTTACTTGGGTCCCAGTTGTTTATGTCTTCAGTGATTTCCTCCAAATGAGTCTCTCTCTCTCTCTCTCTCTCTCTCTCTCTCTCTCTCTAGACTCTTGCATACTAATATAAAACTTTTGTACTATTATGGAATGTAACAAGCATCTTCATGTTATTTGTTACCTTCTACTCATTTTAATGATGTAAGATCATGAAATTTGTCCATGTCAATGATAATGAACGGTTTAAAAGAAACACTAACGGAATCACAATATAGAATGCCTCTTCAATTGCATTTTTCCATAGCAATGGGGCTAGATATTTGTTCACAGGATATGAGCCTAGTCTTTATTATTTCTGATCTTTACCTAAATACTCTAAAATAAACAAGTGTGGTTCCTTATTTATAACCCAGTGGTTCTAACCTAAGAATGATTCTGTCCCCAGTTGAGTATTTTAACTTTTACAAAGAGAAGGATGCTAATTAGACCCACTAGAAAAAGGCCAGGGATGATACTAAGTGATCTAAAGCTCATAGGACAGAGTCTATGACAGAATTATGAAGTTCAGAATATCAATAGGACTGAGGTCTAAAAATTCCACTTTAAAATGTGAATTTTGATATCTTCCTGATTCTGATATCTTACTGAAAATTTCCAAGGAATATGAAGATATCTCAAGTCAGATTCTAATACTCACAGGAGTTGCATGAAAGGGCACCTTGACTTGTCTCTTGAGAGGAGAATGCATCTGTTTTCCTGGATTAATAATTGTATATGAAGATATCAGATTAAAATATATTAAAGTCATCCATTTGATTTTGCTTCATAATTTTATGATTTCAAACCAAGTCTCTAAATATAAAGAGAAAGCACAAGAATGTTAAATTTAGAAGAAACTTACCATCAGTGACCAATAAAGATAAAGAAAATTAGAATCCATGCAACTAATACATTTTTCTATTAGTGTATGACCACGGTGCCTCTTCCCTAGTGGATGTGAACCTGAAATGAAAAGTTGTTTAGATCATATTAATTAACGTCCAGCTCTATTAGATTGTACTTGAGGTTGGATTCCTTTCATTGGTGCTGATGAATATCAAATATAACAGCATCAAGCCACATTTTATTAGAAGGAACTACGTTTTATACTGAAGACAAGTTTTAATAATGACTTTTTATATTAACTCAGATAACTAAAGATAGAAAGAGAATGAATTAAATTCCAGTGAGCCATACTGCAGCATTGATTAGACTATGAAGATCATTCTGGGGTTTTTTTCCACCTTTATGATACAATTTACTCACAACTATAACTATGTACATACATACAGAGAGGAGACAGAAAGAGTGATAGGAGAGGTAGAGAGAGAGAAAGAGAGAGAGAGAGCATCTGTAATGCACTCAAATGAGTATTAGCTTCTTGTCTTACTTTTATAACCCTTTAAGTTCCATTGGGATCTGTAGACAAAGTCTGGTGAAGTTCTTCACAAAATTTTTACTCATTTTATTTTACTCATTTTCATTAGCAGAGAGCATGCAGTCGTCATTGGATTCTTAGGATTCATTACCTTAAAAAGTTGAGAAATCACCTTTAACTAGAGGCAACTCCTAAATGTTCCTCTTCCCTCATGTCCTTTTTAAATGAGACTGTATTTATCAATCTTTTAGCAGATCGTCTGTCTAGGTACCAACGGATCAAAAATTTTAAATTCTCCATTGACTCACATACTTTTTTTCTTAAAAAAAAGATTCATGTTGGTAGTTCATCCATAGAACTAAATTGAATAATTATGCAAATATGGCATGATATTATTTAACTGGACCTTTCAGAATGAAAATAACCCAGGTGTGCAGAACTCTTTGCAATCTGGAGCAGCCGTCCTCCCATATATCTGTGGAAGAATGACATCTCAGTGGTGGGGAGGAGAAAGGGGGGTAGAAACCAGCTCTGGTTGCCCTCCTGGGAAGAGTCTCCCTGTACAAGTCTGTGTGGTACAGCATAAGCATGTCCCCAGGATGTTTGTTATGGAAATCTCACTGATTAAGAATAGTTACACAGACAGAATTTATCAACTCAAATACATTAACACATTCTTTTTTTTCAGATACCAAATTTTATTTTATTTTATTTTATTTTTTAACATTTTTTATTATTATTTCCGCTCATACAAACTTAGTAGGTACACTGGTTCCCTCCCTCCCTCCTCCTCCCCCCAACCCCCCACTCCCCCTCCCCTCACCCCTCCCTCCTCATCCCCCAGTGCCTCCTTCCCCAATCCCCGGAGAATCCTTTAATGTGCATGCCAGACTCTCCTCTGGGCCCTCCTCTCCGATGACGTACAAGGACCCAGCGGCATTTCCCTGAACCCTTTCCTGTGTTCCCCTTAAGCATAGGAACACTACTGTGGCTTTCAATCCCTTGCCTCCAAGGATCTTGGTGCCTTTAGCAAATGCTAGACTTTGTGGGGTCAATAGTGTGTTGGACATTGTGTGAGCATGCAAAGTCCAATTATGATTGCTTCGGCCCTAACTTGTGTGGAGTATCTTGCATATCATTACTCTTCCCATCCTTGTGCTCTTACAATCTTTTTAGCCCTTAGCAAAGCAATAATATAGAATAATCTTGAGAATGAACAAACCACAATACAAAAGCAAACACTGTTACAGTGCTAACACATTACCTAACTCCATTCTTCTCTTTTTCTTATTTCTGTCACTACCATCTTCTTCAGTTTCCCAAGTATGTACTCTTCTGGCTACAAAATTTGCAAAATATGCCCCATCCGAGTCTCCTGGAATATAAATCAGTCTATTAACTTCTCTATTTCCTGAACCAACCATTTAACTATACGTTACTATTTGCTCCTAGGCTGCAAGACTAGACAGAATTTTACATGGAAGTGAAACTGTTGAGAATGTTATGCAGGTATCTCCAAAAGATAGTGATCCATTTGTCTTCTATTGTTTGCTGGGTAAGACCCAAACACGCAGTAGGAAATAAAAAGGGCTGGTGAAATATTTATCAAGAATGGTATTCTAAGTTACTTATAAATATTTGACAATGACAAAAAAGAAAAGTTTGCATCCAAATCCAAACTGCATTTTAGCCAAACTTACAATGGCCAAAATCAGGAAACCTTCATCTTCCTTTGTTAAATCAAGTTCTCTCTCTCTCTCTCTCTCTCTCTCTCTCTCTCTCTCTCTCTCTCTCTCTCTCTCTCTCTCTCTCTCTCTCTCTCTCTCTCATACACACACACACATGTGACACATACACATGCGCACACACACAAATAGTATCTCCATAGTTTTCTTATATCATAGACACCAGTGTGCAGGGTCTCTTTAAGTAGCAAATTTGAGCCATTCCATGGTGTGTAACAATCCTCAGTGTACTGTGTTTTACATTCCAAACATATGCTATTTTTTTGTTTGGCAGTTTTAAACAAACATTTAAAGGCATTAGAAACCATGTTTCAGCACATGATATATGTAGTCATCTCTCCTTGGTACGTATGAGGTCTTAGCATGTCCTTTTAAAACATGTTTTTCTAGATCTTAGTGCCTTTATTTTAATGATACATAAGAATGCATATTAGGGCTGAAGAGATGACTCCAGAGTTAAGACTCTGCCTTGCAAGCAGAAGGTCCTGAGTTAAGATCCCAAATCCCATGTAAAAAATGCCAGGCAGAAATGCTAAGCCCTGTACTTCTGGCCCTAGTTGGTAGAGTCTGGGAAATTCCAGAGTGAAGCAAAAAGTAGGTAGAAACAATCCAGGATGATTCCCAAAGTCACCCTTGGTCCTCCACAGGGACACACAGTGTGCTCGCTTTCTCTCTCTCTCTCTCTCTCTCTCTCTCTCTCTCTCTCTCTCTCTCTCTCTCTCTCTCGCACACACACACACACACAAACACACACAAAGAATACATATTAATATTGCTCCTCTAAGAGCATTTTTTAAATATGTACTTAGATGGAAAGGAGAGGCAAGCTTTTGCTCCCCCTTTGCCATGCTTTGAGACATCAAGGTCAGGTAGCCAGGACTGTACGCAATCTCCTTTACTCAAGGGGCTATCTTGCTGGCCACAGAGTAGTTCTTTAAATTTGGGTAACAGGTGACATTCAAATATTTTTATTTAATTGTCTACCCCATTCTTTAGAGCTCTGTGGTATAGTGCTTGGCTTAACTTTCTCATAAGTCAGCCCCCTGAGAGTCTCAAGGATTAGGAATATGCAAGAAGAACTGGATGATGACATACTATGTGACGAAGTGGGGAGATTGAATGGAAGAAACTGGTGACATTCAACTGGTTATTAATCCTGGGATATGGTCATTGTCTGAGAAATTCTGTTTTTCTTAATAATCAGAATGGTTTAGGGACTTAGTAGAAGTGCAAGTAGTTAATGTTTTCATACTAAAATCATCCTGCACAAAGCACATGAGCCTATGAGCATAAGAAATTACAGTGTTGGCAAAAGAACTTCATAGTATCAGACTTGGCATCTAATAGCAGGATGTAATATAAATCCTGGCCTGAATGGAATATTCTAGATCACCTGTGGATAGGTCATTATCAACTACATTCCTTGATAAGTTCAATCAGTTGGTTTCCAAGCCCCTAAAACTCTGGATTATGAGAATGAAATGCTTTGTACTCAAGGTTCTTTCTACTGTCATACAGAGAAATGGAGACAAACGTAGCCATTCTGCTTAATATTGTTCAGTTGGATTCTGTCCCAGTCCGACTAACTTGGATGGAACTGACTCTGTGTACTGGAAGGAACCCAGTGTGTGTTGCCGCCAAGTATGTTCCTCAGCCCTTGCCTTCATAGCCCGTTCTGCCTTCATGGTTGAATTACCTGCAGTCATCGGGTCCACACGAGGCTTCAGAGGGTCCTGCTGAATGGGTCTCACCAAAGCTCTGACAGTCAAACCTTCCACACACCATGATGTTCCTGAACCAAAAAACCTCCTTCATCCAGGAAATGTTATGCTTTAGTGTGCAGCCTGCCTCCTGAGGAGGCCCCTCCTCTAAACTCAGAAGAAACTAGTCTACAGGACACAGAATGCCTGCAGTGATTCGACTGTGCTTTCCAAAAATCCACGTAGGTTTCTTCTGTCTGGTCACCCTCGTGATGGGAGCTCTCCAACAGAGACAGAGCAGCTTGCAGCTGTTGCAGTGCAGATGGATAATTATTGTCATGTGGTCTCTGATTACCTTGGATTGAAGGCTCCAGAGAATCTCCTGTGTCTGCATATCAGCACAGCAAAAAGTACAGAGGGGCAGAGCATCCCAAAGCAGTAAAAGCTAATCATGCTCAACTCTTTCTTCTAGAAGCAGGAGCTGAGAGAATGCTTATGTAACACATACAACAAATTCAAACAAAAGTACTCCTGACCCGCTATCTCTTATGTCTTCTTCTTTTGGTCCATTGTTCTGTTACCACCTAGTTTCATGTGGGCTCCAATAAGGACTAATTGTATGGTGAACATTCAGCTGGCAAATATTCATTCTTAGACTATGAGAAGATCACTTTTTCTGCTCACATGCTGTGCATCTGAGGGCATAGATTCAGTTTCTTTTATTTCTTAGCTCACATACTATGAATCTTCAGTCATACCTTTAGTTTCCTATATTATTCCAGAATCTTGTTATCTCAGTTCAGAAACCAGAAATGACTACCTCTTTGTAAGATCCACCATGATAGATATGCTTTGGAGTGGCTTTTGATTCTTCAGAGGAAAGATACCAGGAAGCATAAACTTCCCTTAACATTAACAATATAGTGTTAGGGACACAGTAAGTATTTATTTGAAATATTCCACAAATGATAATACCACTTTTTTGGAACAATGTTGAGTTCCATTAGCAATAGCATTTAATTCCCCTGAGTCATTTATTTTAAATACTACCCAACCTCTAGGTTTTATAGGCACTAAAAATGAGAGAAAAACAGAATTTAAGCCATTTACTTTAAATGACATAGCCAGTCAGTCAGATGCTTCCAAGTCCTGCTTATTAGGACTATATGTCTTCTTGAGAAAGGTCATGAGATGCTTCTGGAAGCTTCTCTTGTTAGTAGGATGTATAACCTGCGGGGAAAAGCCCAGCAGCATGCTATTTTACTTATCGGCCTAGCTTGTCTGAAAATGTATTAAACAGATATTCCCTTCTCCTCCTCTTCCATGGCCACGAATTCCTTCAGGCCACAAATCATGAACACCATTGCTTTACAAAGTTATTCTTTTTACCACTAATAGTTCTTTGATGTCATTTTCTTTTAAAGTATCAGAGAGAGGTTTACTCTGGAGACTTCCACTTTAGTTGTCTTTGCTTTTAACTTTCTTTCCTTGTAAACTAGTCTTTGGGACTATGGGATTATCAAATGCCATCAGACATGAAGGCCAGAAGCTAAACGCAGGCACAAACCATCACTTGAGCTCCATACACAGCACATCTCTGTTGCAATTTACCCCACAGACCAGTTCTATGGAGTACACTGAGAAATACCTTTATCTCTTAATAGTTCTTTATCATTTATCAGTCTGCATTTTCCCTAGCCAGTGAATCATAATGACCTGCTCCAATCAAAATAAGTCTGCCTTGTTGTCCAAGATGATAAGGAGGCTCTTAGTGAGCTTTCCACAGGAGAGTTAATATGCTTTAGACTGTATCTCACTGTGAAAATCTGCTGCAAAAAACAACATAAGGGACCTAAGCGAGCCCAGTCCTAAGCAAGTCCTTCAGTTTGGAAAAGACACTACTGAGCCCTTGATGAGATTTTGGTTTCAACTTTCAGTACTATCTGTTCATGTGTGATAAAGCCCAAGCTCCAGAATGTGATCTTTTGAATAACAGCATTGAAGGAACATGACTGGAGGTTACTCTAGGTTAATACTGTCAAACAGGAAGAAAATTTAGGAGCTAATGTAGCGCACAAGGTTGGTGCTTCAAGACAGAGATCAGAAGTGGGTGTCAGTGTCTCACCGTGCTGATTTTCTTAATTAAATGTAGCACGGTTGCTAAAAAGAAAACCTCTCCTGTCTCCCAAATCTTTTTTTTTTTTCCCTTCTCATGACCTCATTCGGTCATCATCTATAGCATTATGTGTTAAAAATGAAGCCACACCTCAGCTCAATTTGGACCAGCAAACTCTGTAAGGATCTGTTCCTGCTTGTCACAGAGAAATACCCTTGGAAAACCGTTGAAAAAAGGTGGCTACAGTTGGCAGAGGATATATTTAAAAGCAAGCAGATGAGATGATTCATTTGGTAAAGTGCAATCCTAAGGGTCTAAGTTTGATTCTGAGAACCAATCTTTAAACAGCCAGTTTGTAGTTACATATGCATATAATTCCAGTGCTGGAGAGATGGAAACGGATCTCTAGGATTCTCTGGCCAGTCAGCCCAGTCAACTCAATGAGCTCTAAACCAGTGAGAGAGTGTATCTCCAAAGCCAGGTGACATCTTCTGAGGAATGCCACTCTGACTTCCACATGCATGCAACCACACAGACGCACAGAAATATATGTATTATATGCATGTGCACATATGTTCCCATGTGAATGCACACACACACACACACACACACACACACACACACACACGGCTCCCCATACACTATAATAACAATAACAATTAAAGCCTGTTGCCCATGCTAGTTTGTAGCCATGTCGTGGCCTTTACTGATGCCATGTCATTCTGATGGACAAGGTACACTTAGAAGTATGAAGGGCTGTACTCCTAACAGGCTCCTGTGGATTCTGGGCTTCTCAAGGCTCTGCTGGGTGCTGAAATTGCTCAGCAGTTGCAAGAACCATTTTTCTTAATCCTCTGCAATGATCAGTGGGATCCTCCTGGTGGAGCTTGTCAAAAGACAAAATGACAACAGATTTCTATAGCGAAAGGTTCATTGGTCACATGTAGAAGTCAAGCATAAGGTAACACCTCATACTATGAAGTGTAATGGGCAGAGACGTAGAGAATAGTTTTAAAGGCAAAAAATAAAAGTGACAGAGATGGCCAGAACCTGAAGCGAGAGGAGAATGGTCATTTTCATGCAAATTTGCTTTTAAAGTTTATCAGGCTGACTTAAGGAAACCAGCCTTTTTCAAAGGAAGACTGTAAATTTTTCCTTCTTTCTTTCTTTTTCTCTTTCTTTCTTTCTTTCTTTCTTTCTTTCTTTCTTTCTTTCTTTCTTTCTTTCTTTCTTTTTCTTTCTCTCTCTCTCTCTTTCTCTCTTTCTCTCTCTCCCCCTCCTTCCATCCTTCCATCTCTCTCTCTCTCTTCCTTCCTTCCTTCCTTCCTTCCTTCCTTCCTTCCTTCCTTCCTTCCTTCCTTCCTTTCTTTCTTTCTTTCTTTCTTCCTTCCTTTCTTTCTTTCCTTTCTTTCTTCTCTTCCTTCCTTCCTTTCTTTCCTTTCTTTCTTCCCTTCCTTCCTTCCTTCCTTCCTTCCTTCCTTCCTTCCTTCCTTCCTTCCTTCCTTTCTTTCTTTCTTTCGAGACTGGACTACTTTCCAGTTCAGTTTGATTGTATGGCTCTTAGCACAAGTGACTCCATTACGATTTGGTCTTCTCTCCTGGGACCTAATCCAGGATGTGAATTTAAAACAATTACCTCCAGGACTATATTTAGCAGGGTTGAAATGCAGAATAAAGTACTAATGATTATAAGAAAAGGAAAGTGTGGCACTTTCTTCTAACAGCTGGTTCAAAGAGCTTTAAAACTTTTTGTATATAGTCAGAGATGGACTAGAATCTAACATGAAATATGATGTAATTATTCGGAAAGCACTGGTGATTTCAATACACCAGGAAAGTAGTCCGGCAACCAGAGCATCACATACTTATTTGGCAACCCTGGCCTCCTCTATGACGTCCTAGAATAGACATAAAATCCAAAAGCACTTATTTTATGGTCCTAAATTATATGCAACAGAAACTATTAGATAACTTTTGTTATACCAGTAAGGTAGTTATTACATTTGTCATATTTCTCAAAATATTAGATGTATGCTGTATATTTTTGAAATGTTCTAAATCTGCTATCTCACTTGGGTTAAGAATAGTGAGGTTGGCACTCACCGTATAAACAAATGAGCGAGATTCATTCAAAGCTGTAGGTGTTTGACCACAGCAGAGATTAGTCCAGCTAGTACTGAAAATTCAGTGCTTTTTTTCCCCCTATGTCAATGAAAGTACAGACAAAAAGAATGAATGCAGGTGACTATTTAGGGCGTTGTTTCCAAACATGATTTCAGGTGATGCAGTTATTCAGACATCTCTTGCCATATTGTCCTTAACTGCCTTTAGCAGAAAGACTGGCTTTGGAGATCTGCCCTTGATGAACCAAAGACCATGTAGCAAGTTATTCGTCAGAGGATCTCTTGATATTGACTCTCATAAATCAATTGTGGCCCTAAGGTTTGAGACTATAAAGTAAATCCACAGGAATCCTAGGGCCTCTGTGGAAATTTTCATGTCCAAGGTTACCTCGCTCATAGTTTCTCACATTTAGTGACAATGTAAGATTTTAAAGTCTTGAACAAATGAAAATTTGCAATATTTGTTTAAAGTGGGAATGTGGTTTCGTACAAAGCATGTAAGCCTGTATTCAATTCTGGGTGTTCAATTTTTTATTTGTATGATGTGGTATAAATAGCTTATTGAAACCTTGGTTTCCTGATATGTAGGAAGAAATTCTAGTGACTGAATGAGTCATTTACACTTAACCTGCAAATATCTGACTGAAAGTCAGCTGTCTATACTCTTTAAGAACATCTCCTTCTAGAAACATTCTTGAGAATTAATCAACTTGATAATCAACTATGGCAACCACTTACCCATGGTCATAATATATATTATGTTCTTTGCTCATATTGCCTAAGAAATCAGGATGCTGATATTTTCTTGCTTGCAAGCATTTGCCCTGAAGCATCTATCCTAACTTAATTGGAGACTTATAAACATTAAGCTTTTTGAAGAACCAAGAAATCTTCACTGTTCTATTTTTAATTTACACTAGCTTGGATTTAAAAAAAAAAAAAAGGCTTACAACACGTCTCTTGACCATTCTGTCATCTCCGTTGTTTTCTGTCTCCTGTAAGCCAGTTGCTTGAGACTCAAGCTAGAGGTTATGCAATCCACAAAGTTTAAGTCAATCATCTTTATGTCACATGCATGAGTCTTAGACAAGCACATTTGTTTAGACGGTGCTAATTTCCATTAGCTAAGAAGGCACTGTGGTATTATTGATTTAATGAATGCTATGTTCCTTGCAATAAAGATAGATCTCAAGAAAGAAGAATGCTTTTCAGTTACGATGAATTTTATTGTAACATATTGTGAAGTGCAGTTATTTCTCCTGGGTGACTTTGAGAACTTTAGGGTCCCACAGAGGAGGCAATGTCTAGCTCAAATGTCCAGAGAAATAGAAACATAAAGGAAATGATCCAAGTGGTTTCTGGATATCACAAGGACAACGCATCCTGAGCTCCCTGTTGCTGTGTGTGCACAAGGTTGACCTACTAACATTATATCACTGATGGCAGGAAGAGCTCATGTGGCCCTGCCCTTTTATGAGTAGCAATTGATGATCAATGCTGGTGGTGAAAAGGGGACCTCTTGTTTCCCTGGTGTGGCTTTCCTATGCTGCAGCAAGTGCCAAGGCACATGCTAACGGAGAAAACTCTCTCCATACTCATTGGAACACACACACACACACACACACACACACACACACACACACACACACACATGAGACATGAAAGTCAGATGGAAACTTATTGAGAAGATTCTCAGTGGGAGAAAATGGAGAGATAAAGTAGGAAATGACAAGAATTCATTATTCGCGTGTAGGAAACTCAAAATCCTGCTCATAATGGCAGGACAAATGAGTTCTATGGAGAGCAGAAGCCAAATAATACTTCTTGCATAATTCATCACTCCATAAACGTCATCACCAAGTACCACAGGACCTGCTCAGGGCAAAGGTCCCTCTACTGGCCAGTTCTACTATCAGAAACTGTAGGGCCTCAGCAGGCAAAGAAAACGAAGTGAATTTCCATCACCCTCATCATCATTTCCCCATTAATAATTTGTCTGGCCCATCAGTCTCCTAACCCCAAGATAAGTCTCAATCGCCTTCTTGTCTGAATATTCCATTATGTTTCCTTTAGTCTATAAAGCTTCAAAGGGAAGCCCAAGTTCTACTGCTCACCCTAGTGCCAGTTACTATAAGTGAAAATGAGTTGAAGCGTAGTGTTTTTCAGAAGGATGTTAAAACCAGCCGTGGATGAGAAAGTCCATTGAACTCAGCGAAATCCCATCTGGCCTAGAGATGGTCAAAGAGGAGGAAGCATGCGCTCAGAATGCAATGGCTCAATAGTTTGTTTGCAAAGCTTTAAGCCAAGGCCTTGTGTGGGAAAAGTATCATACTAGGAGGTATGGAAGGCTATGTAATTAAAGCAAATGGTCTCACCTGGCAAGGGGCTGCCAGGCTACTGGGAGCATCATTCCCTTGCCAGGCAGTGGTTTTCTGAGTGATACTGGCCCTGGCACTGAGCTGAGGGCAGTGAACAAGCAGTCGTGGACCTCCTGTTCCTGTGGAGAAGGACCAGACATAGATAAATGGGCAAGGGTCAGCTTTGTCCATGCCACCCAGAAGCATGGGAGCAAGAGGGCTGCTGCTTTACTGGGAAAGCCCCCAAAAGGCTGTAAAGAATAAAGATTCAGGAGAGATGTGAATCATCAAAGGGAGCTGGCAAGGCGAGGACCAAGGAAATGTTTTCTTCCTGGAAGGAGAGTGAGAGACTACAGCCAGAGCCTCAGACTTCTGGATCAGGAGACATCGGAGGGAATGAGGCTGCAGAGGGCAGACAGAGACACAAAGATTTTGGGGTGAGTAGTGGTAGAGAATTTAGGGTTGAAACAATTTCTAAGGCATTTAAGGAGGAAAGAGACTTAATCTACTTAATGGTATGCATTTTTATCAATACACGTTCTTGTGTATATTTAATATATACAACATGCTTTGTTGAGATACATAGAAAATACAGAAAAATTATTCAATGTATGGTACACATGGATGGTTATTTATAGTGAAACAAGGAAATGTATCTACCAGATCACAGTTTACCTGTTTTAACATCCCCACCTTGCCCCATGACAAGAGCAAGTATAATTCGCTCATTTAGCAAAGATCTGGAGGGTAGAATGCTATTTTATTATTTACTACCCTCCTCCTGTGTGCCTGAGACTTCCAAATTTGCTCATCCTTCATATCTTTCACTGTGTTTGCTTTGTCCTGTATCTTCCAGTCTCCTCCTCCCTTTCTACACCCTTGGTAACTACTGTTTTCTCCTTTATCTCTGCATATTGGACTTTAAAAATTAATTTACATACAGGTGAAAGGGTGCCATTTTTTTTTCTCTGTGTGTTTCTTATTTTACTTGGAATAATGATCTCTTAAGTCATCTGCATTGTGGCAAACAGTAGTGGCTCTTCCTTTGTGGCTGAATAATACTCCAATGTGTATGCATTCGTTTGTCAGTAGACATGTAGGTTTTTTCTCTGTGTTGACCACTGTGAAAGATGCTTCAATGAGCATGCAGTATTTAAAAAGTGGTGACTTTATTTCCTATGGGCATACACTCCAAAGAAGGATGAATGGGACAGCAGTAATTCCATTTTTAATTTTGTTAAGGAAAATCCACATTGGTAACAATGATGTATAAAAGTTCACTTTATTCCACATTTTTGTTTATATTTACTATCTCTTTGCTATCTGTATTAGTCATTTTCTAGAGTTGCAGAATTAATCAAATGAATATGTAAATAGGGAATGTATTGAATTGGCTTACAGATATAGCCAAAGTAGTACAACGATGGCTGCCACTAGCTGTTCAGTGTAGTAGTCCAATTGGTGATAGTTGACGTTTGGAGGATTCCTTGAGAGTCTTGAGTCTAGTTGAAGACTTGGAGGGTTGGAGGGCTGTAGGTCAAAGAAACAAAGAAACTGGGTGACTGGAAGAAAGAATGATTCCTAGCCCAGCTACAAAACATCTCTTCTCTTTGGTGAGTTCCTTTTGTATGGTTCATTACTGAGAGGTTCCTATGAGATCTATGGAGGTTCCAATGAGATCTAAGGCTAGTCTTGTGTTATCCAGATAATCTCTTCAGATGGTCTCAGCTGATTTTGCTAGGTGTGGTCTTGGATCTTATTAATACCAGGTATGTCAAGTTGACACCCAGGATTAATGCTCACACTGTCTTTTTGTGCTTGTGCATGCAAGCGTGTATGTTCATACTTATGTTTGACATCAATCATCTCCTTCAATTTCTCTCCATCTTGTTTATTTGGGGTGGGAGAACTCAACTGAGCTTAGAACTCAACAACTGGCTAGATTAGCTGGACTCCAAGCCCCAGGGATCCTCCTAGGTCTGCTCTCAGCAGTGGGATTATAAATACATATTGTCATGCCTGGCTTTTTGTGTGGGTGTTGGGGACCTACATTTCGATCTTGATACATAGATCCTCACTCTATGGACTGAGTCATCTCCACAGCCCGAGTGTCCTATATTTTTAATAACAGTTATCTTGATGATATAAAGTGATTCCATAGAGTTGGATTGATTTGCATCTCTTTGATGACTATGGCCACTTTTATGAATTTGGAGAAATGACACTTCAGATCCTTTGCCCATTTTTAAATTAACTCACATACCTTCTTGCTATTAAGTTGTATACATTCTTTATAAATATTGGAATATCCATTCTTTGGAATTATGGTTTGTGGACATTTGATTGTCAGTCCACAGGTTGTTTTTGCATTTTTGAAATTTCCTAGTCTATTTGAAACTATTTTAGTGAAGGTATGTAATCTTTACAGATCACATTGCCTTCAGAATGGAGTGTGTCTTCAGGGAGTTGAAGCTGGAAATCATCAATCTCTTGAGGCTGTTACAGAGTCTAAGCAGTGGCCACGGTGACTTAACAAACCATGGGCAATGAGTGATACTGGAACAAAGTGGACATTTTTGCCCAGTAAACAGAACTTTCTTGGCTTTCCTTAAGAACGTTAAGCTAGAATGGAAGAAATCTGTGAGAAGTGGCTTCCTTGCTTCACTTCAGAAAGATACTCCCTCTCAGTTGAAGATATTCATGCCAGGAGGGTTAGCATTTCCATTCTCTTCCCTCCCATCCCATCCCAATGACTTCCCAAAACAAAGTTCCTAATGTTACAGTATGGTCTATTTTTCTGATTCAATTCAACAAGCTTTATGCCAAGTGCCTTTGCTGAATGTTGCTCTATGCTAGACAGACTGAACAGCACAGTGTAAGCATAAAGATTCAACTGAGCATCAAGGAGCTTATAATTACCCAGAATGAAGAGAAAGGTTTACTTATAATGATATGTGACTAGCATTAAAGCAAAATGAAAAGAAAAATATGAATATCCAGACACTTTTGAATGTATTTTCTCCTTTATACATAGTAAGAAACATTAATGCTTTTAGAAAGAAAAAGCTAAAACAGTGTGGCCCCCTCAACCCTGTATTATCTCATGTTCTCATTTTACCTTACAGTTCCAAAGTCTGCTGGGATGTGTTTCCAAGGGCCTTGTGAAGATGTCCCTCTTGGTTTTCACATCTATCCCTTTTGTGTCTGTAGCACTACCAATTCTCATTCCACATAGTCAGATAGATAAAGGACAGCAATGATTTCCAAGTCTGTTCTCTTACTACATCATAAATACATTCTTTGGGACACAATCACTTCAGAGCTCAGTTGTAACCTGCAAGAATAAATTAAAGCAATTATAAAATACGTGTGTAGATATCACCAAACATTCACTGTTAAAAGATCAGCGGACCAATCTTCAGGAACCAAGGAATACTGTAGAATCTGCTGGGTGAGAGAAATGTTCACTAGCCCCATCAATGGCATGAGATCTCTAAGTTGTAATATAAATCGCCATGGTAACAGGTGACCATCAGTATAATAGTGGCATGAATATCAAGGAGACAACCAACAGCTTTTTGACTGGACTTAAGACCTACTTGTCAGAATGGTACTCATTTCTGTTACTGTAAATTAGAACAAAAAAAAAGGGAAGGAAATAGATCAATAGGGAAGACGGCCAATAAACCTATAAGTAGGAATACAGGATGACAGTACATCAAGTTACTCTGTAGGTAGCTGTTGTTATACTCATAGAATGGCAGCTTACAGTGGAAAGCTTTGGGTCTGAAACTGGATGAGTGAAGGGAAATGCATGTATTAGTGGGGTAGCCTAAAAAGAAGTAACTTGATATACCATGGAGGCTTGAATTCCCCCAGGGGTAGACAAGACAGAGTGAACCCTGGGAGCCATACAAGCATTCAGGTGGAAGGGGGGGAAGAAGTGAGAGGGAATGATGAAAAGAGATGAGAGGAAGGGAGAGGATGGGAGGGAAGAGAGAGGGAGGACAGCTGGGATGAATGCTAAGTATATTCACAAAATTAGAAAAAAAAGAGAAAAAATAATAACTCATAGTATTAAATATGAAGATGACATTATCCTTGTCTTAGACAAAGAAGGAAGCAAACTAAGTGCACTGGAACCACAAGTCAGGAAAACTCTCCTTGGTGATAAGAAAAAAAGAGGTTGTGGGATAGAGCCATAGGCACCAGTTATAGTCTACATGACTATAGTGAGCAAAGCCATTAATTTAAGGGCCTTCTTCCTATATACAAACATTTACTACACACCATTATTATCTTTCAAAATGTTTTATCCATTCTTATCTGTTCTCCCAAGTTGGAAAAGGAATACAAATTGAACAAGCAAGTTGTTCATGCAGCAATGTAGTTCTAACTATTGAATTTAATGCTATCTGGACTGTTTTCCATCTGTGCAATTTGTTTTTTTCTTCCCCTCCTATCTACTGTAATTAGGTCTTGGAGCAGATGGTGCATGAACTTCTTAGTTGGCAATTTTTCTTTTGTGTATTATATAAGAACGGTTGGGGGATGGTAATGTGCATGCAAAATCATATGGGTGGAGGTCACAGGTCAATTTGTAGGATTAGATTTTTTTATCATGTGAGTTCCTGAGATTGAAATCAGATCTTCAGGATTAGCATTAAGCACCTTTATCTATCAGATAACTTGACATATTTTTGTTCAGCATTAAAAACAAAACACTTTTATTTAAAAACTTTTTTTTTTTATTTAGAAACACATACCATATATAAAGCATACTGTGTCTCCCCTTCTGTGAGTACCAGCATGTCAGGGGAAGAAGCTAAGGGGTCCAACCACAAGCAAAACTCTGGTTGTAGTCCATGTGACAGCCATCCTTACTTCCCTAGGACTCCACATATGTGAGCAGCCACCTTGTCCATCTGAAGTCAAAGTGCAATTCAGAACACAGCCATTGATTCTCCCAGAATTCTTACTTTCTTTTGGACTTAGAAAGATCATAACAATTCAAAGAAAAGGTTTCTGTGTATTTCATAGGAGGGACATAGTGGTTCTCCTACCTGGGTTTCCCAGGACAGACATGAAGAAAATAAATGTTCTTTCTTACTACTTCTAAAAAAATTTTTTTTAAACTTTTCCCCAGTGTTGTTCTCAGACTCTTGAGATGGACCCTTCTCTAATATTTTTCTTGGACAAATTAAAGAACTTATTGAAATGCAGACTAATTCATTTGGGCTTTGCTCTTAGCACTTTGCTTTTCACCACCTATGAAGGAGGGACCCACTCCTCCAGACAAGTCAGACTTACACATGGAATTACCTCAGTTCATCTGTGATCTTTTCTATCTCAGCCTCCAACAATTTGAAGCTCATTTCCTCAATACAAATGGACAACCCAAAATGAGTTCTGACACATGCAGTTCTATCTCACGGCATTTGCTGTTTGTAAGCATTAGGTTTTACATTTAAATGGGACTATTAGAGCATAGTGAGATCAAAATGGTCCCATCAAAATGTATGCTTCAAATCAGATTATTATATAATTTGTTCTCATAATAGAACCATAAATATGTGAACATGAATTTATTGATAATGCAAACCTAGGGTAGACCATGAAAATGAAGTGAAACTGAGGAATGATTATGGAATTTTACCAGTCAGATTTTATAAACTCCATTACAGTTTGAAGAAGTCATATATCTGTGTGATCGACTTAGATTATGAAAAAGATATGCTCCCTATATCCAGCATGTGTTGGCTTCATTTGTAATTATGGCTTCCGTGGATTTAAAAAATTGCCAGTTAATTTATTTGCAAAGCAAGAACCCCAAATTTCAACATGTTCAATTGTTTAAACCAGTGATTTCTGTGTTCAAAGCGGTGTCCTACTTGAAAGAGTTATAAAACTGGTAATTTTGAAGAAGGTAAATTATGCCATAAAACCTTAGGAGACCCAAATTGCTGATATATCCTCCTGAAAATTACATCCCTTGTCCTAAGGCATGCATGTGTTAGAAGCATCATTCCTTAATTTTTACACTCAGAAAAATTACATTTCCCACTCACAGTAGTTACATAGAAAGCAGAAGTAGTCTATGTGAATATTATAAATGAATTTTGTGACATGGAAGTCACTTGATGCTTTCTGAGACCATGTTAGCATTTTTATAAGTTTTCTCATGAAATAAATTTCAGTATTAAAAGTGTAACTAGTCAACGACTCAATGGAATGACAACAAGGGTTTTATTTTTCCTCTTCTTCTAACATTGGAATTTTCTTTCTTCCTCCTAAAATCTTCCAGCTGCACTTTGTGAAGTTCCCAAAATCATGATTAACCTTATTAAACCAGAGACTAAAAATCTTGGTACGGACTGACCCATGGGGACACATTATTATGATTATTTTTAAATGAAATAATAAAAGGGGCGTCTCAGAGTGGGCAGAAGTGGGACTCCTTGTCCTAATTTATTCTCTTTGTTGAAGTCACCCGAGGAGTTCATAGGAGGTGACGGAATTGGCTGTCGGAACCAAGTATTCTCAAGTGTCTTGCCTTTGTGGTTTGCCTACCTAGGTTTCCCAGTCCTTGGTTCAGCACTGATGTCCTCACCAGGATGCAGTGCTCAATAAAACTCTAGTGATATCTTCCAGTAGGGGCGGAAGTCATCTCCAAAACTTCTTTCCATATGTCCTCCCCAATGCTTACACATATGTACATGCACACACATGCAGATACACACACATGCACTAACACCACATGCGTGCACATACTTATCTGCTTTTCTCCATGGAGATTGGCTGTGATAGTTTGTGTCTCAAATTAGTCTCTGAAAAACTGGTACCATTTCTCCCAATACATTTCAGTAAGCCATATTCATATCATGATTATCTACTAGACTGTAGATACTGAAATTGTCCTTTTTGGAACAGAGAGAAGTGTTAACATAATTATTAAAAAATATCTACTATCAGTTATTCCCCCATTCTCAAGTTTATATCAGCACCCTATCGTCATTCATAACCTAACAATTCAACAAAATCCAAGAACCCCCATGAAGCAATATTGACTACAGTCCTTCTATACCTAACAAAGTGTATCCTCTTAGATCACAAGTGAAGGTAAACGAGTTCCCTAAAGCATAACTCATGATCTTTTAGAGATTTACCTTGTCTTTTGTCACTACCTCACACACACACACACACACACACACACACACACACACACACACAAGAGCCTTGAGATGATCTTCACCCTTACTGGAAGGGGCATGAAGACCCAATACTTCCTCTAAACCCCAAATTGGTTTCTGTCTTGCTAATGACCTCTCCTTAATCTAGCTGGTTACTCTGTTTTTCTATTTCCCCTAAATGCAACTTACTTTAAGCATGTGTCCACTTGATTAACATTCTGACAGTCAAAGGATAATATAGACAATACCATTTGTCACTCTAGCTACTTTCTTCTCTTTAAATTTCTACTTATGACGTACATCCAGACTGCACGCCCTTTTTATTTTTTTAAAAGAAAGAAAAAAGTTAAAGAAAATACAAAATTCATTTTCAGTTTTGGCTGTCACAAAAAGGGGAATCAATGATTTTTTAAAATATATATATATATATTGTTAAAAGCATAAAAACATTTTAAAGAACAAAACGTGTCCCCTGACTGCTCTGTCTGTGCCTCTTCAGCGTGTGCATCTGGTTGTTCATCTCTGAAATTGTGTAAAATACCTTTTTTTATTAGAGAAAAAACTTTTTATTTACTCCCTTCTTGTTTGGAAATGAAGTACTTTTATAGTATATCTATCTATCTATCTATATATATCAATGTATTTATTTTTAATTGCTAGATCTTTAGATTTGATTTTATTCAAAATGATGAGGAAAAGGTTATGAATTGTCTTCTGCAATTTTTCCCCTCTTTAAATGTGGAACAACTTCAGCTGCAGAATCCCCACATCCACATCTTTCAAATGCCCATCTGGCCAATAGCGTGCAAGATGGGTACCATAGGCAAGGGGGAGGATGTCACTTGGAGGAGAGCACTTCTATTTAGGGGAGTTGCTAGTAACCCAGTAGGTGGGCTCCCTCAGCATCCCTGCCTAGCATCACCTCTGCAGACCTCTCAGCACTCCCCCTCCCCAACTGTAGATGGGGCTGTGTGGCTGCCGATGAAGTTGTTCAACCCGAATGCATAAATCTAGTCTTTTTTTTTTCTGCTTTTAATATTTTGATCATAATAACTAGCATTATTATTTATGTACTTTGGCTATTTTGAGTAAGAAAAAAGTTTAACTGATTTCTATGATTTAAAAAATTTATAATGAAAACTGTAAATGATTTTTGGAGTAATTGCATGATGAAGAAGTTGCAGCTTAGGGCGTGTGAGATTGTCAGTGTTAGAGTTCTGTTCTTGATTTCCATAGATGGGCTTGTGTAGGCTCATTTGTTTTTGTATATTGCCCATCCCTTCCTTACAGCCAGAAGCTCTAATGCAGCTAGATCACTCCGCGCCGCCCTTACATGGACATGGCGACTCACTTACACATTCACTCCTGTCATCTTCATCTCCTGTGTAGTCCACTCATAGACACGCCCCTCCCCTCTCTGCACCCTCCCTCCCATACCCCCCCTTGCTTTAGCATCCTTAAAATTTATGTGCTGTCCTTATTCCCTTAAATTAAGAGAAAAATCTAAAATTTGTCAAAAAGACAAAAAATTAAATATATATATCTGAAAGCCTACAATGAAGAAATTCATTCCAAACTCTATAGACTCATAGATTTTTTTAAAAGGCTAATTATTAAAGTAAAAAAAAAGTTTTTTTAAAAAAATTTTCAATCATAACATCAGAATCATTTTAAATTCAAAATGGATGCCTTCCCAAATCCCCCAGAGTAAAAGAATTATCAAAGTGCAGATTTTTTTTTCTTTTCATGTTACGTGGTGTGGATGTATGTGTTGTTGACTCCCTGTACCATCCTCTGTTGTAAATTATTATATTTCAAAAATTAGACATTTTGCTCAAAAGTTTTTAAGAAATGACAACAAAAAAAAAGCAAGTTACAAGAATGTGGCAATTCTATTTGTCTGAGAGCATTCTTACACAACTTTCTTTTGTAAATTTTTCTTTCATGCCAAAAAACATGCGGGCAATTTGTTGATGTAAGTTAACTATGAATTCATATGTTATGCTTTTCTTTAATGCTTTCAATTGTTTTTTGTTTCTTTTTCTTCTTTCCCCCTAAAATAGCCTTACTATTTTTATTTGATTTTGCTTGCCTTTATATTGTGAATGCTTCACTGATCTTATTCCTTCTCTTAGTTTCCTTTTCCTATGAGGTTGATTTTATTTTCTTCTCTGTAATTTTAAATATGCTATTGAATGTTTTATTTCATTTGAGCCTATTTGCTTAATACTTGCTGCTATGTTTTATGCTGAATTGCTTCTAATCGTTAATGTAAATTCTATTCTTAGTTAGGTGATAGATGCATTGTCCTTAGGAACCAAAGTATAACTAGCCTCCTTGTTTGAGTTGCTTTTTAACCACCAGCTTTAAAGTTTTCACAATACTGACTGCACTACAAAAGGATATTAAAATGGGTTTTAACTTAGCAAGAAGCCTATATAGGCCAGAAAAAAGAATCACTGAGTTAGTTGTAAAGTGGTATCAGTGTTTATTCCATCCCTGATTTAATGCTTCAGAAAGTATTTAGAGAACTTGACCCTCGCTTTTATTTTCTTTCACCAAAGAGGAAAAAGATACTCTCAAGTGACTATAGTAGAAGGGGTTATCCAGGCTTCTCTGTCATCCTCACTACAAGCTATAAACCAATTTTATTTAAAATGAAAACATGGAGAATCTAAGTGTTTATGTTGACCCTGCTGTTCTCTGAAACTGATGATTTCTAATGTGTACAACTAGCTTCTGCAAAAACATATAATGCATACTGAGAAAGAGAAACCATGTTCATCCTCCTTCCCTTTTCTTCTTCCTCTGTCCCCTTCTCTTTCTCTCCTTTGCCTCTTCCTCTTCCTCACTTCTTCCTCCTCTTCTCTTTCTCTCTCCTTCTTCCTCTCCTCTTTTCCTCTTCTCCCTCTCATCTCTTCTCCTTCTTCTCTCTCTCCTCTGTTCTCTTCTACTTTCTCTATTCATTTTTTCCTCCCTCTCCCTGCCCTCTCTTCTCACCTCTTCTTTCTCCTTTCTATTAATACTTTTTTGCGTGTTTAATCAGGATTTAATCAGGTAAGCTTCTTAAGGAACGGAGATTGCAACAGGAAGACCCAGGATAGTTTTCATGCTTTCACTTCTATGTAGAAAACATGTTACGTACGTGCCACCATGGCCTAGAACTCTAGGATGTGATTCCAGTTCCTCAACTTTTGGGCTACTTGAGTCAGTATACCAGTTGCTCTCCTCTCTCGATGTGAAATTCCACTCAAATTCAAACAACTTAAAGGAATCAAGGGAGATTTCTTATGCTTACGGTTCCAGAGGGGAGATGCATTTCGTTACGGCAGAAGAGGCAAAGCTGGGTAACAGAAACTGGAGGCAGCTTAGGTCACCTCCATCATGGAGGCAGAGAGATACGGCTAGAACAAGCTAGTCAGGAGCTGGAGCAGGATGAGACTCGCGAGCCTTAAGGCCCAACCCCTGTGAAGTGCCTTCTCCAGCAAGGCTCCACCTCCTAAAGTTGCCATAAACTGCCCAAAACAGCAACTAGGGATTCAAACATATGAGCCTGTGGGGAAGCAACTTATATTGAAGCCATGACATCTAGGCATCTCCAGATTGGTAAGACATAGGTGCCTTCTGTTGGTATGAAAGTTTCTCATTTCATTCTGATTGTGAGCAGCAGTGTTACCTGGAACAGTCACAAAAATGTCAAACTAAGTGCTCGATAGAGGATGTTCCCAGCACAGAAGCTTTAGTGAATAGTTCTCTCTAATTTGGCTCAAGAGATTTTGTGTTGCTTGACATGTTGAATAATATTTCGGGTTGCAAACTAAGAGTTTCCTAAATGGGATGCTAATTTACTTAATTGTATTAAAAGGTTTACATATCCTGTTGAAGAAGCTATGCCTAAATCAGTTTAATAGAGGTTAATCCCTTTTTTTCAAATAAAAGACTTGCAAATGATTATAAATCTTCCCACAATGTCTGTATTTAAAATTGCCTCTAGATCCAATGTAATTTCATTCCCTACTCAGTATGAAGCCACTTCTTTAAAAAGGGCAAAAAAAGCGATCGACGATTTGAGTATTTGTAGGTCAAAAATAGTAATAGAAGTAATAAAACTAGGATTTCAGGCTTGCAGTAGACATAATGGGAAACACTTTGAAGGTGATGACTTAAGATAGTCTGTATGAGCATTATTTCCATTTGACTTGACTTTTAAGACATTAAACCAAAGTTGTGTGGCTCAGAGTCCCAGACTAAATATTAATCTTAGTTCAGTATAACAAAATACAGAGGGATTCAGCAATAAGCACATGAAAATTCTCTGTTTTGCTGTGTGTAATTCTGGCAAGCTCATGTGACATGCCTATTTGGGCCACATACACTTTGCAGCTCTCAGATTCCAACACATTCCAGTTATAGCATTTGCATCTAAAAGGGGTCCAGGGCAGGAAGTAGGTTGTACTTAGAGATTCTCATCATTTGTAAATATAAATTATACCCCTTTGAGAACTTAGAGCTTCTTGGTGCTTTCTCTCCCAAGTGTTACTGGCCATGTATGTCCAGCAAGATAGAGAACAATGTCATGGCTGTAAGCTGAGACAAGTTGTATGTGGCAAGGACTCATTGCCAATGCATTGAATATTTAAGGGAGTATCTTGAAATGACTAATTTAGTGAGATAAAGAATTCAGATCCACATAACAGAAATTCAAGCGTTTGGCACACTGTATTACTGCTCCATGACACAACAGCTCAGTTTCACCGCTTGTGTATGTTTCCAACCGCTCAGTCTCAGCTATCTCCAGAGAGGAAAAGACCAGAGCTACACTGAAACTTTCTGCTGGTCTCCTTCATTTATTTATTTATTTATTTATTTAATTTTATTTATTTATTTAAGTGACCTACTACATTCACCACTGCCAGCAACATCCTCACAGTTCAAAAGAATTCTATTAAATTTTTAATACACTGTCTTTTTCAATAGCAGCCAGACCCCTTTTTCTAGATATCAGCCCTAGAGGCATGAATTATGTATCTATAAATACACTCATAGAGCAAAAAAGCAGGCCAGCCTTCAGGGCTAAAATAGACCTTTTATATCCCCAGCAGTCTCTGTAGTTTAAAGAAAAGCACAGCCATGACAAAAAAAAAAAAAAAAAAAAAAAAGTGTATGTATTCCTGATTTCAAAATGCTAACTTTAAGAAATACAAACAGGTCTTACTTCAAACCAAGGAAAAATTCTGGGGTGTCACAGGAGATCAAGAGTTTATGTACCCGATATATTGCATCACTCGGTCTGCAGCTCTTTGTGACTTGAGCTTCATTAATTCTGTAAACACTTTTCTAAGTTCAGACACTTGGTTGATCACTGACCATATACTGCTCCACACTAGAATTCCTGAGAGATGGTGGGTCATTCTGGATTCCAGTAAAGTTGACATGAACAATTGGTTCCAGGTACCTCTCAAACACCAATGTCTGTGGGTGTTTAAGCCCTTTGTACATAGAACAGTAAGCCAGCTGTGATGGTATAGGTTGTCAGGTTGATAGGACAAAGGAATTGAGTGACCCTATGATGATGTGGAAGGTTGATATGAGGTCCATTGATAAAGAGACGCTAACACAATTGAGAGACTTAGAAATTAGTATTAGTATTATTAGAGCTTGAAAGCTGGCCAGAATATGGTAGATAATCGCACGGCAGGGGAAATCTGCAGGGCCCACAGGATAAAAGAGAGTCTCAACATCTTATGGCTTTCAGACATTGCCTAGAGGTTGCCAGGGAAGTAGGGTGGTGGAGATGGGGGCTGTCAAGACACCAACTCCTGAGCTGGAGAGATGGCTCAGGGGTTAAGACTCTGCCTCTCAAACAGAAGGACCTGATTTTTGGATCTCAGGTCTTACATAAAAAATGCCAGGAGGAAATGGCGAAGACCTACACTTCAGGCCCGATGGGTGGAGTCTAGGAAATCCTAGAGTGGAACAAAAAAAAAAAAGGAAGTAGCAGCAATCCAGGATGATTACTAAAGTCACCCTTAGTCTTCCACTGGGAAACAGAGTGCCTTCTGATACACACACACACACACACACACACACACACACACTAAATATAGTTAAAAAAAAAAAACAAAAAACATCTCCCAAGGTCATTAGGGAAGGTGGGAAGGTCAGGAGTCTAGGAATTAAATGGGAGTGGCTGATTGATGGTTTCAGTTCTGAAAATTGCCACCTCTCAGGCAAAATGGCTTTGATAGGGTTAGCGGGTTAGCATAAGTGTTTCCTTCTGACTACTGAGAAAGTTGAGGCTAGAGGCGCACTTAAACCCAGGAGATTAAGTTTCGTTTGGGCAACATATCCAGATACCTTTTCCAAAACAGAATAAATAGACACAACATTTGCATTGAACCTTCGTATGTCTTCCTTAGTCTTCACATCTTCGGTAGATTCATTACAGTAGTGTTGCGGGTTTCTTGTGTTCAGAATCCAGGATTGAAACCAGAACACATGTAGAGGATTTTGGGTAGAGTTTATTAGAGGAGAGAAAGAAAGGAACTCATGGACTCCACATTTGGAGTGCCATGAGGGCCAAGGGCCAAAGATGGCTGCCAAAGTCAGGAATATTTATGCCTTTAGGTAAGCGTGGGAAAAATGTGTTTTCCTCATTGGTTAACCATATTGGGGTCCAACCCAGTTGATCTTGGGCCAACCTCCAGGTTAGAGGGAAGTTAGAAGAAGGGTGTATTCCTTCAGGGTAATCCCAGCAGTGCGGGATGACCTTCCAAGACTTTCAGAGACCATCTTAGCATGGCTGCTCTAAACCTCTCAGTAGCAAATACAATGTATGTGCCAGGCAAAAATATAGTTGTTAGACTCCATTTTAGGGAATAATGATAAAAAACAAAAAACTCTGGACATCTGTCAGACACATTTTTAAACATTTTCTCATCCATAGTCCCTTGATCCCTTGGATGTGGAGCCAGAGAGGGCTGAGCATGTGGTGCAATTGCCTCAAGTGAATTGCATAGGAAAACTGAAGTTGCAGTACCATGATTCATTAGTTTTCATGTCTCCACTTATCTGAAAGCTTCCACCTAGTTGCTGTACTTCTTATTTGTCCTGCTGGTCCTTACATGCCACCCAATGTCATTTAAAACTCCAGGCTGGCTTCTCATTCCTGGAAATACCGGACAAGGAGAATTCTAAAAATTTTCCCAATCTCAGTGAGTAAAGCTCGAGCGAGGCCATCATTTATCTTTTTTTTTTTTTTTTTTTTCAAATCACAGCCATTAATTCCCTTTGGAGTGCGTCAGCCTTTTAGAAAGTACAAATTAGCAAGTTTTACAGCCATTGCTCTGCCTGTATCTTTGTAAAAGGGGTGGGTTTTACTTTGTTTCCAAACACAAAACAGATGCTTGCCTAGCTGCTAAAGGAGAACAGGAGCAAAGGGAAGTGGAGTGATTCAACCACAAAGTGAACAGCTTGTGCATTTGCAGATTTTTAAACAAGGGAAGACACTGTGAAGTCTTTTGCTTTTGAAAACCAAAAACAAACAAAAACCAGCAAAAGAAATGTAATAATAAATATACCCCTCCAGAAAAGAATAGAAGAAGCAACTGTAAGTCTCCAGTTGGATGTTACAGATGGGCTCCTAAGGGTGGAAAGGTGCAGCTCTCTAGAGTCACAAACATAATGACCTTCATCTCATCATCTCAGGGAAAACGGCTTCTTCCACCCAACAGTTTATATTTATATGTAGATGAGTGTCCAGTCTCAGTTATTCTGTCCTTTAAGCCCGTTAATTGCTTATGTTATTTGGGTTCTGTTTTATTGTGGGCACACACGTGCACCTGCATGCTGAACCCTGCCTCCACTTAAACTGGATTGGAAGAAATCCCTTCTTGGACTGTATATGCAGTAAAATCATTCCTGAAAATTCCCCCAAGGAGTCTTTCGGCAGAGGACACGGGCCTGCTCTCTCTCTAGGGCTGCTTGTTTTCACCCAGACTCTGCCCCGACTGTGCTGCGTGGTGGTGAGAGAATGGTTTCATTAGGGAGTAAGTAACCAGTTTGGAAAGGTCCTTCAAGGTCATCCACCACTGCTGGAATTAGCCTATAGGAGCCACCCTGACAGTCTTCAGGTATTGGCTCAAATCCCTCATAAATCTAAGATCTCCAACTTCTCCCAACCCTCTGTTTATCTAAACTTATGCAGATAAGTTCCTCAAATGCAGAAAGATATGGCCAGGGCGACTCCACCTGTATTATCCAATGCAGATAAGTTAAATTCCTCAAAGGAAACAACTCAGCTATGAGCTGACTGAGCTGGGCCCCTAATGTGAACAGACCAATCAGATACAGGGAACGAAAAGTCCCAATCAGTTTTGCAGAAAGTAGAACTAACCAATAAGAAAAAAAAATTTTACTTTTTCAGGGCTTGTCTAAGTTCGTAAATCCCCTGACCCTGCCAGTCATTTTTCGGCTCCCTTGCCTCTCACAGACTCCATATTTGTGAGTTCCTTTCTTTTTTCCTCCTAATAAACTCTGCCCTAATCCTCTACACATGTTCTAGTTTCAGTCTTAGACTCTGTAACACAAGAATCTGGACATAAAACCTCACAAGAGTAGTAAGCTCCTTGTAGCAATACCGCCCTACCTCCCCCACATACCCACCACAAGAAGAATAAGAAAAATAATTTGTTCAGGATTAGTTTTAGGACTAGGTTACCTTTAGGGAACTGCATTCCACATCCCATTTATAAAAACTAGCAAAAGTGTGTGAATTATGCATTAACTAAGTCTTGAGGTATATGAATTATATATGTTCACATTGTAAAAAAATAGTCTTGCTAGTCCAGTAAAGCAAGTGCAAAGCTCTGGCAAATCTGCAAATAATCAGTTTACTCAATTGTTTCAGGCTCTGAACACTAGACTAGAAGCTTAAGTTTATAATATGGCCCACTGGGCATCTACAGATTCTTCAGAAAGGTTCTGGTCTTCCTTTCTTGCATACAATAAAACTCTGATTTGGGCTAGAACAATTGGTAAAATTCTGGATTGCCCTTTCCCTTTCAGATGATTCTGCTATTTACCTCATCATCTTTGTGGCCAGCTCAGTTTCTGTCTGTAAAAATGCAATGTTATTGGCTGGACATGGAGGTAGCCAAAGTCTTCCACATTACTGTTTTGCTCTGGAGTTTCCCAGGATCTGCCTTTCAGGCCTGGAATTATAAGCCACTTCCATATCCGCCAAGCATTGTTATGTATGTTTTGGAGATCCAAACTCAGGACCTTTTGCTTGTGAGGTATAAAGACTTTAACTCCTGAACTATCTCTCCAGTCTTCAAAGGACTATTTCCGAGATGGGTTTAATGACCTTTTGAGGGATGCTATTGGTAATTAATTATTTGACTGATATGGGATAAACTATGTTATAACATATATTTAAAAAAATCAATAAAGAGTCCTTCAACAGCATCATATTAACATTTCAAATTTCCTTACTGGTTAGTAAAAGGTCAGTCCTGGTAGACATTTTGCTTTAAGTTATCATTGAAAAACATTTTTCTGAACTAAATTCAGCAAAGGAACATGGGCTAGGACTTTTTGAGAATATTCTGCTAGTTGAAAATCAACACTGTGAAGTCACAAAACAACCCTTGAGGGCTGGAGAGATGGCTCAAGGGTTAAGATTCTGCCTCACAAGCAAAAGGTCCTGAGTTCAGATCCTGGGTCCCACAGAAAAACACCAGGCAGAAATGATGGGGCAAATTGCACTTCTGGCTCTGGTGGGAGGAGCTGGAAAATCCCAGAGCTAAACAAAAAGGAGGTAGAAGCAATCCAGGATGATTCCTAAAGTCACCCTTGATCCTCCACAGGGACACATAGTGCCTTCTGATACACATACACACTCCACCACCACCACGATGCTTTAGCTGACACAGGCGCATAATCTTTGCACTGACATTTCAGTATGCAGCTTCCCTTGCAGAATATCTGCTGTGCCCATGATTTGCAAGGCACAAGGTTTTAATGACCTGTTCTGAACTCTCTTTCCTGACTGTCTATATATTTATATATGCCATAATGAAGTTCTCTGAGTAAGCCAGTATGCTTTCCCTTCTTTAGGAAAGAATCATTGATTTCCAGACTCGCTTTGCCAAGTCAACATTTGTGAAATTGGAAGTTTCCAGCGAGTCATGGATCTCTAGGCTGGGTATTTCTAAATTTGAGCTTCTGGCTCAGCATATATTGCCTTTAGCATACATACATAAGCACATATACTAACGCAAGACAAGTGAACCTTCAAAGAGTGAAGTCATGTTCTGGAAAAGCATAGTCAAATTGTGCTTATCAGATTTTTAACCTGTCTAAGCCTTGGTTACTTTGCTTAAGGCCAAGGAGGACAGACAAGAGGTGAGGAGAGTTTTATATGTTCCTTGATTTTGACGTCTTAAACATGGAGAAGATGACACTTTTATTCTCATGACAGCAAGTTGGTAGAAACCCAGGATGACAATAAAGAAATGTTACGTGCATGTTAATAACTTGGTAAATTAAGTTTATGATGTTTGTGTACACATCCCTATACCACTTTTGATAGTATTTCTGAGAACATAGTTAAGCGTTATCATCTCACAAGCAAGTCCTGGAAATGACATTGTTTGAATTCTACTAAAATGACTACTTGAGAGTATCTTTTAAATCTAAGTCCCAAGTTTGGGTGGCCAGAGGCATGGTCTCTAAACAAGCTAGAATGGTCGATCCTTATGCAGATCCCCATATGAAGTCATAGTCTCAGGGCCCTAACCTAACTCTGCATTCATCAAGAGAGACTGTGAATTGTGCTTGCACCTGTACTAATTGTGTTTTTTTCTTTTTCTTTTTCATCCCAGGAGGTGAATTAGTTATCCCTCTTCTTGTAGAAGACCCTTTAGCTGCCCCTCCTATTGCTTCTCGTGTACCTTCCATTACACTCCCCCCTACCTTCCACCCCCTCCTCACCATTATTGAGACCACCAAAGATTCCCTGTCCATGACCTCTGAGGCGGGGTTACCTTGCTTGTCGGACCAAGGCAGCGATGGTTGTGATGGTGATGGCTTGGTGATATCTGGGTATGGCTCAGGGGAAACCTTTGACTCTAACCTGCCCCCTACTGATGATGAAGATTTTTACACCACCTTCTCCTTGGTAACAGATAACAGTCTTTCCACTTCAATCTTCGAAGGGGGCTACAAAGCTCATGCGCCCAAGTGGGAATCCAAGGACTTTAGACCTAACAAAGTCTCGGAAACTAGTAGGACTACTACCACATCTTTGTCCCCTGAGCTGATCCGCTTCACCGCTTCCTCCTCGTCTGGGATGGTGCCCAAATTGCCAGCTGGCAAAATGAATAACCGTGATCTCAAACCCCAGCCTGAAATAGTCTTGCTTCCGTTGCCCACTGCCTATGAGCTAGACAGCACCAAACTGAAGAACCCACTAATTACTTCCCCCATGTTCCGTAATGTGCCCACAGCAAACCCCACGGAGCCGGGAATCAGACGGGTTCCGGGGGCCTCAGAGGTGATCCGGGAGTCCAGCAGTACAACAGGGATGGTCGTCGGCATTGTGGCTGCTGCCGCCCTCTGCATCTTGATTCTCCTGTATGCCATGTACAAGTACAGGAACAGGGACGAGGGGTCCTATCAAGTGGACGAGACGCGGAACTACATCAGCAACTCGGCCCAGAGCAATGGCACGCTCCTGAAGGAGAAGCAGGCCAGCTCCAAGAGCGGCCACAAGAAGCAGAAAAACAAGGACAAAGAGTATTATGTGTAAACATAGCCCTGATCACACGCGAATCGCTAACAGCATCATTTATACGTGCATACCTGAGTACTTTTGATCATGAGATTTAACAGGTGTCAGAAGCGTTCTAACTGTGATGGGGTGTGTACCTTAACTATGGTGGGGAAAACCATTCTTAAAGGACACACACACACACACACACACACACACACACACACACACACACACAATGTATCTCCCTGTGAAGTTCAACCATGCTGCGACATGGCAGTCATGATACTGAGACAGGGAATCGTTCTCTCCCTGCTGTATGGTAACTCACCGTAAGGACCCTGGAGCAAGTCAACCGGTTCTGCCAAGTTCATGGACTTGGAAACTTCTATCTCTCCAGGACATTTTCTGCAAAAGGGTAGAAGACTTTGGCTTACTTGTTCCATAACTCCAAGTGAGTCTGTAATGATGTTTGTGACGCTTGACTGTAACAATGTTTTTTTTTTTTTGGTTTAATTATGTAAAAAAAAAAAAAAAAAAAAAAAAAGAAAAGAAAAATGTTTAAAAAAATACAAAAACAAAGCAAAACAAACAAACAAACAAACAAACAAACAAACAAACCTTATCTGGTTCTGGCCAGTGTGCGTTGTAACTTTTCAAGATCTGAGGGGAAAATGGCTTTTGGGTTTTTGTTTATTTTTTTGACAATGACTGGACATAAGAGAAAAAAAATATATACTCAGAAATATGAGAGACTCCTGCCATATGAACTCAAAGCTACCATGGCATTCCCTCCACATACCAGGTTGTGGTGTCTCTAGAATCTGTTATTTGTTTCCTAAGATGCTCGATGAACACATAGCAAAACCCATGTAATGAATGATGTGGATCAAAAAGCTGGTGGGTCCCCAAGATCTAATTTCAGTATTTACCACCTAAACCTTGAGCAGATGGGTTTCGGGGCTGGTTTTATCAAAGCTATTGGTTTTTCTTAATAGATACTGTTCCTGTCCATTAACTCAAATTGTGTGAAACTGGGAAAGAGCCCCACAAATTAAAACAGAGCCTTTCCTAAGGAAGGGAAGGGGGCGGGCCAGATCTGTAACTGATTTGAAATGCATGTGAATGAAAAAAAAAAAAAAAAAAGAAAAGAAAAGACAATACTAGCATCTGTTAACAACTGAAAGAAACACCAACTTACGATGGAACCCCAAAAGGTCACACAAGCCAGGTCAAGACAGAATGTGAAATACACAGTTCTTTACCCGACCCCCTGCCCTGCAACATGACAGTGGTTCTCATCGTGGTTTAACTTTGTAGCCTGACATGAATAACTCTATCTTTCCATTTGCTCACGTCTCCCTTCACCCATCTTTTATAAAAAAAACAAATAAATAAATGAATAAAGCTGCTGTGACACACACAAAATGGAATTTAATAGTATAATATATATAAATAAATATATATACAGATATATTTATCATGGTATGTTTGATGGGATGACTGACACAGAAATCTGTTAAGGTCTTGAAGTGGAATGAGAATGTTATTTTAAAAGAAAAATAACAAAACAACAAAAAAGCAAACCTTAAAATGTGAAGAAAGTGTGAGTTTTTGTTTTGTCACAGTGAAACTGTGTCAAAGATAATTTAAACAAAAAAAAACTTCTCAGATTTTGTTTACATATTTTACTACATTTTTGCTGGTATAGCTCCTTTGTCACCTATGTACACACCACTTTGAGAACTGTTATTTCCTTTCTCTTTGTTTATTTCAGTTTGTTTGGCTTGTATTCTGGTTGTCTTCTTTTTTGTCTTCTTTTTGTAAAGAGGAAATAATGTACAGAATAATAATAAACTGGTTTTGTGGCCACAGCTACTAAAAGAGCGAGAAGACAAAGCAAGACAGAAATTCACACAGAAATCAAGCGTGTCCACTGAAGGCTCAGATATATACAATTTCTTTTGTACAGATGAAAACCAATCAGCTGTTTAGATTTAGAAATCTACTCTTGCTGGTCTTTGTAAGTTGCATGAATATTTGACTTTGCAAAAACTATCTTAAAGACATGGGGCAAAGGCGCAATCTGAACAATGGTAGCCTTTACTAATGTGTATGGAAAGAGTGTTCCTCCTTATCCGATATTTCAAAGTGTTAAGAGGTCGACAATTAATTTATTTATTTTTGGTTGTCATTAAAAAGACAGGACTATGAAAAGATATTAAAGCACGATTTTAGATAAATGGCCCAGCCTATAAGAAGTTGATTATATCTCGATGTTTGTGAAAGATTGCTGTTCTTGGAGTCTTGAGGTCTTGTGAACTGATTTCCTGCTTTCATTCTTTACAATTTTTTTTTATTTGAGTAAAAACACATTTGTTACATTCCTTTTAGTGTAAGCTTCTATTGGGACAATTTTATGGGAACATGTGCATTCTCTACGTGAGCTTTTATCATATTTCTGTTGTTTTCTTAGCAGACCCTAAAAGAATTTATTTCATAACGTTGTGATGTTACTGCTTTTATTTTCCTTTTCTCTTTTATTTTATATTTGCATTTTCGTTCAAGGATATGCTTAGCAATAAAATGTTCTTCCCAAAACCTTGTATTATGATGTGATTTTATTGTCTTAACAGTTGGGAAAAAGTTCTTGCATTACATTGAAATATATCATATTTTACTAAAAGCCCAGAAACCTACTAGTACTTTCATATGACACAAAGTGTTCTGACCAGTTACTGATTACATAGCTATCAAAATGACATACTCATGATCTTCTGTAAATGAGGCAATCCTGTTCAGATGGCAAGGACAGAGTAACCAGAAGGAAAGTGGTGTTCCGGAAAAGGTAAGACAGTAGAAACAGTGTATTCTGGGAAAAGATTACTGAATACTGTTACTCAAAGTGTTTGGTTCCTTTAAGCATTTTCTATAAATCAAAAGACATCAAACATCATTCTGGAATTATGTTCAGTTATGGATGTAAACACAGAAAGCTTTAGATATTTTTCTGCCAAGCAACTCACCACCCGCTAAAACAATAACAACCAAAAAACACTGGATCCAGGTTGGTGAGACAGAACAGTGGGTGAGGAGCCTGTTCACCAAGTTGAGGTCAAGGTCCATTGAGTCTTTTGATAATTTGGAAGCTTATTTTGAACACTATGGGCTCCAGATCACCTGTAAGTGATTGTTGCTTTGTTTCATTGAAGATAGGAAATGACATTTGGGGGTTTAATTATTGTTATGTTTTGCATAAGCACTCTTTGTTAAGTTAGGGTTTGATCTTTCTCTGGAAATAATAGATTTGCAATCTTTGTTATATTGAGATCAGGTTGATGATTAGTATGTTTATTATACATGTACTAGATAATTTGTGTAACATAATGCCATAGTTAGATACAAGTATTCACTTAAAGATTGAGGGTTCAAGCTCTGCTAATTTGTAAAGAATCAGTTGTAAAGAATCAGCAAGCCTGCAGGAGGATTGCCTGCTTGATGGGGAGGCTCAACCTATGGTTTGGTAAGGCCAGTTCCTGGATAAGTAAATAAGACGGAAGGACCTTTGTTGATGAAGCTGGCATTCTTTTGCATATTTGGCCAACCATGCTTGTCTAGCAAGTAAGGATTTTCTCTCACTCTTTATGGACTGGTGAATGTGGTGTGGCCAGTTCCCTTAGCTTCTGGTGTTGGAATGAGCTCTTTTGCCAGTCTAGACAAGGAACTGTATGCCAAAAATAAAATTCCTTAAGCTGTTTGGTAGTGAATGTATCAGCAACAATGCAGAGCAACTGCAACACTTAGATTGAAGATGTCAGTGAATTTAAAATCTAGTAAGGATGTTCAGTTTTCGACCACCATGTATACAAGTAGGTTGGGCAAAAAGTACAAACTAAATTCTTGGAGGATTAATTAGAAAGTACTTCAGGGAGCTGTGGCATACTAGGAAAGCCTTGAAGAAATGACAGGTAGAGATAAGGGTCGTGGGCTTTTGAAAGAAAACATTAACAAAAACTCAAATCCATTATTTCAAGGGATCACAGAGTGTAGAACTCTGGTTTTGGAATCCTGTCAATTAACAGGAAAAAAAAGAATCAGAAAACATTTAGAGAAGCTCTAAAGACCAATGGTCAGTGTGTCATTGAGTAGAAAGGACATGTGTGATTGAGTAGAAAGGACGTGTGTGAGGAAGGTAATGATAATCCCCAGTAAATGGGAAGGTGAATGTGGGGGGAGGGATAGAAGTTCCAGAGACACAGTTTCCTTTGAAGAAAAGGGAGACTAAGGTGATATTCTGACACACACATAGACACGAGGAAGGAAATAACTACCAAAGCTGACATAGCATTTCTGACAAAGTACAGAAATGTTTAAGGTTTTGAACTGAGAGAGATATAGCCATGTGGGAGTTTAGCTTGGAACATATGGAAGTCAGCCGATGATCCGTGGGAAGTCAGCTAATGACCTGGATTCTAAGTCTAAGTAATGGGTCATCTGGCATTCTGTAGCATTAACAGTGGATTTTAATTAGGGTATTTAGTTCTTTTTCCCTCGTATCATGAGATACAAGGGGAATTTTCCTAATTTTATATACTACAAAGAAAACTATAGACTTAAAGAGCTCAAAAGACCCCCCTAAGGTCATGTAGGTAGTAAGTAGCAGAATCACAGTGGAAAATCTAATCTTGTGGCTCCTAATTTAGAACCCCTTCAGTTACATAATGCTCTCTCTGGAGAAGCAGGTCATTTTCTATTTTCTCCAGGAACATTGGAAATGGAGCCAAGGAAGCAGGATGATAGGATGCTACTTTCATTCATCTACTCAAGATGCTGTAACACAATGCCCTAAGCTGCGTGGCTAAAACAGCAGGAGGTTCTTGCAATTCTGGAGGCTGAAAGTACTACAGCAAGATCGCCAAGATTCAAATTCTGACGATGGCCAGCCCTCCTGACTTGCAGAGAGTCTGTTCCTTGCTTTGTGTTCATATGGGCTTTAGAAACATATACCTTACTGTCTTACAGGCCACTAATATTATTGGATAGAGCCTCACCCTCATGAACTCCTGAACACTCGGTTTCCAAATGTAGTCACATTTGGGATCAAAATTTGTAGCAAAGATTTTGGTATGAGACATAGATTTGCCTATAGAAAATAAGGTCGAGTTTTAGAAATTCATGGGGGCGAAAATCTCAAAGGCCTAAAGGAAGCCAAGGGATTCAGAAGCAACTCTGTTATTGTTGAAGTGATAACATGGATTAGCTAAAAGAGCAAATAAATGCACAGCAGATTAAAATCACAGGGAAAGCTAGGATATTATGTGTAGGGGAAAGGATGGAGCCATGTAAGAATGAAGGCATAGAAAGCGAGAGTAGACAAAGAAACCTATAGATCAATCATAGAGATGCACTAAATGAATAGCCTGAGTTTCAGGAGGTCTTGATTTATTTTTTAAGTGCTGAGGGAGTAGGTGCTAGAGTCAGAATGGCAGCTGGCATTCTGCTGCTCTGCCTTCTACCGACTGATTTACCCAGCCCAGGTCAAACTCTAGTCTTCATGCCTATAATTACTAGTACCTATCTTGCAGGTGTGTTGGGACAGTTGGAATGAAACTCTGCAAATGAGAAGTGCTTGGCATATGCCTGGCATATAATAAATCTTAATGAATATTGTATATTAGTCCTGTTAGGTGTTGTTACTGGACTCAGGAAGAATCAGAATTGGCTGCCTCTGCTGTGTCAGGTCAATGCCTAAAAGTCCAATCGAAAGTTGAGGAGTTGCCCAATCACATTGGGACACTTTCATAACCTCTTTATTTGCCAAGAAAATAGGCAAGTCAGTGGTTTCCCATTGGTTAACTGCTACTAGCTTTTCCCTTCTATGCACTTGCTTAGATAGGGGCGAAGAGGAAAAGAGAGGTGGTGGCTTTCCATCCCTTGTACGTTTTTCAGCTCTCTCTCTACGTTCATCAATCCTGAGACAGCTGGTCAGACACTCAAAGATAGGATGCCTCTAGCAGCCATGTGTTCTGTATATTATTTGGACTTCGATGTAATTAAACTTCTTATTATGAACAGTTTCAAAGATCTCCCCCCTCCCCAGATAAAGGGATGAGCAGATCAAGCCACATTTATCTATCATCAAAGAATCCATTTATATTTTAATATTCTTGTTTTATCTCATTCATCTCCCAGTGAAAGGTTATCTTTTAAAGCCACATGTTGGTGAGAGAACAAAAGGGAACATTCAGCAAACAGGGTTTGGACTGTGTACCTTTGTCTTACGCACTTGTGTTTCTGGCTCTGTAAACCTAGCGCTCTTTCTGATGGACAATTAATGGCTTGATTCCATTTCTTTATTCAGTGACAAGGTAAAAGATGAGATTAACTGCTAAATACACTCTTCTTCACCATCATTTTAATGAGATAGCCTGGAACCTGCTAGGATTGTTTAGTTGATGTGTCTTTTAATTTAAGTACGCTCAATCGCCTTTTCTAATGAATGAAATGCGGCCTACAGATTATGTAGAGCTGCTGAAATTTGTAAGACATGGTAGAACAGAATCGATGTGCTTCTTTCAAAGAAGTAGCTAAAGACAATGATTAATTTATACACATAGAAGCTAATATACACTTCTACCTTCAGAAACAGAATAACCCATCTACTAAAGTACTTCGACAGTTAAATTCATGAATTCACAATAGGCAGTATTACACTGGATTTACATAAATCTGCATAGGAGAAATGTTCACTAAACACATTTTCAAATCTTTTTTTTTAAACCAATGTTCCACTCTGTTGACATTGGTGTTTTTGGTTTTATTCTTTTCTCTCATTTGACATTGAAGTTTTTCAATCTGGAATTTCACTAAGGGTATTACAAAGAAAGCACCAGACAGAAAATTTTTGATTTTTAATACATGACAGGACATTCTTCTTCCTCATGGCTAAGGTAAGTGTGGGGGACAAAGCATGAATGGAGCCACTACAAGCTTGGGATACTTGGTTCTGCGAAGACAATGGAGCAAATAATAGTTGGTTTCAACAGGTTAGTAACTTTTCAATCCCTGCCCTCTTCTTAGTTGTTTGATTTTTTTTTTAGAAATTGTATTTCATTTTAATTTGAACTTAAAACTTTTTGGAAGTCCAGAAGAGCACATCTAGGCATTCTTAAAACAAAGAATGCTTAATTATTAAAATTATTTTTAAAATTCTTGATTAATTCATTTGAGGAAAGAACAGTTGGGAGACACGTGGAAAGAAGACTGAAGTGGAAGTGCCACTAGACCTCAAAGAGCTCAGTCTTCTGGGGGACTTTAGTGTAGTTTTCAGTGTCCAAACAGCACGTGGGACAACATGTCTTTGTGAGTACACGGGCTTTTGAAGACAGATTTGGGCTGACATCAAACCTGAAATGAGATGGTGCAATGAGAGTTCATCCTAGTGATCCAAAGAGTTGGCCCAGGGGAGGAGAGCAAGTGGGAGGAGCCCCCAAGCTCCCATGATATGTTTGTTCAGAAGGTGGGCCCAAAGTAAAACATCTAAATAATGAGATCTCTCTGCTTTCTGCTCCTCTCCATTCTCCTATCCATTGTTTCTCTCTTTCTCTCTCTCTCTCATTCTCATTCTCTCTCTCTCTATCTCTCCTTCATTTCAGAATAAGCTCTGAATTCACACACACACTCACACCTTAGACTTCTTTTGCCTAAAAGATAAATTATAGTCATTCTTGTATTGCAAAAAGCTGTAAAATGTACTAGGCAATTCTTCTAGAATATTTGTATTTTTTTTCTGCTTCTTTTACGTGTTAAACTTCTAAGATGGCTCAGCAGGTAGAAGTGCCTTTCCATAAACTTAGCCCCCAAGCTTGGTCCCTTGAACTCACATAAAGAAAGGGGAGAACTGACTTTGAAAGCTGTCCTTTGATCTCCACACATATTCCATGGCATGCTCATGTTCTCTCTCTCTCTCAAAGAAAAATAAATGTCAATACAGATATCAATATCTATATGTCTCTATCTATCTATCTATCTATCTATCTATCTATCTATCTATCTATCTATCCATACATATACATTTACTTCTTCAAAGTAAATACCACATCTCTGAAATATATTTGGAGAGTCCAAGTGCCCTGCCTTCTTTTACATTTTAAACTTTTAAGATAGCTCAGCAGGTAGAGACCCCTTTCCACAAATTTACCCTCCCCCCAAGCTTGGTCCTTGGAACTCACATAATGAATGGTGAGAGCTGCCAAGGTGACTCCCTCCCTTGACTTCCTTACATGGCAGAGGGCCAAATACAACTTGATGACCCAGATAGGCATCCAGGCTGTTGCTTTCACAGATGGACAGTGGTAGCTGGAAAGCATCTTTTCCGAAGGACGCCAGACCTAGGTAAATTAATGGGCTTTAACAAAGACCAGACAAAGAAAGAAAGAACCATTGCCCAATTAGGATCAGAGTTAATGCAGAATCAACCATATATTGAAGTGAGACTTGGGCATTCCTAAATCACAGTCTCACCAGAAAGCTCTTTGTGTGGTCTCCAGCTAAGAGAAGTCCTATACTCAGTCCTATATCTGGCCTGTTATCCTGAAAACTGACATAGCATTATAAACTCATCTGCCTTGTGGAATGTTTAACATAATATTTGCATAGAACTTGGACATAAAACACTCTCTCCTTCTATCCAAATAAACACAAGTCCATCACATGGATGGAACTCAGGTGGGTCTCCAGGATCTTCTGTAGGAAGGTCTCATGACCTGGATGGTGGAGACTCAGCATTGTTGACACAGGCAAGCAGAAGCTGAATAACACAGAAAGGGTTGTTTCTTCTTATGCCACCTCAAGGATGTTTTGGTTTTCAATTTTTCTCAAAAGCAGATACACAGTAAACGTTGGAATGTGAGTTTTATGCTAAATACATTTTGGTTTCAGAGCAGTTATCTCAGGCTGCCAGAATAGCCCTAAGGATTAAGATGGTTTATTGGGATCAAATGCCTAGGAGATTTATTAGAGTGCCAGCTGTTTACTTGTTCCCATTAAAATGCCAATTATGCATATTTCCTTGCCCCTCTCCCACCTCCTTTTTCTCTCCTCTGTAACCCACATCCCAGGATTTCACTTTCTACTCTCAGATGTAACTACTTATACTTTGAAACCTTGTTCAAAGTGGCTCCTTGAAAGTTTTCTGGCACTGTAGTCCCCCAGGAGTGACAGTGACCGAGATGTCACTCATTTAGATTTGGAGAATATGGAGTCCCATTTCACAACAGAGACCTGCAGAAATGGTATTTACTTAACTACTCAAAGGATCACAAGAACGCTGGCAATCATTCTGTGTAATACAGAGCCAGGTAAAGGCAAAACTAATTTTCTGCCAAGCATATGTTTATTTGGATAGAAGGAGAGAGTGTTTTATGTCCAAGTTCTATGCAAATATTATGTTAAACATTCCACAAGGCAGATGAGTTTATAATGCTATGTCAGTTTTCAGGATAACAGGCCAGATGAGAAAATATATTCATTTATAAAAGAAAGCCCAGCCTAGAGGTAATGATGATACATACATGTATTATGTATGTATATATGTATGTGTGTGTGTGTATATACACATACATACATACATATATATATATATATATATTTAATCCATTTATGGGAGAAATGATTCTGCGTAAGTTGTGGTAGGCCGAGGAAATGTTCCTTCACTGGGTCCTTATATACTCATCCAGAATTCTTATTGACAATTGTAGCATCTAGTATACCAGAGATGTGCAGTGAATTTTAGTTTCAGGAGCAACTGACTGTAGCTGACCTGCCATTAACAGTGAATGACCTCCTCCCCCCTTTTTGCTGGAACTATATCTTGAAAACGATGGCCCAATCATTGTCCAATTGTACATCGATCAGTCATTTAAAAGAAACACAGGTATCTGGGTACTCTTGCTGGAGTTCCTATTGCAGTATGTCTGAGAGACATCTTAGAATTTACATGCCTGACATGTAGAGGCCATGCTGAGTGGCTGGTTCAGGGGCAGCATTTTTGAGAAGCATCATGAACTATAAGGCTACAAAAGAGAAATTACACAATTTGGGGTTATGAGGAAATCTACTGATTTTAAGTGCATATCTTGAGATTCTGGATACTAGTTGAGTAGAGAAAACACTTGTCTTACACACGTGAAGACTCAAATTCCATCTCAGAGTCCATGTTCTAAAAAAAAAAAAACTTCAGGCATGGTGAAACTTACTTGTAATCTCAGCACTAAAGAGGCAGAGAGGGAGGCAGGTAGATAACTGAGATTTTCTGGCCAGCCAACATAGTCTATTTGGACAGCTCCAAGCCAAGGAAGGACTCTGCCTCCAGAAAAAAAAAAAAAAAAATTAAGAAGTGGAGACTACTGAGGAGCCTCTACATATATGCATCACCTCCCAACACACATGCATATGTGCAAAGCAAAATGGCCCAAAACATAGCTTGCTGGTCTCTATTTGTCTAGAGCTGGTGAATCATTTGGAGACACACGCTGGACAAGGCACAGGAGGAAGTTAGTTGGCAGAAACGAGGATGAACCAGGAGATGAAGAGCACAGTGTACTGAACATTGAATGTTCAGCAAAATAGCCAAATGCTCTCTGAGTGCCTCCTTCACACTCACAAATTGTCTTTTGAGATATGGACTTTTTCTTATCACAGCTGAGAAAATTCAGGCTTAGGGCATTTCGGGGCCTAGCCCAAGGTCCTACTTTTGGTAAATTATAGAACCAGAATTGGATCTTTTCTGATCCCCCAAAACATGAAACAATGGATAAGTCCAGTTCCAAACATAGGCCATGGTGATAGAGCCAATATTCACAACATCAGTAAAAGTGTCAGCTTTATTATAATAGTAAGTGTATTGCTCCTATGATAGAAGCCTTGTGATTTCCATTCTGTGCTTGACAAAACTCGGAGAGATTGGAGAATGAAACTGGCGTGGCATAACTGGCAGAACAGAACTAAGAGTTGTAGATTCTAAAGTGTATATTGTTTGTTCCACACCAGTAGCTGTTTTCCTAGAGTCCCCTCTCCCCTGCCAGGTAAGCCGCATGTTTAAGAAAACAATTGCACTACCTACTACTGCCAAACTCTCCAAGGGAAACTTCACTAGTTCCCCACCAAGGACAGATGAATGTTATGCCGATCTATTATTGGTCTTTCATGTCCATAGGCAATATGTCCATTGAGTCTATAAGTATGTGTGGTTATATAGTTAATTTTCCATATCTTAGCAAGGCACAGAAAAGCTTCCTAACGTCAGTAGCCATCATCTATGCATCAGATCTCGGGGCTGCCATGTTCTCAGTGCCATCCTTATCCTGCTTGACAGAGCAACCGTCTCCTCTTGGCTATTTCTTCTAGTCACTACCTGCCCCTTTCTGAGTAAAGCTCGCCCCATTCAATGGATGGAACCCCAACTTCGGAAATGGTCCACTGACATCCGAATGTGGAACATAACACTTTTTCCCTTGTTCCTTTCTTTCTCTCCCTAATCCCTCAATGTAGCTACATTATATGATACTATTAAATATGACATCATGGTTATGACAATGCTGGTACTGTTCTTTGTCGAGTAATGTGTTTTGATTCACTTTGCTTTTCTCCATAAATTTTTTGTGAAATTCACAGCTTTTCCTGGAATTGATAACAACCTTTTTCTCTACCATTCACATGAATTCATTTGTGCTTGTCAGTAAATCTCCTCACCCACATTCATTGTATTGAAAAATTACTCAAGCTCAGCTTTTATGTGACTAAATATTTCAGCCTTAAGCCACGTCCCATAGTTGTCCCTACTTTCTCCAGCTCAAACCACTTTCTCAGCTTGCTATATTTCTCCATCTTTCCAGTGATGCAGCTCTTGTCCTGTGAGTATCCTATTTTTCTAATTGCTTTATTCTCTTGTGATGAGTACTCTCCAGTATTTTCCAGTAAGAGGACATGTAGTATGATTTTTATTAGATTTTACATATCTCCATTCATATAGTGGATAGTTTTTCTTGAGCATAGAACTCCAGATAAGAAATCATTTTCTCTATTGATCCTATTTCTCTTTAGTTTTCCAGTGTCTAATGTTACTATTGTGGAGGATAGTCATTTTGGCTCTCTGTCTTCTCTGTGTGACCTGGTCTTGTCAGACTAATCTCTCTCCTGGAGTTTGAAATACTGTGGTGATGTGTTGTGATTGCTGCAGTATGGCCCACAGAGCAGAATATGTATTTTAATCTCCAAAGTTTTTGAAGAATTTCATGTCCCTTCTTTTTCTTGGTGTGATTATTCGGTGCAGTTGACAGAGACACAGAGAGAAGAAGAGAAAAGGAAAGAAAGAGAGAGAGAAGAAACTGCTAACTAAATATTGCTAGAAGTTGATGCATGGAGTTTACATTGCAGTTCTTTTTTATGAAACAACATTCATACAAAACCAAACCAATTTATAGGACAAAGGTAACTTTATTTGGCTTTTGGCTCCAGAGCAGTTAGAGTCCATTATGGTGTGGGTTGCATAGCAGAAGGTATGGCTCAAGGAAGAAGCAGGTTATCACAGCCATCAGGAAGATAGAGAGAGAACAAGAATAAACGGAGGAAGCAGGACTTGGCTACCAAACCAAGTCCTCCCTGTGACATGCCTTCCTCCAGCAATGCTTCACCTCCTAAGGCTCCCCAGATATCCCAAACATTAACACCAGCTAGAAGATTCAAACCATGAGCCCATGAGGACAGTTCACATGCAAACCATGACAGTCTTCTTAAGTGCCTGCTACACGCTTATTATTGGAAATACTATACAGGGCACAATTCCTCCTTAAAGAATGATTGGTAGTTAGGCAGATGTGATTTTTAAAAAGTGAACTAGAATCAGAAGAAGAATTTATAGTGGTGTATATGCATAATGTAATAGTGTTTCCCGGGAATATAAAGTAACAGAGGAGAGAAATGCCACAAAGAAAGAGTATTTGGTTAGGGTTAGTTGGACTGTGAGAAGAGTGTTGAAAACAAGGAATGACATCATCATGAAGCCTGTATGACTGGTACCAAGTGAGGAGACATCCAGGCATAGGCTGCAAGAGACGAGGCACACTAGAAACGTATCACATAAAAATTGGCAGCATCCTGATTGACACAGGAATAAAGGAGACACAGATAAAGATGTAGGCATCGAAGGGGAAATCTGGGGCAGAAATATGGCATGTTTTAGATGCATATGCCATGGTTAAGAGGTCAATTCACCACTTTCTGAATTGCTGTTATTTTAATAGTTGAAAGACCTCAGTAGTCATTGATCTGTTCATTTAGACCATGTGTGTTTGTGACAATGTGACCGGTAACATAGTGTCATGGGGTGAATTTAATAGAACTAATGCTAAGCCATCAGCAAATATAAAATATAAACATAACTATCTATGGGAGGAAAAGCAGAGCACTTTGATTTTTTTAATCTTACAATCTTCTACTCAAAGGAGATAAATTCCCAAAGAGCACTGAATTTCCATTTCTTATCCTCTGGATAATGGTGGGGATGATGACGGTATGTTTCAGAGAGTGAAGTATGGCCATAGACACTGGTCACCAGGCCATAGTCACAGCGAAGGGCTGCAGCAGTGCAGAAACAGGAACAGACTGTCTCTCTCTCTCTCTCTTTCTCTCTCTTTACAGGATATATCGTCATTTGATTCAGTGTGTCTTCTGAAAAGAAGATAAAAGCAGTGATGCGATCATGGAAAGAAGTCAGAAGCAGGGTTCAATGTAAGCAATAGCCCCCTGGGCTGTAGAATGGTGAGCAAGGTTGTGAAATCATGCAGTCTGCACACTAAAAATGGCACACAGGGGGCTGGAGAGGTGGCTCAGGGGTTAAGCCTCTGCCTGGCAGGCGGAAGGTCCTGAGTTCAGATCTTAGACCCCACGTATAGACGTCGGATAGAAGGAAGAGCGTGCATCATGTAGTTTGCTATGTAGGTTGTTAAAGTGATTGGCCACTGAGGTTTTATTGTGTTGCGTGCCATTTTTATTTTTATTTTTTGTTTATTATTTATTCAATTGTGTGTGTATGTGTGTGTGCACGTGTGTATATGTATGTGTATGTGTGTGTGTGTGTAGAACCACAGACGAATTCAGGAACCACCATGGACGCTCCCACCTCCTTCTTGTTTACTCTGCCGGGGGATTCACAGGCTCCGCCCTACCGGGACGGAAACACAGACCACCCCCGCTTCTGCCCGGCGTCTATAAGTGGGGTCTAGGATCCGAACTCAGAACCTTCTGCCTGCCAGGCAGAGGCTTAACCCCTGAGCCACCTCTCCAGCCCCCTATGTGCCATTTTTAGTGTGCAGACTGCATGATTTCATAACCTTGCTCGCCATTCTACAGCTCAGGGAGCTATTGCTTACATTGAACTCTCCTTTCTAACTTCTTTCCATGATCACTTCACTGCTTTTATCTTCTTTTCAGAAGACACACTGAATCAAATGATGAGGATATATCCTGTAGAGAGAGAGAGAGGAAAGAACGAAAGAAAGAAAGAAAGAAAGAAAGAAAGAAAGAAAGAAAGAAAGAAAGAAAGAAAGAAAGAAAGAGAGAGAGAACGAAAGAGAGAGAAACAGAGAAACAGAGAAAGAGAAAGAGAAAAGGAAGAAGGGAAGAGTGGAGGAGAGGATAGAGGAGGAGAGAGGGGAGAAAAGGGTAGAGGAGGGGAGGAGAGGATAAAGGATGGGAAAGATGGAGAGGGCAGGGGACAGGAAATGAAAGAAAAGAAAAGAAAAGAAAAGAAAAGAAAAGAAAAGAAAAGAAAAGAAAAGAAAAGAAAAGAAAAGAAAAGAAGAAAGGAAAAAATCAGGCATGACCTACTCTGTAGACATACGGATAACAGCAGAGTCATAGAAATTTCTACACTGTTACTTAATGTTCATTTACTAATCTGACCTGTGGTCCTCTGGGCCATGTCACAGTAACATCTAGTTCTATAAAGAGCCTAAACTGTTACGCAGTAAAAAACATGTTTTTTCTCCACAAACCGTCCAGAGAGGCCCACATTTTGCTTTGTTCCAAAATTCACTAAAATTTTAGGTAAATGTATTTACAAGGTCAAAAAGCACTTCATTGATTCTTACATGCACCCGACCCAAGGTCTTGAGCCTGCAGCTGACGGGGCATTTACTGTAGCTGGTGGAACATCAGCGTCGCACACATGTCCATTGGTGCTACTTCGGAAGAGAAGGGACATATCCAGGCTTGCATGCGGTGGCTCACATAAGCCTTCCATGGGCTGCCCTAGCACAAAAGGTAAGATGCCTGCCATTACCACGTGACGTGATACCTGTCTGCCAAGGTGGGCATACGCTGCTGTCCTCGTATTGAGCCACATACACGGCTTCATATTGTGGGAATATTTCATAATTTCAAGATAGCTATTGCAGTAAGTCTTAGCTGTCAACTGGGCACGTAGGCATGGAACCTTTGAGCACACTTATGAAGCATTAATTATCTAGTAATGCAGACCTAGGGCTTCAAGAGATGGTCTGGATTGCACTAAGAGAAGTAGGAAGATCAGTTCATGGGGACAGCGCCATACCCTAGGCAGGTAGTGTGTGTAAAGATGTGACTTTTCAAGATGACGGGCCTGCATTGGCCTGCATTGCTCCTTGCTCTCTGCTTTTGACTTGGGATATAGTGTAGCCAGTTCCCTTGGTTCTGCTGGGAATTCTCCTGCCTCGGTGGGTGGGCTCTAACCTAGAATGGTAAGTGGAATAAAGCTCCTTGTTCCCTAAAGTTGTTTAGAGGTAGCTTTTACTAGAGCAACCGGTTATGGAACCCAATCTGTAGCTTTTGTAAAACATCCCTAATAGGAATTCTAGTGTTATCTAGATCCCCGTTGGATTCGACTTACTTTTGCGTTGATAGTTCCACGCCCCTAAACTTTCCTCAGAGCTAAAGGTTCATTTGAGTTGCTTCTGTCTTGATATTTTCAGCTTTACTTTGCAGAAGTCCCTGACAGGCGTGTGTTTTCCCTTGATGAACTCTCCCGCCTCTCTCTCACACCTCTCTTCAATCAGCTTCTTCAAGCAATAAACACGCTGTCAGAATGCTGAGTCATCGCTGCCTTCGGGAGTCCATGACTGAATCTGTCAGTTGCCTCACTACGCTCCCATCCTGATTTGGGGCAATTCATCCCATGCTTTTATGACTAGAGGAAAAATGTCTTATGAATAACAATGAAGCACTAACCCATCGCTGAAAGCTCCCTTGCAATACAGTGATTCTAAATGCAAAGATAATTGCAATTGAAAAAATAGTCACTTCATTTTTTTTTCCACATCCGATCTATTGAAAGCAAAATCAGTAAAAACATATATTCAACCTTCTGGCATTTAAAAGATATGACTTCAGTCTGTGACCCATGGATACTACCACTTAAAGAATAACATTGATGTTTAGAAAAAAAAATGAAATCACAAAATTTTGACCTGAAAAGTAATCATATACATTAGCTTCAAGAAGATGTTTGATGAGGGAAGAGCATTACCTACATGGAGACCTAAGGAGCTATTTTGTTTGTAATTACTTAGCTTATTGGGAGCCCGGTCTCAATACTCCAACACATACTTTTATGTTGTGAACCTACTACAAGCTAAACTGGGTAGCTGGAATAATTAAAAGCCACAAATAGTGTCAAATCCTTATGGGAACCATTCATTAAAATCTCATCCCTTAGAGAAATGGTTGTATATATGCGATGAATCCTTACAAAATGGTCGGGCTTATGATTCCCTCCTTTGATTATCCCTCTGCAGTCTCTGGAGAACGCCATGTGCTGGCAGTGAAATTGCTAGGTCAGGAAAGAAGAGAAACAGACAGAATCTCAAAGAGAAGCTAGAAAACCCCCCAAGAGGCCACAGTGCCATGTCCAAGACTGTCAGAGCTGAGTCTGTTCTAGGAAAGGGGTGTGTTTGGGGGTTCAAACAGCAGACATCAGTCAAACTGCAAGAAAAGGTCCATGAAGACCCTATTCTAGCCCCAATGGAGGACACGAGTGATTTCCAGAGTGGTAATCCTATAGGGGACAGGGTTGTTGATAGTTCTATCTTTTTGGTTTGGTTTTTCTTTGCCTCATGTGTGATATTTTTTGCTTCCATTCTATTAGGTAATGCAAACATACAAAACAGGGACTCTTGGGAAGGAGGGTACAACTCGGCAGTAGAAAGCTTCCCTCCTCTGCACAAGACCTGGATTCCATCCCTAGCACATGCGTCCATTCGTGTATGACATGTGTATGTACATACACAGAAACATAAATAAACAAACATGACTGACATATTGAAGTTTGGGAAAATTGCAGCCCTCTCTTCTTTGTTAGTTTTCTTAACCCTGCTTAGTCCTTTGCCCATCATAGCCTAGGCTAAATAATTATCTGCTACAGAGCAACTTTCTAACTTCAGATCCATTGAATTTCTTGATAATCATTTTTTTCAATCTTCCATACTTCAGTTTACACAATATAGACAAATACCCAATAGATCATCTATATGCCTTATTATATTCTTCATTCAACAAGATACTAGACTTAGAAGGATATTTCACTGTCTCTCTTTTTTCTTTCCATCTCTCTGGGTCTTTCTATATATCTTGGTCTGTCTCTGTTAAAATCTATTATTATGCATGCACTTAGCAAGGGTTTTCATCTGGATGTTACAAGTGCACTGTCATTAATAGACAGATAAAATTGTACTCGGGACTGGCAAAGACAACTCATAGACAATTATCAAGGAAGACTTTCCTCTTTTACAGTGTTGGAGAGGCAGATAGAGATGACAAACACAGAATCATGTGGGGAAAATGGTGTAGACCTATATTGAGCTAGCTAATCAGACAATTCAACCTGATCAATCAGCAAGAAACAAATACAATATCCATGCATTCTAAAAGTATGTAAAATTCCTTCCTTGCTTCTCATCCTCCCTTCTTCCTTAATCCCTCTATTCCTTCCCTCTTTCCTGTTCCCTTCCTTCCTTCTATAAATGGCAAAATAGATCCAGTCTATGCCTCTATTGGAGTTATCTTGCATGATTGTCGATAAAGTCTCAGCAAACTACCTTAAGGGAATAAAGGATTTAATTTTCTCCTATGTTTTCCTGTGTGCCCGCATGCACGGCTGTGGTTCCTGCCTTAGCTGGCCCGCAGAACCATGGCTTCAGCCTTGGGGGAGTTGCAGAAGGACCTAGAAGAGGTAAAAGTGCTGTTGGAAAAATCCACTAGGAAAAGAGTACATGATGCCCTCACAGGTGAAAAGTTTAAAATTGAGACAGAAATAAAGAACAAGACACAATACAAATCATAGAAGAGACCAGAACTTCCCAACGATGAAAAGCCAGCTTCTATGATTGCTCCTGTGACAACAGGTTACACAGTAAAAATCAGTAATTATGGATGGAATCAGTCAGATAAATTTATGAAAATCTATATTACCTTAACTGGAGTTCATCAGGTTCCCCTGAGGATGTGCAAGTGCATTTCACAGAGAGGTAATTCGATCTTTTGGTAAAGAATCTAAACGGGAAGAATTATTCCATGATTGTAAACAATCTTTTGAAACCCATTTCTGTGGAAGGTAGTTCAAAAAAAGTCAAGACTGGGGCTGGAGAGGTGGCTCAGGGGTTAAGCCTCCGCCTTGCAGGCAGAAGGTCCTGAGTTCGGATCCCAGATCCCACGTATAGACGCCAGGCAGAAGCGGGGGCGGCCTGCGCTTCTGGTCCTAGTAGGGCGGAGCCTGTGAATCCCAGGGCAGAAGGAGGTGGAGGCGTCCATGGTGGTTCGCGAATTCGTCCGTGGTTCTACACACACACACACACACACACACACGCGCGCGCACATACACACGCACATGCGCACAGTTAAATAAATAATAATAATAAAAAATTAAAAAAAAAAAGTCAAGACTGATACAGTTATTATCTTATGTGGAAAACACACGATGGGACTATTTGAGTCAGGTTGAGAAAGAGCACAAAGAGAAAGAAAAGCCCTCATAGGACAACAAAGCAGATCCTGGTGAGGGATTAATGAATATGCTAAAGAAAATTTATGAAGATGAAGATGATGATATGAAAAGAACCATTAATAAAGCCTGGATGGAATCCAGAGAGAAGCAAGCCAAAGGAGACACAAAGTCTTAAGACTTTAAAGTCCTTTTGGGAACTGTGATGTGGAAATAATGATGTTTCCAATAAGGGAATGTTGTTGAGCTGCATATACAAATTTACAGATTTTACAAAGCTGCCTTCTAAAGGTAGTGAATTCTCCATTTTTTACTGGAGGATTTATTTAAATAAAATATGCTTATCAAATTTCCTCCAAAGGTGGTTTGTCAGTACCCTGATTATTTGTTCAAAAAAAGGTTGTGATTCTTGTTGAAATGTAAAAAGCAAGACTTAACTAATGAAAGTGCTATTTGCTGTATTTTTAAATTGGGAAATAGAAAACAAAGATATTGCTTGTAATTTACTGACATCAACCATTGTAAAGATAAGAGTAAAATGAGAATTTTTGCCTAAAACTCAAATTTGTATGTGAACTTGAAAGTTACTATAGAGTAGTTGATGTTACTTTTTTTGTTCGGTTGTTTTGGTTTTTCAGATGAGGTACTAGGAATTGTACCTATGGCCTCATGCATATTAGGGAAGGAATTGACCACTGAAGTTTGTCCACAGCTCTGAGCAATTAATCTTTTATTACCAGTTAAAACAATATATATGCTATGCATTACCATGTGCTAATAATCCAGTCACAAATATCCCTATCTAGGTTTAAATATATTTATGAATACAAAAGGGGAACAATACAAATAAAAAAAGATGCAAACATCTCTGTATGCATCAGATGGCTTACAAAAGTATGAAGCAGAAATGATTTGAGAATCTATTCCAACAGGCTAGTTTTACTACCTGTGTAGAAACACATCAGAAGAGTTAGGCTTTACCCTTAAATTTATCGCAATAAGATAGCAAAAACAATTCGATGCCTAGGGGAAAAATTCTAAGGATTACCAAAATTACAATTATGAATTTGGTAAAAATAGTAAGACTACTTAATACAGGAACAGCTTGTATACATGGTTTCTGTTAGTGTAATACCTTGTGTTGGCACATGGAATAAATAGTCCAGTAGGACAGAATATGATGGTTACATATTAGAAAACTGTGAATGTAATAAGAATGGTGTTTCAAACTGATACTTAATCTCAAATAGCCATATTCGATACATTTTAAATACCAGTAAACTTACGTAAAGGTGAAAGAATGCAAGTATTAGAAGGAGTAAAATTGCATTACAACTTGAGAGGGGAAAATGGTTTTGGTTTGCAATACAGAAGTAATAAAAATACTTAACATGGAAAAAAATTTTCTCCTACAATTCCTGGTTATAGCTCCAGCTTGATAGGAGAGCCCACACCAATACCAAGGGCTGAGGGAACTGGTTACACCATAACAACTGAGAGAGATAATCCTTACTTGCCAGACCAGCATGTTCAGCCAATTATACAGAAGGATGCCAACTTTCTCAAGTAATTCTCTCCATTTTATTCACCTACCCAGGGACTAGTCCCACCCACCGTGGGCTGGGCCTTCCTTATTAACTAGACAGTCTGCTACAGTCAACTACTAATTCTTTATAAATGTACCCAGAATTCAAACCCTCAACTTATGTCTAAACTATGACAGTCCTCACTCAAATTTGGGGAAAAACTAGTGAAAAGAATTTTATTACAATAATCTGGTTTGGTTAGCTCATTGGAAAATATAAAATCTATTCCTAACAGGGTTCTTCTGTCAGGCATCTAATCCAGGTTCCCTTTACATGAATGTATGATCCCAGACTGCTGATCTTCTGCTAAGCAATGGTTTGCACCAAATAATGAATCTGATCCCAAACATTATCCCAAACACCTAGTTACCAGATTTATTTCTTTTCAGCTCTGAAATTCCAGTTAAGGAGTCAGGTATTAGAGTCTATCTGTCCTGGACATTAAAGGGTTATGATATGCAAGATTTCATGACAGATAAGAATGGCACAGGAAATTGCCCTATCAGCATCTCATCATCAAAGCAGAAAGATCTCAGGAAGTCCTCAATCTCTGAGAGATTGAGGAGGACTATTGCTGATGGGAAAGAAAAAGGATGCTTTCTTCAGTGGTTATACTCACTGATCTATGTGGCTTGCTGGAGTATAAATCATGTCAGGCATAAGTCATCAAAGAAAAACTAGATGAAACACAGGAGGTCACACAAGTGAAAAGATTTGAAACTAGAAGAGAGTTTGGCATGGAGGGCTATGAAGGACTAGAAGGGAAAAGGAAAGGGGATGGGATGTGGGACTAAGTGGTGAAAATATCATAAATTTACTACATTCATGTATATGACACAAAAAAAATTTAAAAAGAATGAGAAAAATAATTTTGTCTCAGTTCTCTATTTTGGGACCCTGAGAGCTGATATCAGGTAGTATGAAAGGCACCCGGACTTTGTTCTGGCAACAACAATTACAAATGAAAGCCATAGAACTTGAAAACAAAGCCGCAAAGGCTAAAATTAGTACAACCAACAGTGTGTTGCCACTAAGGCTTTTTACGGTGCATAGATAAGGTTTCTCTTAAAGGAGAAACTTTCAATGTGAGGCCCGAAGGAGGAATGCGTTAGTTCATCAACCAGTGACACAGCAGGGAAACACAAGGAAGCAAGTGAGAGGAGCTTTCTAGGACGAGAAATGGAAAGGGAAACCTCAGGGAGCAAGACTCCTTCCAGGAAAGAAACCAGGTTGGTCAAGCTAGAGCCTAGAGTAGAAAGGAAGGAAAGGAACGCGAGAGCAAGAACAGAACTGTCCTGGTGAGCTACGTATCTGCTGGTCAAAATCCCAGGTCCTCAACTGCGAAACGTTTACTTCTAATTTCCTTTTATCCCTGCCCCTTCCCCATCATAATTTGGCTGCAGCGATGAAGAATGAAGAGCCATAAAGCTCTTCATCATCTTCTTCGACATGAGACTTAATGTTTTCTGGACTCCTTGGCTATCGTATGTTTCTGGGCACTGGGTGAAGAATGAAGGAAGCGAGCTTCTTCCAGGCTCGAATATGTGAACCTCTGTTCATCCCTTCATATCCTCACTTCCATAGCAACAAGTTGATGCTCCAGGTGGCCACGGAAGCGACTAGAAATAGAGCATCTCCCACCACTCACACCCGCATACAACTTTAATCAAATCTTTGGGTATTTTTTTTCTCTTTTTAAACTCATTTTAATTCCTTGTTTCATAATACAAATACTTTTTTAAAATTTTATTCTGTGACACTTTCATACATAGGTATAATGAATTTTTGTATTAAGAAATGAGGTTTACTACTAAATCCCATCCCCCCTGCCTCCTGTCTACTTCATACTTTCTCTTTTCTAACCAGTCTCTCTCCTACGTTCACATCTTTTTGCATGTGTGGTCTACCGGTTTCACCTGGGATGCTCATACCAGGAAGCCCCTGAGTACTTGCTGGGGCATCGCTGACGTATCAGTGGGTAATTCAAGATATTCAGAGCTGAATACCATTACGAATCTATAATGTAGTTATCCCTTAGCCCCCAATCTCCTTCCTCTTACTTTTCCTGCTACACATCTTCTTTATGAGTCTTCCTCACTCTTTCACGTCTTTTTGCTCATGTGGCCCACTGAGTCTCATCTGGGTTGCCTCTGATGACACATACCTCAGCACTTGCTGGGCTATGAATCATCCATCTGTGGACGTAGCACTGAGGGACGCACCTTCCCTTTCCCCATCCAGCCTTAATAACTTCTCAGGGAGGTGTGGAATCTCTTGAGACTTTTCTCCTGCCATGGTGAAGGGTTGATAGATCAAATCATGTGCAGATCACATGAAAGCGCTCAAAGCTCAGCTGCAGTGAGTTCGTGGATGCAAAACCACCTTGTCATGTCCAGAAGATACTGTCTGGTCCCGCTCCTCTCCAATTCAGACTTTTACACTTTTACCACCCCCCACCCCCCACCCCCACATCCATTGTGTTCCCTGAGTCTTGGGGGAGGGCGGCAGTTAGATGTCCTGTTTAGGGCCCAGTGGTGCCAAGTCAGAGTCAATTATGTTCTGCACTTTGACTAACTGTAATGCACAACTTCCATTATAAATGGAAGCTTCTAGGTGATAGCTAAGGTGTCCCTATATTTATATAATGATAAATGTTTAGAAGGCAGTTCAATATAAAGGCTTTACGGATAAACCTTAATAGTTTGTTTATCCTAGAACTTATGACTTTCCCTTCCATAAGTTCTTGACCTTGTTTAAAAGCTCCCTGCTGAAAATCAGGCCTTCAATCCAACCAGTAAGCATTAGGTTATCCTCCTGACATTCATGCTTTATCTTCTCTTTCCCCTTCCATTCTCCCATTCTATTACTCTTTCCCCTTTTCCCCCCACCTCTCCTTTACCTTCCCTTCCTCTCCCCTTTTCTTTCCTCTGATTTCTTCAATCTTGCAAGCTCAGCTTGTTTTCCTAAAGTCATTGCTGTTATCGCTCATTTGCAAGCTTAAAGTCTCCTCGGTAGGGCCACCAGCTACATTTTGCATCCTTAGTGAAACAAAATTTTCAAGCAGTGTTCTCTGTTCTGCTTTTCTTGTGCTGTGCTAATTGATCAGAAAGGCAAGCATGCCAGTAGGAGACAGGAGCAGACCAGCAGGTGATGTGGAGTGAAGTGGAGACATTTGGCTAATAAACGGATTTATCAGCACCAGTACTTTAGAGAAACAAATCCAGGCCACATGACACATAGCTGATTCCAGTTAAGTGGTTAAAAGAAAATAGAAGAGAGGCAGGAAGGAGAAGGAAGGGAAGAAGAAAAAGGAGAGAAAAGGGAGAGAAGGGAGGGGAGGAAAGGAGGTCATGTCAAGCGGAAATGCAGGATTTTCCAAAACAGTGGGGACATTATCTAATGTGGTTGAATAGCTTGTAAGATCACTGTGTCTCAGAAATTCTTGTTGTTTCATGAGCAACTCTTGCTTTTGTGTTCAAATGCCAAACTACAAAAATAAACAAAATGTGGGAAAGAGTTAGTTACCTCTGGGGAAGAAGCAGGCAGATTAGACAAGGAAAAAGCACACAGACTGAAATCATTGTGAAAGCTGTGTGACTTATGAGTATTATTTGTTATTCTTTTTTTTTTTAGAAAAAACTTTTTTTAACTTTATTTATGTATTTATTTATGTATTTATTTAACTGTGTGTGTGTGTGTGTGTGTGTGTGTGTGTGTGTGTTTATTAGAGAGTATATGTCTCTATGGAGGACCAAAGGTGACTTAAGGAATCATCTTGGATTGCTTCTAGCTTCTTTTTGCTTCATTCTGTGATCTTCTGGGTTCCACTCATCAGGGTTCTAAGTCCAGGTGATTTTGTTATTGTTCTTGTTTGTTTATTTTGTTTTTTTTTTAAACATGGGTCCTGAACTCAGGACCTTCCGCTCGAGAGGCAGAGTCTTAACCCCTGAGCCATCTCTCTAGCCCAAGTGTTGTTTACATTATTAAGCATAAAACAAAAATGACTGTGGTCATTGTGTGAATCAGTGACTGTTTTTCATGAACCAAGACACATGAGTAATTCAAGTCTGCACATATAAAATCTATAAGAAGAAATAGAAGTGGCTATTTGAATTTTGTAAGTAAAACCTTAGTTTTTAAATGTGACACGTCCTAGAATTATATCTATTAATAGTAAAAATATTATTATTGGATTCTTTTGACAGCTTCACTTCCCTAGGGAATTGGATGGACTCCATGCAACAGAGGAAAGAATAAATTAGTGAGAGAAAGCCAAGTAATATTTGGCTGGAATGTGGAAATGTTATCTCATGATTCATGATACCATATTTAGATAACAGTGTCTAGGGCTTTCATTTAAGGAGAACCATAGCATTTTCAGGTGGTATCTGGACAATTAACAAATTAATATAGCTCAGAAAGCTCAAGAGAGGTCAATTGACATGATCTATTACACTCATTTATCTTGAGACAAGTAAGTATCCCCCTTTTATTATTTAGAAGCCACGTGTTATGTAATTCTGCATAACTTCCTTTGAGGAAGAAGGGACTTTTCATTCTTTCAAAGAAACCTCTTGTGTTTAGATGATGCATCAGTGAAAGAAACCTGCTATGTAAACACTTCATCCAAGAATGAAGAGCATCCGTCATGAAGTTCATAGTCCCCACCCATTTCCCCATGGCTCTTGATCAACTGTTAAACTAATAGTTGGTGCTTTTTAATACAGGGCACTTTGTGTGATTTCAAAGCAGGAAAATAACTTTTGTTTCTTTAATTTAGAAAACAACAGAAAGATGAAATAAAAGTATGGACAGCATTAGCAAATTACAGATCCCTGCTGCAGGATGAGCATGGATTTGAGCATATAAAATTAAGATCATCTTTAAATACAGAGGCCTTACTATATTAATTCAAATAATTAACTATGAGGATAGGAAAACTGTCCATCAGGTAAAAAAGAAACAACATAAAATCTCCAAATCGATTTTATTTTAAAATTTTTTTATTATTTATTCAATTGTGCGTGTGTGTATGTATGTGCGCACACCCTTGTGTGCGCGCGCCCGTGTGTGTGTGTGTGTGTGTGTGTGTGTGTGTGTGTGTGTCTGTGTATGTGTAGAACCACGGGCGAATTCGCGAACCACCATGGTCGCCTCCACCTCCTTCTGCCCCGGGATTCACAGGCTCCGCCCTACCAGGACCAGAAGCGCAGGCCGCCCCCGCTTCCGCCTGGCGTCTATACGTGGGATCTGGGATCCGAACTCAGGACCTTCCGCCTGCAAAGCAGAGGCTTAACCCCTGAGCCACCTCTCCAGTCTTCGATTTTATTTTAAAAAGAATGATTACTTGTATGAATAGATTTAAGTTATCGTGCTTTAAATGAAGGCCTCAGTTTGAACTTACGAGATTTTTCTTTAAAATATTTATATATACAATTTTAGAAATACGAGTTTCATGTGAACAAAAACTACTTGTATGGTGAACATTGCAGAAACGGAAACAACCAAAAGTTTGCATCATTATTTATATCAACCAATAGAAAGAATTTATTTGTGGGAGAATTATTTAAATTATACTACATACATCATTTAAGATATAAATTAAAATAATTATTAACTTTTGCAGTACTTGTTTAAATCAATTTACAGACATTAAAATTCATGTTGAAAACAATTTTAATTATGTGAGCAGATGCTTATGACATGATATTAAAATATTATAAATAAGCAACTAAGGAAGATTAGATACAACCAAAACTACTTCAAAAAGTAAAAACTTAAAGGGTAGTCCACATGTTTCATCATTGCCTTATCCTCCATTTGGGGGCAGCAAAAAGTATTTTTTTGGACTTGCAAAATTTTATTTTCCTGTATTTAGAATTGCCAGGATGCTGTAGTTTAAATATCAACAGCCCCCCACTGAACGATGTGCTTGAACGCTTGGTCCACAGAGGATAGTACAGCTTTGTAAAGTTCTAGAAATTTGAGGAGTGGAGTCTTGCTGGGGGAAGGGAATCCCTGAGAGTGAGCCTTATGGTTTGATAGTCAGCCTCCACTTTCTGTCTTTTCTCTATTTCCAGACTGGGGGTAATTTGTGAACAACCATCTCACACTCCTGCTGCCATGCTGTCCTGACCATGATTGGCTGTTTCCTTCCTTTGTAAGCCAAAGTAAACCCTACAACACCTGAAGTTGCTTCTTCTTTGGTATTTGAACACAAGAGGAAGAAAAGAAACTGTTACTCATGACAAGCATCCTGAAGAGACAATCTTCATTTTTGTTATTCATCAGTGGTTTCAACTTGTTCCTGTGGATTGGTCTGTTAACATCATGAAACATACTGATGCCTGTTGTCTGAAGGAAGAGTTCAGCAGAGAAGAGAAGATGAAGAAAGAAGCCATCAATATTGGAGCCTCTTTTTAGGCTGGGGAAATAGCTTAGGGGCTAAAACTTTTGTCTAGTGTCACGGCTGGGTACAGGTGTCAAACTGATAATTGAAGGTTTTGAGCTCTGGGCACATTTGTGGAGAATTAATGGTTGGGTTAAGGCCAGAGTGAACCTAAAGGAGATTGTCTAATGGATGCCCAGCCTATGATGGGTGGGACTAGGCCCTGGAATAAAATACTGAGAGTCAGTTGAGGAAGTTGACATCCTTGTGTATACTTGGCCAGACATGCTGGTCTGGCAAGTAAGGATTGTCCCTTTCTCAACCTCTCTCTGGTTGGCCAGTTCCCTCGGCCCTGTGTTTGTGCATGCTTTCCCATCAATCTAGACAGACTGTAACCCAACTATTGTAAGAAAATAAACCCCTTGTTCCTTTAAGCTGTTTGATGGTCATTTATCAGCAACCATGCAGGCAAACAGCAACATCAAGCAAGCAAAACTGAACTTGGATCCCAAATCCTTAGTATAGACCCTGGACAGAAATGATGGTCGCTTCTAATTCCAGCACTGAAAGGCAGAACCTGGGAAACTCCATAGCAAGGCAATAGGGAATAGAACAATCTAGAATGATTCCTTATGTTACACTCTCAAACACCTTCTTGTACACACACATATAGCAGACACACATGCACAAAAATATTTTGAAAAATTGAGCCTTTTTTTCCCCAATGAGGTTTTCCCTTAATGCCATTGTGTTTTATGATTAGTGCAGCAAACAAGTGAAAGAATTGAGAACACAGAAAGTAGTCCCAGTCAGCCACTGATTCTAAGCCAAATAACCAGTGTGCATGGAGATTTTCTGGCATTTTCTCTGATTAGGAAGCTTTGTAGAAGTCCCCAGGAAATATATACCTCACTAGTTTAAGTCACTGAAGGAAGTCATAGCTGCTCAGAGCGAAACCACTCTGCAATCATCACCACTTCTAGACATTGTGTTAATGGATAAGATTTACATATAGGTCGTTCTCACTTTCAGGAAGTACTTTTTAGTTTTAGTACATTTAATTTCTCTTATTTTTTTCCATGCACGTGTTTAAACATTATGTTACCCAGATCCTTAGTTAAATATTTTGATAAATCATGCTAATATTGAAAGTTACTAGTAATATAATCACTTTTAATCTGGATATTTGGTAAATCCTTAAAGGAAGATAAGTTCTCAAGCAAAATAAGTGCTGCTTCACTTTGTTTCACTGTAAGCTGCAACACTGACCTGAAATTTTCTGCAGTTCACACAAATTAATGAAGTACAGAGATTAAGAGAAGTAACCGGTTCTGGAGATAGAATATATGGATCTGAACTTTATTTTTTTAATTTTATTTATTTTGTGCGTGTGTGTGTGTGTGTGTGTGTGTGTGTGTGTGTGCACTGTGTATCCCTGTAGAAGACCAAGGGTGACTTTGGGAATCATCCTAGATCACTTCTACCTCCTTTTTGCTTCTCTTTGGGATTTTCCATGTTCCACCCATCAGGACCAGGAGTGAAGGCCATTCTCCATTGTTTTTACATGGGACCTGAGATCCAAACTCAAGATCTTCTTCTTCTGAGGCAGAGTCTTAACCCCTGAGCCATTTCTTCAGCCTTGAACATTATTTATTTTTTTAAATGAAGCTCTGGTTCCTTCATCAAATGTGAGGCTAATCATAGTAACTTCTTCATCAGGTATTTATGAGTTTAATTAAGCCGGCATGCATAAAACACTTAATAAATATGTTAAATGTATTAGCTGCCAATGCTTTCCAGACATGGTTTTATTCATTGTCGTCATCATCACCACCATCAAAACTCTGATTGAAAAACCACCTCAGTGTGTCACCTTCGAGCACAGGAGAGTAATGCTACATGAAGAGTCTTGAAGGCTGGTGAGGTGGCTCAGTAGGAAAACATGCCCATCTGCAAACCTGGTGACTTGTGTTCAGTCTCTTCAAGTTGTCATGTGGAAGAACGGAACTAACTTCTGCAAATTGTCCCCTGACCTCCACATACATACTGTGTATGTTATGGCTCCGTGGCATATGCTGTATTACTATTCTCTCTCTCTCTCTCTCTCTCTCATTCTCTCTCTCTCTTTCTCTTCCACCCCATCTTTCTCCCAAATAAAAAAATTTAAATAAATATATGAAGAGTCTTGGGTCCCACTCTCCAGATATGAATACAGACATTGCACAGCCTAGACACATGTTTGGACTCACCCCTAATTCCCTGTGCTTATTCTCATACCTACATTGAATAAGGAGCTAGGAATATCTAACTCATGTCATTATCATGATAATGACTCATGTCATTACATGGGAAGTTGAAACATTAATATTACAGGTAAAGTATATCCTGAATGTCGTTGTCCAGTGTTCTCCTCCTGAATGGCCAGCAGCCACTGACCAGACAGTGTTTTCGTACATCTTCCTCTCCCCAGCAAAGATGCTGGGTATGATAGAGAACACATTATAAAAGAAACACGGATCACTGGTCAAGCAAAATGTATTACTTTGCCTGCAATTTCCCCTTCTCTGCTCCAGATATTAAAAACTAGTTCTTTCTGTTATTCATTACTGGCACGGATGATTAATTTAATCTTTATAGATAAAGTAAAATGTTTGGACAAAAGCAGCAACTTTTCTGCTGAAGCTAATTGTAAGACACATTCGAGTGAATAATTCATTGCATGCAATATAATGATATCATAGACAGTTAGCCTAGAACAAACATCAATTCTATAAAGAGAATTAAAACTAAAACCAAGTCCACCAGGCAGTGGAAAATGGATAGAGGCCTTTTGGCTAATAGGGGTCTTACTTTGGTGAACATGATCTTAGCCTGGGAAGATTTTATTTTACCTGTCTCTGATCGCCTATCATTTGTGTTATTATTTCTTCACAGCATAGATTCTGCACATTCCGTAAAATCATTTAGAGTAGCCTAGAGATGCGAGAGAATCTTTGCCAACTCGTCTCACCTGTCAACACTGGGGCAGTAGACATCTATGAGGAATTATCTGATGAAGATGAGTCTGTAAGAAATTGCCTTGGCTGTATAATTGACGTGGGAAGACCCAGTCCGTAGTGGGCTGGTCCTTTCTCTAGGCCACTGGAGAGGGCCAGTGTCAAGTTGTACGTTGGCAAGCTAGAAAGCAAGTAAGTGTGAAGCACTGGCCTTTGCTGTCTGCACGTGCTGTGCATGGGAAGGGACCAGTTAGTTCCTTTCATTCCCAATGCCGTCATTCTCCTGCTGTGATGGACTATAGCCTGGAAATAAGAGCTGAATAAAATCTCTTGTTCCCCTCACTGCTTATTTTAACAGTGAGATAGGAAACTAAAACAGAGTCATAGAGACATTAGGAAATACCAACCACATCTGTGGCCTTGGTCATTTAGCCTTCTTTTTTTCCGGTGTGTGTGCATATGGGAATGTCGGTGTGAGCACATGCACATGTATGTGCACGTATATGAGTGTGAGGAGGTCAGAAGTCAACGTCAGGTGGTTTTCTCAGTGGCTCTCCACCTTATTGTTTTTAAGCAGTGTCCTTCGTTGAACCTGCGACTTACAGATATGGCTAGACTGGCTGGTCAGTAAGTCTCAGGAGTCCTCTTCCCTTTTCTCTTTGCCTGCCCAGTGCTGGGATTACAACCATACACCATGCCTGGGTGTTTTTTTTTTTTTTAATGTGGGTTCCGGGGATCAAATTGAGATCCTGATGTTTGCATGGCAAGCCTTTTACCAACTGAACCATCTCCCCAGCCTCAATTAACTTTCTTGAGTTTCCTGTTTCGAATCAGAGAAAAATAAAAAACAAGGAAAGGAAAACGTGAGGCTAGTAACAGGATTATATGAGAGTTATTTAAAACAACTTTTAATACTGTGCTGAGAGGCGAGTAAATAATGAAGAAACATGAATGCACATGTGCACACATACACACATATGCATAAATGAACTGTAAGCAGTATTTCTACCCAACGCCCAAGGATGACCTTGGGAATTATCCTGGATTGCTTCTACTTCCTTTTTGCTTGGCTCTGAGATTTCTCAGGCTCCACTCACTGGGACCAGAAGTCCAAGTGCCCTTTCATGAGATCTAGGATCTGAGCTCAGGACCTTCTGCTTGTGAGGCAGAATCTTAACTTGTGAGCCCTACTGCTGTTCACTTTCAGTACTGAACCTTGATCACTTCTCTCTTTTTTTGTTGTTTGTTTCCTCTACACACTTTATAATCCTCATCAACACATACGAAGACAAAAACAGACGCAACAATGCCTTTTCCATCTGTCGTTAAAAATGTAAATCATAGCACTCTGCAAAACAGATTTTTATAAAAAATAACAAAAGCTGATATGGCAAAGATAAGGCAGTTCCTCACTAGCAACAATGCTGTTCTGTTACTCTTTCTGTAAAATAGTTGCTGGAAATGGAAGGGGCACAAACGCATCGACAATCAACCTCCCTTTTCTAAAAGTATATCCCCAGAGAATCAATGCTCTGGAAGCAAAATGATAGTGCCACAATGAATATGTTCACAAATAAATTGAACACAGTGGGAGAATATTAATATTTTTTGTGAAACTGGGCCATGTTCATGGTTTTTACAACTTAATGAACGGTGGTCCCTTTGATGATCACATTCACACACATCACAGAGATGCTACGTTTTCCTCAGGGTTCAACTGTTTTCAGTCATTCTGAAGGGTATGAACTGCTGTCAGAACTGGTGTGTCCTTCATTTTCAAGGCTGTTGGTGGCTGGTGTCCTTCCCCCAAATAGCCCAGCCTCCTGCGTCACAAGCCCCATGCTCCCACATGCGACAACTGTACCCTTGCGAATGACATCCAACGTGGTATATATAGTAGGGATGGGAATGATTCTTCACACCCAGTCCTGGCAGGCAACCAGCCACTGGTTGTCAGCTCAGGATGTGCACCCTGAGTCCCCCAGAAAGGTACGCCCATGGATCTGTCGCACCTTTCATAGTTAAGTGATTTTCTTGTAAAAGCCTCTCCAACTGAGCACCCTTGGGGACCATCATCCATGATGCTCAGAGTCACTTTCAACACTTCTCTTTCTCTCTGTGCAAGAGCTTTGGGCAGAGAGCCTTTCTAGGTTCCCACCTGCTTTTGGTTTGGCTTATTTGCAAACAGCCCACGGGCCGGTATTGCAATGATTGTCCTGTGTCTTTGGTCTCTTCGCCATAGGGTTCTCTTTCAAGGGTCTACTCGTTCTTTCATTGTCATTTCTCAGCATGGCACTGCTTATGGTACTACTCAGCCTTCAAGCCAATCGGTTTTGACTTCTTTGAACACTTGTCAGCCTCTAAAAATTTTCTTCGGGAGATCCAAATGATATCTACAGAATTTAGGGTTTCATTCAGTGAATTCGTTCTGTGGCATGGTGGCAGTTTCCAAGCCACCAGATACCGTCACTGGGGTTCCAAGAAATTCTATATGTTCAAGTCACAGAGACCAGTATGTTGACTGTGCAGTTCAAAAATGAGAAACCAGTAGTAATAATTTTATAATCTAAAGCCCGAATAGAAACTTGCCTAGCAAATGATACAGCCAAATAATGAAATATAATAGTTATTAACAAGGTTAATAAAAAAGATTTAAAATTATAAAGCTACCAAAGATTTCTGGCAATGTAAGCAAACTTAATAAATCTATGACCATTTATATTGTGAATATGCAAAAAGTAAAGCACAAAGAAGCACTTGAGAGAGAGCATTAAGTGTTTTATTCTTGGGGAAATTGCATTGGCATGGCAGCAGAATTGTATCAAGAAATTCTAAATGTTCAAAAGCTGGTGGAATTGGCCACACCATATCTGCAGGAAGGGTTGAAAGAAGGACATGTTTTCTTACTTGCCAGCACCCTGATTGCCTGAATGTTAAAATGATGAATCAGCTCTGTCCATCTTATCAGGGAGTGGTCTCACCCACTATGGGTTGAGTCTTCCTACATTAATTAGATAATCTACTGTAGACCTGCTACTGGCTATCCTAACTAACAGATGACGTGCCCCAAGGCCAGTCTTCAATTGTCAAGGTGACATCTGCAACTAATGACCACAGATGGCTTTTTTTTCTTTACTGGAGACTAAAGAAATGTTTTCTCAGCAAGGAAAACATTTGCTGTGCTCATGTGAGGACCTGAATTTGAATCCTCAGAACCCCTGCAGAGTTGGGTGTGGTAGTGCACATCTGTGATGTCAGTGCTTCTGTGGTGAGATGGGTGGTGGAGAAAAGAGAGTCCCCGGAGGCTTGTGGGCAAACTTACTTCATCAGCTGTGTAGCTTTTAAACAGCAAAGACCCTGTCTCAAATCAGGTGGAAAGTGAAGACTGATAGCCATACACATGCTGTGGCACACTCACACACACACACACACACACACACACACACACACACACACACACACACTATGATCTACTCTCTGTAAAGACTTCCCATTTACCAAAATACATTCGCTTTATTTCCATCGTAAAAAAAAAAAAATACCATTTAGACTTAGTGCTTATTCCAAACCTTGCATTGTATTTTTATGACCTTCTTCCATGTTAATTTTTCTTCCCAGAAAGACTCTGAGAACTGCCTTTGAGAACAAGGGAGACGTGATCTAAAACTTTAAACTACAAAACAATCCCAAGCCCAGAACCAGAAGCCTTAGCCTTATCAGTCTCATGTCAGAATACACAAGGAGCCAAGGAGGGTGCATGGTCCTGGCATTGCTGTATGACTCAGAAGGGGGTTAGCACATGTAGCGGAACAGAAATACTCCCCCAATTTTAAACACTATGTGAATAGGAATAGGCCAAGACTGAAGAACTTATAAAACTTGAGTGCCATCCAGAAGGAAGTTCAGAGCCGGAAGTTACTGTCTCTTAGATCTTCCCTGATGCCTTGATTACAGCTAAAGCTACATGTTTGCTCAGCTCATTCCTATTTTTGCAACCTGACAAGGTTGAAAGAAGGATGTGAAACTAAACGGTCCCCTCCCTAAGTGTCATCTTCATGGGGCACAATGATAGATTGGCCTCATTAGCTAAGGGAAAGTCAGCAACGGGCTAGTACTTTGATATTGATATACTTGCTGGTGAAGGAGCCACGTTTGACGACTAGGGCTCATCCTCAAAATACAGTGAACTATAATAAAGGAAATCTGTTTATTTTTTCACCTCATATCTGGGGCATAGAGCTCCTAATAGCCTTGAAGTTGAGAATGGAACAGATGCAAACGAATCACAAAAGTAATGCCAAGGTGCTTTTTAAAAAAGAGATCTCGCGATACGAGAGCTGAGCAGCCAGATCAAAGGTGTGTCTGTTTGTCATCTTACATTTGCTGCTTGAAGTTGGCCTGAGGAATTTCACTCGGGCCTTGGTTCCATTGATCAGTCTGAGGCTGTCCTTTGTATTTCCTTTGAAGTCTGGTGCCATTCACGTATTGTCCCCTGCAGTTGTTCCTTCCTCCCCTGTACTCTTCCAGATGTGTTCATTTCCTTGATCATCCTCCAGCATCATTCTGCCAAAGCTATTGAATTCCAGTCTGATTAGAGGTTTTCCAAAATAGATACTCATGCACACATACAATAGAGACATCTAGAAATTTACTATCAGACTCTCCTTGAACCAATTGGTCTATTCAGAAAAACCACATTGAAAGAGTTTAGTAAAAAGAACTTCACACAGCAAAGTAAGCAAGCAGACATCGGAGGGGAGCAACCAAGCTCACAAGTGAATGACATCTGGGTTCTATGGCAATAGAATTCAATTCACAACCACTGAAGAAACCAAACCATAACCTTCATGGCAATCAAACTTGTGTGGTCAAGATGTCATTGATGTCTACCAGCTGCCCTATTATTTTTCCACATACCCTGCTACTTTGGGAAGAATGCACCACACAAGTATGTACCTCAAATACTACTACTGCTTAGCTTGTTTTCAATTTTCATAAACCAATCTTCTCCAGTGTGGGCATATCTTATCCTTTCTTCCCCTTTGGTGAGAACACCCATTCTCCTTCCCTTTCTTTCTCTCTACATTTTTCCACACCTGTCTGTCTTTGAATCTGTATACAACTCAGATGACAGTAGTTGATTTCTTTGCTGTTGCAAGAAGGTGTCTCAAGATTTTTACAATGGCTAATAGCAAAGTAAATGTACTGATATAATGTAATTTAATGGAGTCACCAGCCACTGAATGAGAAATGGTACAGATCATATCAGCTATTAAATGCACAGATAACAGAGTTGGAGTCTTGGGGTAAAGGCTGCCCTCTCTGACTGGTGCAGAAGGGGGCAGGTTTCTAGCTGTGCCTGAGCCCTCTGGAGAAAGGGCATTGCCCAGAGTGCTGATGTATCTGATGCAATGAGGTTGGTGTAACAACTGCAGAAAGATCAGGACAATTCGCACAACTCCGATGAAAGCCTTTGTCTGGGTGATGATTGCCTTATCATGGAAGGGCTATCAGTGACAAGAACAGGAAAGAGAAACACATACCCAGACTCATTCTGCCCATACGTGACACAAGCTTCTGGCCCAGGAAAAATGCATTTTTCAGGATTCCAGGGCCATCATAGCAAAGCAGAGCACAGGAGGACCATGAAGAAGGAAGACAATCACTTAATAAATCACACACTTCTATCCTTGAAAAAATTCTAGTCCCCCCAGACTCATGATTTTCCTTTTCCTTCCTTTCCTTTTTCATCTTTTCCTCCACCAAATATTATTTTGTAACTTCTCCCCCAGAAGTTTGATAATGTCTTCCTTGTAGTATCTCTTCCTACATTATGTGCAGAGAGGTGCATGTATGTATGCAGCCTCAGTCAGCCAACTTAGCTGTATCAAAGGCTGAACCTCCACAATAAAATTACACACGGCTCATGCTGAGACCCGTGTAGCTCCGTTGGAACACGGCAAGAATTAAGAAAAAGACAGAGACAAAAAAAGCTGGAATCAGATGGGCTAAAGCTGGCACTGATGGAGACAGAGCCCTGCCCAGATCTGCCTAAGTGTTTATTATATAGACAAGACAATAATAGTAACCCTATAACAGGTATCATGAAACATTAAGGATGAGTGATTTGTAGCCTTTCAGCAGGATATCAGGTTCTTCTCTGTAAAGTCAACACTACACAAAACTGATCAATGAGGGAGACAACTCTCTCCTTAGCCGGATCCTGGTTTCGACCTTGTGGGTCCAGATCTGTTATGACGTGGCCTTGCCTGTGTCAATTTCCCAGCATGGCCGTGCGTGCAGATGCTAAATGTTCCTCTTATGATCCTGCTTCACTGCCGTCTCCACAAGCTGCCCGGAGGACCAGAAGCAGCAGGAGCTGATTGAGATGTCTGCAGGCTTCCGGTCTTTGCTTCCTGCCACTTGTGCTCTGTGGCGCCTGCGCTGTGTGCGGGCAGGTGCCGGCGCGCTGCAGAGGTCCGACTTCCAGGAGGAGGTGTGCGTTCGTTCGGCAGGGTCTCACAGTGGGAAAGTGTATGTTAAACAAGAGCGAGGGTGTGAAGGCTCAGTGGCCAGGAAGTAGGTACGCGTTTGGAGTGAAGTGAGACTCACATTTGCGAAGGTAGACTGTCTTCTATTTAACTTTAGAAACAATTTTTTTACCTAGTATCCAAGTGGGTAGTTTCTTCTCCCTTCCCTTCCTCCCTCCCCTCCCCCTTTTATTCCTCATCCGGCTCTCTCTCCCCACCTCCCTCTCTCCCTCTCTTCTTTCTACCCTCCCTCCTTTCTTGATGTTTCCAACTTTCTCCCTCTATCCTAGAACTTCATCTTATATGGGTCCTGAAGTACCCTCTGGGTCGTCTTACACTAGTGAGGGTTCAGGAATCTTTGGCATATCTTGGGGCCCCTTGTTGGGTTGCCCACTAATGTAGGAACTCTTATATCTAACACCTTGCCTCTAAGAATTCTATTTCTTGAAGCCATCTCTCCTGAGATCCACACTAGTGAGGGGGGCTTGTTGATATGAGAGTCATTGTACAAGTCAGGTAAGGTCTAATCACACTGTAGTGAGATCCTGGCTGCCGCAGCCCAAACTTGAGTGAAGTATCTGGTCCACCTCTCCATCTTTAGGGTCTTACAGTCTTGCTGCCTCCTCTTCTGCAAGGTTCCCTGAACTTTGAGAGATTTGGTCTGGTTCTGGTTCCTGGTGAACACTGTAAGGTCATAAAACAATGGAATTCGCAAAAGTAATGCATTTTCATTGTTTAAAACAACTCTAGTACACAAAGAATGAAAAAAAATCTGTCTCCTTTTCAATTATTTCCATCTCACATCCGGCTACTCTTTCTTGAATCATGCCTGATATATTACTCTGTTGAATAGGTTTTATATGACTCCATTGCACCACAGTGACGGTCAACTCATGGGACAGAGATGGCAAGACATAAACATAGAAGCATAAATAAATTTACATGCATGTATTTTGTTACATTGTTTAAGAATATAATTACTGGGGCTGAGGAGATGACTCAGTGGATAAAGCATTTTTCATGCACGCATGCAGACCTGACTAAATTCAAACTCTCGGCTCTTACATAATAAAAGCACACATCTATAATTACAGTGCATCTGCAGTAAGGCGGGTGGTGGGAACAAGAGAATTCCCAGCAGTTCTTGAGTGAGTTAGCCTGGTGTATACAATGGTAAAGGACAAGAGAGACCCTGTCTTAAACAAGAAGGAGGGGGGCTAGAGAGGTGGCTCAGGAGTTAAGCCTCCGCCTTGCAGGCGGAAGGTCCTGAGTTCGAATCCCAGATCCCACGTATAGACGCCAGGCGGAAGCGGGGGTGGCCTGCGCTTGTGGTCCTGGTAGGGCGGAGCCTGTGAATCCCGGGGCAGAAGGAGGTGGAGGCGTCCATGGTGGTTCGCGAATTCGTTCGTGGTTCTACACATATACAGACACACACACGCGTGGGCACATACACACGCACATGCACACAGTTGAATAAATAATAATTTAAAAAAATTTAAAAAAAAGAAGGAGGGAAGGGACTGACATCATAAGATGCCTTCTGACCTCCACATGTATGCTAGAGCATGCATGTGCACACATGCGCACTTGTATACCACACACACATACACATATACAAACATACACACGCAGAGGACTAGTCTATGGCTACATTCTTTAAAATTCATGTAAGATCCCTCACTAGCCCCAATAGATGTACCTTCTTTTCTATACATGCCTTCTTTGTGGATCACAGCATAGAGATTATCACTTCCTTCCTTTTTACTTAATCCACTCAATACTGTGCCTTGAGACTGTTTCTATACCAGTGGACGTGGATCTGTTTCTACATGCCCACCAGACTATTTGGTTTCCCAAATCTTTAAGGTTGGAAAATTATGAGATCACATGACTCAATCTACTCTTTTTCAAAACTGACATTTATTCTTTCACTTGAACTTTAGGTTCAGTTGGCCAAGACAGATTTAAAAAAAAAAAAAAAACTGTATTGGGAAATTCTGTGGGATTCCATTCACGTTACTGGATTTAAAAAAACCAATAACTTCATGTCCTGCCAACTTACTGCTCACAGACATACTGCCTTTCTCTTTGACCCAAGTCTTTCCTTCATCTTTAGCCCACTTCTTCCTAGACAGTTCTTCCTTGTTGATTTACGTTTTTTATTGTCACAAGCAGTGGGTGAGTACTCAGGGCGAGGGAGATGGCTGAGTAGGTGAAGATGCCTGAATGTAACCCATAGACCTCACTTCAATCTTCAGAGCCCACATGGTAGAAGGAGAGAATATCCGAAAATTACCCTCTGACCTACAAATGCATGCTTATTTAAATCCATTATACTTTGTAGATATATTGGAAAGCTTTAGTTTCCATCTTCATTGATCTCGGCAGACCCCAAGGCTGATTCACCAATTCTAATGGGAAAATTTAGACTGACAAGCTATATAGACAATCTAATCTTACCACTTAAATACAGCAACAATGCTGCCTCTTCCCCTCCGTATATAGGCTTTTTTTTAAAACCTGGCTTAATCAGAATTTCAGTGCAATATTGAGCAGTAAAGGTACTAGCAGACATCTTTATCTAGTTCCCAACTTGAGTGGGAATGTTTTTAACCCTTCGCTACTTGCTGCGGTGTGTTGTAAGATTATCAGTACATGTCCCATATCCAATTAGAGTTGCTTTGTAGCTCTCATTGGCTATAGTGGTGGTGGTGTTTAGTAAAGAATAAAGGCAGGCTATTGTCAAAGATGTTTCGTATTCCTACAGAAGATAGCCTATGATTTTTTTTACTTGTATACCAAATATGTCAATACATTCTAATATTAAACTAATATTCTAATTTAATTAATTAATTCTAATATAAACTTGCTCTCATGAGCTCAATTTTTTAAAATCCTTATTTCTTTACTTTGGGTGGTGGCACACACATGCCATAGCACATGTACCGAGGTCTCAACGACTTGAGAGACAGTGAGACGTGAGGGAGTCTGTTCTACCACATGGGTTTCTAGGGCTGAAGTCAGTTCATTAGACTTGCTAGCCAGCCCCTCTATCCACGAGCCATCTGGTAGCCCACTGAGTCCTTACTGCATTCTCATGCCTTGCTATGCTCCATTAGCAGTGTTTTATTGTAGATGTTACGCCCTTGTTCACTAATGAAGCTGCTCAATAACTTTTGCTTTCTTATTCTCTCCCGATCTAACCTGATGACCGATTGGTGCAGCTAATCTAGTACTTTTGGGTTTCAGACATTTCTAAAGGGCAACGCTCACCAGCAACTCTTCTCCAGATTCTGAGTTTCGATCTTTTCCCAGGCCAGCTGTCCATTCTGTGATCCTCTGTTACAATGGTGGACAGCAGTAGTAAGTGCAGGTAATTTACATAAGAGTGAACCACTGAGATCATCCGGTGCCGTATGTTTCTAAAATTGTGATATCAGTAGGAGATGGGCTAGATAAATACATTTTAAACTTGTGACATTTGCAATGGGTTTATAAGAATGTAATAGCATTATGAGTGATAGAACATATATACTTATTCTTTATCCTTGATGATTCATTTGACACATTTGAGAGTGATGTCTTAAGATACAAGGTGTAATTTGCATTTGTGTTTCTGCATAAGTGTGCATTTGCATGTGTTTGGTTGTGACTGTGGTTTATATCTTCCTTATTCCCTTTCTCTCTCTCTCTCTCTTTCTCTCTCTCTCTTCTTTCTCTCTCTTTCTCTCTCTTCCATCTATCCATTATAATTTCTTTTTTAAAAAGTTTCAAGGATGGGAGGAACAATGATATGCATAATACTCCACACAAGTTAGGGCCGAAGCAATCATAATTGGACTTTGCATGCCCTGCGCAATGTCCAACACACTATTGACCTCTAGCATTTGCTAAAGGCACTAGATCCTTGGAGGCAAGGGATTGACAGCCACAGTAGTATTCCTATGCTTAAGGGGAACACAGGAAAGGGTTCAGGGAAATGCCACTGGGTCCTTGTACGTCATTGGAGAGGAGGACCCAGAGGATAGTTTGGCATACACATTAAAGGATTCTCCAGGGATTGGGGGGGAAGGCACTGGGGGATGGAGAGTGAGGGGTGAGGGGTGGGGGAGCAGGGGGGTCGGAGGGAGGAGGAGGAAGGGAGGGAACCGGTGTACCTATTAAGTTTGTATGAGTGGAAATAATAATAAAAAATGTTTTTTAAAAAAAGTTTATTTGGTGTGTGTGTGTGTGTGTGTGTGTGTATGTGTATGCATGCACACTGTGTGTGCCTATGGAAGTCCAAGAGTAACTTCAGGAATCAATGTGGATTGCACTACCTTCTCTTTATTTTCCTCTGGAGTTTCCTAGGCTCTACCTTCTATGGCCAGAAGTACAGACCACTGTTTCTGCCCAGCATTTTTACATGGGGTCTGGGATCCAAACTCAGGACCTTCTGCGTGTAAGGCAGAGGCTTAACCCCTGAGCCATCTCTCCAGCCCCATTATAATTTCTATTCTTACCTTCTATAACATCTGCTGAAGCTTCCAGTTCTGCCTTTTATGCCTCTCACTTTTTCCCTTACATTTCCCTAAGCCTTTTGAGATAGTAACTAATAGCAGAGGATGCTTCGAGAGCTCTTTGCAGACAGGCACTGTTCCCAGCGCTCCCTGAAATGAATTCAATATTCATAAGCTCCTGCTTCTGTTTGAATGTGATAAGATTGATTCATGAAAACAAAAATCATACCAGGTGTTTCATAACAGAAAACACGCAGGGAACTGTTTAAGCAGGTATCGGAACACTGAGAAAACAAAATGTGCATACTGAAGTGAGCTCACGTTACACGCAAGTAACAATGGCTAAGGATCTACCGTGCTTAGCACCAGGAAAATGAAGGAAAGATTGCCTGAATGCAGAACTCAAGAGAGTTGACCTACATTTTGGAGCTGGGGAGTGCTGCTCTATGCAACATAGGAGGGAAGTGAAGGTTGGTCATTGAAGATGAGGTGGTACCCTAAAGGCCAATAAGTAAGGAAATATGAAGAGGTTTTCTCTGGAATGCTGAACAAAGATAGACTTAGCTGCTAGGGTCACTTAGGAGAACAAACAAGCAGAAATTCTTGAAAAATCCTCAACTCCCTCTCAGCTATGTTTCTGTATCTTCTGTTAGAACTACTCTCTAGGAAATCAACTGACAGAAGAGAGATGGTACTTATAGAGGGCTAGCCCTAATCTCAAAAAGGTGTTAGAGAGTATATTTGGAATTCAGAGAAAACAACTTCATAATGAACACAGAACATTACCCAATTCTTCCAATGCCACACAGCATAGATTTTTTCCTCTCATAAAAGGGTGCTACTTATTAGTAGTAGTATTGAGAAATTGTCTTACTCTGTAGCTTAGGCTGGTCTAGAATGTGTGATGCTTCTGCCTCAAGTCTCTAGTATACTACACGAACACACCACCATATTGGTTTGCTGTTAACATATTCACAAAGCATTAGCATGTTTCCATGGAAAAAAATCTATTTGGCTTTTAGGACTTCAAAAATATTTCTAGATATAAATGTGCCACATGAACATTCTACTATTGATAGCCAGGGTAATTTGTTTTCAAATTTAACTATTATTCTATTACAAGCAACAGAACAATGAGCATCTTTATGTATTTTAAAATTATTTCTGTAGATTTTTTATTGTAGATTTGTAATGTCATGGGGAATGCTCATGGAATATGATTATTACATAAACGATTATTTTTCCTCATGACTTTGTTCACACCCACCTGCATGAGCCCTAAGTGATGCCAGCTGGTGATTTCACCATGTGGATATTTCAGCAGAAGGAAAAGGTCATGGAGAGATGAGGCTCGTCATCTACCTGTGACGCCCTCATGGGATCAGAGACGTAGCATTAAGACAAAGGGTATCAAGCAGGAGACCAGCAGCAAAGCATTATCTGTGCTTCTACAACATTAAAAACTGAAACTTATGGCATTTACCATGATGGTCGCTCATTCCATCCCCTCTCCAGAATGTGACATAATTTCATCCTTTGCATTTAAATGGTGGATCCTGTACTTCCAGCCCTGGTGGGCGGAGCCTGGGAAATCACAGAGCAAAGCAAGAAAGAAGTAGAAGCAATACAGGATGATTCCTGAAGTCACTCTTGGTCCTCCACAGGAACACATGTGGCCTCTGATACACACACACACACACAATGAATGAATGAATGAATAAAAAATTATAAAAAGGACGAAAAGAGGGACGAAAGAGATGAAGAAGAGGAGGAAGAGGAGGAAAAATCAGTGGCACAAAAAACATTCACAGCCACATTTACGGCCCCACTGTTATAGATTTCTGTGTCCCTCCCTTCAATGCAGAGTCTGATGGCCATCCTTTAAATATAGGTGACTGTGACTGTCTACTCGACAGAAGCCAACTGAGGAGGAGACTTCTTAGGCCAGGACACAAAAGACGCTTCCATCTGGCTCGTTTCTTTAGGGATACTTGCTTCTAGCTGGCAGCTGCCACATTGTGAGGAATCCCCATTCCCATGGTAAGATGTGCAGCTCCTCTGGCTTGATTGCCCCGGGGTGAATCTCCACAGGTAGTCACCATCGACTGGAATTTTTCTACCAGGCCTGGGGTGAACAGTGAGTCTTCAAATGATTTCAACCAAGGCCTCTCAAGAGAATTTTCTTTTTGTGCATGCACTTGTGTTGTGTGCATGCACTTGTGTTGTGTGTGTGTGTGTGTGTGTGTGTGTGTGTGTGTGTGTGTGAGAGAGAGAGAGAGCATCATGGAGGTCTGCGGAAGTCCAACAGTGATTTTGGGAACCATCCTGGATTGCCCTACCTCTTTATTGCTGTGCTTTTGGATTCCCCAGTCTCAGGTTTCTGGGGCTGGAAGTGCAGGCTGCTGTCATTTATGCCTAGTGTTTTAACATGGGATTTGGGATCTGTACTCAGGTCCTTCTGCTTGTGAGTCAGAGGCTTAACCCTTGAGCCATTTCTCCAGCCCTACAGAGCATTCTTAAAGTTTGGATATGGATTTCACTTTCTTGTATTATAATTGGGGCTTAGGTACTTCTTACAGTCTCTAGTTCTTGACCCCTAAGGACTTAGAGGAGTCAAACTGTGAGACATTCTGTGTCCCAAACAATCTAAGGTAGAAAGGGTTTATTATTTGGCTTGAGGATATCCAGTACATTATGGTGGGAATACCTGGTGACAGGCATGGTTATTGAAGAGGATACTGGTTCATATTGTAGCAGCCATATAAGGGAAAGAGAAGGAGAGAGGAGTGGGCAAAAAAAAAGGAACAAGAAAGGGAGGAAGAGAGAGTGAGAAAGAGAATAGGAAGTAGAGATAGAAAGGCCAGGCTAACCAACCTCAGACAGATACCCCCTCCTAGAGATTCCATAACCTTCTGAAACACAGACACCAGCTGAGGCTCAGATATTCAAACCCATGAGCTTATGGGAGACAATTTACATTCAAAGCATGTTAAGACCTTTTTAATATTTTTTGAGATGCACAGGATGAGGCATAATTTTTTTGGGCCACACATTGTCTTCAATTGGATATTCCCAGGTGTCTGTCTTGTACATTATCTCTCTGTGATCACTAGATGCAATTTACTGTATGCTGTAGTTTGCCTACACATTAGTGACAAATTCATAACCAACAGATTAACTAAAAAAACAAAGGGGTTTTTGTCTTATGATTTTCAGTTACAGTTCTTAGTCCTTATTGAAAGGAGATCTCATACCAGGCACCAAGGAATTGACCACATGAAATCCAGAGACTGCTGAGAGAGGGCCAAACCTTTCTTGTGAGATTGCAAGATGTTGAAGTATACTGAAAACTGCCAAATAACTGAGCCAATTTCACCTGCCCAGTGAATGGTCCCAACCACTATAGGCTGGGTCTTCCCTTATCAATTAGATAGTCTCCTGTAACCTTCCATAAAGATGGTCTTTACTAATTTCTCGCAAATGTACCCAGAACTCAGCTTTCAATTGTCAAGTTGCCATGTGCATCTAACTAGCACACCCTGTCTTGCCTGCTGACCTGTTTGGCACAGTGTTCAGTTCTTAGCCACAGGGTGACTTCTTAGAATATCTACCAAAGTTACCAGTTCAGACTCCCCATGGAAAACTTCTTGGGCAATACCTGGACCCTAAGAAGGGGCTTAGCCTCTTAGTCCCTTGTCCTTTCACTCTTCACACCCCGATTAGACAAGCATGTTTCAAACGGTTCCTCCTTGGTGATTTGGCATAAGGCACTATCCCACTGCATTTTGAGCTTTTAACTTTCTATGGTGGTAATAAATTTGAACAGCTTTGCATGCACTCGTGGTCCATTTGTGTTAAGTATATGAAAGAAAGAAATCTGGTTGCTTTCAACCAGATTGCCTGGAGTCTATTTTTTCCTGGTAAGCTTAAGTAGTTATCCATAATGTCTGTATATTTATGCACATATGAGATATGTGTCTTGCAAATACTATCTCCTAATCTGTTGCTTTTCTTTCTCTGTTGATGTTCTGTTTTGCTGTATAGTTTCTTCCATAAAATCCAGCTATCTCTCCTTCTGTTGCCCATGCATATATCCAAGGCATTATTGACAAATCTAATAACATGAATTTCATCCACATTTTCTAAAAGTTTTATTGTCATAAATCATGCATTTAGGTCTTTGATCTATTTTGAAGCAATTTTCGTGTACTGTATATTGTCGGATTAATTGTATATTGCAAGGATTGTAGAAAACATTATCTTTTTCCCTTCTTGATGTTCTTGGAAAGCTTTGACAACAAATATGACTTCATTTCTGATCTATGTGTTCGGTATTGTAAGTGTATACATTTACCTCTCCTCTGGAACCATACTGTTTTGATTGCTATAACTTGTTTTCAGTTTCGAAATGAGAATCTGCCCGTCCTCCAGCATGTTCTTTATTTTCATGATGTAATTAGTCAAGGTGCTTGGTGATTCTTCACACATTTCAGGAGTGTTTATGCCAATAAGGGAAGCAAAGATCATCTTCCAGTACATACAGATGGAACGTTTCCACCTACATACATTCTTTTGATGATTTTTATCAGTGCTTTGTCATTTTCCTTGTACAAGTATTTCATGAGTAGGGTTCAGTACTTTCTTGAGGATTTTATCTTTTATTTTATTGCAAATGGGAATTGATAAATGTAAGTAACATGCATCCTGACTTTGCATACCTTCTTGTTATTTGTTTTATTCACTTATTAGTTCTAATAGGATTTTACTATGTATGAAATCTGAGGTGCTTTCTGCACTTAAGAAGTACAATTTAATAATGGTATTTCTTTCTTTATAAACTTTATTCATTTTTATTGATTCATTGCTGTGTTTAGAACCTTCAGTGTTGTACTGAATGGAAGTATACTGAATAAAAGGCAGATATCTGTTATCTCTCCCAATCCATTATGATATTTACAATGGATTTTCATGCATGAATTTTATGATATCGAGACTGTTACCTATGGTTTGTTGAGTGTTTATCATGAATAGGTTTTGAATTTTGTCAAATTTTTAATCTGAATTATTCAAATGATTATGCATATTTTACTTACTTGATTAACGCTTATTATTCATTTTGTTACACTAATTAATTTGCATATGTCAAGCCATTCTTTCATTCCAGAAATTGATATCATTTGCTTATGATATATAAGCTTCTTAATATTATGGTGAATGTTGTTTGCTTATATTTGGGAGGATTTCTGCATGAAAAGTAAAAAGACTTATTATTCTTCTTGTAGCACATTTATCCTTAATATCAGGTCATGCTGACCTCATAGAAAGAACTAAAGAGTGTTCTTTACTGTTGGAAAGGTTTGAGAAGAGATTTTGTTGAAGAAACTGGTTCTTTAAATATAATGTAGAAGTAATTAATGAAGACGGCACATATAGTGTTTTTCTCCACCGGAAGATTTTAGTTAACAGATCAATCTCTTTAGTAGTCATAGATCTCTTCTAACTCCATTTTCTGAAGATATAGTCACTTCTAAGAATTTTTTCACTTCATTGAGATGATTCTGGTTCTTGGCATATGATCATTAATATTACTTTCTTAATTGCTTTTATTTTTGAAGAATTAATAGTATTGTCCCTATCTTTATTTCTGGCTTTAGATATCTGAATCTTTTCTCTGTTTTATTATCCCCTCTGTTTAAAAGTTAGTCATTAAGGGGCTGGAGAGGTGGCTCAAGGATTAAGCCTCTGCCTTGCAGGAAGAAGATCCTGAGTTCAGATCCCAGATCCCACGTATAGACGCTGGGCAGAAGCGGGGGTCTGCGTTTTGGGTCCTGGTAGGGCAGAGCCTGTGAATCCCAGGGCAGAGTAAACAAGGAGGAGATGGAGGCGTCCATGGTGGTTCCTGAATTCGTCCCTGGTTCTACACACACACACACATACATACACACATGTGCACACATGCATACACGTACAATTAAATAAATAATAAAAAAGTTTGTCATTATGTAAAAATACTCCCTTTGGGTTTTCTTGTCTTTTTCTGTTGTCCTTTTCTATTTCACCTATCTCTGTCTTAACAGTTTCCTTTCCCAGTTTTGAGTTCAAATTTTCCTTTTTGTAATACTTTCCTATGCCAAGTTATAGATATAAGATCATTTTGGCTGCGTTATTTTCCCTATATCCAGCAAATTTTCAAAGTTGTGATCTTTCTTTTATTCATCTCTGAATATATTCCATTTTTTTAGGATTTCTTTGATAGATGGACACTGTTTGGAAACTGCAACTCAGTGATTGTTTGTCCTGCACAGTCAGGAAGCTGGCACCAGTGCCATCAGTTCTTAACAACAAAAAAAGAGAAAAGAAGTAAAGAGGGAGAGGGAGGAAGGTAGAAGAGAGAGAAAGAAAGGCAGAGAAAGAGACATAGTGAGAAAGTAGGGAAATGAAGTCAGAAATAAGAAAAATAATAATGTGATAATTTTTACATTTTTAGCAATTCTATAGTTTTCTTTCTGTTATCCAGTTACTGGTTACCTCTTGTGGTGAGAAAAGACACTTCGTATGGTTTTCTGAAGTCTGTTGAGAGTCCATTTGTGGCATAGGGTCCATGTTAGGAAATGTTCCACGTGTATTTGAGAAGATTACATGCTAATTTTCTTGTTTGATGGAGTGCTCTACACCACTACACCTGTCTACTGTGTGTAGGTGATCTATTGTGTTTCTTATGACCACCATTTCCTCACTCTCTGAAGGTTCTATGCACAAGTGAGAGTGAAAAAGTGAAAAAGCCAGGACTCCCAAAGGCAAAGACCTGTTTCTCCCTTTGGTTCTTATTCTTTTTCTCTGTACCTTGATAATATGTATGAAGCACATAAATGTTTTTCATTCGTCATCTTTTTAATATGTTGAACTTTACATTTATACATACTGCATTTATTTAAAATCTACTTATAGAATATCAATTTAACTATCCTTATGCAATGTGGGTGTCGTTATTTACATGAATTTATCTTTTTATGCTTTCACTTTCAACCTTTTTGATCTTTTATTCTGAACTGGGTCTCTAGTATACAGTGCATAGTTATGTGTTATTTTTAATCCTTTTTTCAATTCTGTCTCTTTATTTGCTTTTATGTGCATTCTATTTTCTTTTTTTTTTGAATATTCTATTTGCTTTTGGTTACCATAGCATTATATTTAAGATCCTAAAGCTATAACACGGTAATTTGATATTTGTGGAGCCATAATTAGCATATCAATTAACCTTTCTTTTTGTCTTTCAGAACTTTGAATATATTGGCTCACTGCCTTCTAGCATTCAAAGTTTTTGAGAAGCCTGCTAACAAGCTGAGACATCCTTGTATATGAAACCTCTCTCTTATCAATTTCAAAATTATTCTACTAAAGTAAAGATTTTTTTTGTCTTTTGCAAGTTTGATTGAAAGGTGTCTTAGTGTGAGACACTTTGAGTTCCCTGTAAATTTGACATTGACTATAGTTTGGATTTCAAATGTTGCTGAAATGACCCTGCGTTTAAAAGTTTGCTCCCCCTAGTGGTGCTGTTGGAGGGCGCCGTGGATGCTATGAGATGGGACTGTGGAAGGACCTTAGGGCATGAGGGCTGGACTTCAGTCTCATCCATTTGCTTCCTTGTTTGCAGTGTAAATAGATTTGCTTTACCACATGAATTGTATTCGATGTCCTTTTGGAACCAGAGATCCACAGCATTTGGGACAATTCAAATGAGATCTCTAGAGTCCTGCACCAAAATAAACTCTCCGTCACTATACATTATTCGCCACAGTTATTTTATTATAGTAATCAAACTTCTTTGATTTTAATGGTTTTCATAAACTTTAAAATGTTCAGCCGCTATTTTTGCAAACATTCTCACTGCCTGTTCCTTCCTTCCTTCCTTCCTTCCTTCCTTCCTTCCTTCCTTCCTTCCTTCCTTCCTTCCTTTCTTCTTTCCTTCCTTCCTTCCTTCCTTCCTTCCTTCCTTCCTTCCTTCCTTCCTTCCTTCCTTCCTTCCTTCCTTCCTTCCTTCCTTCTTCCCTGTCTTCCTTCTTTCCTTTCTTTACTTGCTTGTTTTCTCACTCTTTCTCTTTCTTCCTCTCTCCCTTTCTCCTCTTTCTTTCTTTCCTTCATTTCACAGCGGTTACGCTGGGCTCTGCAGACTTTTCAATCATTTCTCTTTATTTTCTTCACACAGCAGTCCTCATCACCCTGTCTTCCAAATCTGCTTGATACTTTCTTCTGCCTGGTAAAGGCTGCCTTTGAATACCTGGGGTGCATTTCTTTACTTCAGTTATTTTACTTCTTCAGGCCCAGCATTTTTTTTCATAAACTATCTACCTCTTTATCAATATATTCTTTTTGTTAGTTCATATTTTCCTAATTTTCTCCCTGTCTTCTTTTAGTTCTTTGTATACATTTAAGACAGTTCTTCAAAGACTTTATCAAATATATTTTCTATCAGCTATATTTTTTCATATATATATATATATATATATATATATAGAGAGAGAGAGAGAGAGAGAGAATACATTTGCATGCATGCCTTGATGTACAAGTAGAAGTTGAATAACAACTTTCAGAATTTCTCTTCTTCCTTTATACAGACTTCTGGAGATTGAATTCAGGTCACCAGGTTTGTGAGCAGGTGCCTTATCCATTGAGCTATCATACTAGCCCAATTATTGTTTTTCTTGTGGAATCTCTGTATTAGTCATTAACCTGAAATGTAAACTTCAATTTCCTCTCTCACATTTTCTAAACCTGCACTTTCCCTAGGCATGTCCAGTCACTTTGTAATTTTTCCCACATGTACAATAGCTCCTAAATATCTTGGAAGGGAAGGGTGTGAGTCTAGTAGAAACTTCCAGCCAGATGGGGAGGGACTCACAACAGTGAAAAGGAAGGCAAAGAGGTCCTTGCTGTCTGCAATCTTCTGGTCAGATGTAGCAATCAGGAAAGCCACCGGAGATCACCTTCTTACTCTCCTTGGCTCTAACAAGCTGTTCACAGATTGTTGCACGAGTACAGGAACACTGCTTGTTGAGGTTGAAGAAGAAAAATTGACCAAAATTAATCACTGTTAGCATCCATGTCCTCTCTTAGAAACTGCAAGATCGCAACAGACTTCAGAGATCCAAATTAATTACACGAGACAGATTTCACCAGTACAGTTTTCATCTAGATTATAGACAGACTCGGGATGCTGCCTGATCCTTCATCTTGGCAGAATGCATTTTATGCTATTTAATTTATTCATATTCACTGTGAAATTTTTGGCCATTTTATTGCTCATCTCTCTTCCTCATTACCCACTTCATCCTTTCTCCTCTTCAAGCTTTTTTTCCCACCCCACTGTCCTTTCTGTGTGTGTGTCCCACTACACCTAAAAGGAGATATCTGTTTTGCATATGACTAGGTACTAATTGCAGCACAGGCAATATTTCAGTGGGGACCACTTCCTCTAGTCAGCCTTGACCATCAATGATCACTGCATAAGGGGTAAGACCATCTGAAGTCCTCCCTCGTAGATTATGGTGTGGTGCTCGAAGACTTGTGTGGGTCAGATACAGGTACACATGGTTGCAGTGTGTTTGTGGTTGACTTAGTTTGATATTCAGGGGAGTGCTGCATCCTTGTTGCTACCCCTGACGCAGTTCTCACATTATTTCTGTCCCCTCCTCTGTGATACACCCTGTTTGTCCCAAATTTTAATGTAGTGGTAGAAAAGCCACACTGCTTATAACAAAATGGAGGACTTTCCATGTGTTATTGAAGTACATAAATTTCAGAGGTTGTATGTTTCAAACGTTAGCTATGAACAGAATTTATTTCTTTACTTCAGAGAACTATCAGTGTAACTTAAATGACCCAGATTGAGAACTTTCTATGTTCTCAGGCATTTTGTCTAGTTTATAGTTGGAGTTGTTTAAAATTCCAATTGGTCCTCCTCCTCTTCAATTGAACAAATTCCTTGTTGTATTTTGAAGTATTTTCTCTGTGCATTCTAAGTGATGACTTGTGAACTTTGACTCTGTCAGTACACAGTGAACATTTATTGCTGAGATTATTTTTTTTTCCTAAGCAACTGTCTTGCCTCGTTGTTCAGTTTGGTAGATTTGAGAAGAATTAATAATTTATTCATTTGGACAAAATTGATGAGTTTATTACTGCACAAGTATATTTCAGAATGCCTTAGGCTCATCTATCAACATTTCCTTCTCCTTAGCTCATGAATAAAAAAAAATGAGTAAGAGTTTATATCCAAGTAACTGACTAGGTCAACCCTTTAAAGGGAAATCGAATTGGCTAAGACCCGTTCTGGTTTGGTTTCTAGCTTTAGTGGGTAAGCTTGACCTGTATCCTTGATGCAGAAGATGTTGGGAAACTTTCCTGTCATGTAATAGAGTGCAAAGCAGTGAACAGCTCTGTGTGAGGCTTATAGTCAGTCAAACATGAATCCAGATTCATGGGGCATTGGTGTGATGAGATTTATACTTGGACAAATTTACACTGCAGCTGGTTGTAACACAGCTGCAATCTCCCTCCATGTATAACCCCTACTATGTCATTGATGGAGAATATAACGAAATTTCAGAGAAGATTCATTTGAAATACTCAGAACTCTGTTTCCCTAGTGACCCAATATGTGAAAGGGGGGAGGGTATATGAAAAAGCCTGAGGAGGATCAGTCCATTCTATTGCTCACACTGGATCTCAAACAACAAAGAGAAATTTCTCTTCCGATCTTTTCTTTTTTCTTTTTTAATATTATTTATTCAATTGTGCGTGTGTGCACACGTATATGTGTGTGTGTGTGTGTGTGTGTGTGTGCGTGTGTGTGTGCGTGTGTGTGTAGAACTACGGACGAATTCGGGAACCACCATGGATGCGTCCACCTGCTCCTTGTTTACTCTGCCCCGGATTCACAGGCTCTGCCCTACCAGGACCAGAAACACAGGCCGCCCCTGCTTCTGCCTGGCATCTATACCTGGGGTCTAAGATCTGAACTCAGGACCTTCCGCCTAACCCCTGAGCCACCTCTCCAGTCCCATCTTCCGATCTTTTCAAATGAAAGATTTTTTTTTTTTGCTTATTCTCCTTTTTTTTTTTTCATTTTTCTTCATTGTTCACTTGTGACTTGGCCTGAGTCTTACCATATTGACCAGGCTGGCCTTGAATGCAATAGCAATTCTCCTGCCTCAGCCTCACAGATCCAAACCTTCCTGCTTGTCCTCAGTTATGCATTTCCCTAGGTAGTGAGATGGGGCCACTTGTTTTGAAGATAATTATGAAAGAAAGCTGACAGGATTGAAAATAATTTGTAATGTATTATATAACATAGTCCAGTATCACTTTTTAGTCATTACCCCCAAATGCATAATCACCTAAAGTGATTGAAAATGGGAAATTCTCTCATTGATATTTTTGTTAGGTAGAGTGTGTGTGTGTGTGTGTGTGTGTGTGTACATGTGCATTGTTCATGTGTGGGTGCATGTACATTCGTATGAATGTGGGAAAGAGGTGACCCTCAGCTGTCATTCCTCACAAACTGTTTTTGTTTTGTTTTCTTTTGTTTTTGAGACAAGATTTGTGCTTGACTTGAAGTTTGCTTTTCTTTTTTTAAACTTTTTTCCCACTCATACAAACTTAATAGGTACCCCGGTCCCCTCCCTTCCTCCATCCCTCCCCTGATCTCCTTGTTCCCTCCCTCCTTTGCCTTTTTCTTTCCCTGTCCCTTTCTCCCAGTGCTCCCTCCCCCCTATCCCTGGGACATCTTTTAGTGTGAATGTCAAAATTCCCTCTGGGTCCTCCTTTCTGATGAGGTGTAAGGACTCAGTAGCATTGCCTAGAGCCCTTTCTTGGGCTCCCCTTTAGTATAGGAACACCATTGTGGATGTTAATCTCTTGCCTCTAAGGATCTTAGTGCTATGATCCATGCTAGACTTTGGGGGCTCAATGATATGTTGGTCAATGTGCAGGTCATGCAAAGTCCTATTATGGTTACTTCGGCCTTAACTTGTGTGGAGTATTTTGTGTATCATTGCTCTTCCCCAATTTTAGGCTCTTACAATCTTACCGCCCCCTCTTCCGCAAGTTTCCCTAAGCTTTAGGATGGAGAGAGATTAGGCTGGCCTGGTTCCAGGTGATTAATGTAGGGTCTCTGATGTTCTGAATTATGGTTTGTTGTGTGTTTTTTTTTTTTTTCAGTTTTGCTGCTCCTGCACCGCCCATGGTCTATCCTGATGGGTATTGGAGGTCACCTCCTAGCCAGAGATAAAAGGCTGTTAAAATAGAGTCTTACTATAAGAGTAGATTCAAGGGTAGATGGACTAAGAGTAGGAGACTGAGGTGAGGGGGGTGTCAGTCTCCCATTTGCAGGATGGTTACCATCTATTGCAGTTTGCTTTTCAACTACGCTGCTGACTAGCAGCAAGCTCTAAGGATCCACCTGTCTCCACCATCACACCACTGAGATTACAAGCAAACACCTCCACACCTTGAATTCTTGCTTAGGCTTTGGAGATCTAATTCAAGCCCTTGTGTTTGTATGGCCAGTATTCCCCTCCCCTTCCTGAGATCTGGACAGTTCTAGCAGCTGCTTTGTTTAGCGTCTTCATATGTGTTCACATTGATAAGATGAATCAAAGACTACAGAAGCCTGTTTGTTGTCTGAAGAAATTAAATGAAAGCAGAAAATTCTGAGACCACTGTGCCAGTCAAGCTCACTCTGCAGTTTCCTGACAGATCTTTCTTTCTGGCTGCTGTAGAGCTTAGGGTGAGGCACACATGATGCATAATAGAACATGACTTGCTTAAAAGCAGTAGACTTTCATCCCAATCTAGCACATCAATTGCGCATCTAAGTGACCTCAGAAAATAATGTGCATCACTAGACCCTCTTCATTCGTCCTAACTGGCTACAAACATGTGTTTGTGTTCTAAGAAATGTCTCCTTATTTTTAATTTGCTTTGTTTCTCCTTATTTTGTTGTCCCATTAAGATTTTTTCCCCATTTGGATCTGAGCTTCATTTCCTAACACATGGGAAAATTTCCAAGGTGCGTTTATTAGACAATTAATCTCCTGGCTTCTAGTCATCATGATTTTGGAGTGGCCATAATTTCTTTCTTCTTCTTTATAAACCTCTACAGAATATTCTTCACTTAGTCAATACTCAACTGTGATCTATGAGGTGTGACTGAGTCTATTGGTGAAGTTATCTGTTCTTGCAAGAAATAAGTGCACACAGATTTGGGAGATAATTAGTTTGTACATCACAGTCACCGTTATTTTTCCTTTAAAGAAATCAGGGTATTATTCTCTAACCATTCAGGGGGGCAGGTCTTTTAGGTACCTTCTACTTTACAGCAATAAAGATCACTGGTATTATTAGCACCACTTTTCTGGCGGGCACCAGCCAAATGTCATACATTGCCGGGATACCAAGCCTTGTGGCAAAGACATTAACTTTGTTGTAATTCGTCGTGACTTTCAAAGTGGAAATAGCAAATTGATTAGTACCAGATGGATTGGATCCACTCAGTGCCCTTCGGAAACTGACTTGTGATTGGGAAAGACATTTTCTGTCTGTGAATATCAGGGTAATAACAGATGAGTATATTTGTTTTGAGGTGATCATGAGAGAAAAAGCAAATTGGAACAAAAGAAAATGCTGATAACAAGAACAAACAAGCAAAAAAGACCAAATACCCAAACGTTAAAAATGTGACTTTTCTTTCAGGCACCTAAAACCAAGTAAACTTTAACTTTAAACTTTAACTTCTGATTTCTTTCCCTTGAATTTTAACAAAAGAATCATTCTTAGTAATAGGCTAAGGACTTTAAGCTGAGTTGATTTGGGGGGGGGCTATATAATTACACATATTCAAATTCTAAAATACCTAATACATTATTTTCCCTACTTTAAAAATTTCCTAGAAATGATTATTGAATCTGTAGCTAACCAAGAGGATTCTTCATCCAGAAGTGGTGGCAAATGCCTGCAATTCCAGCAGTTTAGAAGCTGTGACAGTGTCAGCTGTCACACTGACATTTGCGGTGTGCCTCTGGGCATGCATGTGAGAAATTATTGAGTGTGGCCTCTGGCAAGCCTGTAGGAGATTGTCTTAGCTGTGCAACTAATGGGAAGATGCAGCCTGTAGCGGGTGGGACTATTTCCTGGGTAGGTGGATAAAGATGGAGAGGCAGGAAAAGCTACTTAACAGACGGGAAGTTACAAAGATTTGACCCTTGCTCTCCCTTCTTTTAAAACTGGTGCAGCCAGTTTCCTCTGCACATCCTGGACATTCTCCATGTCTTGATAGACTTTACCCCAGAGTTGATAATATGAATAAATATCTTGTGCCCCTGAAGTGTTTGGGTCAGGTATTTACTGTAGTAGCAAGTTATGAAATGAAGATAGAGACTGTGGTAGAAGTGTGATGAGTCGAGGACTCCCTGGGCTACACAGCAACATCCTGGCTTAGTAGTAGTAACAATAGCATATTTCAATCATTTTCTTCTTATTATTGAGGAAAATGTATGTATTAACTGGAGGGAGATTACATCGAAATCATTCTGTGTCTTGGCATCCTTCTTCTTCAAATAATGTTTTGATAGTTCTTATTCACTAACGCCTCCAAAATTCACAGCATTTAACTGACACGATTTGAAAAAATAACAGAAAAGCACACTATGAGAGCATAGAAGGGAATTTTTAAATCTCAGCCTAGGAAAGGCCACACATATTTGCAGTTTTCAAGGATTCGGAGAAAGCATCAATGCAGATGTGCAACACTTCTCAGAGGAGCGTTTAAATCCATCTGGCCCTGGTGAAGAGGAATCTCTGAGGTTTCCTCCGGGCAGAAGTGAATGCACTGATATAGCTCCTGTGTGTCCACGAAGTGCCTTCTGTGAGGAGAATCTCCTAACCTTCTCATTTAGGCAGATCACCCAGGAGCCCTGTGTGCAGAACAGAGGTGCCCTGCATCAACTTGTAGTAACTAGGTCGTAGCTATGTACAGTGCAGAATATGTGTAATGTGTAGAAAAACAGCTTCCTCTTTTCATCCTCTGCTCTCTGGTCACGGTATTCCCAGAAGAGCATTATTTTGTAATTTAGTATATAGTTTTCTTCTGAATATTCAAAGTGATGTATCTAAGTGGCGATTTAAAAAAAAAAAATCCTGTGTGTGTGTGTGTGTGTGTGTGTGTGTGTGTGTGTGTGTGTATCACAGGGTACTTGAGTGTTGAGTATATGTGCCTGTGGAGTCCCAAGGGTGCCCTCAGAAATTATCCTGTATTTCTCTGCCATCTTATTGCTTTGCTCTGGGGTTATTTATTCAATTGTGCATGTATGAGTGTATGCACGTGTGTGTGTGCGTGTGTGTAGAATCACGGGTGAATTCGGGAACCACCATGGACCACCTCGACCTCCTCCTTGTTTACTCTGCTCTGGGATTCACAGGCTCCGCCCTACCAGGACCAGAAACGCAGGCCGCCCCCACTTCCACCTGGCATCTATACGTAGGGTCTAGGATCCAAACTCAGGACCTTCCACTTGCAATGTAGAGGCTTAACCCCTGAGCCACCTCTCCAGCCCTTTTGCTTGTGAAGCAAAGGGTTTAACCCCTGAGCCATCTCTCCAGCCCTCAAGTGATGATTTTTATTTGCCCCTAAACCAAGCAAGAATATGGGCTGCCACTGTCTAAATTCTAAACCTGGACTCTAATTGGAAGCAGTAGGGACTAGACCAGAGGGAACGGTTTTATACTTGAGAGTTACACTAGGACATAGATGTTCTCTAATAGTAGTCGGGGTCTATTCATTTAAACATTCTCAACATATACGTTGGTGAGTCCTGCCCTATGAAAGGCAGACCCTGAGCCAAGTCACTCTTGAGGAACTGTTCTGGAAAAGAAAATATTTTCCTAGGAGATGCTAAGCCCACAGGGATTAGCAAGTTCTTAACAGCTGAAATTGTAAAGGATTTACAAGTTTTCCAACTGGAAGCAAATGCTGGAAAAGGCCTAGGAGTAGGGAACACAGCTTAATGCCACACCATACAGTAAGGTCCAGAACACTTAATTAGAAAGGAGAAAAGAGTCTGTTGGAAGCATAAGCCACCCCAAAAGGGTTGTTTGCAATTTCCCATGCAAATCCAAACCCATAATCAAATAGAAATCACTGCCTTCCTATTTCTTTGAATGTTACAGAGAATGTTTTCTTTTCTCTTTCTGAGCCTTTCACCTCCTTCTATTTCCTCCTAATGTTATGCTTTCATCTCCATATCACTGCCATGTAACCATGATTTGGAAACAGAGGCGTAAGCATTAAAGAGCTAACCAAGGCCTTCCTCTCTTTAGAAGGTGGTGCTGATTGCTTCAAACTCAGAAGAATGTCTGCAATTCACATCACACAAAAAGTAAGAATAAATACACCTTCGAGGAAACTATAAGACTAAGAAGACCATGACCCCAGGTCTCTCTCTTTAGTTATCATTTCTCTAAATTATTTGTTCATTAAAGTCAGACACTAGGCTTCTGTCCACTTTCATCATTACCTACTGTCCTTTGCCATGTAATAAAAGAGAGCAATTTTACTTTCATTTGCTTGGTTTACCTTCATTTGTAAACGAAAGAATTCTTTGCCTGGCTAAATTTAACATACTGCATTTCAGCCCCTGCTTCACCTTTTCTGACCAAGAGGGGTTGCATTTGCTCTTCCTTAGAAGGTCGTTGACAAGTAATGTGACACGAGCAGCAAACATGGCCTTAAGGAGGAGCCTGCACCCATGCTGTTCATACGCATGTCCTTCAATTCAGGGGAAATTAATTTGTAATTCATTAATTAAATCATTAGCTCCTTAAGGGCAGAAAACACATCTGTTTCTCTGTCTTTATCGCTCCCTGTCTCTCCCTCTTCTCTCTTTTCCATTGTACCATTCAAAATACTAAGTGCACTTTGACTGCAGAGAGGAAAAGATTTTGGCATACTTTGAAGAAATAGTAATATAATAATAATAAAACCTTCCATTCTCTTTTTCAGTTTTCTATTCTAAACTCTATCTTTCTATCAATCATTTTTATGGCTCCTCTCAGCTCCTTTCATTTCAATTGTATTCTTTCCCTAAAAAAAAAAAGAAAAAAAGAGTAAGCCAAAGTCAGTTTTCAGGCAGCAATCTCCCACCTTCTTCTCCTGGCTTTATTTACTATGCACGCAAGTGATGGCCAGCTCATTCAATCAATCACAGAGGTAAATTCCCATAGTGCTCAAGACACCGCCATCTATTATTTCTGGACCATTCCCTTTGAGAGATTTATCAATGAAGGGTGTTTCAGAGAAACCTAACAATCCTTGCCGTGGGTTCAGTCAATCATTCAGACAGGCGCAAGCATCACATTTGTGGAACCTCGTGATGCACAGAATTATGCAAAAGGAAGAGAAAAATTCCCATCATACCTGCTCCAGTGGGAAAATCACGAACTGTTGGAGAGGTTAAAAACAGGCTTGGGATCAGTCAGCCTGAGTTCAAACCACAACCCCTGGTTATACTGGCTGTGAGCTGAGGGACAGCTTCTGAATCCCTTTTCTTCTATGAAAATAAAAGGAAAAAAGGAACAGGAAGAAGACTTAGGTAATATAAAAGTAAAGTACCCCAAAACATACCACACCACAGACTAGATGGAAATCTTTAATGTTCCAAAACCACCCACCCAATTGTGGGACGAGGAAGAAGAGAGGAAGGAAAGAAAGGGACAAAGAGAGAGGGAATAAACAGCTTTATATCCACAGGGTTGGTGGGTGGGCAGAAGGGTAGGGTCTGGAAGTGACTTTTCCAGGATTGCGATCAGCCTTTGACCTTGAACCCCTGCTAATATTAGGCAAACACACTCTTTCCAAAAGCCTCTCTAGGGGGACAGGGCCATAGGCAGGAGCCAGGAATCCTAACACACAGCACTGAAGAGAATGAAAAGGAAAGTCAAGGTCCTCTTAGACACATGGTGAGCTCCATAGGATCTGGTACCATTAAGACTTAAAAAAAAAAAAAAAAAAAAGAGGAAAAAATATAGTACAACTAACCCCAAAAAACAATGGCAAAAAAAAAAAAAAAAAACACCTCAAGGGAAATACCTAGAACACATTACAGACTTCTAAGACAACCATTATATTTGGAATTATAGTTTCAGAGATTTTTCTTTAATTTGATTTATTATGGTGTGCTTGTATGTCATGACAGGCATGTTCAGGTCAGAGGACAACTTTGTGAAGTCTGTTCTCTCATTCTGCCTTTACACGGGTTAGATTATTAGATTTATATGACAAGCACCTTTACCGACTGAACCATGTCACATGGGACACTGAGATATTTCCAGCTAAAATAAAAACATCTTCGAAGACACTTATTATCCACAAAGTGTCTGCTCTTAAGCCATCCCATCCCACCCCACGCAGCATGATCAATGACAAGACTGTCCCTACCACACCTTGAATATGACAGGATTCAAAAGAAAATGGACAACTTGAGCAACGGGCGATCCATTAGCTAGCACAAAAAGCGAAGGAGCACTTGCCCTTAAGTTCAACGTGAAAATTTCAATGTATTTCCCAATTCAGTGCTTTGGTAAAAATGATATTAATTGTGTGATTTCTCTGTATGAAGTGCTAGAGTTCCTGGCACAAATACTTCTTAATTTAGGGACAAGAATTTTTGGCTGGGCAGGGGTTATCAGGCTTCCTCTTGAAATGAATTAGAATTCAAATCAAATTCTCACTGGGCTTTGGAAATGCCAACAACTGGAATCTCCGTCATTTCCCTTTGCTGTGAAGGCTGGGTTTTCCCCAATTCCTCCCCAATGTGTCAAAACTTTAAACTCTAATGGGTTTCCCAGTCACATGAGAATGTTCTGGGGCCAGCTGGGCTGCGGAGATGGTCACTGGCACCATCAAGAGGACATTCCTCATACTCCAGCTTTGTCTTCGTGATGGCCGAGTGGAGGAAATATGGAACTGCTCAGACTGTTAACACTGAATGATGTCACCTAAATGATTATAAATAGAGTGTCTAATGGGCCGCACAAGGCTACGAAGCAGTCTTTTCATCATGACGAGAACACGTAAAGTTCTTTTTCAAATCTTGACAATGCAGTAAATCTGGATGCCAGCATTTTAGAGTAATGCCCTATCTGCCAAATGTTAACTAGAAATCACTGTCCATGATACAGGTGGAAATCCATCATGGTTAATGTCACCACCAGACAGACCATAAAAGTCCAAAATCAAAAGAGACGGGATAGGAAGTTCATCCAACTGGTCCTTTTTTCTCTGGGGGACTTGCAAATTCACATTGCAATTGGGTTGGCCTAAGCACTTTACAAATGCTCAAATCTCTTTGACCCTGGGTGTGTTTGTAGCCTTGCATGATGATATATCAATTTCTTTTCAACTGAGGCCGCCTTGCATGGCCAAAGGGGCCTCAGGTTCTAACTAAAAGGCCATGATATCGAAAGCTGTATTCAAAGAGAAGCCACCTTTAAGGTAGAAATAGTGATCAAGTTGGATCCACATTTGGAATCAAAATGAACAAAATTTAACTTTCTCAAGTTTGCTGTTTTTCAAGTAGAGATTTTCCAAATAAAAGAAAAATATATTGAAAGGTCACAAGGGGAATTTGCCAGCTTCTCTTTATCTAATGATCTTATTGTATAAATGATATGATGGAAGTAACAAAAATTTAAATATAATTAACACTCAGCTAAATAAGAAGATGCCATTATAATACTCAGCTAAATGAAAAGATTCCTAATATAATACTCAGCTAAATGAAAAGACTCTTAGACTCTTGTCTAAGAAATGAAGCCCAAATCATGTTAAGTATTTCAAAACAATTCTCTTTTTGACTCACTTCTAAAAATGAGTACCTAAACCACAACTTCATAGATTTATTGTTGTTTCTCAAATGTCATGGATTTTCATCTCTTTGTCATTTCTGCTTTGATAACTCACACTGGTTCCTGTATAAAACTTCCAAGTTGTCCTCTAAACCCCAGCCTGGCTACAACTTGTTTGCTTCTCTCTCTGTCTGTGCATAGTGTCTAAATCAGAGCACCTGCCTGCATATGCTGGCCTTGGACCACATCACAGTGACCAATTCTGTTTGAACTCTTTATTTCCAGTACTCAAAATGACTTTTTTAAATTAATGAACAGGAAACATATTTTTTTTCTGAATGAGTCATTTCCAGGACCACTGTGTACATCCATACAAATCCCACACAGCCCTGGGACATAGTAATATTACAAAGTGTGTATCTTGTAGCTATCAAGTCGACAGCTTGTAAATCATTCAGGAAAACACAAACACATTCCCTCATGTTAAACTTTAATTTCAATTTAAACTAAATTTCTCTTTCCTACTCATATTCTTATCTGTCAGCTGTAGAATCCTGGGAAGTCAGTGTAAGCTAAGTTTTGCTGCAGTATGAAGCCACTTAGAAACCTCAATAGTGTGACATGCAAAATCAGTTTTCCACACTACATGTCTGATACACATCAGCAAAGAAACTTGTTTCAACACTGACCATCAGAGGGCTGGAAGTGAAAGGCATCTGCCACTTCTACCCAGCATTTTTATGTAGGGTTTGGAATCCAAACTCAGGTCCTTCTGCTTACGAGATAGAGTCTTGATCACTGAGCCATTTCTCCAGCCCCAATGAATGCATGACTGAGAAAGACATATTTAAGATGACTCTTGGATTTTGAATACATCTTTTCCAAGCAAGTTCACGAATGGATGAGGGCTTACCCTTGCAGTACAAATAAAATGGGTAAAAAATGTGGTATGACAATTTGTGGTACAAGCAATATTTGTGATACTGAAAGCTGGAGTAAAAGAAGGGCATAGGAAAGGGATAGGAATAGTTTAGAGATGAAGGAAATACATCTACAAGGAAAGATTGATACTAAATGAGACATGAAGGAAATTCAAGCATTAATGTGAAAGAGTCTGGCTTTGTATTCTTCAGGAAATGGATTACTATGGAATGGTTTTAAGCAGGAAATATCTCTTGGGAAAAGTCATTCTATTTCTAATGTAGGACCAGAACTAAGTTCAGGAACATCAGTGGGAGATGTGCTATGTGTGAGGATATTCTGTGTGTCAACTGTGTGGGTCATGGGGTTATCAGATATCTAGTCAAACATTATTTTGGTTGTTTCTATGACTTACTATATATATATTACTAACATAGTAATAACTTACTATTATAAGGTATTAATACTTAAACTGATAGACTTTGAGTATAGGATAGTGCTCATCCTACTGTGAATGGAACTTATCCAGACAGTTGAAGATCTGAATGTCTAATCTTCCTTGAATAACAGAATTTCTCAGCTGAGAAACATTAAATTTTATTGATAACATTCAGTCTCCCTCTTTCTGAACCAAACCATATTCACACTTCAAGTGAAACATCAGATCTTCTGGGTCACTGGCTTGTAAGTCCACTCTGCAAATCATGACTAACCAACGTCCATAATTGTATGAGTCTAATTCCTTCCATTTAATCTTTATATATGTGTATATACATACATATATATATATATATATATATATATATATATTCTCATTTCATCAGTTCTGTTTCTTTGGAGGGCTCATATTTAACACAGATTTTTCTATTGAAAGCTGTTTTATTTATTTTTTTAATTTTTTAAAATTTATTCAATTGTGTGTGTGTGTGTGTGTGTGTGTGTGTGTGTGTATGTGTAGAACCACAGGTGAATTTGGGAACCACCATGGACCGCCTCCACCTCCTCCTTGTTTACTCTGCCCCAGGATTCACAGGCCCCGCCCTACCAGGACCAGAAACGCAGGCCGCCCCCGCTTCCACCTGGTGTCTATACGTGGGGTCTAGGATCCGAACTCGGGACCTTCCACCTGCAAGGCACAGGCTTAACCCCTGAGCCACCTCTCTAGCCCCTTGAAAGCTGTTTTAGATGAATAGAATCTTCTCAGTTGTTCTGGGGTTTATGGAATTGACTTCTTCCTAATTTGATTAAAGTTATTAATGATTCATTTGTGCATGTGTGTCCGTCTGTCTGTGTCTCTATGTGTGTATCAGAGGACACTGTGTGTGCCTGTGGAGGTCCAAGGGTAGCTTTAGGAATCACCCTGGGTTACTCTACCTCCTTTTTGCTTCACTTTGTGATTTTCCAGAGCCGAAGTGAAGACCATTGTCATTTCCACCCAGCATTTTTATATGGGATCCAAGATATGAACTCTGCTTGCGAGGCAGAATCTTAACCCCTAAGCCACCTCTCCAACCCATGATTCATATTTTTTTACTGGGGAAAAAATATTTATTTCTTGATTTCATACTTATAATTCAAATCACATGCAGTACTCCATATATAATCTTGTCCTTTAGGATATTCAATGATCTATTTGAGTAATTCATATTTTAATAGTAAAGAGATTACTAACAGTCCATAATGTACTCAAGCAAAAAAAATCTGCCTATCTATCTATCTATCTATCTATCTATCTATCTATCTATCTATCATCTATTTATCTATTTCTCTCTCTATATATATATGTGTGTGTGTGTGTGTGTGTGTGTGTGTGTGTGTGTGTGTAATATGGCCATGGATACTTGTAATTAAGTACTTACAAAGTGGAAAAAGGTAGGTGAGCATGTAGAGGTCCTACTTTTGTCAGAATAGTAAATGGGATGAAATTGGAAAGTTGTTTCCAACATCACTGTATGAAGAGGCAAAAGAAAATAATAGATGCAATTTCTATCTCAAACACTACATATGTCACTTAAACTTGCTGAATCAGCTCTGAGAAAGTTCCTTATCTACCTCCTATAACTGCCAGAGAATGCTGAAAACAAAACTCAAAATTCCACCCTGCAAAACTGATGAATCACAATGCAAATTGAATTCCCAGCCTTTCTCCGACACCGGAAAAATTCTGTAATGATTCCATTCCACAGACCATAGCTTACACTGGAAACTTCTACTTTTGAAATGGAAAAGTTAAATGCAATAGGAGTCAAGGGACTTGGGAGTGGCAGGACCACTCAAAGGCAAGGTAGGCATGGTTGCCATGATGGAGCCAAGAGTCAAAGTAGCAACCAGAAAAGAGTCGGACTTGCATGGAAGTTCAGTGCCATCTGGTTGATCAGTGTTCCTAGAAGTGAAGCAGGCAGCCTATTAAATTCATCTACATAAACAGAAATGTTCCTGGTGAAGGGAACAGAAGTCTAATCTGAATTATACACATGGTCACTTGCCTTTGGCCAATTCTCAGACAGGAGTCGATTTATACAAACTACAAGTCATCAAAAGGAATAGGCTGAATCTCCTTGAGAAAAGACCCTGGTATGTTGCCAAAAATGAATATACTATTAATCTGTCTTCCAGCTTTCTCCAAAATGACTTAGAGCGTTTTCCCAGGGCAAAATGGTGCACCAGGGGAAATGAAATCATCTTTCACAGACTACTGGACAATGGCACTCAATGTTACTGGAATCTTCACCTAGACACACACAGAAAAAGAATTCACTCGTTATACCTATATTGAGAAGAACAGGGAGAACCAGCATTCTGTGTGCTGTTCTGGGACCTTGACAAGGGTCTTGGAGACTTGTAGAGGCCATGATGTGGTTCATAGAACCTTGAAGATGATAATAAAGTAGTTGCTGCCTAGGGAAAATTCAACTTATCCCAAAGTAGGCATGAATCTGATATGTTATTCCTTTAATCCTAGGTGACTATAAGAGGAAATATACAGAGAGAGACATCAGAAGGACAAGATGGAGTTATGTCAAAGATAATGCCCTCCTTCATGTTTCGGGCAACGATATGCCACCATGAATGCTCACAGCTGACAATGTGTTTATTTCAGTGTGTCCCTGAAAATCTTAAAAAACAACTTGATTACTATTATCTTAATGCTGCTAGCCTTGAAGTAGAAGAATTAGTCAGTTTTATTGAACTCTTAAAAAAATATGCTACTTGTAAAATCGTTATAGTATAAATCCAGGAGCTGCCAATGTTACAATGTCCCGCCAAGCAACATGGATGGAAGTCAGTGGTCAGTGCTGTTTTCCCAGGTCTGTGTGATGGTGAACCAGATAAGGAGATCAGGGTGGAAAAGACAATCATGCCCGTGAGTGTAAAGTACTGACATTCAGAAAGACAGATGTGGTTCTCAGTAGCATTCAACTACACATTGAAAATTATTACTGGAGAAAAAACTACTTGGGTTGCATCTCATTTTTGTATCCCCAGAAAATTCTGAACACTTTGCATTGTGTGCATGCTCAATGAATAGAAGAATGAATTAATGAATGAGTTATTTATAAGCATTAGATTTACTGGACAATAAAAAATTGGAGAAGGCTGAGCTGTGAGAACTGTGAGGAGAACCAGAATTTGATGTTTGCATTAAAGGTCTCAGCTCAAGGAAGCAAAGGATGAAAGGATCACTCCTTACACCTATTTAGCTGTTAGCATCTTCAAACTCACTTAGAACAAACTAACAAAAATCTAATAAAGTAGAAGGACCTGTCTGATAACTGCCTACACTGCTCCTAGTGGCACTTTTACCTGTATAATCTGGTGTATAGTCTAGATTTCCTTTAAACACATTCTTATTCAATCCTCTTAAAAATCTTAAAGGTTTAGGTTTTGACAAGTCAGGAAACAGCCCAAGAAACTTCATTGGCAGCAGAACCTGAAGGAGAAGAGCATCCTCAACTCACCCTCACATCATGCCTGATATTTTCACCAAAGCTGAAGGAAAACCTGTTTCAGTCCCAGGAACTTAACATTTGAATGCCAGCTTGTAGCTCTCTGGAAGGATATCTGTTCTTGCAGTGTAACTGTAATGCATACACTAGCTACCCATGGAATGGGCTTGATCTGATATGATAGATCAAGATGCAGGAGAGGTTGCCTCTGATCACATAAACTGGCAATATCCTCAGTTGCCCTTCATGGTGCCAATTTGTATAACTCCTCCATTTTGGTTAAACAGGTGGGTCCCAAAACTGCCATATAAATTAAACAACAGCAATTCCTAGAAGTGAAAATAACTAATTTTCTTAGTTTCTTGCCCCACCCTATTCACTCTAGAGATTCTTATCTGACAGGTGGCATTCTCTAACTCATCACAAACCCTCCTTCCCTAATGACCCACTAGTAATGTTCATTCGGAAATTGCCATATACTTCCTTTTTTCCCCTATAGTTACCCCAGCTCTAAGCTGAGAACAGTTTCTGAGTCTCTACTAGAGACTCTGTGGGCTTTTTCCTGAATAAAGCCTACACTGTCCTGGAGCAACTCATCATCTGTCTTTCCCCTTGGCAGCCTCACATTCTTGATGAAAACAAGTCAGTAATGGTCAGTGGAAATAGAAAAAAAAATCCTGAAACCTGGATCATTATTCTAGCTATATCCAGAATTGACTAACTATCACTTGAATTTAGGTGTTACAACAAAGGACTAGGACCTATAACACCAAGTTGGTTCAATTCCCTGAAAAGGCTGATGTACAGACTCACTAAAACTAAGCTTAAAAGAAAAAAAGGAACTGTTTCTTTATGACTTAGTTTTGTATCTATTAAAACTTGAAATGTTTTTCAAAGTGTTGATAAATAAACTTCTCCAACTGGCAGGGGGAAAAACAAGTCACTCTGTATTTTCTAATCAAGGAGGATTAAAAGGCTTCGAAACTATATCCAATGAACAAATGTTGTAATTACAATAAATATTTGTCCTTTCTGTTTTCCTGACAAACTCAGAAATCCTAGAGCCTGTGCTTGGCGCACTCGGGAGATTACAACCATCTGTTGGGAGACAAAGCTGTCAATTATAAAGCAATCTGGCTTTCCATTTCCTTTCCATATCCAGGTTAAACATGACCCACTTGAGGTAGTATCTTCGTAATGTTATTATCACATTTGGAAAGTTCTCGTCCCAGTCTGCTCTGTGAACCTTATTCCCAGGATCCCAAGAGATGCTCAATAAGTTTCTAAATGTGCGTATGAAACTTAAGACCAACCATCCCTGGCACAAGCCATTTCATAAGATCACCCACTCTGAGGAAGGCACCAAGAGGTCTTTATCCAATTTGAACACAAAATGAAGACTTTGTTCAGTTAAAGCTCATTGTAGGCTACAGAGAAAAATGTTGGCAAACAGAAATGACAATGGAGATGGGGTTGCCTTTTGTCAGTGGGGGGTGGCATTTAAGAAGGAGGCTTTGAGAGTTTAAAAAGAAGCTTCTTGAAACAGGGCAAAGCAAGCTGACCATTTAATAACTTCAGATTCAGCCACATTGGAGACTATAGCTGAGACATTTTAATGGGAAAGAGAGTAGCCTCAAGATTGTGGTCATTACCGTCCTAATGGAGGTGAATTAGCCTTTGTTTTGGCTGGTTGCCAGGTCAGAAGATTCACTCCACTTCCTTGAATTCTTCCTGCAGTTTTACAGGAAACAGGTATCTTGTCTTTTGTGTTAAGATAGCTACATTACCTTTCTGCAGACTTCAGAGGCTCCTGTGTTCCTCAGCAGCGGAGGAGACACAAAGTGGCCAATAGTCAAGAATCTCATAGTAGAAAAGAAAGATTTTCATAGCCCAATTTGTATATAGGGCAGGCCTGAGGACACCGCTGAGGTCGCTGAGGACAAATGAGTGAGACTCTGTCCTGTGAGTCTGCAAAGTGTTACAGCATCGTGTATAATACGGCAAGATTTGGAATGTTACAAGTCCAGAGATAAATTATCTTGGACCATCTTTAGCTCCCTTCATAATCATATTACCCACCTCTGTATGTGACCTAACATCCTTATGACTATTAGATAAATCCTTTGGCATATGCAATTAGACACCTGATTTCTACCAACCAACACACTAAGAATGCTATCAGATAGCATCTATGGCCTGGAACAGAAATCTTTCTGCCATAAATCACTTTTTATTTGTTCATAGATTATAAAGCCTCCAGAAACTGTTATCACAATGGAATTCATAGAATTTAAGGGCATGGTCACTTCTATTTGTCTCCACAATAAGCTACTTCTTATCCCCCTTGAGGTAAGAACTGTGACTTTTCATCTACAAAATGAATTTGAACTTTCCTAAACACGCCTGTTTCCTTTCTTTGGTCCCATAACCTTATCTAACATTTCATAATGGTGACCCAGCCTTAGTTAATAACCCATTGACTCTTGCAATCAGGACAAGTGAGAGACAGCTCAGTTGGTAGAATGCTTATGTAGCCTGCACAGAACCCTGGCCTCTACTATAACACCATATCAAACAACAACAACCAAAATTGAGTGTGCTGGTGGATGCCAGGTTCCCAGTACTTGGGAGGGAAAGGCAGGAGGATCAAGAATTCAAGGCCAGCCTTAGCTACACAGCAAATTTGCAATTACTTTTCTTTTAATGCTATGAAACAATACTTATACACAACTTAAGGCAGAAAGTAAAATTTGTTTGCTTTATGGTTCCACAGGGGATATAGTCCATTATGGCAGAACTTACATAGCAGAAGATTGTCAATAGAAGTGCTATAGCATCCGGAGGCAAAAAGAGCAAGAGGGAATGGAGAAGACACAAACCTCAAGGCCCTTCCTCTGTGATGTGCCTCTTAAAGGGGTCATCCTTCCCAAACATTAACACCAATTAAGAATTCAAACACATGAACCTGTGGGAAGCAGATCACATTCAAACCATGACAGCAAGTTTAAGGTAAGCCTGGAAATCTGAAACCTTGTCTCAAAAGAGTAAAAAGTCTTTATTTTATAGGTGAAGTGCCCACTGGACCTCAGTTACTGAGGTGCTTATCTGAAGGAATTCAGTATAAAGTAAATTGTACAATAATAACTTGCCTTTGGTCTTAGAAGCAATATTAGAAGATCAAGCTGAGCTTCAAGGAAAGTTCCGTCTTCCAGTCGATTCTTCCATGGAAGGCTACATCCCACAGCAGAATTCTCAGCACTGTGGGTTCGTCCTTTCTTTTTCCCTCTGTCTCTCATAGAGCTCCACAATCATGTCATCTGTGTTTCAAACACTCCCATCAGCATGGCTGCCTCTTTGCCTCGTGGTAATGAACAGGTGCTAATCTCACTGCCTCATGTGTCCCTCTCTACAGCAATGTCCTACAGCTGGGTCTTAATCACCCTTGAGGTTCATTACAGTTAATTTGACACCTATTGTGGGATAGTTCCACACACAAGAACTCTTAATTTCCAATCTTTCACAGTCATTAAAGGAAGTTTTATGCAAAACATACTAATTTGGTACATTTAGTAATTGACCTTAGTTATTTATCCTGCAAAGAGTGTTGAAAGGATTATTTTGAATTGGAAGCAACTAGGAGTCAGTGTGTGCAGAAGGAGATCTCTTTGCCTTTTTCTCAGCCTAAAATCAAGACAGGAATCTCTCTGGTGAAAGCGTCTCTATCTTGCCAAGAAATGAGTTTGTTTAAACATAGCTCTAATTTAAACTTTCTCTCCCATTAATTCTTAAAGTTCCTAGTCACTTCTCCATAATAAATTGCGCCTTAAATTGCAAAACCCCTTTCCTGGGTTAAAGTGGTACCCAAATCTCTGAGTCCACCATTCCTTTGACTTTTTCTTCTTTCCAGTGAAATCTAATGCATATAAAACATGTTGAAAAATGTCATGGCTTTCCTTCTGCTAACCTGTCTCTTGCTCATTGAGTTCACGAGCCTCCAGGTGCTAAACCCAAGACAGAGGAACTATTTCTCCTTCCTAAGTACGGAATGTAGATGAAATATTGCAGGTAAATAGACAATGAGTACTATATAGGACATTGCTGGGCTCCACAAATCAATGTTTTGCTTTATATAAATATCTGTACATCATCCATGGCCATCAGGAAAATTCCCTTTAAAAGAACTTCATTATGCATAATCTTTAAGTCTGAGCACACTCCTATCCTTTTCCAGTATTAACCTCATGTTAACCATGTGGATGCTTCTGGGATCATGTCAGGAAGTTGCCACAACTAGACTCTTCTTCTTTCCCACCATCCTTATAGTGTCTTTTAACTCCATGATTGTAAGATGGCTGCTCTGTCTCATTTATCCAGTCTTCACTCTGATGAAAAAAAGAAGAAACCGAAAAATGTTCAAGTTAGCCAAATTGCTTTCTTCTTTGCATGAAAACCATAGCATTCTTGATATCTACCAAGAGATCCCCCGTTAGAGGTGATTGGCTACCTAACTTTACAGTTCAATAGTGATTTGAGGAGGCAAATTCTCTTAGGTGGTTGTTGCAGTTCACCTGCATGGTTGCTGACAAATCACCATCAAACGGTTTAAGGGAACAAGGGGGGGAGGTAATTTTCTTACGATAGTCCAGTTATAGTCTGTAGACCAGCTTGACGGGAGAGCATGTACCAACCACCAGGGCCAAGGAAACTGGCCATACCATCTCTATATAATGGCCGAAAGAGGGATGATCCTTACTTGCCAGACCAGCATGTCTGGCCAAGTATACACAAGAATGCTGACTCTCTCAACCAGCTCTCTCTATGTTATTCCAGGGTATCATCCCACCCACCTGGGCTTCCCCATCAGCCAGACAATCTCCCTCAGGTTTGCTCTGGGCTTAACCCAACCACTAATTCTCTACAAATGTGCCCAGAGCTCAAACCCTCAGCTGTCAAGTTGGCATCTGTACCCAACTATGACAGTGGTCTAAATGATTAAGCAGTGCTATTCTGAATAAAATCTGTCCCAGCAAAGCACTAAATAAATAAATAAATAAATAAATAAATAAATAAAGTACTTTCTTGCCACAGTTAAGTTGGTATTGTATATAAAGCCACTGAAATCCCATGTGACATAAACTGCTTTAGCAGGTTTTACTAGAGATGAAACAGACGTAATTTAGACAATAATTCCTGAATGGTGTGACTTTAAGGCATTTAGGGATCAGTGCACGCTTCTCCGCAGGACATGCAATCATGAAGTTTTGCAAAAGAAGGAAAAGTTTTAGAAATGGACTTTTTGGTAATTCACTTTAGGTTTTACACAGCTAACATTAGGAAATCATTTGTCTTGATATAAATTAAAGCGCATTGCATGATATTACTGCATGTGTGATGTATGTGTGTACATGTATATGTGTGGGGCCTATATACATGCATTTATGCTTGCGCAGCGTGCAGAAACCAGACGGGCATCTTGGGTGTGTTCTGTAACCGTCCATCTTATTCTCTTCATTCAGGCCTGCAACTTGGCAACCTCCGCTACCACCACCCTCTCCTGGGAAGGGGAAGGAGATGCCATCCATCATCACTGTCCTAGGCTGCACAGTCAAAAATTCAGAGGTTATCCTGAAAGCAGCTATGCCAGGGAAACATCCTGTTGGAGCGAAACAGAGCAAGGATGGATGGCGTCCTGCATCCTCGTTCCAACAGGCAACTGGCGGACAACCCACACTTTTGTGTTACCTAGAGTGGGCTGCAGCAGCTGCTAAATAACCAGCTGCCCCTCTGGAGAGGACTGGGAAAAGCAAGCAGATCCGCTGGAATCTGCAGGGGCGCATTCAGGCAGCAGGATGCCATTGCCTGCGTTAGGACGCCCAGGTTAATGACACCGAGATTCTCTTACCCGAAAGGTATCCAGGAGCGTTATCGGCCGCACTCCAGTTGGAGGTGAGTTTGATGATCCAGTGGTGGAAGACAGGCCAGCAGCCCCCTTGCTGGAAGTCGTGCTTCCTGTCCAGCACCTTGTGTCTATGTCCTTGGCTGTCCCCCAACAGAGGCATGCATGCAGCCAAGCCCAGCCTGCCCGGGAGAGCAGCCAGGGGGAGGGCAGCAGAAGGCACCGGCTTCCTGGCCCCTCGTGGAGGCCATCTGGACTCTCCCACACACCTGTTCGGGAGGGATTATGAGGTCTGGTTTACAAATGTAAACGTGGCCCAAACATTCCGGTCCAGTAGTCATCACTGGTCAGTACTTTGGAGGGAGTTAATTAAGCAACAAGATCATTTTTGTGTGCATTCCTCTCTCCCGTTATCAGCTTTTAGGTGGACAAAAATGTACTGTTCGGTTTTGATTTTTTTTTTTTTACAATGGGACGATTAGATGTAAAAGCGCGTTCAGTTCCTTAATAAAGGTGGCATGAGGCCAGATTTGATATTACACTAAGTCTCACATAACATTTAAAAATGAGTTTTTTCAACCATAAAATTACTAATTGATCTGTCTTGTAGAAAGATAAAGGAAATGAATGCCTATTCGAGATTTTTCATTTCTGTCAACCTCCTGATTCCTTATTTTATGTAGTGTAAAATGAATTTGAATGAAGCATCCTCTGAATTTCAAAATATGCCATTTCCTCTCGGAAGTAATTGCCATATCCCATTGCTTTTCCTCTTCTCCAGCCTGCCTGCCACTCCGCCGTGCAAGTCAATGTTCCCACACATGCTTCCGCATTCCATTTGAGAAAAGTAAATTAGAACAAGATGGTGACAGAAGGAACTCATTCATTGAGCCATTCACCAAATCTTCAGGGAACTTCTTCAGTGTATCATGTACTAACTGTGTGTGTGTTGTATGTGATGAATGTTTTCATGTGGGTGTGTGCATGTGTGTGGGGGTGATTGCACGAATAAGGAGACCAAATTCAATGTCGGGTGTCTCCCTCAATCTCTTTCTGCCTTCAGTTATTCCCCATCTTTTCATTTTCATGCATTATGTGCATGTGTGTATGTAAGTATGCTCACATGTATGTTGGTGTATGTGTGGGCGGGGCATGCTTATGTATGTACTGAGACTGAGAATCATCCTCATTGTTCTTCCATCTTTTTTTCTTTTTTGAGACAGGAGCTCTAATAAAATCCCAACTCACTGAGAGGACTACGCTGGTTAGCGATTGATAGGGCTAATCTGGCTGGCTAGACTAGGATTCCCAGTCTCTGTCTTCTGAGACTGGTATTACAGGAAAACCACCACACAACCCTGCATTTTATTTGGAATTTAGAAATGTAGAATGCATTCACAGCAAGTGTTTTAACTGCTGAGCCATTTTCCCAGGCCTCCACCTGAATCTGGAGTTTATCAATCTATGTAACCTGATTGGCCAGTATGTTTCAGGGATCCACTTAACTGTACCTCCCAAGTGCTGAGATTACAAACACGCGACCATGTCTAGCACCTTACAGGCATCAGGGGGACTACACCCAGGTCCTCGTGTGTGGAGCCCCCCCAAACCTCTGGTCGTTATTTTCAGGTGTTTCTGAAAAAAGAAGAGTTCATAACAGTGAGAAATCCCTTTCGCATGTAGTTTTCATTTTAAAGCAGCAAGGCACAAAATGTCAGTTATGTAATAGTTGAAGTGACAGAATGATAGAAGGTGGGGAAGTGCATGCTGTTTCACACATGAATGTGTGTATGTAGAGGGGAAGAAAACGGTTACAAGTTTATCTCTTAAAGTCTTCTCTTGTTGGACAAGGTCTACCCCAAATTATTAATAATAATTATTAATATTATTAATAATTAATAATATATCAATCGATGGGGGGCATAACAAATTAGTTCAGTAGAAACAGGTGCCTGGATGCAAACCTGGTGACCTGAGTTTCATTCCTGGATCCCAGATGTCGAAAACAGAAAACCAACTCCTGGTTGGTTAAAGCATCATCTCTGACCTCCCCCTGTGCACTGTGGCATGCATATGCCTGGCCTCCTGCCCTCTCTCAAATAATCAAATAAATACTTTCAAAAGTCTACTGATTTCTAAGGTTAAATATAATGAAAAGATATTTTATGGGAACTTCAAAGCTGGAGGTGATCTGTAATTAGATATGTTACTATCCATTTTGATGAATTCGATTCACCTGAGAACGTGGAGTGGTCATTAATATCTTATTACCATTCATTGGTTCATCTGTTTCCCTCTCAGCTGTCTCGAATCACTTACCACACTTGTCATTACTGCACTCCTGCTTGAAGCCTCCACCATCTCCAACCACAACTCTCTGGATTGTCTTGTATACACTGGTTGCATCTCACTGGCTTCCTGCCCTCTGAGTTTATTCTTTAAGCAGTAGCCAAAGTAGTCTATTTAAAGTCTGCTCCAGTCAGTAACTCAAGAAACCCCAGTAACTACCCCCCAAAACAAAACACATAGTAAAACCAAAACTACATCACTATTTGAGCCATACTTGATGTGACCTCTCTGTCTCTCTGTCTCTGTCTCTCACCCTCTCTGAATGAAGGGTTTATTTTGGCTCATAATTTGAGAATATGGTCCATCATGGGGAAGGCATGGTGGCAGGAACATGAGGTAGCTGGTCACATTGCGCATCATCTGCAATCATGGAGCAGAGAAAGATAGCTGCAACTGGTCACTTCAAAGTTCCTCAATTTTTTGTCCTTTATATACATTATAGGAATCCAGTTCATGGGATGGTGTTCTCTATATTTAGGGAAGATATTCTCTATTTAATCAAATATCTCTGAAAACCCCATCATAGACATACTCAGAAGTGTGCTTCCATAGTGACTGCAAACCTCTTTTTTATTTGTGTGTGTGCATGTCTCTGTATGTATCTCTCTCTCTCTCTCTCGTTTGTGTGTGTGTGTGTGTGTGTGTGTGTGTGTGTGTGAGTGTGCCTTGTATGTCTGTATCTGTGTGTATTAGAGGTCACTGTGTGGGCCTGTGGAAGCCCAAGGATAACTTCAGGAGTCATCCTGGATTGCTTCTATCTCCTTTTTATTTAGCTCTGGGATTTCTCAGGCTCTACATTCCAGAGCAAGAAGCAGCAAGCACAGCCATTTCCCTCAAGGGATCCAACTAGGTCCTTCTATTTGCAAGGCAGAGGCTTAACTCTTGAGCCATCTCTCCAACCCACAAACTTCTTATGAATTGATCTGTGGGATCTTAGACTCCAAGACACGAGGATTGTCAATAGCAGCACTAATCCTTTTCTCTTGGTGCTGTCATTTCAGATCTCGTCTTCTGTAGCTTGGATCATCCCATGGACATGTCCATCTTCATCTGGACTTTGAGACCATGACACTGTCCATTTAAGTGCCTGCAGCACTTTGTATTTAGTTCTGTCCTAAACTTTCCCTTAATCTCTAGCACAAGCTTTAGCTTTTGCTTTTCTTGGTATTAACTTTGATACCTTCTCTTTGTAGTGTTCATTTTCAACAAAACTTTTATTTTATTTTTTTTAATTTATTTATTTTTATTTTTTTATTATCTCCATTCATACAAACTTAATAGGTACACCGGTTCCCTCCCTCCCTCCTCCTCCCCCCACCCCTCTGCTCCCCCTCCCCTCACCCCTCCCTCCCCACCCCCCAGTGCCTCCCCTCCCCCAATCCCGGGAGAATCCTTTAATGTGCATGCCTGACTGTCCTCTGGGTCCTCCTCTCCGATGACATACAAGGACCCAGCGGCATTTCCCTGAACCTTTTCCTGTGTTCCCCTTAAGCATAAGAACCCTATTTTGGCTGCCAATCCCTTGCACCCAGAGCATTTTTATGCAAGCATGGCACTGAAAAATGTAATGTAAACCTATTGCAAAAGACTGAACCTCTAAAAATTTAATTTATAGATTTTTAACTTTGGGGGAAGATTGCTTAAGGAAGACAAAATAATTGAATAATGTTAGCAAACGAACAAAGGGAAGACAGACAGCTATCTAACCTTACAGTCATTGTGATCTGAACTGAAAAAGAAGAAAAGCAAAATCTGTTAGATACCAGTCCGTTAAAATGCATCTTATCACCTCGGCTTCTCTTGCTATACTTAAAGCAGCCACCTCCCTCACTGACTAAAGAATTCAAATCTTTCTGTGGAGAAATAGGCAATGGTTGGTAATGGCATACAATCTGAAAAACCTTGTTTTTACACACCCCAAATGCATGATTTACTTTGAATGATAAATATGGCTATGAAATGGAGTGTTTCCGGCATTCACAGATCAAATGTAACCAGGGAGGAATAACTCAGATGCATCCCGATGCTTTATATTTCCACACACTAATATTTGCTTCATACCATATGTCCCAGTGACACGAGAATGGGATAATGTAGACCAGCCCAGTGGCTTTCTACTTTCACATCTGGTCGTGTAAGGCACTCTAGAGTTTAGAGATTTGCCTTTAAATCCCAGGATGGGTGCTATCATCACATGCCATCCTTCAGGGAGACAAAAGGAGGACTGGAAAGTGCTTTTTCCCATCATCTAACTGGCATCAGTGAATACAGCGACGATCTCAATGGGTCTGAACAGAAATGGCCCTCCTTTGGCCCTCCCTGAAAAGCCACACTTCACGCTGATTCACAGAGTGGTGAAGAGAACCAGACAACAAGTTTTTTAAATGGTGGCCACCCTTCAGGCCTGCAGACCCCATGTTTAAGGGACTGTGGCTTCCTTAAGGTAATGGCAACATCATCTGTCTCTAGAGCTGGCTCAGCTGCCCTCCTGAGGAATAGACTCAGATGACATTGGCTGGATTGATGGCACGGACATCCTGTGCTAGTTTTTCCAATCCCCTAAATGTTTGTTGCTCTTCTGCCTGCCCTCCCTGCTTCACAGAAGGTAGCCATGGAGTTCCCAAGTGGTCATGACATAAGTTGCACTGTTCTAGTGGACCTGGATCACTATGGACTGTGCTTTCAGATCTCATAGTCTGTGCATGATGGTTTGGTTTTCTTAACGGAAAATGTTATTGGGGCATGAAACGGTAAGTGGAGAGAGAAGATAATACTAATCTATTATCATTCAAAGGTCTATGCTTCAGAGAAGTTTTATGTTTACTGAAGAATCTAGAGAAAGGTAGAGACTTCTCATGTACTTATTTTCCCATGAACAGGTGCCCTTTTTATCAACATCTGCCTCTGGAGAGGTGTCCTTGTTAGTACTCATTGTTATAAATAGAGATACCATTGTCATACAAAGTCTGTAGTTGACAATAGAGCTTACTGTTTGTAACACACCATGGTCCTGGTGAGATACATAGGACATATACCCATAATTACATTGTCAAATACAGTAGCAGCACTCCTTAGAAAAATCCTAAATATTCTGCCCATAATTAACCCCTAAGCCCCCCAAACATCATATCTTTATTTTCACTGTCTTTAAAAGTTTTTATTTTTGTATATTATGAAATTGGAATTCATTCTTCATGTAATCTTTTCAGATTGGCTTCTTTCACTTAGTAATTTGCATTTACTTTTCCTCCTTTTTTTTTCATAGTTTCCCAGACTCCTTTCTTGAAACACTTTATTACATCCATTGCCTGTTGGTACTCCAGTTCAATTATTCATGTACTAAGGAATATTATGGTTGTTTGCAAGCAGTGCCAATGTGAATATAAAACTATATGAAAGGGTTTTTTTAATCCATTGTATCATCACAAAGGAGTATAGCTGGAAAATTACATTGTGAAAGTATGTTTAATTTCATAAGAAACTGCTAAGCTATCTTCCATTGTCGCTATTTTACATACCCCCCTGCAATAAATGAAAGCGGAGAGTTCCTGCTATCCCACATGGGCTTTAGCTTTTAGTGGTTTCAATACTCTGGATTTTAACCATGATTCTAGGTATGCAGTAGTACGCATTGCTATCTCAGCATTCGTTTCCCTGGTGAAGCAGAAACAAAACACCTTTCTATATGCTTGTAATCTGTACATCTTCTTTCTTAATGTGTCTGTTAAGGTCTTTGGACCACTTTGTAATGAGGTTCTATGCTTTTTAATAGTGGCAAAGAGTTTTTCTGTTTTGTCAATAGTAACCCAAAGATCATGTCTTTTTTTCTTGCAAACACTTTCTCTGCTCTCTTACTTGCCTTTGCCTTCTCTTGATACTGTCTTTCACAGAGCTGGTTTCGTCTCCTAAGGAAGGATCATGAAGGTGATCCCTCGTCCCCGTGCCTAGTAGTCCTGAATCTTTTATTCCATAGGAAGTAAAGAAGAAGCTCAGCCTTCAGTGATTTGTCAATTGCACTTCAGGTTTTTTCTGACCTAGAATGTTTCCACAGAGGTATTTGCTTAAGGGATTTTGCTTCAATTAAGCTGCAATTCTCTAAATTTGTCTGTCTCTCCAATTATGGGGAGATATGCGCTGTGTGATCTCACTTCTCTTATGGGACTCAGAAGAATTGGCAATTTTTCACTTCCTTGTTAAACTAGAGTGGCAATTTCTGTTTCCTTACAGACTGGAGCAGAAACTAGAAGGTGGTTATGAAATTTTTCCATTTCTTACTTATCACATTTCATTATCTTACTGGTTACATGCAGCGCTAGGGCCCACTCCTGTTAAGCAAACCTCCTTTTATCCGTAAGTCTGGAAAGAATCCAGCAACTTCTCTTCTGCTACCACCCCACAAGCCTAAGTATAGTACCAATCTTAAATAGTTTCTAATTCCAGGTTGTATTCCCCAACTTTGCTGAGTTCTTTGAACTCAGGGAATAACTTTGAAAATAGCTCTATCGATAAAATATTTTCAACTAACATTCTTTCCAGTATGCTATCCATTTCCCGCTGACACCCTGATCTAAGCACTGTTATCTTAATCTTTTTTTTAATCATCTGTCCCAGTGTCTCTGCATGTTGCTGATAAACTCCTAATGAAACAGGTTAAGAGGGAACAAGGGATTTTATTCCTGCCTCGCGGTTGTCCAGTTACAGTTCTTACTCCAGTGTGGCTGAAGAGTCCACACAAACACCAGTGACCAAGGGGACTAGACACCCCATAGCCACAGGACTGCTGATTGTAAGGGCCTCGGGGTGGGGAGATGAACTGCTGGCTGAGACACTCCAGTCTTGCCAGGGTCACCGCATTTCAGAGCTCGTTGCAGTGAGATCTATTTCCACACAATGACTGACATCCCAGCATTCCATGGGCCAGCGATGCACTCCGGAGAAACATGTTCACTCACAGAGAATCTCTGGAGGAGGCTCTGTGCAAAAAAGAAGTGAGCTTCCTCATCTGTGGATATGCCCACTGAAGGTCCGCTTGAACTACCACCGAAGCCTGGTTCTTTCCTGGCACAGACACCGGGAGGGGAGCCGGTGGTTCACATACGTAGAAAGACATGAGAGCAGGAGAGACATAGGATTGGGGAAGGGAGGGAATATGTGGGAAAGGAGGGATAGGAGGAGGAGGAGGGGGTATAGATATAATGAAGTAAATTTATTTTCAAAATAAAAAATGAATGTATTTGTGGAGCCTCCCTATGAAATATATACTCTACATGGTGGACATGTTATGTTGTCTTTCACTCTGTGGCCCAAATTTCATCGTAATAGTCATTAAACTTTAATTAAACTTGGAGTAAAAGTTCATAGGTTTTTTTGTTATGGGTTGAATTGTGCTCCCCTAAAATTCATTGTTGGTATTCTGATTGCTAGAACCTCAGAATTTACTTAGAAATAGACTGAGGAAAGATGAAGGTCATTATAGTTATACTGTAGCTAAAATGAAGTTATTACTGATGTTCTTATCAACAGGAGAGATTTGAACAGAAATATAAACATGCAAGGAGGGAAGAGAATATAAAAAGACACAGGGAGGAGTCACCTACAAGCCAAGGACATACAAACTTTTAAAGGAAGTGGTCTGCCACTATCTAGATTTGGCTCTTGCAGCCCTCAGTACATGAAAGTACATTTCTGTGTGTCAGTCACCCAGCTTGAGGTATTGTAATTTAATACAACATGGAAAACACTACCTGTCCTGTTTATTGTGGTTCTCCCATTGTCCACCAGAATCATAAATGCATGTGGAAAATGTTCTATAACTATCTGTGGAATGATTGAATGAATTACTATAGAATAGATTGACTCAATAGATGGATACTTGTAGAAATACCATGGAAATCTCAATGAAACCCGGCACTGAAATCAGGTGCATTGTCACAAATTTGAATCCAGCCTGGGTTCCATAGTGAGTTCCAGGCCAACTTGAACCATAGTGTGAAAAATGACACAAACAAACAAATAGGGCTGGTGACATAGTTCAGCAAGTAAAGAGGACTACCTTAAACCTGGTGACCTTAGTTTTATCTTCAGATCCCACATGGTAGAAATAAAGAGCCAACTTTGGAAGGTTATCCTTTCGCCTCCACAAGTGTGACTGGGCATTTGTGTGTCTGCTTCTCTCTCTCTCTCTCTGTCTCTCTCATAAATAAGTTCATTAATTAATTAAAATAAGGAAGTTTAATCAATGAAACATTTTTAAAACAAACTGCTTCCCCACCAATTGGAAGCTGAAGGACAATGTTTAATCAAGTCCTGTCATTTTTAATATTAATCAACCAATAGGAGATGGAAATGGAAAAAATAATCTGTTTAAGACACATAAGTAAATACCAGGGATTAAGTTTCTGAATAGTAGCCTTACTTTCTTTCCATTGGAGTCCTTGAAATTTTACTTATCTGCATAATAGAAGGTCCTTATTGTCGAGGAAGACAAAGCACAGGGGGTAGAGGAGCTGGGGTGAGTGCTTTGTCATTTTTACTTACATCAGAGACACTGGACAGGGAGATTATTCGGTGCTACTTTTTGAGTTTATCTCTCCATAAGTCAGTCTGAGAGTTTCAACTCCCCCTACAGAGTACTTACGGGCTGGAGTGGGAAAAAGCTGTTAAGATTTCATGGACCAGAATCAAATTTATTGGTCAGGTTTCCTGAGTGGTCCTCGGGTTGCATTGGTTCAGCTGGGGTACAGCATGTGGATTTATTAAAGAAGAGTGGATTCTGTCAGCCTGTGTATGTTCTGAAAATTGTCTCTAATTCAATTGTACATGTTAATAACAGATAATACCTTGGAACCAGGACTTCATCTATACTTGGGACAATACAGGTTGTACTGCACACAAAATAGTCTTTTTAAATTAATGTGATTATGATAATAAAGTAGTGAAAACATTTGAACTAATGTTATATGTATGTATAAATGAATGTTTATTCTGAATGCTCAAGTCTAGAAAACTCAGAAGCTTAATAAAACTTATGGTTAGCAATTTTTCGGTGACATAATGATCTATTCCCATCTAAATTCTTCAGATAGAAAATTAGATTTTATGTGCATGTGTCTGTGTCTACATATCTGTTTGTATGTATCTGTGTGCATATCTGTGTCAGTGTTTTTGTGTGTGTGTGTTTACATCTTTATGCCTCTGTGTGTCTTTTATGGGATGTCATCCAAGAGTGAAGATTACTTGAGTTACCCATTTTAAAATGATTTATTTCTTAATAACTGTTATTTTCCACATTGGCAACATGAATTAAACCCACAGATACATTTATGGTCATCATATCGCACTAAAAGATCCAAAGTCATCTCCTCTACGAAGAGAAACTAAGTGGTCCAAAGTTTATATTTGCATGGAATAGTCTGTTTCATACCACATCAGTTCTTATGGAAATCTTCACATGCTAGTCTGTTCATGTCCTGAACTCTGTGGTCCACGTGAAATGGAATTTTTGTTCTTAACACAGTATCATCATAACCATTTTCTTAAACATTCAAAACTTAGATCTGCTGAACAATACCTTTCGCTTCCAGACAAGTCATCCTTTCCTTGCACTACACTTCTGCTCACCAGAACAGTCTTTTTTTAAATATTTATTTATTTATTTTTATTTCCACTCCTACAAAGTTAACAGGTACACCAGTCCCTTCCCTCCCTTCACCCCTCACCCCCCTGTGCTCCCCTCCCCTCCCCTTTCCCTCCCCCTCCCCCAGTGCCTCCCCCTCCCATCCCCGGAGCATCCTTTAATGAGCATGCCGAACTCTCCTCTGGGTCCTCCTCTCGGATGATGTACAAGGACCCAGTGGCATTTCCCAGAACCGTTTCCCGTGTTCTCTTTAAACATGGGAACACTACTGTGGCTGTCAATCCCTTGCCTCCAAGGATCCTAGTGCCTTTAGCAAACGCTAGACTTTGTGGGGTCAATAGTGTGTTGGACATCGCAAAGGGCATGCAAAGTCCAAATGTGATTGCTTCGGCCCTAACTTGTGTGGAGTATCTTGCATATCATTGCTCCTCCCATCCTTGTGCTCTTACAATCTTACCGCCCCCTCTTCCGCGAATTTCCCTGAGCTTCAGGATGGGGAGAGATTAGGCTGGCCTAGTTCTACGTGGTTGATATAGAGTCTCTGATATTCTGGATTATGGTTTATTGATTTATTTTTTTCGGTTTTGCTGCTCCTGCAATGCCCTTCACTCCATCCTGATGGGTATTGGATGTCACCCCCTGGTCAGAGATAAAAAGCTGTTCTTTTTGTCTCTGGCCAGGGGGTAACATACAATGCCCACCAGGATGGAGTGAAGGGCATTGCAGGAGCAGCAAAACTGCAAAAGAAAATCAACAAACCACAATCCAGAACTTCAGAGACTCTATATCAACCACCTAGAACTAGGCCAGCTTAATCTCTCCCCATCTTGAAGCTCAGGGAAATTTGTGGAAGAGGGGGCGGTAAGAGTGTAAGAGCAAAAGGATGGGAGGAGCAATGATATATAAGATACTCTATACTAGTTTAGGGCTGAAGCAATCATAATTGGACTTTGCATACCCTGCGCATTGTCCAACACACTGTTGACCTCACAAAGTCTAGCATCTGCTAAGGCACCAAGAGCCTTGGAGGTAAAGGATTGGCAGCCACAGCAGTGTTCCTATACCTAAGGGGAACACGGGAAAGGGTTCAGGGAAAGGCCACTGGGTCCTTGTACGTCATCAGAGAGGAGGGCCCAGAGGAAAATCAGACATGCATAAGAAAGGACTCTCTGGGAATTGGGGCGGGAGGCACTGGGGGATGGGGAGGGAGAGGGGTGGGGAGGGGGAGCAGGGGGTACGGGGGGAGGAGGAGGAAGGGAGGGAACTGGTGTACCTAATAAGTTTGTATGAGCTGAAATAAAAAAAAAGTGAGGCAGAAAAAAATTATGTATATATATATATGTAACTATGCACGATTAATACATATCTATGCTATATAAAAAAAAACCAGACTCCATGTCTGATGTATTCCCGAGAATTCATGTAATGCATATGCACTGCATGTGATATAAATTATGAAACTAAATATTACAATAAAAAGATAGGATCTCCCCCCCTCAAAAAAAAAAGCTGTTAAACTAGAGTCTTGTTATAAGAGTATATTCAAAGGTAGATGTAATAAAAGTAGGAAACAATGGTTACTTTCTATCTGCCAGACTATACGCCCTCCCCTTCTGGTAAGATCATACCCCCTCAGTTGTAAATGATCAGGAACGAACGTCTGTGAACTTAACCAGATGTTTCATTACTTACTTGCAGTCCTTGATGGTGTCCTATTTTGTCTGCTGTAATATGGTCCCCTCTCTCCTTGTTACTGGTGTGTCCCTCCTGTTCATAATCTTAGCAATTACTGTAATTATTACAGAGATTTATCTTTGAGTGTCTCTAAGTGAGTTTGGTACTAGGAGCCACCTATTAGGGAGTACATACGTCGCTTAATTTTCTGTGTCTGGGATACTACACTCAGTATAATTGTTTCTAATTTCATCCACTTCCCAGCAAATTCCAGTAATTCATCATTTTTGATGGATGAGTAGTACTCCATTGTATAGATGTACCACCTTTTCCTTATCCACTCATCAACTGTTGGACATTTGGGTTGATTCCATGACTTTGCTATTGTAAACAGTGCTGCTATGAACACGGTCATGCTTGTGCTCTCGAGGTGAATTTTTGCTGTTTGGGGGGTTATTCCCAAAAGTGGAATCACAGGGTCACATGGCATTTCAATCTTTAATTTCTTTAAGAGTCTCCAGACGGCTCACCAGAGTGGCTGTATATTCCACCAGCAATGTAGCAGAGTTCCCCTCTCTCCACATCCTCTCCAGCAGTTGTGGTGGAGCAGAGTCTTATACTGGGTCATTCAGAACTGTTTCTTTTGCTTTGCAATAAAGTGAAAGACTTCTGAGCTATTGGGAATTAGGAAATGATGAAAGAGTTAAATGATGAAAGCGTTAAAGACACATTGCCTGTGTACTTATTCTATTAAAAACCCAGTTTACAAACTGTTGGAAGTATGCAGATGCTACTAGTACTGATTTTGGAATGACTACTTAAGTCAGAGGTGCTGTATTTTGAGAAAATGTATAAAATTTCTCCATGGATGAAATATTTTATAATCTTCCCCTAGTCCTAGTCTTCCCCCATCAGCATAACCAACAGGACTGATTAGTGAAGCTGTCACTTGGAAAGTGAATTTGCAGATAAGTCTGTGAAACATCTTCTGTAGTTCTGTCTTTGATAGAACCAAATGAAATTGAATTTGGGGGTACTTGAAAATGAAAGACTAAATCTTTCTTTTATTTTAGAGAACTAATCCAACTTTTTTAATATCTTAAGAGACAAAGGAGGAAGACAAGAGAAGGCATGAGAAAAGAAGCAAAAGGGTAATGTCTTCATTTTTCTGAAGCCCCCAGTCCAGCTGGAAAGACTTTGTCATGGTCAATGTCCTTAGCAACACACTGCTTGCTCAGCCGCTCATGGTGGCTTGCCCAGGCATTCATTTCATGAGAAAGTCCAAAGTAAGACAATTTAAGCTGATAATTTGTGCGTGCATGTCGAGGCCAGAGGCAACCAGTGGTTATCTTTCACTTCACCATTTTTTTTTTTGAGAGATAAGCACTTCCCCTGAATCTGGAATTTGCTGGTTTAGATGGACTGGCTGACTAGCAAGCCCCAGAGATCCCTCTGCCTCTGCCTCCCTTGGTCTAAGTGCCATACTAACTTTTTTACATGGATACTATGGATAGAACTCAGGTTTTCATGCTTATGTGGCAAGCACTCTCCTGTCTAGCAATCTCTCTACTCACCTTCAGATAGCTATTTTAGAAGACAGTAATACTCTCAGTTCTTTATATTTGGAGCTTTCTTAAAATATTTATTTTTGTATACACACACACACACACACACACACGTGTTAACCCCTGAACCATCTCTGCAGCCCACGGAGCTTCTAAAATAAAAGTAAAGTGTAAGTTGTTCATGTATTTTAATATGAGCTAGACCAAAGAAGAGTGCCAAATATTTAAATATCAGTACCTGTACTTGGAACTTGTAAGGATGTCTATTTCATTGCTTTAAGAAACATCTTCCATTTGCTAGTCTCTGTAGCAAAAAATAAATAACTATCTCTGAAAGAAAGGAAAATGCTCTCAGTAATCTTGGCATATCAGAAGGATGTGGGAGAAAAGGAAATTATTTTCAAATAGTAGGAGCTCTCCAAAGCTTGATAAACTTTACCTAGCAAAACATATTGTTAACCCAGTCATTTTTTGAGCAAGAACGTATAAATCAGTGTTTATCCTAAAATACCATATTGAAGACTGGTTCATAGGAACACCAAACCTGGATTTTCCCTTTAGGAGAAAGATCATGTTCTTCCATAGATTCTTTAGATCAGTACTGAGATTATTATGCAATAATGCATGGTATTTTCATGGTTTGAATAGCGTTTGTCCCCTACAGGTTCATGTGTTTGCGTCCTTAGCTGGTGTTAATGTTTGGGAGGGCTGTGGTGGCTTTGAGAGGTGGAGCTTTGCTGGAGGAAAGGACATCTCAGGTGGAAGGTTTTGAGGTTTGGTGATCTTGCTTCCTCTCAGTTGGCTCTTGTTGTTTCTACCTCCGTGATGTATGTAATGACCTGACCCAGTCACCGGCTTCTGCCTGGAAGTCATGGCTTCTGCTCTGAGATTCCCATCATAACGGAGTCCATCTCCCCTCTGGAACTGTAAGCCAGATAACTCTCGCCTTTTCCCTTAAGTTGTGTATGTTTATTGCCTCACAGCAACAAAAAGCAAAAGTAATTGCAGCACAAATGATTTGATGGAAGATGAAACCCTAAAAGTATGCTTGTGTTTTGATAGTTCAATATTTTGTCAAGGTAAGGGTTGGGGGGCAAAAGAGACAGAAGCAATGTTCTTTCTTCAATGTTGACTTTCAAAACACTGGTCTGCATGAAGCCTGAAGGGAAACTTGGGAATCTGAAGTCTTTTTCAATTAGCAAAGGAAAATCAGTGAGCTTCCAGTAGTGTGACTCTGTTAATCCAAGTACAGCAGGGAGTGCATCCTAGTAATGAGAGTAAGAAATAGAGGCAGGATGCCTAAGAAAGATTTTAATGTCGGACACAAGCTGAACAACCAAGGAAACTCTGCTTGTCTACTTGAGCTTCAGATTTTCCCATTGTAAAAATGAAATATATGATGCATATTTAGTCCAGCCATAGGGGAAAACTTACTGCTTCAACTGTGTTCATAAAACAGTGCTAAGGCCTGGGATTGGACAAAGCTGCTGACTGCTAATTATGTCCAACATTAAGTTGGTACTCCTCTGGTCTTCTTTGATGTCAAGCATATGATCACATTTGTCTTTAGTATTTCTACTTCTCTGGGTGGAGAGATACTATATCTGTGCCTCTGAGACACCTCTGATAGAAATCGTTTCAGTTAATTCTCTCTAGAGAGGTACTCACATCTTGCAGGTTCACCTAGGTTGATTTAACTAAAGTCTCCTGAGTATCTGAGACTCTAGTCATGCCCATGAGTTTTCATTTCTCAATGAGATTCCAAGGAGTTAATAGCTGTTTAAAACTGCTGAAGAAAAATGTTCCTGAGCAAATCTCCAAACAGCTAAATTCCCATTTGCGAAGATGCTTTCATCTCTTGCAGGCTAAGTGCAGCTCTGGCAAAGTGTTGGGGGAGGGGAGCATTCATCTCAGAGAAAAGCTCAGGTCCCAGCAGCTCCATCCCAAGGTGACAGCAGAGTTTCAGAAACGAAGTTCATGCAGGCAGCACTAATATTCATGCAGATACCAGGTTTCTTATGCTTTCCCCGTATGATGACACGATGCTTTTTCTTTCATTTTTCCCAACAAAAATGCACATTATATTTCTTTTTGTGTGGATGTATACATGTGTAGATGTGTGTGTGTCGGGGGAGGAGGGCACTGTGTGTACCTGTGGAGGTTCATGGGTGACTTTGGGAATCATCCTGGATTGCTCTACCTTCTTATCATTTTGCTCTGGGATTTCCCAGGCTCTGCCCTCCAGGGACAGAAGTGCAGGCTGCCATCATTTCTGTTTAGAGTTTAAGCATGGGATCTAGGATCTGAACTCGGCTCCTTTTACTTTCGAGGCAGAGTCTTAATCCCTGAGCCATCTTTTGGACCCTAGATCAAATTTTATAAAACATCGTAAGATCTTTTGACTGTGCAAACTAATTACAAAAACATTAGGTAATATTAGTAGTAGTAGTGCTATGCAAAAAACCAGCCATGCTTGGGCTGGAAAGGTAAGAAGTGCTAGCTATGCAAGCATCAGAACTGAGTTTGATCTCTTGTACATACATAAAATTCCAAGCACACACTTGCAATATTGGCTTTGGAGAAACTGAAACAGATAGATCCCTGGGGCTTGATGAATAGTCAGTCTCACCTTATTAGTAAGCTCCAGGCAAATGAGAGAACCTGTCTGTAAAAACAAGATGATTGGCTCCTGAGGAACAATACCAGGGGTTGACCTGGAGCCTTCACATGCACATGCAGACATGTGCAGGTGTGCTCAGGAAAACATGCACACCTATCCCCCCATACACAGGTTCTGCCTTTGACTCTTTACACTTGTCCCTCTCCTCCACTGCATCAAAGTTATCAAACACAAGAAAAACCTTCCTTGGGAAATTATCCAACACATTAGGTAGGCAGAGTGCCCACCCGCGAACTGCCAGAGCCACCTGTGACCTCTAGTGCTTCTTACCATTTCTCACCCACCAGTGAGATATTTGATTCCCTCTATTGGCACTAGACTGCATCCTCTGCATTGAAAACAGAGAAGAGAAGGCACCACCTTATTTGGCTAGGTCCTTAATCACAATGTCCGTCACCAAGTACACTAAGTTAAGCACACTTTTGAATTAACATACCTATAGCCATTCAGCAATAAATGTTTCCAGTAAGTGGCATCATTTACATTTGCATATTCTATGTAATTACTTCAGTACTTTACACACACACTTGTCTACAGATAATGGATTGCCTTTAAACTCTTTTCCCAGGTTGACCTCTGACTCAAGTGTGCTTACCTGAAGACAAAATTCATTTACAGATTCTTTTTTGGGGGGGATATTGCTCTACTTCCCATGCCTTCTAGGCATACAAATAAATATTTTAGAATAAATAAACAGTGTGAAAAGGTGACTGATGACGCCCAGACCCACGGCTAACAGAGGTCATAGGTATTGTAAATTGAGTTAGACACTGAGCAGTTCATTAAACAAAGTGCCAAATGGTGTCACAAAGTAAGATGATACGTGGGGTAAGGAGAGGTTAGGAAAGCAACTAATATTCTTCTATAGGCCAAAGAAAAGGATCCATAGTCAGGGACTGAAAATTAGCTCCAATGGAAAGACTTCTATTGACTAGAAGACCTCACTCCGAATCATACAATGGTGGAAACTTTGGTCACTGATAAAAGGGATAACTCATTTAGTCAAGATTCAGGAAAACAATTTTGAGCTAATGCTAACTTGATGAAAATAAAAGAACCTGTCTAAAATTCAAATGTTTATGAAGGTGTCTCGCTTCTCTTTCTGAATAGATTTTTTTTATTCAATTGTGTGTGTGTGTGTGTATGTATGTAGAACCACAAGCGAATTCAGGAACCACCATGGACCACCTCCACCTCCTCCTTGTTTACTCTGTCCGGAATTCACAGGCTCCACCCTACCAGGACCAGAAATGCAGGCCTGCCCCGCTTCCGTCCAGCATCTATATGTGGAGTTTAGGATCCGAACTCAGGACCTTCTGCCTGCAAGGCAGAGGCTTAACCCCTGAGTCACCTCTCCAGCCCCTCTTTCTAAACCTGGTTGAAAGTCCATAGCTGAGGATATTACGGGCCCTAATGGGACACCTACTTCTGTTATTTTGATAGATGAACACTGTCGCCATTTTGATGTCTATATATTTGTGCTTATACCCATAGATAATACTGTTCTCAATGTTGGTCAGAGAAGCTTCTCTCTACATTGGCAGTGGTTTATGCAGAGACATACACGTGGTCCAAGTGCTGAGAATAAGTGAGTGCTAGCTAAGTTCTCAACCCTAAGTGAGACATCTATATCAACCTTCCCCCCAAAACTCAAAGGTCATTAAGGAAGAAGAGTCAGAAAATAGGTAAGAACCGGAAGATGAGACAGAATATGGTGAAACACTGTTGTGTGGACTTGGCATGGCTGCCGCCTTCATAAATGCACAGCAGCTGTGTTCATTAACACAAGACCAGCGCAGAATCCAGCCAGATAATATTCCAACCTGGATGGAGGAAAGACTCAAAAGGCCTGCTGGGAAAGGAAAGTTAATTTTCTCTGGTGCTGTGATCACTGATAGGTTGCTCTTTCTCTGGTACTTGACTACAGCCACGTGTATGCAGGCAGCACACAAGCAGACGAAAACATTATGGAGGAAGGGTGGAACGTACTTGGGGACTCAGAAAGAGTAGGAGAGGGCAAGGGATTGACAAAATCAAGATACACTGCATACATCTGTGACACTGTCAAAGAATATATTTAAAAATAATAAAATAAAATATCAATCAGATGTGAGGTAGTGAGTTTTCTAAGGAAAAGAAAATACTTGAATGCAGAGCTAAAGAGAAAACAAGTAAATGTGATCAGCTTTGTCCGTGGACAGCTGACTGAGAACTGGCAAGAACTAAAGGTGGAAAAAAAAAATCCCTTTTCTACCAAACAGGTGTGTTCATTCCAAGTGGCTTGGATTCTTCTTCAATCCTGGCCTGCTGCCTATTAGAACAGAAAATCATTTCAGGGATTATGTACACTACAAACATCCAGTCTGGAGGCTTTGACAATTCTGGCATGCCTCTCCATCTCGTTAAAGTTCCCAGACATCAGAGCATCTGCAACCTGCCCCTTCATCCTCATGCTGTGAATTCTTAAGGTGCACAGGCCCTTGGAAACCATTTAGGAGATTACTAGCCAAGGTATCCTATCATGTAGCCAATCACAGGTATCAACAGAGACCTAATAACCCCAATATATGCTTTGTTGAGAATAATTGCCAAGTTACTCAGCTGTGAAAGCCCTTTTACTTAATGCTTTCCAGTCGCAAACTGGTTATGACCCAAACTAGCAAACCCGCGCGCGCGTGCACACACACACACACACACACGCATGCATGCACACAGGCACACACACACACACACACACACACACAGGCACACACAATAAAGCTCAAAACTACAGTATTTGGCACTAAATCTCAGAAACAAGCTAGAAATTATTTTTCTTTCTTGCCTTTCTTCCAGTTGATGAGATCTGAAATTGGGTCCATTAGAAAATGTGGATAAAAGAGTGAAAAGAAGAAAGGGGTGTGTGTGTGTGTGTGTGTGTTTTCAGAGCATCTCTAGAGAACTCTGCAGAAGCAGAAGTTGAAGACCATTTTCACAGTTCCTGCAGTCTTCTTCCTTTTAGCTTAGCCATTTATAGCAACTGAAACATTAAGTTTCTTTCCTGACCTGTGACATTTGGACTACAGAGCAGTTTAAAGAAGGTTTGGAAAAGATAACAAAGAACGTTCAGTCACACTGGCACTAATGCAATTAGTCATGCATAGGATTCTAGTACCTCCTCACATAGATTTTTTTTCCATCTCCACAATTTGGATAAAGACAGAGAAGTCAGGCTAGGCCTATGTGTAGCTCCCTGAGAGTCACAGAGTATTTGAGGAGTAATATAAAGGTGGCAGGGTAGGAGAAACTTCAGACATGAAGAGGCAAATCCAGATGTGCTATCTGGGATTTACCAGCAGTGGGTCACTGCACTTTCAGAGTGACATTCTCTGTCATGCTGCAGAACTGCCAATACATTCATTCGCATTCACTGTTTAAGAAAATGGCTGTGTTTCCAGAAATCAGAAGTATTTATTGCTTAGCCTTTCTCCTAGCTTCACAGTCACTTCTCATGTGTGCCACTTCCTTGCCTGTGCCCGTTTCCTTACTGTATTTCTGATAAATTTTTATGTGCACTTCTGAGCTACTTCTCAAAGTTTCTAACAGATGTGGGGGTTGCTTCCGACTTCCTCTGGTATCCTCTTGTTTCTGAGCTGCTCTGGCCTTGAAAGTCTCCCTGGTCCACTCTCTGTAGTATTGACATCCTTCAGGAAGCTTAGCTAACAGCCCCATCCTTCTGCCACACTTCTGCTTTCAAGCTCTTACCTGTCTCCTTTGGGGAGAAATTCCTCTCTGCTTTTATTTCTCTAACTACAGCCCAGTTGGTTTACTTAATTCTCTTTCTTTGGCTCTCAGTCCTGGCAGAGTTCATGAATATTGAGGTCTCCACTAGCAAGCTCTGTAATGTCACAGGAGTCATTTAGTCTCTGTATGCCCACTCTCCTATCTTAATAAGCTATACTCACTTCCTATAGTATGAAGTTGAACTTTCTGGGTTTTCAAAGTTTCCATGCTCTTTTTGTCATAGACTCATAACCTCGGCTTCTGAAGGCATTTGAGTCTGTGTTTATATGTTTTCAGAATCCTCATATTCTATTGTAGGAGTTGACCTAGAAAGTAAATACCACAGAGGATGCTAAGGTTACATATGTAATCAGTATAAGTCATTCCTCCAAATTTAGGATTCTTCTACCCAAATTTGATCAGGAGAGATTTGGAACTCAAACCACCAGTTAAATAAAATTTCCCTTGTCTCTTTGTGTCCAGGAAGGATACAACACAAAAGACAGAGCCAGTTTTCATGGAACTTGTAATTCCGTTTTCTCACAAAGACAAGATTGCACATGACACGCTTAAGGATCATAGAAGTCTAGACAATCTTGTAAGCATAAGGTGGAATAGTCCAGTAGGTCCCATAGTCTGTTTGGAGTTTGGCAGGAAGGAAGACAAGATGATCCAGTATTTCTATCCAGATCTTGAGAGGAAGTTGAGGGCAGTATGAACAGTCTTGTGGAATTGTACTGAGTTTAAGTAAATAAAAAAGATTTTCAGTAAGTTTACCGTGAATGCAAGCTGTAAATATAAACATGAAGACCTGAAATGTGAGCTGCCCCCCATAGACGCATGTGCTTGAATCTCTAGAGGAAGGAACATCACAGGAGTCAGGCCTTGGGGCTGGTTTGCTCCACCCAGGCTTCTCTTGCAGCTTGCAGTTTTGCAGCTCTCAGCTTATTGATGGATGTAACTTAGGCTGCCTCTAGTTTCTGCCAGCTTTCCATGCCTTTTCACCATAGTGGACTGTATCTCCCCTCTGGAACTTTAAGCTGAAAAAAACTCTCTCTTTCTTCCTTTAAGTTGTTTGAGTCTGAGTGGTGTCTCAAAGCAGCAGAAAAAGAGGAGTGAGTATACCCACCTATATACATAAGCTCACCTTTCCGTTCTTGTTGGGAGCTATATCACAGATTTTTACCAAAGCCATAAAAAAGGTTCTAACATTGAAAAGCTCTCCACAGTCCTGGAGACAGATCCCCCTTCATGACCATCATAAAATAGAACTTCTTCAAGGTATTTATTTTATCTGCTGATATTATACTCTTTTATGACTTGATGTCTACTGTGTGCCTCAGCAGTGCTTACACTTCTAGAGGTTTTCTTTTCCTTTCTACATTTAATGCCAGATTTTTTCCTCCCTGTTTCAACTCACTTTCTATAAGCTAAAACTGATTCTTTTTTATTGAGTAAAATAAAAGTTATTTATTCTTTCCTTTTTCAACATCACAAATCTTAATATTTTTCTTTTCCCCTTTTTCTGTTTTCAGTAGTTTCATGCAGGTGTACGATACAGCATGATCATATTCAAACAATTCAGTTTCAATGCCTCCAAGTGCTCTTGCAAATAACCAATAAGAATGTATGTCAATTTGCTATCTAATTGCACCCATCTTAATGGCTTTGCTCTTCAAGCTTCTTATTGTCACTTGTCCCTATTTAACATACTCAGCAAGATGTTTTTATTTACTGGTGATTATTATACAGAAATCTCTCAAACAATTTTGACCCATGTGCTCATATATTTTAAAAAACAGGAATGACTTTGGAATTGCCTAAAATATTAGAAAAAGAATGAGATCTAAGAAGGCCTTTTTCTTGCCTGAATAAGGTCCAGAGAACTCTTTCTGGATGTTATAAACTAATAGAAAGACTATATGGAATTGAAAATGCGATTGCACATTATTTTGTAAAGCAGGGATCTGAATCAAACATATACCTATCTTACTGAATTGCTTATTGCTTCACTTCTTCTTTCTACTTTCTTTGCCTTTCCCCTGTTCTTTGGAATGAAATTCTCTATGCCTAGAGCCTTCACTAGAAGAAACATTCATTATTTATTTTGGTGATTTATAGAGGGCCTCATCTGACAACTACTCATTGAATTTTAAAATTAAACATAAATTACGTGAGTTAGTCACAATGTGTAGCATTATATAAACGGCCTCTGCTACTGCTGGGCATAGATTGATAAGGCCAGCTACTGGAAATGGAGGAAAAGTACCAACCAGTCAGAGGCTAAGTCAAATAAATATGCTTTGCATTGGGAGTTGGTAAAGGCAAGTTTCAAGTAAAAGTGTATATGCTATTTCTTTCCCTCTAGCTGTGTTACAAGTGCTAGAATCTCTTTTAAGTAGCTGTTATCATATGCTTCCCCACAGTACATTAAATATTGGTGCATCTTTTAGAAATTTAAGATATCATTATGCACATGATTTCCACCTGATTGGAGAAAGATCACTACATACTTGCATCGTTTCAGGAATAGAAAGCAAAAAAAAAAAAAAATGTATGTGGGTTTTCAGGAAGAGTGAAATTGGTTAAGGTCTGGACATACAGAACATAAATTTCTAAATGAAAAAGATTTAAATTGTTTTTCAGATAACTACCCCAGAATCTACCTAAGAATAGTTAGGAAGTTGGTTTTATCATGTATAGAACCAAACTATTTTACAACACTGTAACAAAGGATGGGAGAAAGATGACAATATAATATGATGACATTCCATTTGGAAAGTGCTATATTATTTGAAAGTAGATGGTGGAGATGAATATTTCAAACAACAGTAGTATAGTGGCAGAAAAAAACAAGCTCAGAAATGGAAATGATAAAGTCTTAAATCGAACCAACTAGCAAATCTCAAGTCATTCTCTCTGTGGCAATCAATTCTTCAAATTATCCAAACGCTCTCCCACCACTGGCCTGAGTAATAGAAAACACCCTGTGGGTTGAAGCCCAGCATGATAAGAAGTGGACAGGCTGTGGCTTTTCTGAAAATCCATGATGCTTCAGACACGAAAGCATTTGGAAATAGAAATTTCTATTAGGATCAGCCACAGATAAGGTTATGAAGTTTGTCTTTGGTCTTCGTTAATCCTAATGTAGAGAAGCTGCTGATAAATTTAATTAGTTAACTTCATTGTTCTCTTGCCCACTTTCCAGAATCCTCTCCTGTCTCTTCTCAAAGCTTTTCAGCTTCTCCTGGCTGCTCTGTGCAGATGGAAGTAAAGCTTTTGTTCATTCAATACGTTCTTTGAGCTTTCACTATTTGCCATACAGTTATCAACTGCAGGCTATTTGCTATCTCTAAATGAAGAAGTTTCATTGTTTACTGGAATCAATTGATTTGTGTTGTTTGTCTGTTTCTTTCTCTGTAAGCCTTTTTTATGGTCACAAAATAATTCCTTTAATTCCTTTAAACAACTTCTCTTGACATCCATTTATGTTGCATTTCAATACCTACCTTGTATAGTTGCTATCTGTCTCTCTGTCTGTATCTTATTCCTTGGTTGTGTATTATCTATATTCACGCTTCTCCCTCCTCCAGAGCAAAGGTCTGTGCATAAAGTGGGCTGGGAAGCAAAGAGATTTCTGAAATCTATTGAAATCTCTGAAGGAAGACATGAAAAGTAGCATCCACTATTATCATATTTCTAATATGCAAAGAAAAACAGAGATCAACCTTTCCAGGGACAACCATATGTAAAAAAGTCAGAAATATACTTTAGAAAGAATATTTAAAGTACATTGTGGATAGTCACGATCTGGGAGAGGAATCACTTGCTTTAAAAGCAGCATTTATGTTTATCAGACACAGAACGTTGGTCCTCACCTCACTGTTGCACATATCAAATATAGTTACCCCTTACTCAGGTTGGTTATTTTGAAGCTCTCTTTCTCATGGAACAAACCTTTGCAAAACCTCACAGAAAGAATAGGACATATAATAGCGAAGAACAAGGAAGATACTTAACTCATGAAAAGCAGATCAGTACTTTATAATCGGCAGATTTGTAATCAACAGAGGTTCACGGTAAATTTGACTCCTTACAAACTTTCTGATGGATTGTTCTAATTGATAAAGGTAGTCAATAGTTTTGTCTTCCAATTATCCAATTGACCAATCAATACTATCTTAAACAGCAAAATTTATTAGCAGCCTTTGCTACCTACAAGTTTCTCTTGATCTCTTTATCCTGCCCCAACTCAGAAATTATTTAGAAGGCTCATCCTTATCCCCAATGTCAGTAATCTGAATGTCAGTATTTGGGTATTTGCAGTTCAGAATTCGTAACACCTGGTGCTTTATGTTTCTTACAGGGCCATAGATAGGTACATCTAAGAACCTGCTTTACTACCAGAAAGAAGCTAAAAATGTGAGATCACATACTTTCAGAAATATTGTCAGCAGGGGAGCAGTTGAATTTTCTAGATATGTCTCCGTGTATAGCCTTGGAAAACAAGAAGGATGAAGAAATGTGGTGAGAGAAAAGAATGAGCAGGAGATGTGTTTGTGATCTGCACCTCGCCACCCACTGATAGAAGGAAAGGCAACTCTTTTTCTCTTTCTCGTTTCCTCTGAAATTGCATGTCACATTTCAGCGATTCTTGGCTTGAAATGGGTATTAGAGAAGTAATACTATTGTCAAAAAGTCATACAAAGGCAGGTTCAGCCAGATAAAATGGAAAGCAAAATAAAAACTGAAAGGGATACAAATCTTATTACTTATGAAAGTGATCGTTTTTCTCTCCAGATAGAGGTGAGATAGATCCAGATGTGGAAAATTAAAGATTTAAACTTTAGACGAAATATGAGTCTTGTTCCCATATGAGAAACCAGATTTTAGAAAATTGTACATTCACAATTCTCCACAGTTTAGTCAGAGTATTAGAAAAGTTCTACTTCTATCCATGCGTGATAAAGATGACCTAATAACAGCACCTTCAAATGTACTTCTCTAGGAGTGAAGTTATTTCTAGAGGCAATTGTGCCAGTGCTTATACCACATCTCTGGGATCATTGGAAACATACTATCCTTTTAATTCACTTGGCTAGTATCTTCAGCACTTAGTTCTGGTCTAAGATGACTTTCTAGGCTTTATGATATCCAAAACTGAGCCACAAGTTGGAAAAAATGCTAAAGAACTCAATTCTACTTGCAAACATTTTTGGAAGCTACATCTGGCACTTTTTTTTAATTTCTTACTGGACAAGAATTGGCTATGTTGCTACCTCTAGCCTCATAGAAAAAAAGGAAGTGTGGTCCATAGTTGAGATGGCCACATGTCCAGCTAAAATTTATTCTATGGTGAAAGAAGGAAGTGGAGAGTTTTGAAAACATAGATTCCATCTAGTAGTGATCTGTCATTTATGATTTCTGAAACATTTTCTTTTCTCTTTTTTTAACATTTTTTGTTATTATTTCCACTCATACAAACTTAGTAGGTACACTGATTCCCTCCTTCCCTCCTCCTCCCCCCCCGACTCCCCTGCTCCCCCTCCCCTCACCCCTCCCTCCCCATTCCCCAGTGCCCCCCCAAATCCCCGGAGAATCCTTTAATGTGCATGCCACACTCTCCTCTTGGTCCTCCTCTCACAGTGGCATTTCCCTGAACCCTTTCCTGTGTTCCCCTTAAGCATAGGAACACTACTTTGGCTGTCAATCCCTTGTCTCCAAGGATCTTGGTGCCTTTAGCAAGTGCTAGACTTTGTGGGGTCAATAGTGTGTTGGACATTGTGCGGGGCATGCAAAGTCCAATTATGATTGCTTCGGCTCTAACTTGTGTGGAGTATCTTGCATATCATTGCTCCTCCCATCCTTGTGCTCTTACAATCTTACCGTCCCCTCTTCTGAGAATTTCCCTAAGCTTCAGAATGGGGAGAGATTAGGCTGGCCTAGTTCTAGGTGGTTGATATAGAGTCTCTGAAGTTCTGGATTATGGTTTGTTGATTTTCTTTTGCAATTTTGCTGCTCCTGCAATGCCCTTCACTCCATCCTGATGGGCATTGTATGTCACCCCCTGGCCAGAGACTAAAAGCTGTTAAACTGGAGTCTTGTTATAAGGACATATTCAAAGGTAGATGTAATAAAACTAGGAAACTACAGTGAGGGAGGGGTCAATCACCCATTTGCAAAATGGTTACTTTTTATCTGCCAGACTACATGCCCTCCCCTTCTGGTGAGATCATACCCCCTCAGTTGTAAATGATCAGGAACGAAAGTCTGTGAACTTAACCAGATGTCTCATTACTTATTTGAGTCCTTGATGGAGGCCTATTTTCTCTGCTGTAACGTGGTCCCCTCTCTCCTTGTTTCTGGTGTGGCCCTCCTACCCTATCCCTCCTGTTCATAATCCTTGCAATTACTGCAGGTATTACAGAGATTTATCTTTGAGTGTCTCTAGGTGGGCATTAGAAACAATTATATTAAGTGAAGTATCCCAGACCCAGAAAATTAAGTGCCGTATGTACTCCCTAATAGGTGGCTCCTAGTATCTTTTCTCTCTTTTTACTGAAGAATTTTTTTGATACTTTCATGCATGTGAATAACATCTTCTGACTCTTTCCCCCCATATTCTTTTATCCCCTTCCTTTACCTCCCAGTCTTCCTTCAAATTTTACCTATTTCTGTTTTCTTTTGTGTCTCACTGGATTTAACTAGGGTTATTTCCGTGACTAAAAGTTTGGTACTATCAAATGGAACCTTGTAAGTTCAGCAGTGAGTAACCCAACTGGATACTTCCCCTCATCCACAGCAGTCCTATTGATGGAAATAATTTAATTTCTGTTGGACAGCTGGTGCAGTTAAGCTATATGTCCCAGTCCTGTGGGAGACACACCCCCACCCTTCCAGTCTTTCCCTCACTTCCTTAGTTACTCCTAGGGAGTGCATGCATGGACTATAAAACATGGTGGCTCCACTCATCACCTCTCCTCTTCCTGCTCTCCTGTCCTGTAGTCACATCATAGTGGCTGTTTTCTCCTAGTCATATGATTATGGTGGCTCTCTTTGTGTCTCTCAGATCTTCAGCTGTCTCCTCTACTCTAATGCTCTCCTTCCTTATAGCTATGGCTTCCTCTTGCCTCCCTTGGAATGAGCATCCAAGAGTTTCTTCTCTTTATCTCATTTTTCAATAAAATCCCTGCTTTAGCCACTCAGGGTGTTCTGGTTTATTCCTTGGCTCTGGAACCCAAGAACCTCAAAACAAGCTTCATTGTGGAGCCTGGCATCAGCAACCACAGTCCTTATGAGCTCAGGACAGTCATTTCCATGTCATGCTTATAAGATGGCATTTCATGGTCCTTTCTCCTATTTCCAGTTTGCTGAAGATGATGTCTTCAGCTTTCATCTAGTCTCAGCATCTCGTGCATCAGTGGGCTTCTAGGTTCACTGCAGGTCATTGCACAGAAAGGGTGCTCTGATTAAGGATGTGAGCAGCCTTTCTCTGTAGGTTTAAACACAAGTAATGTAAAAGGAAACTGCCAGTTTAGCTAAGGAGCCATGTTCGTTTAACCCCTAGAATCTAAGACCTATTTAGTCATACATTTTTATGTGGTTTAACAGTACATGAATTCTCTTGTGGAGTGAGCCTCAGATCCAATCAGGGAGCAATTGGTTACCTCCATAACAAATATGCCACTACTGTACCAATAAGTATGTCTTGTCTGGCAGGTTAGTATTACAGAGGTCACAGCTGCGTAAGACCATTGATATCTTCTCTTAAAGAAATTCTCTGGTTCTTTGTTAGCTTTCTAACAGCAAATCCCTAGTGGGATAGTTGAGAGCTCAACGATGAGCCTGAAGAGACAGCTGGGGCTCATTCATCATGTCAAATTGGATTTTATAAGGATTAATTTTTTCTTTTTTGCTCTTTTGTTGAGACTTTAGAAAAATTGGAGTTTATTGAGAGTTGAGGGTCTGGTTGCCCAGGGAGCCACAGTGTGGTCCTATGGTGGGAGAACATTAGAACAGAAGAGTTGGCTGAAGGTCGGAGAAGACAGGGAGATCGTCACCATGACAGCCTGGCTGGAAGAAGGAAAGAGGAACAGGCAGACAGTGTAAGAAGAGAAAAGGGAGAAATCCTCGGTGGGGCAGCAACCTTTTAGGCTCTCCTGTTGCTAGGGAGTTGACCAGAAGGAATGTGTGGCCTGTCTAACTAAGGTGGAAGCTTTACAACATGGCAGCTGTGGCTAACATTCCTGACTCTTGTTTGCATTAGATAGCAATGAAAGAAGAATGGACACAGCTGTTACTTAGCAGAGGGAGTATTAGGCTGACAAATACTGGGCTTAGAAAAGATCTTTTTATAGAGCTTATTATAGTGTATAGATCGAGCTGAAAGAGAAAAATCAAGGACATTTTTTGCTTCTGGCCAAGAACAAGAATAAAACTGTTGTCCTTGAGGTCCCAAACCCTAAACTGCCTATCTAAGTTTCTATTTTGTGTTCTCATAAGTCCTCCCTCTGAAGAGGTAACACTCACTTGCCTGGAGGGAGATGAGAGGACTGATCTCTCTGGTTATTTCAGGGCTGGATGGGGTCATTGTTAGTTGTGGCATTAGTAGTACCCCTCCAAAGTGGGGACTCTATCTGAGGGACTCGTAAATGTATCCAGGTGTTTTCATTTATATAATAGTCAGGCAAGAGGAGGAAGGGAGATCTCTAATTGATATGTGGACAGAGATATGGAGGGAAAAGTAAAAGCATGGGAGTTTTAAAGGTTTAACATTAGAGGTCTTAAGCAGAGGACCAGGAGAAGGCAGAACAATAATATTTTAAAATGTTCAAGCTGGGGCTGGAAAGGTGGCTCAAGGGTTAAGCCTCTGCCTTGCAGGCGGAAGGGCCTGAGTTTGGATCCTAGATTGGATCCTAGACCCCATGTATAGACGCCAGGCCAAAGTGGGGGCAGCCTGCACTTCTGGTCCTGGTAGGGCGGAGCCCGTGAACCCCGGGCAGAGTAAACAAGGAGGAGGTGGAGGCATCCATGGTGGTTCCCGAATTTGCCCATGGTTCTACACACACACACACACACACACACACACACACACACACACATACACACACACACACACACACACACACACACACACACACACACAATTGACTAAATAACAAAAAATAAAAAAAAAGTTCAAGCTAAAAGGAGTGAGAATAGAGAGAAAGTAAAAAAAAAGAATATGCTTTTGAAAGCTACTTTAGCATGGATAGAAACAAATATAAAGTTGAAACTCATTGTTCTTAAGGAGTGAATAATTTTTTGAGAAAGTAAGTCCATAATTGAAATCCAACACAAAGGATAAAAGTTCATAGTCTCTTCAGCCTACAAAGTTCTACCATGCAGTGATTGAGTGAATTATTGAAGCAAAGAAAGATTCTAAAAAGAAAGGGTATTTTTGAATAAGGAGTCAATTGGAAACAGAGAATAATGGAGGGAAATTCCTACCAAAATAAATTGGAACTAGTTTAAGGGATGTAGTAAAAACAGCAATTCCTATTTCTGAATTTTAAAAAATAATGAGAACATTATCTCTCAATAGTGGTACATGCTTGTGGTCTCAGCCTGTGGCAGGACAAAAACTCATGCCTTCAACTTTGAAACCCACCTAAATAACAAAACAAAAAACCTTTTCTCAAGAGTATATAAATAAATAGCAAAGTGAAAAAACAACAGCATAAGATCTAAGGATTCCTTAATATACTAAGATTTATCTAATTTAACAAATTTTTGATAGACTAGATGTTATTTTAGATGCATGGATTTCCAAATCTAAAATATCTGGTTACCTCCAGTCACAAAAATATCATGGATGATTTTAAGTCATCAAGAAAATGTACCATAGATTTAATTATGTGAAGTAATAGAAACCATAAATTACTACTCTGAGCACTCCATTGACTCCTAATCAATGACTGAGGGGATTTACAACCTGTCTTAAGATACACTTATGGTTTCTGCAACCTACTACAATGTATCAAACTACTCCATAAATTGTTTTAAACAATAGTAACTAAATTTCCTCAAGATTTTGTATCTGATTCAGATTTATATTATTTCAGCTTTAGAGTTAGTCACAATTTCCAAAATTGTCTCACATATCTTGGGTGACTGGTTGGAACTGACTCTAACTGGGAGCTCAGATGGGACTATCAACTACTGGATCCTCCCTTTGGAACAGCTTGAGCTTCTTTCTAGGATAAAGTGGGCATCTGAGGATTTGTTGTAAGTGCAAAGGTGGAAGTTATGGACCTCTTAAGGATGAGCCTCAGAAGCTACAGAGTTTAATAGTTTATTATCTGCTGTCATTTTTGTGGGTGGTTTTTCAAAGCAGGTCATTGATCTATTCCAGTTCTAAGAAGAAGATACGTCTCCATGCCAGATGGAGGTTAAGAAGGCAAGATCATGTTACAAAGAAGTCAGTAGCAGAAATAATTACAGTCATCTTTGCAAAAATAAACTTCTACCTCCCCAGACAGAAAAATTCATATTCCTGATAAATGAAAAAAAAAAAAACTTTCCCTATCTTGTAACTCAAATCTTATCCTATTTTGACATCAAACTTAGACTTAAGGTCTAATATTTTTTCATCTATTTTAGACCCAGTTTTGAGAAGTTCTGTTGAATGCTAGCTATTCCATATTTATACCCAATGAACAATAGGGAAGTGAAGATAAAACCATGATAGTTATTCTCATTTAAAAAGAGGAAGCAGGAAGGACCCAGCCATCGTCTATTTGTAGGAATTCTGAAATACAGGCAGGCACATGTTGGGAATCCCTGATGCTGCAGTATCAGAAAATGAACATAGCCTGCGAATCATCTCTGCTCCTAGGAATGATCCTCCTTGGCTTTGAGTTACATTTTCTAGACTCTGGCAGCCGAATAATGCTTTCTCTTCCACAAGAAAAGTATTAGAATATATATTTGTGGTTAGGAAATTTTTGGAGCTACTTTCTTATGACAAAAAGTTATAGTTCAAAATCCTTGACTCATTTTCAACTAAGTTTTTTCTTTATACACACACAAAATATATATATGCATGTGTATGTGTGTGTGTGTGTGTGTGTGTGTGTGTGTGTGTGTGTACTTGTAAGACTCCTCTGAAAATGCCCTGAAAGAATTGTAGGCTTCCTGTAATATGTTCTGGGATGAGCTTCATTGTTCATAAGACTGACTTATAAGGGTTAATATACCTAGAAAAGAGCCACACTCACTTTCGGGACTTGAGAAATACACATAATTTAAAAAATTAAAAAGCTGCTTTCAATCTTAAAGAGAAGCATAGAAAACTATGGTATACTTTGTTCTTAAAATTTTATAAGTTCATTTTTCTATGTAAAGGGATCTATAAAGCACATCTTTAAGGTTTTAGAAGGCTTTAAAAAGAGAGAGAGAATCTGGGGAGCACAAGAGTCTCCCTTTACAAGGACTTAGCAAACATCTCCTGGATCCATCCTTGGTTTGACCTTGATCTGGAATCACATTACACTGGCACCACCCTGGGTTTGATCTTTTCTCGGAACCATTTCTTACTTTGCCAATGTTTGCCATCTGGAGAGACTTGGCCTGAGAAGCTGTTTTATTTTTCCAACTTTGAAACTTTTAGATTGGAACATTTTTTTTTCCTCTGCATTCTGTTTAAGGTCCAAATGGCTTCTTTAGATCTCTCTTTTCCATCACTTTAGTATCAGCAGTTTAAAGAAGCCAATGGACACTTAGCATTCTGCTTGGAAACTCCGTGGCTAAATTCACCAGTTATCTATATGTCCTATGTTCCATGTCACTGCAGGTAACAGCATCGCCAACTCTACCATCACTGTTGAAGGCTGTGTCTTTTCCTCCAGTCTCCACTGACAAAGCCATCACATTCTTTTCTATCTCCATTGAGTTTCCCTATGATTCTGTCTGCTGTCCAACCTCTAAGACAGTGCTGGACCCCTTTGATTGTACTTCTCCAGCAACTTAGTTGCTTCAGTCAATAATACTGTATCATACATCATCAACTGATTAAGTGGTTCTGTTTCTGTGTTGGTTTCACGCCAAGATGAAAGGTAAATCCAAGCCTAGGATCACTCACGTGTTTGGCAACCGGTACTATTTGCCCATCAGATGCTGCTGATTAGCACTTCTCATTATGATCTACATGGGTATCTCTATGCATCTGTTTGGGCTACTGACTATGTTTTACCTTTAGTCTACAAATAAACATTCAATATACTCTGAATATACTTATTCAAAAAACAGCATTGCTGAGTATAAACTGTGTCCTGGGACCTGTACTTGACTCACAAGAATACAAGTCCCAACTCTGATCATGAGATGTTAAGATCCAGAAGCCTAGATACATTTTGAACTTAGTCTTTTTATTCTGTTAGAAGTATATACCTAATGAGGTTTATATCTGATGCCAGAGTTAGTGGCTTTAGCACAAATCACATATCTGAAAATAAAGCTCTAAAAGGTCAAGAAAAGTGATTTTTTGGCCTAATTGATAACAAAAGATTTGAACCTAAATATATGTGATATCAAAATCTCTGTATCACAGTGGAGAGTTAGAAAATTAGTATACGTTTCCTGTGCAATGAGAGCAAAGATTCAGAGGGTGGAAATAAAAACAACCATTAAATGTGAAATACTACACAGTTAAAATAGATAGGATTAGATGATAGCTTATTGAGGTAGATAGAGTCTTCAAAACAATCAAAAGGTCCCTAAGGATTGAAATTGGGACAGTGAGAAGACAGACTGGTGGTAAACAATAACTTCGTCCACATTATTTTCAAGTGAAGACCAGATACACAGGCATCATCTAGGAAATAGAAATTCTTTTGTATGTGTAAACTTTTTTGAACATTCATTACAGCTTTGGTTCTGATTAGGTGAATAAACAGCCCTATCATTTTACAATAATTTGATTGTAAAGTGGTACAGAAAGTTCTACAGACAACAGGTTATACTTTAAGAAAATAAAAGGTTGCTATAAAAACAAATAGGTAAATATAATCTAGAAAATAAAGAAGAAAGTAAAGACAAGTAATTTTGGATGATCATTAGCCTAACATTTAGGATAAAATGCTAAAGAAAAGAAAGGAGAAAATGAACACACATTGGGATAAAAAAATCACAAAAGTATGTAGGAAGAAAGTTCCATGAGTAGAAAGAGAACTAGTCGCAGAAATCAGGGGAGAGAAAGTTTTCCAAAAGTCCTGGAAGAGTTGGAGGCATCCCAGGGGGATAAGATGTGCTGAAAACATAACGTGGAAGAGATGCAGGGCAGTCAAAACAGAGGTAGACAGAAGAGAATGAAAATGTTTTATTGGACTTGAATTAGGTTCTTTCTTTCTGTTTATGTGGATGTCAGATAAATGATGATAATTCAATCTTTCAAAAACATTAAAATGAGTTCCAGACAAACACAGTATATTGTGTATATAGCTGTGCTGTAATGAGTCATATCCCAGAAAGGATAAATGAACTACAAGCTGAATGAGGAAGAAACACTTAGCTAAGATAATTAAGTTGGCTAGGCTTAATTGAGGGCTCACAAGCTCCGAGATTTGGAATGAAAATAGTAGGGGGTAAGCTGATTTTCAAACATGGAAGGATAATTCAGGTTAGAAACTGAGGAGTCCTAAGGATTCTGCATCTAAACTGTCCCGTTTCAACTGCTTATTCTGTCTGAAACAAAATATCATCATAAGACAAGAATAGCTGAGTGTTTGGAATGTGTGGGACAGCTATAAATTTTTAGACTTTCTATTCCTCAGAAGACCCATTCATCCTGATAGAAAAGCTTTATAAGAGGATGTTAGAACAGAGAGTTTGATGCCTCTGTTTTAGCCAAAAGCCCAAGGACTGAGGACACAATATTCGATACCAAATACCTCCATGGTCTAAAATGAGAAGTGAGACCATACATGCATGTTCTAAAAAAAAAAAAAAAAAGCATTACTCTGGAAACTTGCTTTGCAATCCTTAGCATAACAGTCACTTGAAGGATATTTAAAAGGCTGAAGAAAGCAATAAAGAAGACTGCTTTTAGAGAGAAGTTTTTTGGAGTAAGTTATTAGAATGCCTTGTAATTCATTACCAATTCTAACTCAAATGCATAACTGCACCCCTATGAGAATACTTCCCCCATAGGACCCACCACCATCACCACCACAACCACCACACACACACACACACACACACACACACACACACACACACACACACACACAGACTTCAAGTAAAGTAAATGGAGATAAGAAAATTACTCATGGAATTAACATTTCTTCCCAGTGATCTCTGTACTACATTGACCAATACCCTCTTCCTGTCACAAAAAGTTCAAATGTAGGTAATCACAGTGACTGCTTTGGTGAGCATGTGAATTGACTCCATGTCTCCAGGGAAACTATAGGACTCCCCTAGGAGCCATCACACATTCCTCCCAAGACAGCTACCGGTACAGAAGGTGGGACAGCAACAGAGTAGACATCCATTAGATGCCCTGGGTCTGATGTGTGTCTGAGGAAGGGTGGAGCTTATATAAAGATAAGCTCATATCAGAAGGGGAGCATTGTTTAGCCTCAGTAATTATGGCTAGAGGATACTGGCGGGTAAATCTTAGGGAAATCCATTAAAAAATTCCCTAGGAAAAACTCTGTAAAAATTCCCAAGAGATAATGAATTTGCTTTGGACATCTTCCAAACTCAGAGATCAACCACACGAGATCATGATTGTGTGACGGTCCCAGCCATATTATGTCTCCCTTGCCCCTATTATCAGCTCATCTCACTGCCCGCTAGCCACAGCCTCTGTCACACAGGAGATGGGTGCAACTTGCTGCAGAATAGTGAGAGAGGAGCTTTAACCTTAAACAAAGCTTGATGTCTAGATTATTATCACACTGACAATTTTTATTCTGAAATGAAATTGCGATTGCATCCAGAAGTATGAGAGAATTTTTTCATTAGCTAAGAGCTTCTGGTGAAACTATGGGAGCTGTCCAAGGTTTTATTCATTGCCCAGGAGAGAAATAAGTCTGCACAGTTCTTTTAAAGAAACATTCTCTTTTGTTTTCACCTCCCATTCTAAAGAATCTCATTGCTTGTTGTAATCTGGAAGGCTAGACAGCATAATATTTTCAGGATAACATAGCATAAAGATTAAAAGTACCACTTACAGAGAAAGGTCTAGATTAAAATGCTAGTTATACCTCATACATGCTGGGTGATCTTGAACAAACAACTTAGCTATTCCAAGTTTTCTCTTCAGAAACAAGAACTAGCAAACTGAACCTAAGTGAGGGGATTAATGTGAGGGCTGGATAAGATTATGTAGATCAATTGTTTTGTACTATGGCTTCCATAGAGAATGCTTTATAAATAGTAGCTATTATTGTTATTATTAATTATTTATTGAGCAGTCACAATTAATCTTTTTTCTTTATACCCAAGAGCTTACAAATTTGATACTTTTATTTACTAAAAGCTATTACCAATCTCACTGAAACTCATTAAACTGAGCATTTGGATCTAAATTTATAGTCTTCCTCCCAAGAAAAAGAGGGAAATCATCTCCGCAGTTCTGTAACTCTGTAGGATGGGAATGGAAAGTGCTACACCCAGCTGCAAACTGCAAGCAAAACTCCACCAAGCAGAAAACGAAGACTTTATCTGGCAACTCCCCAGTTCCATTCAGAGGGGAAAAAAGTCCCTCTGCACTTTTAGTAGGAACAGTCTAGGATTTTGAAAGACTTCTGTGCTCCTCATAGTGATTTTCCACCACTTTTTGAAGAATAATTTCAGTGAAATTCTAGTTGCATGAAGTACATGCCGATCTGATGTTTTCAAATATTTCAACACAGTGTGTAAGGATGTTTGTCATATCTTGTTCTTCTGGTGGAGAGGAAAACAGTCAACACAATTTAAGCTGGACATTCTTGGGAATTGAAAGCTACTCATCTTTTAAAAAGTATTAGGTTTTAAATTTCAGGTGTTCTCTCTTTCCTGAAAGAGCAGAAGAGAAAAGAGCTCATCAAAACTAAATTGCAATGGCTTAAACTCCTGACCAAAAAAAAAAAAAAGCGGATCGACATTCAGTGATTAGTATACATACCAAGCAACTGCTGTTTCTGTGTAGCTATAGAGGGGTTTCATTGTTCTAAAGAACATGCACATAAACGAGTACAGGGCCTTCTACATCAGCCTTCATTCCCCTGCTAATCTAGAACTCCAAGCAGAACTTTCCTGATGGTTGGTAGCTTTGACAAATTATGAATTTGATTTGGCTTCCTGAACTTTCATTTTATTTTATGCAATACTTTATTTTAAAGATACTATATAGTTACTTGATTCAAAAATTTAAAGATGTAAATAGAGTATTCAGAAAATTAGTATAGTCTTACCTTAAATCACACTAAACCAGAGGCTTCTCCCAGGAGAAACTAATGTTGGTTGCTTAATATGTTTATAAGAATTAGAATGATGGATGCATATAAATATAAATCTCCATTTATCCATTGCAAAAATTTCAGAATATTACATAATATATTTTGTACCTTACTTTTACATCAATAAACTTTACTTTAGAGGTTTTTCTACCACTGTACTAAAAGAGCTTCCTTAATATTTTTAACTGCATAGTTTTCTAAGGTATCAGAGTTTAATAGTTCCCCTATTGGAAGACATTTAACTTGTCTCCAATAATTTGTTATCTCAAACAATACCATAATAAATAACTTCACATTTACACATGACTATAACTATGAACCAAATCTAATCAGGAAAAGCATAGAGCCAAAAGATATGTGTGTTTACAATCTATAAGTGATCAAACAAAGTGGTTTACACATCCACTTACATAGTATGGGAGGAAATTAGATTTAGGGAGGAAATTCACAACCAATTGTGTAACTATTCTTGTGCATTCACTATGGAAGGTGCATTGAGAAGTGTTCTTTTTCTTTTCTTCTTCCTCAAATTCACACAGTGAATAAACAAACAAGCAGAAATCTCCTGCTTTGCTCTGGAACAAGTAATAACTCCTGGACAAGAAAATGTCCTTTTTGAGACAGAAGTTCAGTCACATCATAACCTTTGCATTCTAATGCTACTGATATTGGGATCTTGCATTAAGACAACAGTCAGATTCTGTCCTAATAAACAAGGTCTTTGCTAAGTTCCCATAGGAGGATAAAGAAAAACTGGAGGAGGCAGTGGGAGTTATACCCACCAGTCAGAAACATCATCTCCTTAGACACAGCTATTAGCTCTCTGTGGAGGCAATAGTGGTTTACAGTGACACCAGATGGGCTGACATTTTCCATATCCCATCCGGAAAACATTATCATACTTTGGATCTTTGATAATATAATGGAAAAAGTGTAACATTGCATGATGTATGCTTATATTTCTTTTATTTCTATCTAGACTGAGCATATTTTCATATGCTTTAAAATAATGCATGCTCCTCTTTTGAGATGTGCCTGATCATACTGCTCCATTTAAAAAAAAAACTGGATTATTGGTCTTTTGTCATTGGTTTGTAGATTTATATCTATATTTATATATTAGGGAGCTAAAACTTTTCCTGAGTCATAGACTGAAAGAGTTCTCAGTGTCTGATTTCTGACATTGTTTTCTGATGGGTTATATTGGGTAGAGATTTAATTTCCCATGTAGGTGAATTTATCCCTTTCCTCTCATGGCCTTTGCATTTTATGTTATACAGAAAGGTTCCTCCATACTCTGAGATTACTTAAAATGCAAACATTAAGACAATAATAGCAAAGATACACTATTTTTAGTGTATTTATGTAACACCCCATTTAAAGATATTTTTAAATCTATTCGGCTATTTCGGTAAGTTTTCAATTTGGTTTGTACTTATCTTTGTGCTTGCGGGAGCACAAAAGTGTAGCCCTAAATTTTGCCACCATTCTTTTTATCCCTTAGGTTGCTGTGGTGTGCTAAGTGCTAAAGCAGTAAGTTCATACTTTTGTTTCTTGAGACCATGAACCCCCAATATCAATTTCTCACAGACTGAGAACTCCTAATTTAATAGATACTATTAAAGCTCCATGAAACCTCTATAGATTTTTCCTGATAATTGATATTTTCTATTTCTCTGTGATATCTATTTAGTAATTTCCATTGAATGCATACCATATTCAAATTTTGTCAGCATCATATGCTTTCACCCGAGTTGTAAATATCCAAGACTAAAATGTTTTCCAGAGGCAATTTTGTTTGTTTGTGTGGATATGATACTTGAAAATCTGACTCAACATTTATCTGAACATTTAAAAAACTCCAAAAGGTTAAATGAGATATTCTAAAAGAAGAAGGATATTAAGAATCTATGGAAACTCTGCCATGCAAGCAGAGGATGCTGGGTTCAGATCTCAGATCCCACATAAAAACGCCAGGCAGAAATGGCAGCAGCCTGCACTTTGGCCCTGGTAGGCAGAGGCTGGGAAGTCCCAGAATGAGGCAAAAGGGAGGTAGAAGCAATCCAAGATGATTCCCAAAGTCACTCTTGGTCCTCCACAGGGACATACAGTATCTTCTGATGCATACACACACACACACACACACACACACACACACACGCACACACACATTAAAAAAAAGCAAAGTTGATGTAGGTATATAAGTATAAAAGCAAACCAGTGAAACCGAATGTAAGGTCAAGAATTGAATTATTGCACATCTAGGAACTTGATTTGTTTTGAATCCAATATTAAAAAATTAGGGAAAATTGGTATGAAATGACAGAAGTCTTTTTTATAACTATTTGGATGATTGCTTTTATGTATAGAATATAATAGTAAATATTTTAAAGAAATAAACTACAATACAGAATTCTTCTCAGCAGAAAATATAAACCCATGGTTCAGCTTTTAATGATAAAAATATATGTCAGGACTATATTTGGTTAGATGACATGTAGAATAACCCTATAGCTTTAGAATGATGCCTTAGTTACCATTACTGTTGCTGTGGTAAGCTGCTTCTCTATAAGCTTCTATAAAAGACTATGTTAATTGTCATAGCACATGTATATATGGTTCTTCTAAGGGTTAAAATGGATAATGCATGCAGACATTATAAAACAAAACAAAACAGAATAACTAACTTATTCATCTGCATCACTGTCCCAGGTCATGAAGAAAAGCAATATTTAATGCTTATCTACAACTTCTTGAATGTACTTCAGCCTCTCTTGAAAATTAAAAAAATATTTTTAAACTCCTACATGCTAATCTCACAATTTAGTTATGTAAAGGCAAAATTTAGATATCATCATCATATCTGGAAGTTATTTTCAAATTCTTAAATGTAAATCAATTGAGTAAAGGATACTTCTTCTGGGTATGGAAATTAAAATTAATTCAAACTAGAAGGAATTCTCTCCTTTTGAGCATTCTGTCAACCCAGGTTTCATTTTTCTCCTAATGATATTTATCATTTTTTCCAGCTGAAATGTCCACCTTCTTAAAAGATAATTTGAAGAATATAAGTTCTTTATTATTATAATTAGAATACTTAACTTTCCTCTAATGAATATCTCCTACTTTATTGTTCTTCAAGAATGACACAAACCACATTCAGTTATTTATTCAGCAAAAATTTCCTGCATACCCACTATGTTAGATACCTTCCAAAAAGCTGTATTGCAGGTTTGTGTGTTAGGGATACCACAATAGGTATATCAAAAAAAACCCTACCCTTTAATGTGCTCCAGGGATTGGGGGGGGGAGACACTAGGGGATGGGGAAGGAGGAGGGAGGGGAAGGAGGAGCAGGGAGGTTGAAGGGAGGTGGAGGGAGGGAGGGGACCGGTGTACTTGTTAAGTTTGTATGATCAGAAATAATAATAACAAAAAATGTTAAAAAAAACCCCTACCCTCATGACTTCTCCCTTCTAGTTGTAATATATAGATGCCATAAAACACATATATCTAAAAAGCACACAAAATATTAAGTAGATCAAACATAAATTTTATAAGAAAAATTTAAGTTCAGGAAAACTGATGATGTTAGACCATGCAATTTTAGGCAGGACATTCAAGATTGCCCAGTTTTATTGGCTTATTATTTTATTTCATTACTGTTTCCATTTTCCAAACTGAAGTTTTAGAGGGAAGTCTCCCTGCTTGGCATTGAATTTCTTGGAAGATTTGACCAATGAAGATCTTAGTACAGATGATTTCCAGCAGAGAGAAAACAGATCTGGATAACACCCAGTTCTGGGTGGCGGCTGTTTCTTCCTGAGGTGGTCTATTGGTGTCTGTTCTGGGGAACAAATGACCTAAAAGAATAGCCATTTATTATCTCATAGCTCTGGACTAGAATCCAAACTCGAGGAGTGGATAGGATTAATTCCTCCTGGAAACTGAGAAGGAGAATCCACTCCAGCCAGGCCTCTCGCCTCTGCCAGTGGCTACTGGTATCTTGAACCCATTCTGCCTTGCAAGCATATGGTCCCTCTCTCAAGCTCCATCTTCATGTATCCTCTGTTTCTATCTATGTATCTTCCTTAGCAGAAATTATCCACTCAAACAATTCTCAAGTCATTGAGATCATATTCACAGACTCCCATTGGGGAGAGAGGTCAAGAGATCATTATAAATTCACTATAGGTCCCTTTCCCCACCTGCCAGGTATGTGCTCAGTCCACCCAGGACACACTGCGCCCTAGGTAAGCTCCCCCTGCTCATTCCCAAACCCCAGGCAGCCCACTAGTCCCAGCTCCCCCCAGCAGCCAGCCAGAGCAGGTGGTGCTCCAGGCCGGGGAGGACCCCTGGGCCATGCCCCAGCTCCCCAAGTTAATTGTGCAAGCCACCGCCACCTCCCACTTTTCCCCACTCCCCCCCACACCCGCCAGCAGGACACACTGAGCCCTAGGTAAGCTCCCCCTGCTCACCCCCAAACCCCAGGCAACCTACTTCTCCCAGCTCCTCCCACCAACCAGCCAGAGCAGGAGCTGCGCCAACTAATTCAGTTCAGTGAAAAACAAACAGAAATTGAAAGAAAGTCTTAAGAGTTAAAACGACAATGCCCAAGTCAAAATGCAAATCCATGAGAAAAAATAAACAAGAAAACAAATCTCCCTGAAGGAATTAATCCCATAATGATAGACTCCAACCAGAACAAATCCACGGAAAATAGCCAAGAAAGCCTGATCCAAGATAATGATTTTCAAAACATGATCATTACCATGACCAATACTGTGAAAGAGGAAATCCAGAAGGAATTAAATAATCACATCAATCACTGTGAAGAGGAACACAACAGACACTTGGAGGAGTTGAGAAAAACAGTTCAAGAAACAAAAATAAGCATAGAGCAGTTAAAACAGACTCAAGCCGAGTTTAAAACTGAACTAAAAGACAAGTTATCTTCAACCCAGAACTCAAAAGAGAGTCTTATCAGCAGAACTAACAAAGCAGAAAATAGAATTTCAGACCTTGAAGACAAAGTGGGAGTTTAACCAGCTCAATGGAATAGGTTGTTAAAGGTAAAAAGATACTTGAGAGAAATATTCAAGAGTTATGGGACACCCTGAAGAAGCCTAACATGTGTATTCATGGAATACCAGAGCAAGAATCCCAAAATACCATACCTGAGGAAATTTTTCAAACTATCATTAAGGAAAACTTTCCTCATCTAAAAAAAGAGAGGCCCATCCATATACAAGAGGAATTCCATACCCCACACAGATATGACCAAAATAGAAACTTGCCACGATAAATAATAGTTAAAACACGCCTAAAAAAATGAAATACCTCGGTATAAACCTAACCAAGGAAGTAAGAGACCTATACAATGAAAAGTTTAAAACCCTAAAGAAAGAAATTTCAAACGACACCAGAAGGTGAAAAGACCTCCCACGTTCCTGGATTGGCAGAATCAACATCGTAAAAATGACCATCCTACCAAAGGCAATATACAGATTCAATGCTATTAAAATTCCAAAGCAATTCCTTAAAGTTGACAAAACAATCTCAAAATTCATATGGAGGCACAAAAGACCCAGGATAGCAAAAACAATCCTGAGTAACAAAAACACTGCTGGAGGTATTACCATAACAAACCTTAGTCTGTACTACAAATCCATAGTTATAAAGACAGCCTGGTACTGGCTCCAAAATAGACACACAGATCAATGGATAAGGATTCAAGACCCAGATAGAAGCCCATGCAACTACAGCCATTTAATCTTTGACAAAGGGGAACAAAAATCCAATGGAAAAAGAACAGCATCTTCAACAAATGGTGCTGGCAAAACTGGATCTCCACATGCAAAAGATTAAAACTGGACCCATACTTGTCACCATGCACAAGACTTAATTCCAAATGGATCAAGGACCTTGATATAAGGCCAAGAGACTATAAAAAAACCTTAGTTGAAAGGGTAGGGAACTCCCTCGAGCTGATTGGGCTAGGCCAACAGTTCCTAAACGGACATCCAATAGCACAGTCACTACAACCAACATTCAATAGATGGGATCTTGTGAAATTAAAGAGCTTCTGTTCAGATAAAGAGATCGAAACCCGAGCACAAAGGCAACCCACAGAATGGGAGAAAATACTAACCACATATCTGATGGAGTTCTATTATCCAGAGTGCACAAAGAACTTAGAAAACTAAACACCAAGGAAACAAATGGGCCAATTAAAAAATGGGCCTTGCACTAGGATCCTGGGAGACAAGAGATTGACAGCCACAGTAGTGTTCCTATGCTTAACGGGAACACAGGAAAGGGTTCTGGGAAATGCCCCTGGGTCCTTGCACCTCATCGGAGAGGAAGACCCAGAGGAGAGTTTGGCATGCACATTAAAGGATGCTCCGGGGAAGGGAGGGGAAGGCACTGGGGGTGAGGAGGGAAGGAGGAAGGGAGGAGGACACAGGGGGATAGGGGGTTGGAGGGAGGGGGGACTGGTGTACCTGTTAAATTTATATTAGTGGAAATAAAAAAAATGGGCCTTCAAACTTAAAAGAAAATTTACCAGAGATGAAATTAAAAGTCTAACAAATAATTAGAAAAATGCTCCACATCCTTAGCCATCAGGGAAATGCAAATCAAAACTTCCCTGAGATATCATCTCACCCAGGTCAGGATGGCAAAAATCCACAATACAAACAACACCAAATGCTGGAGAGGATGTGGAGAGAAGGGAACTCTTCTACATTGCTGGTGGGAATGCAGGCTCATACAACCACTCTGGCGAGCCATCTGGCAATTTTTAAAAAAATTAAAGATTGAAATGCCATATGACCTTACTATTCCACTTTTTGGAATAACCCCCCATGCAGCAGAAGTTCACCTCGATAGCACAAGTGCGACCATGTTCATAGCAGCACTGTTTACAATAGCAAAGTCATGGAATCAACCCAAATATCCAACAGTTGACAAGTGGATAAGGAAAATGTGGTACATTTATACAATGGAATACTACTTAGCCATCAAAAATGATGAATTAGGGGCTGGAGATGTGGCTCAGGGGTTAAGCCTCTGCCTTGCAGGTGGAAGATCCTGAATTCAGATCCTAGACCCCACGTACAGACGCTGGGCGGAAGTGGGGGCGGCCTGCATTTCTGGTCCTGGTAGGGTGGAGCCTGTGAATCCCAGGGCAGAGTAAACAAGGAGGAGGTGGAGGTATCCATGGTAAGTTCCCGAATTTGCCCGTGGTTTTACACACACACACACACACACACACACACACACACACACACAATTGAATAAATACATAATAAAATTAAAAAAAGAAAAAAATGATGAATTAATGCAATTTGCCGGAAAATGGATGGAATTAGAAAAAATTATTTTGAGTGAATATCCCAGACACAGAAAATTAAGCGCCATATGTACTCCCTCATAGGTGGATCCTAGTACCAAACCCACTTAGAGACACGCAAATTTAAATCTCTGTAATACCTACAGTAATTGCAAAGATTATAAACAGGAGGAATGGGGAAAGAGGGCCCCACCAGAAACAAGGAGAGAGGGAACCATGTTACAGCTGAGAAAATAGGCCTCCATCAAGGACTGCAAGTAAGTAATGAGACATCTGGTTAAGTTCACAGACTTTCCTTCCTGATCATTTGCAACTGATGGGGTACAATCTTACCAGAAGAGGAGGGCATATAGTCTGGCAGATAGAAAGTAAACATTTTGCAAATGGGTGATTGACCCCTCCCTCACTGTGGTTTCCTACTTTTATTACATCTACCTTTGAATGTGCCCTTATAACAAGACTCCAGTTTAACAGCTTTTGGTCTCTGGCCAGGGGGTGACATACAATCCCCATCAGGATGGAGTGAAAGGCATTGCAGGAGCAGCAAAACTGAAAAAAAAAAAAAAAAAAAAAAAAACCAACAAACCATAATCCAGAACAACAGAGACTCTATATCAACCACCTAGAACTAGGCCAGCCTAATCTCTCCCCATCATGAAGCTCAGGGAAATTTGCGGAAGAGGGGGCGGTAAGATTGTAAGAGCACAATGATGGGAGGCGCAATGATATGCAAGATACTCCACACAAGTTAAGGCCGAAGCAATCATAGTAGGACTTTGCATGACCTGCGCAATGTGCAAAACATTATTGACTCCTCAAAGTCTAGCATGGACTAAAGGCACTAGGATCCTTGGAGGCTAGGTATTGACAGCCACAGTAGTGTTCCTATTTTTAAGGGGAACACAGGAGAGGATTCTGGGAAATGCTGCTGGGTCATTGCACCTCATCAGAGAGGAAGACCCAGAGGAGAGTTTGGCATGCACATTAAAGAATGCTCCAGGGATGGGAGGAGGTACTGGGGGATGGGGGATGGGGGATGGGGAGGGAAGGAGGAGGGGAGGAGGGAACAGGGAGCAAGGGAGTACTGGGGGGGTGTAGAGAGGGAGGGGATCCGTGTATCTGTTAAGTTCGTATGAGTGGAAATAAATTTTTAAAAATTCGCTATAAATGATATCTGAGAGTTTATAATTATTGTGGGGTGATCACACAGAGTAATAACTACTTACAGGAAACTACCATAAATAACATTGGAAACACACACACACACGCACACACACACACACACGCACACGCATGCACACACATGCACACACTCATACACACAAATTTCTGCTTCTAATTAGAAGATAAAATGAGGATTTCAAAATTTACTCCATATTTAGGTCAATTCAATCCAAACTTTTGGCTCAATGTGTACATTAGGAAAACCCTAACAAACAAGGTACTGTAGATACCTTGTTTTGCCTCTTGGGTTAAGTTTCTTTATTTGGAGTATACATGCATATGTATGTTTTGGATATGTTTATATATATATATCTTTATGCTTTTATATATTATATATCTTTATTGATATTTTATATCTATTGATATACATAAATATACATATGTATGTTTGCTTTGGCATTCTTAGCCAGTACCACAACCACTAAAAACTAATTGTAGGCTTATATATGATTTGTAAGGACTATTTCTGGGGTTTGGCTATGGAAACATATTTCTTCCTAAGATTTTACTACATTTTTCAAATATACATCAAAGAAAAAGATCTTTTATAGTAATCATTGACCCAAATTTCATGAGCTAGATTTATTATTTGATTTTTCATGTTTATTACTCATGTTTATCACTCATCTCTCTAGCTTCATCAGGAATAGTAATCCATACATTTTTCCCTTACTTCAAATTTTTTATATGTATCTAAGAAAATAGCAAATACATCAGTAGATTTCTATTTGAATATTTCAACATACTTCTCATTAACCATAAAATCTTCTTACATTCCTTTGGATATAAATTTGTTATGCAATGAAATGTTAAAAATATAAACTTGTTAAGAGCTGATAAAGGCATATATTGATATAGGTCAATTCTTATCAAAATATGAAATGTAACCATATCAATCTGTAGACTATACAGTTCTGATACTTTAACCACAGATTTAAGTTTTTCATACATTTGAAGTCCTACATTGTTTTTAATTTTTAGTCATTATGAATTTAGAAATTCACTAATATTTTCTATATAGCCTTTGCTTGGATAAGTAGTGTTCTAATATACTTTGTGACCTTGTATAAACATAACACAAAGCAATTATCCATTCTTTTTTTGATGAATACCTCAACTTTATCTACTTTGTGACTTTATAAAAAATACCACTAGGAACATTCATGCATAAATCATTTTGTAAATGGATGCTCTGATTTATGCTCAGTCATCTGTGCCTACATGCATATATTTGGGGTCCCTTTTTGAGTTAATTTTGTGTATGTTCAAAATAAAAATAGAAATAATTTTTCCATATGAATATCTGCTCTTTATGATTAAGTAATGAGAAAACTACTCCTTCATTTCCCTCTCATTGGAATATTCTGGCATTTTGCTGAAAATTAATTGACAGTATGCATGCACTTCATCATAGGTCCTTTATTTTGTTACATTGATTACATGTCTATTCCTAGTCCAATACCACGCTGCAGTGATTTATGCAGCTATACAACAAGTTCTACAGCTTGCTTTTTAAAATAAGTTTCCTATACCCTCTGCTTTTCCATATAAATGTTCGAATTTGATTATCTTTTTTTTTTCTTTTGACGTTCTCATATGTATGTTAGACATGCATGTTTGGGGACACAAATGTGTCCAGATATCTATGTATGTGTGTGTATACACATATACATATATAGATACATACATATACATATATACATATATATGCACATATATATGAAGGTCCAAGTTTGACAGCAGGAAACTTCAATATTACTCTTCCACTTTTTTTTTTTTTTTGAGACGGCATCTCTAATAAACCCAGAACTCATCCATAGTGCTACTGGATGCTCTGGATATTTCCAGTCTCAAACTTCTGAAGCTGGACATATAGAGGGACAGCATTTTACATGGGTTTGAGAGTCCAAACGTTAGCCCTTTTGCGTACATGTATTACCCACTGATAGATCTCAGCAGTTACTGGTTACCAATTTCTTTAAAAAAGAAAAATATGCTCCAAGAATTCTGGTTGAAATTTCATTGAATCTATAGGTGCATAAGATTCCCCTCTAAAATGCATGACGTTTCTATTTGCAGAACAGGTATTTCATAATTTTTAAGTTTCTAATACTGCACATAACAGGGGCTAGAAGGTCCTGAGTTCGGATCCTAGACCCCACGTATAGACACTGGGCTGAAGCGGGGGCTGCCTGCGTTTCTGGTCCTGGTAGGGCAGAGCCTGTGAATCCTGGGGCAGAGTAAACAAGGAGGAGGTGGAGGCGTCCATGGTGGTTCCGGAATTCGTCCGTGGTTCTACACACACACACACACACACACACACATATAAACACACGCACACACACATACATGCACAATTGAATAAATAATAAATAATTTAAAAAAAGAAAGACTATATAAAAAACACTGCACATAACAGTTCTATAATTGTCATTGGTTCCTTTCCTGGGTTTCAATTTTTTGCTTCCTTTTCATTCATTATAAACATAGTTTATTTATTGAAAATATACAGCCCTTCAAATAATTGCCAACTGCTTGCAGTAGCCGGTTCAATCATCTCAGAGTTAATCTCTATGCTTTCCTGTAATTTTTTACGTCAGTAGTTTTTGGATTATTTCCTGTATATTATCCCAATTATGATACAGGACTCTGAAATTTTTGTTCCTCTTAAAAATTAATAGCTTATTAAATAGACTTGGTACCAGTTACCTGAAAAATCTCTCTTCTGAGTGGCAGTTTCAGTCCAGTTGTTTATTACCTAATCTCATAAAGTCTGTCACATGCATTCATTGTTCCTGTGTTCCAAGTTCTGGGTAAAGTTCAGATACAGAATCTGCAGCTTCCTCTCTCTCAGGTTCACCTTTCTGTGTTCTTCAACCATTGCCTTTGCCCTCTGCATTCGGGGCCTGAAATATTGTTAATTTTCTATTAGACATTACCTTGAAACTTGAACTACCAACATTCAGGCAAAATACTTCTAGAATAATATATATATATATACAGTATTATAATAAAATATCTAAGGTTGAAATAGCTTAGTACATAAGGTGTTTACTTCAAAAAGTAGTGACTGATTTCAGTCCCCAGAGGTCTGCATGGTAGAAGGATAGAACTTCCTTCCCAAAGTTCTCTGACTTCCACCTGTTCATTATGGCATGTGTGCATGAGTTTTTGTCTGTCAGTCTGTTTCTCTCTCTCTCTCTCTCTCTCTCTCTCTTTCACACACACACACACACACACACACACACACACACACATATGCATACTTTCTTTCTCTCACTTTTTCTTCTCATCATTTTTCCCTCTATCCCTATATCAAATAAAAAGTATTCAAAATATCGAGGGCTAAGTGAATTAGAAATAAGGAGGTTTAGTAACTCATAGGAAGACTCAAAGTCCAAGATGAAAGGATCCCATTAATTCTTTTCTCTAACAAGAGCATAGTAGCAGATGACATCAGAGTAGGACCACGTGCGAGAGAAATCACATGACCATATATGAGAAGCCAGAGAGCTAAAGGTCCTACAACTCATCAAAACTTACCAGGGTACTTTGAAAACTACATCCAATACTTCTGAAGGCTGTACCCACAAGTGACCTGAATTCTTTCCTACTAGACACCACCTTTTAAGCTTTCCATCACCTTCCACATCAGTTCACTAGAAACAAAGCTTCAAAGGACATGAACCTTAGGGAGACATGTTCAAACCATAGTAAAGAACGAAATGAAGAAAAAAAGGGTACAGGAGACCTGCTCAGTGCCTTCTGCTTCTCATCAAAGTCAGTTTCTCTCTCAGATATCCTCACGTCAACTCTCCAGTGTTTTTAAAAGATGCCTCATTGTGTTGCCTTCAGAGTTCTTCACTGATATCTATGTAGCACAAATTAGGAATTTATCTGGCCTTCCCAGAAGCAGTGAGAAACAAAATGTTTAAAACCTGTTTTTAATTAGAACAGTTTGATTAGAAGAGAGTAGAAATTCTCTTAAAGAAAGAACTCTTGGGAAAACACTTAGCAGTCCTTTTGCTTACCTAAATGTTAAGCCTAGGGCTAGAAGGGATAAGAGGTAGTTTAACAAGTGAAATGCACAGATTGTTTAGCACAATAAAATGTCAGGTCCACAGAGGAATTTGTGAAGTGGGAGAGAGCTGTTATGACCCAAGAAGAACATATATAGAGAAGAAAGCCATATTTAGCAACAACTAAGAAAACCAAAGATCTCTGTATGAGACAATAAGCATAAGGTCAAACTCTGATATTAAAGTTTAAGTTGTATCACTGTTTTTGCTTTAATCCTTCTCATTATCTTAAACCTGTATTTCATCCAACTAATTGCAAAATGAAAAAATGTGTATTCTTTTCCTTACTTGATTGCTATCCCACATTGATCATGTGTACTATTTCCTGAGCAGATATTTTATATGGAAAAAATCACCACTAAATTAACTTTAAGACAACAGCATCCTATAAAGATTAATGATATCTAATTTACCTTCATGAAAGAATCAAGCATCCAATAAATTAAAAAATTCATGCCATCATCCAAGCAAATTTTTAAATACCCCAACTGCTTACCTTATTGAGTATCTGACAAATGCTTTTTCACATCTGTTCAGTGTCATCAGTTCTATTTTCATGTGACCCAAGCAACTGTTTTCTTAAATGCATGCATTTTCACTAAAATTGTTACATGCACTACGCTCTGTTCACATTGCATTTTGCATCCATAGTCAGTATAAACAATCTTGAGTGCATTGAATGGACTCTGATCATGAGGTACTCATTCTATTGCTTCAGACTATAGATTTTAAAGATACTCTTATTTTGTCTATATGTAAAGCCAAAAGTTCAAATTCTTTATACAAAGATGTTTTTATCCTTTCATGCACCTATCATCACTCTATGATTCGAAATATTTGGTTCCAAGTAGCAATTTACCTCTCATTTAATACAAATGGTAGGCAAAATTGACAAGCAGAATTTCTACCCAGAGAACAATAGCGGCTAGATTGAAGGGACGACATACTAAATATAAAACATTTAAGCTTTAATTGCTGGGAACATTGTCCAGGATAAGTGTGCAATTTCTGTCTTCTTTCTGAAATAATGCAAATTATTTGCAAAGTCTACTTAACGTAGTCTTGTATGTTCCTTTCTACACTCTTGGCTACACCTTGCTATTCCTTCCACATCTTTGGTTCACCTTTGCTAGTTTCCTAGGACTACTGCAACAAATTGCACATACTGGGTGTCTTACAACAGAAATTTGTTTGCTCACAGTTCTAAAGGGTAGAAGTTCAGTATTAAGGAGCTGACAGGGACTGAAATCTTCTGAAACCTGAACCCAGAAACCTTTTTCCTCTGCTTGAATTGTTGCTGTTAGCCAGCAAATCTTGGCATCCATTGATTTGTGGTAACATAATTGCAACTTATCTTCTTCTGTACATGATAATATTCCACATTTGTCCACATTGTCTTCTTCTCATTGCACAAATTATGTTAGAATAAGCCCTCACACTTCTCCATTGTAATTTTATCTTAATTAATTATATTTACAATGATGATACCTCCGAATAAGCTCACATTTCTACATATTAAAGTGTTGGTATTCTAGTATGTCTGTTGTTGTTGTTTTTGCTGATGCTGCTATTGTTACTGTTGTTGTTGTTAAGGATACATTTCAGTCCATACCACCACTCTTGGCCTTTTGAACAGATGTGATTCATGTATGACTTATTAGTTGATGGGAAATTCCAGTCCCAGTCAGGGGTAATAATATCCCATTTTCTTACCCAAACTTCTGGGTCAGGTCACTAAGAATAAATAAAACATAATGTGGATTTCTGTCTTTAGGAGAAAGAAAATTTTATTGATTGATTTTTTCTTTGAATTTGAGTCTGGGAATATGAGACCTGACTCACAACTAGCATTTTTCTTTTAATTAGTCATTGGGCATCAGTGTGAAGATGAAGGCTGATATGAGGGGCTGAGGTAGGGGGACCCAGAAAAAAAAAAAAAAAAACAGAAGCAGAGACAGAAAGTGCATCAGTTAGGAACCTCCAAAAATTAATAGCAATAGAATACATGATTATGTAGAGACAGAAAATAAGATTTATTATGAGTAATTACCACAAGATGATTGATTATACAGGACAGAAGTTACAAGACCTGCAGTTGGCATGCTAGGGGACAGGAAATGATGTCATTTCAGTTCAGCTTCAAAGTTCTGAGTAGCTGCAGTAAGTTCTAGACCAACAAATATGTATGTTTAAGGAAGGACAAAGAGCAGAATTTTTTTTCAATCTAAAAAGGCAAATGAGTGGTACCTTAGCTCACGGTAAGAGACATCCCTCTTGTAGAAGGGTTAATCCTTTTGTTTAGTCAAACCTTGAAGAAGGGTTGACTACCTCAGGAAAGAAATCAGTTTTATTCAGTCCATCAATCCAAATGTTGACCTCATTTGACAACACCCTTACAGATACCTTCGGGAAAATGCACACACACACCCAGCCCAGGCATGGTGATAAATAAAATTAAGCACCTTAAAGAGAAACCTTGAGTTGTTAAATATGGCCATACTGCAGATATTTCTTCTCTAAATTTCTCTACAAATGTCTAATATTTCTTGAATCATTTCTTAAGTCAAACTCTCCATTATTATCTTCATGGTATCAAGGGACCCCACACCATTTAATTAATATCATTACTGAGATGACATTCTCTATCTGTCATCAGCTTCGTATCTTTTAGAGGCAAATTAAATTTTATGCACCATGTGGCTATGGAACAATAAATTTAACCACAGGTACTTTTCTCACATTGACAGGGAAAACATGTGAGAAGTACCATTTTTTTTCATAACTAAAGAAAGAGTTTTATTCTCAGCCAGACTTTATCTTCTATTTATGTCCTTTCTGGTCTTTTCTATTTATTATTCATAGTTCTACTCCCAAACCATAATATTATATACACATATATTATTAAGAATAGAATATTATAAATACAATCATGTAAGAGTCTAGAAAAGCAGGTGACCTTATATCTAGCAGTGATTAGAGCAGTATCAGCCCAAGCAGATCTTCAGAATTCTTCCACAATTTTACATTATCTATAGATTGAAATTTTTCTGGCCTTGAGATCTCTATACTTACGACCATTGGGAGGAAGAACCCAATCAATCAAGCAATGCAATTAGAATGGTTTTTTTTTTTAGCACTTGCTTTCTGGAAAGGTTTTTTTTTTTTTTTTTTTTTTTTTTTGACTGCAGTGACGACAGAACCAAAAAAAAAAGAGTTCTGCCCCACCAGACAGAAACCATATCAACTCAAGGATGAAATACATCTATTAAAGACTGTCAGTGTTGCTAAAAGACTATCTACATTGTTCAGAGAGTGTCTAAAAGCTTCATACTAGGCCTGCTGATGCTCTTGCATGGGAATTCAGCAGTCGGAAGGAAGAGCTGCTGAATCACTTGAACAGTGCCTGGCCTAATACCTGTGAATATTTCTAGGGTTAGTGTAAATCGAATCACATCACCTCAGAAGCTCCCTAGAGGAAACTGTTACCTATAGGAATTTTACAGAACCTGTTTTAAAGGCAAGACATTTATTTGGTGCAATAAAATGTCCTTAGATCAGATGTTCATGTGTGCATTTTTTGGAGTCTTACTAACAAAGTATATCTAGGGTTGTCTTTCTTTGAACTTCATTACAAATCAGAGGAAACTGACTATGGAGCAGTTCCAAAACTAACTAGTGCAGAAGGAGATGGATGCTGTGAGCACATGAAATTAAAGCATTTTGATATATCCCCTCTGAGGCAGAATTAAAATATTTAGATTGAAATTGGGTAATCCATTTTCATTTTGGTAAACAAAACTGTTTTCTCTTCAAATTGTACGAATATTTTGGCTTTTATTATTTCAGAGATTTATGAGAGGGGTAAAAATCTTCTTTGGGAAGTTTTGGATTCAACCTAAAAAAGCTAACAAAAATTAGTTTGAGAGGATTGAAAAGGTAATTCATTATCTCCCGTTACTCTGGGGATAACCAGAGCCTTTCTGATGCTAAACAGTATCAATTTTTGAAATCAGTTTGAATGGTAAAGTTATTTTTTTAATTTTTCTGTTGACTGTTGGAAATACTGGATGTGTCTCCATATCCTATGAGCTGTGAGACTTGCTTTATTTCACAGATTGCCAATTCATTCATATTATTGAAAGGCCCTAGAATTAGATGAATTGAGTTTTTGGTTACTAAGAGCTAGGCACATTTTTGTATTGACACTTGACTATGCAGCATGAATTATTTTTGAATATCACTTTAAATTTTTACACAAACACAATGAGGTCATCTTTCCTGTGTGGAATGATAGTCTACTTGAGTGCACTTAAGAAAACCTTCCTACATTTTTTAAAGTCTTAGCTTTTTAAAAATTATTTATTTGGAATTATTCTATAAAAAGTGCCCAACTGCCACTATCTTATTTGCATCTTTCCTGGCTATACACAGTGAAATAGGGACATAGACAAAGAAATAACTAATTTAACCTGGAAGAAATAGTGAATCTGCTTCTTTTGAGTTTCAGTAATTATTTTAGTTGAATTTTTTTGGTATATATGTAGCAGTTGTCTATTTTATGTACTTTTTAAAAAATGCTTTACTCCTTTGAGACTGAGAGAGAGAGAAAGAGAAAGAGAGAGAATAAGAGAGAGAATATGTGCTATGTGAGTTTCTTCAAATTGAACTCAGGTACTTGGGTTTGCAAGCAGATACCTTACTCACTGAGCTATCTCACCAGCACCCTGTGTGTTTGTTTTTGTTTTGTTTTGTTTTGCTTTGTTTTAAATCTGCTCATAGGGCTAAAGATATGGCTCAAGGGTTAAGTCTCTGCCTAGAAAGCAGAAGGATCCCAGATCTCACATAAAAATGGCAACCGGAAATGGCAGTGGCCTGTACTTATGGTTCTGAAAGGTAGGGCCTAGGAAACTCCAGAGCAAAGCAAGAGCAAAAAGGAGGTAGAACAATCCAGGCTGGTTCCCACATCCTTGGTTCTCCACAGGCACGCGCTCTCTCTCTCTCTCTCTCTCTCTCTCTCTCTCTCTCTCTCTCTCTCTCTCTCTCAAAGTCTGCTTACTATTCCAGAGTAACTTAAATGAAAACGAACATTTATTATTCTCAGAGCTTCCATGGCTGGTAGATTCTGTGATGATCTATCTGAAAAGTGTTTTCTCAGCTTCTTTTGTGGGATATTGTTGCTGCAGGGGGAAGACATCTGATGTTTGCCTGGAGCTAAAGGTTATGCTTACAAGTTGCCCCCCTCACTGGTGAGGGAGGACTGGGGAAGACTGAGGTCCACCTCAAAGGGGTCTCTCAACAACTGAATAAACATCTTCCTAGAACAAGATCTAGGTAAGCACAGGCTGAGTCAACAAGACCCTCCCTGTGACCTGCCACAATCTCTACTAGAAAGACCTAACTCAGGGGAAATCATACAGATTAGCGTTTTCTTTCTCCATCTCCAGGCTCAGCCTTTGTTGCATTGATTTTAATCTCAGACAGGCTCGCCTCCTAGATTTGAAGATAGTGTTGGCTTCTCTGAGAACCTTTTATCAATTTTAACACACCGATTTACTTAACATGGGCCACATGATTCTTCCTTAAGATTAGTGTGGAGTCAAACCCAGACCATGGGAATTAAAAATAGAACAGAAGTCATTTAAAGAAATTAAAAAGTGAATTCTGGAAGAAAGGGGAATTAATATCAGTGAAGCAAATGACCAGTATCTCAAATGACCAGTATCTACCTTCCAAAAATGATATGTCGGTATAGCTTAAAATGTATTCCTTACAGGACAGGAATCATGTTTCTCCAATTACTTAATATAATTTTGATTACAGCATTATACATAGTATGCACTTTGTGCTGTAGTTCGCTAATGATGTTCATGATTAAGAACCACATGCAAGGATGGAATATCAGACTCTGAAGAATGATAAGAGGAATCCTAAGCTTAACAAGTAATTAAGGAAGAGCCATGCATTTCTTGAAGACTTTCATTATAGCAGTTGTGGCACTACAATGGAAAGCTGAACATTTTGCTGTAAGATTAAAGATGAATAATGACAAATCTCATCTTAAGCCTTTACCCTATTTCACCTTCTTTTTTTATTTATTTTTTCCACTCATACAAACTTGATAGGGAACCCATTCCCCTCCCTCTCTCCATCCCTCCCTGGATCCCCTTGCTCCCTCCTCCCTTTTTCCATTCCTTTTTCCTCCTCCCTCCCTTTCTCCCAGTGCTCCCTCCTGGAGCATCCTTTACTGTGCATGTCAAACTTCTCTCTGGGTCCTCCTCTCTGATGAGGTGTAAGGACTCAGTAGCATTGCCTAGAGCTCTTTTTTGTGTTCCTCTTTAGTATAGGAATGCTATTGTGGCTATTAATCCCTTGCCTCTAAGGATCTTAGAGCTTGTGATCCATGTTAGACTTTGGGGGGGTCAACGACATGTTGGTCATTGCACAAGTCATGCAAAGTCCTATTATTATTACTTCGGCCCTAACGTGTGTGGAGTATCTTGCATATTGTTGCTCCTCCCCATCTTTAGGCTCTTACAATCTTACTGCCTCCTCTTTTGCAAATTTCCCTGAGCTTTAAGATGGGGAGAGATTAGGCTGGCCTGGTTCCTGGTGATTAATGTAGGGTCTCTGATGTTCTGAATTATGGTTTGTTATTCTTTTTTTCTTCTTCTTCCAGTTTTGCTGTTCCTGAACTGAGCTTGGCTCCATCCTGATGGGTATTGGATGACTCCTCCTAGCCAGAGATAAAAGGCTGTTAAAATAGAGTCTTATTATAAGAGTAGATTAAAAGGTAAATGGAATAACAGTAGGATACTGCGTCGGGGGGGGGTGGGGGAGGGTCAGTCTCCCATTTGCAGGATGGTTACCTTCTATATGCCAGACAATATGCCCTCCCTTTCTGTTGAGATCAAACCCCATCAGTTGCAAGTGACCAGGAAGGAAAGTCTGTGAGCTTAGCCAGATGTCTCATTACTTATTTGCAGTACTTGATGGTGGCCTGTTTTCTAGCTGTAGCATGATCCCCGCTCTTCTTATTTCTGGTGGTGACATCTTTCCTCTTCCCTCCTGTTTATAATCTTTGCAATTACTGTAGTTATTACAGAGATTTATCTTTGAGTATGTCATTAAGTGGGTTTGGTACTAGGATCCACCTATTAGGGAGTACATATAGCACTTAATTTTCTGTGTCTGTGATAATTCACTCAATATAATTTTTTCTAATTCCATCTATTTCCTGAAAAATTGCATTAATTCATCATTTTGATGGCTGAGTAGTATTCCATTGTATAAATGTACCACATTTTCCTTATCCACTTGTCAACTGTTGGGCATTGGGTTGATTCCATGACTTTGCTATTGTAAACAGTGCTGCTATGAACATGGTTGTACTTGTGCCATTGAGGTGAATTTTTGCTGTATGGGGGGTTATTCCCAGAAGTGGAATAGCAGGGTCATATGGCATTTAAATCTCTAACTTTTTAAAGAAGTGCCAGATGGCTTGTCAGAGTGGTCGTATAAGCCTGCATTCCCACCAGCAATGTAGAAGTCCCTTCTTGCCACATCCTCTCCAGCATTTGATGTTGTTTGTATTGTGGATTTTTGCCATCCTAACTGGGGTGAGGTGACATCTCAGGGAGGTCATGATTTGCATTTTCCTGATGGCTAAGGATGCGGAGCACTTTTTAAGATATTTGTTAGACATTTCTATTTCGTTCCTGGTAAAGTTTCTTTTAAGTTACAAGGCCCATTTTTTAATAGGGCCACTTGTTTCCTTGGTGTTTAGTTTTCTAAGTTCTTTGTGCACTCTGGATAATAGAGCTCCATCAGATATGTGGTTAGTGAAGATTTTCTCCCATTCTGTGGGTTGCCTGTGTGCTCCAGTTGCAATCTCTTTATCTGAACAGAAGCTCTTTAATTTCACAAGATCCCATCTGTCGAGTGTTGGGCGTAGTGACTGTGCTATTGAATGTCCATTTAGGAACTGGTGGCCTAGTCCAAGCAGCTCAAGGGCGTCCCTATCTTTACAACTAAGGTTTTTATAGTCTCTGGTCTTATATTGAGGTACTTGATCCATTTGGAATTAAGTATTGTACATGGTTACAAATACGGGTCCAGCTTTAATCTTCTGCATGTGGACATACAGGTTTGCCAGCACCATTTGTTGAAGATGCTGTTCTTTTTCCATTGGATTCTTTGGGCCCCTTTGTCAAAGATCAAATGGCTGTAATTGTGTGGGCTTATATCTGGGTCTTCAATCCTTATCCATTGATCTGTGTGTCTATTTTGGAGCCAGTCCCAGGCTGTTTTTATAACTATAGATTTGTAATATAGACTAAGGTTTAGTTTGGTGATACCTCCAGCAGTGTTTTTGTTACTCAGGATTGTCTTTGCTATCCTGGGTCTTTTGAGCCTCCATATGAATTTTGAGATTGTTTGGTCAACTTCTCTGAAGAATTGCTTTGGGATTTTGATTGGTGTAGCATTGAATCTGTATATTGCCTTTGGTAGGATGGTCATTTTTACGATGTCGATTCTGCCAATGCAGGAAAATGGGAGGTCTTTCCACCTTCTTGTGTCTTCTGCAATTTCTTTCTTTAGGGTTTTAAAGTTTTCATTGTATAGGTCTCTTACTTCCTTGGTTAGGTTTATACCAAGGTATTTCATTTTTTTAGAGGCTTTAGTAAATGGGATTGTTACTCTCAGGACTTTTTCACTTCTTTCATTCTGGGCATGTAGGAAAGCCACTGATTTTTGTATGTTTATTTTGTATCCTGCCACCCTGCTGAACTTCTGTATTAGTTCCAAGAGCTTCCTGGTGGAATTTTTTGGGATCACTCAGGTATAAGGTCATGTCATCCTCAAATAGAGATATCTTGACTTCTTGCAGATCTGCATCCCTTTTATCTCCCTTTCTTGTCTTATGTCCTTAGCTAAGATTTCAAGTACAATATTGAATAGAAGTGGTGAGAGTGGACAGCCTTGTCTAGTTCCTGATTAAAGCAGGAATGCTTCAAGTTTGTCCCCATTAAGTATAATCCTTGCTGTTGGCTTGTTATATGCAGCTTTTATTATATTGATAAAGGTTCCTTCCATTCCAACTGTCTCTAGGGTTTTGATCATTAAAGGCTGTTGGATCTTGTCAAAAGCTTTTTCTACATCCATTGAGAGTATCATGTGGTCTTGAATTTTGGACTGGTTTATATGGTGAATTACATTTATTGATTTGCATATGTTGAACCAACCTTGTTTGACTGGGATAAAGCCTACTTGATCCCCATGAATGATTTTTTGATATGTTTTTGAATCCAATTTGCTAAGACTTTGTTGAGAATCTTTGCATCTGTGTTCATCAGAGAGATTGGCCTATAGTTTTCTTTTTTAAGTGTATTTTTATTAGGTCTTGGGATTAAGACGATATTAGCTTCATCAAAGGAATTTGGTAGTGTTCCTTCCTTTGCTATTTGTTGGAACAATTTAAAGAGTATTGGTGTTATTAGCTCCTTATATGTCTGGTAGAAATTTGTGCTGAATCCATCTGGTCCAGGACGTTTTTGAGTGGGAAGATTCGAGATTACTTCATCCATTTCCTCATATGTTATAGGACTATTTAAACAATTCACAAGTTCCTGATTCAATTTAGGTAAGTTGTGTTTACTTAGGAATTCATTCATTTCCTTTGGGTTGCCAAATTTCACAGAGTATAAGTTTTTGAAATATGATGTTATAATTCCCTGGATTTCTTGGATATCAGTCATGATAACTCCATTTTCATTTCTAATTTTGTTAATTTGGGTTTTCTCTCTCTTGCTTTTGGTTAATTTAGCTAGGGGTGTATCAATCTTATTGATTTTTTCAAATAACCAGCTTTTTGACTGGTTGATTTTTCTGTATCATTTTTCTAATCTCGATTTCAGGTATTTCTCCCCTTATTTTGCTAATCTCCTCTCTTCTTCTGCTTTTGGGATTGGATTGCTCTAGTGTCTCTAATGCTTTAAGATGCATTGCTAAGTTATTTATTTCTGATGTTTCCATTTTTTGATATAGGCATTAGGAGCTGTGAACTTACCTCTTAGGACAACTTTCATTGTGTCCCAGAGATTTTGGTAAGTTGTATTTTCATTATCGTTCGCATTCAGGAAATCTTGAATCTCCTTTTTAATTTCTTCCTGATTCTAATTCTCATTCAGCATCATATTGTTAAGTTTCCAGAAGTTAGCGTATTTTCTGTTATTTGTTGTGTTGTGGATGTCAAGCTTTAGGCCGTGGTGGTCTGATAGGGTACAAGCTAGAATTTCAACTTTCCTGTATATGTGGAGATTCAATTTGTGGCCCTATATGTGATCTGTTTTGGAGAAAGTTCTATGTGCTGCTGAGAAAAATGTGTATTCTTTGTTGCGTGGATGAAAAGTTCGATAGAGATCTGTAAGGTCCATTTCTTTAAGGGTTTGATTAAATTCCAAAGTGTCTCTGTTAAGTTTTTTACCTGTTGATTTATCCCATGTTGAGAGGGCGGTGTTGAAGTTCCCAAGAATTATCGTTTGGGGGTTGATTTCTCACTTTAGATGCTGTAGGGTTTGCTTAATGAATGTGGGGAGACCAGTATTGGGTGTATATATGTTCAGTATTGTAAAGTCTTCCTGATGAATTGTACCTATGACTAAAATGTAGTATCCATCTGTGTCTCTCATGATTTTTTTTAGTTTGAAGTCCACGTTGTCCGATACCATAATAGCTACCTCTGCCTGTTTCCTGGTTCCATTAGCTTGCAGAATTTTTGACCAATCTTTTATTTTTAGGATGTGCCTATCTTTTGTGGTGAGATGAGTTTCCTGAAGGCAGAAGATTGATGGGTTGTGATTTTTAATCCAAGTTTGTAATCTGTGTCTCTTGATTGGTGAGTTAATTCCACTGACATTTAATGTTATAATGGAGAGATTACTTTTAATTCTGGACACTTTTTATGTTTAGTGGCTTTTGTAAGTGTATTATTTGGCTTTTAGGTTTTGGTGGTATCATACTTCCCTTCTGTCCTCCTGGATATGCTTATTCTTTTCTTCAAGCTTGGGTATCATTTCTATCATTTTTTGAAAGTCTGGTTTGGTGGACATGTATCCCTTCAAGTTGTCTTTGTGCTGGAAAACATTTCTTTCCCCTTCAGTCATGATAGATAATTTTGCAAGGTATATCAGACTGTGTTGAGATTTTTGCTCATTCAATACTTGAAGTACATCTCTCCAAGCTCTTCTTGCTTTTACTATTTTCATTGAGAAGTCATTTGTTATTTTAATAGGTTTACCTTTAAAAGTGACTTGTTTTTTTTTCGCTTGAAGCTCTCAGCACCATTTCTTTGTCTTGACTGTGGAATGTTTTGACTATTATTTGCTATGGTGAGTTTCTATTTTGGTCATATCTGTTTGGGGTGCAGAATTCCTCTTGTATATGGATGGGGCTCTCTTTTTTTAGATGAAGAAAGTTTTCCTTGATGATAATTTGAAAAATTTCCTCAGGTGTGGTAATTTGGGATTCTTGTTCTGGTATTCCATGAATGCGCATGTTAGGCTTCTTCAGGGTGTCCCATATCTCTTGAATGTTCCTCTCCAGTATCTTTTTGGCTTTAACAACCTCTTCCATTGAGCTGGTTATTTCTCCCACTTTGTCTTTAAGATCTGAAATTCTATTTTCTGCTTCATTTGTTCTGCTGATAAGACTCTCTTTTGAGTTCTGGGTTGAAGATAACTTGTCTTTTAGTTCAGTTTTAAATTCTGCTTGAGTCTCTTTTAACTGCTATGTGCCTATTTTTGTTTCTTGAACTGTTTTTCTCAACTCCTCCAAGTGTCTGTTGTGTTCCTCTTTAAAGTGATTGATGCGGTTATTTAAGTCCTGGATTTCCTCTTTCATAGTACTGAACATGGTAATGATCATGTTTTGAAAGTCATTATCTTGGGTCAGGCTTTCTTGGCTATTTTCTGTGAATTTGTTCTGGTTGGAATCTATCATTATGGGGTTAATTCTTTCAGTAGGAGATTTGTTTTCTTGGATTTTGTTTCTCATAGATTTGCACTTTGACTTGGGCATTGTTGTTTTACCTCTTATGACCTTCTTTCAATTTCTTCATGTTTTTGACTGAGTTGAATTATTTGGTATCACTACTCTCGGGCAGTTATTACTAGTGTTTGCTTTGGTGTTGGTTATGCTTGTTGTTATTGTTATTTCCTAAATGAGGCTATTAGTCTGTTAGTACATCAATTAAGTCAGGTTTAGTGGACAGAGGGTAAATATTAGTATAGTAGTGCACTTTTATGATTTAGTACCTTGGTGATATGTGAGAGTGAGTGAGTGGTATAGTCCCTGAAGTTGTATATGTTTTGGGGGTGGCTATATGGAAAAGTTACTCTACAGTAACTAATAATTGAAAGGAACAGGATGGTAAAAAAGGGGGGGTTACTGTGAAGAATCTCTCCCCTGGGGTACAGTGTGTCCTCGCTGGACTGTGAGCATCTCATGTGGGTGAGCGGTTGGGCAGTCAGCCAGAAAGTTATTTCACCTTCTTAATTTGAAAAAAAATACAGTATATCTCTGATACATTTATACAAATTTGACAGTAGCATGTCATACACTTGAGTCACAATTCACCCCCCAATTCACAAATATAGAACTTGATAACATTTTACTCTCTAATAATCTGTTCTCTGCTACAGAGGAGCTAGACAGCTGTACTGTCTAGATTTCCCTTCCCACTATATTTCAAAGCATCTCCTCAGCTGAATGGTAGTTAGGAAAAAATGTTTGTGAAGGACTCCACTTAGAAAAGATGCACAGTATAATAGAAAATGAAGCTATGACAGCTTCTACTGAAGTCCAGTCCTGTATGAGGCATGCCCATGCAAACACCCTGATGTGATCTAATGATTGGCTTCATGCATGGCAGTTCACACAGCATCTTTATAACTTTCCTGGGGATGTTGTTGCAAACCCTCAGGACCACCCGAAGTAACTCTGTTTGTCTATATCTTTGGTACAACTTGATCATTAAAGCCACTTTCACCCTATTAGCTTTTCACAAAAGCTGAAATCCTAGGAGTGTGATACCTTCAGGGGGTTTTGGTCACAGCAACGAAAAGTGTCAGTTACTCACGCAGTCAGAGTTCTTTGGAGATTAATCAATAGAGTAGTCAATCTCTCTCTCTCCTCTCTTTCTCTCTCTCTCTTTCTCTTCCTCCATCTCTTCCTATTCTTTCTCCTTCTCTAGAAGAGAGAGAGAGAGAGAAAGAGAAAGAGAGAGAGAACTTTTAAAAAACTATCTTCTACAGTTGTCCAAAGGGTAGGGTGGGGACCTAAGTAAGAGGTCACATCCCAAGGATCTGGCAGAACTTCTTCTACCCTTGGAAAGTAAGTCTGTTTTTGTATTAAGACCCTCATCTAAATGGCTGTTACCAACGTTATGGAGTGTAATCAACTTTACTGAAAATCCACTGATTTAGATGCTAATTTCATTTAAAACATTTTTTCTGGGAACATTTATAATCACTTTGGACTCAGAGACTTGGTAACATGGCCAGGTTGTGTTGACACATGAAATTAACCACCACATTCACTGCGTCTGCCGATGGGGAACAAGGCCAGGGTTCTCAGTCCCTGTCTTACAATTGTTTTGTCTGACAGAGAAAGGGCTCTCTGGACAAAGGCTGTGTCAATCACACCTTCCCCAAACTGTGATCACAAAAGATAGCATGCAGACCGGCTGAACTGGTGGCCTTTGCCTTACTCAGGACACTTAACGAAGACACAACTTTCACACACAAAATACAGCACTTTACATCAAAGATGATACAGTGTACACAGAGGCCAATTTTAAGTCATAGGAGTTTCATAACTAATGATCAATGATCTGCAGGCGAGGTATATACCTTACAGATTATAAGACACAAGTACTCACTTTCCTGATTCTTTATTTGTGTGCTCACTCAGCAAAAATGCTTAAAGCATAGTATATATTAGTATATGAACTAGCTGCAGACTAGGTAAAGGATAAAGTTAAACATCCCTTCTTCCAACGGTGTAAATGGAAAAACAGATGAATATGCCCACCTATCTCCCCTAAGAAAAGGGAAAAGACTTTTGGAGGAAATCAATTCCCCGAACGAAGAGACATGTAAAAGTTTGAGTGATCCTTGAAATGAGATTTAAATTATTAAAAATAGGATCAAGACTCCTTGATTCCTTGAGCATTTTCTAGGTGCCAGGCATGCTTGCATGTGTACATTTATGTCATAAGTAATACCTTACCATGTGGCCTAAAGTAGGTGACATTCTAACTGACAAGTTTAGCATGTGCAAGCATGGTGTCCTACAAAAGAAGTACATTCTTGGGGAACCGTGGGTAACTTAGTGGTACATAGGGCCACTTTGCAGAGTACCAGCAAATAAAATGGAAGCTAGACACTTTTGAGGGGGCTCAGTTTTCAAGGGGCACTCCCCTTCAACACTCTCAGCTCCAACGTTATCTCCTAGTGTTCCCCAAAAAAGATCTAGGATCTTGGGGCTGGAGAGATGACTCAGGGATTAAGGCTCTGCCTTGCAAGCAAAAGGTCCTGAGTTCGGATTCCAGGTCCCAAGTAAAAATGTCAGGTGGACGTGGCAGCAGCCATTGGCAGAGTGAAGCAAAAAGAAGGTAGAAGCAACCCAGAATGATTCAGAAAGTCACTGTTGGGCCTCATTAAGGCACACACAATGCCCCCCTCTCTCACACATACACACACATGCACACACACAAAATAAAAGTTTTTAAAAGATCTAGGATCCCTAAACTATTACTTTGATTTATGACCTAGATCACCCCAGAGTCTCAAAATGCCTCCTTTGTTAACTGAGGCAATTATGGTTACAAGAATCATGGCTTCAGGGAGTGACATCCAATACCCATCAGGGTGGAGCCAAGGGCATTGCAGGAGCAGCAAAACTGAAAAAAAAAATCAAAAAACCATAATCCAGAACATCAGAGACTCTATATCAATCACCTGGAACTAGGCCAGCCTAATCTCTCCCCATCCTGAAGCTCAGGGAAATTTGCGGAAGAAGGCCGGTAAGATTGTAAGAGCACAATGATGGGAGGAGCAATGATATGCAAGATATTCCACACAAGTTAGGGCCGAAGCAATCATATTTGGATTTTACATGCCCTGCGCAATGTCCAATACACTATTGACCCCACAAAGTCTAGCATTTGCTAAAGGCACTAGGATCTTGGGAGGCAAGGGATTGACAGCCACAATAGTGTTTCTATGCATAACGGGAACACAGGAAAGGGTTCTGGGAAATGCCACTGGGTCCTTGCACCTCAAGGAGAGGTGGACCCAGAGGAGAGTTTGGCATGTACATTAAAGGATGCTCCGGGATGGGAGGGGGAGGCACTGGAGGATGGAGAGGGAAGGGGTAGGGGAGGGGGGCACAGGGGAATAGGGGGTTGGAGGGAGGGGGGGACCAGTGTACCTGTTAAGTTTGTATGAGTGGAAATAAAAAAAAGAGAAATATAAGATTAAATGAAGTTGAAACATAGTTCAGTCCTCAGAAATTGGACAGACATCACTCAGCACTTGTTTATTTGGAGATGTAATTATTGTTAAAAAATACATCATAGCATTTAAAATTCTGGGTTCTGTATGTATTTTATGTGTGATCAAAGAAATACAAGTAATCAACACTACTCTGTCTTTAGTGGAAAAAAAAAAAGAATTATGGCTTCTACCATGCCTTAGCCTTCCTTTGGTGCCCTTGAATTAGGGAGTCTTGGGACTCTTTGTTAATTGGATTTGATCTACTCTGTCTTTTTAAGAAGTTCTTTATGAACTTTGATTTGATAGCAATATCTTCTTATATTTCAGTACCATCAGAATTTCTTCTATTTCCTAAATTGATATTGTCTATAACTTCTATATCTATCTATGTATCTATCATCTGTATGTCTGTTATCAATCACTGTCATCTATTTCTCTAACATCTATCAAGCTATCTACATATCATCCATCTTTCTAACTGTTATATAACTATCCATCTATCAACTATCTATATCATCTATCATTCTATCCATCATCTACATCACTATCATCCATCTGTCATCTATCTATGGATATCAGGAGATGTCAGTACATATACATTCTACCTACTATTATGATAATTTGATCCCTGAGTCAATTTTTTTGAATTTTCCAGGTCTAGCTGCTGATTTAGTTTGCACTGGCTTGATGGGATGTCAGAACCTTCCTGACCTTGGAAGAAATAGCCTCATTTATCTCTTCAACTCAAGACTCAAGGGGACAGTCATTCTGCCTCTGTAGTTTGGGAGGACAGGGAGACACAGGCAGCATCTGCATCTGGTGACTGTCCTCTTAGGACTCTAAATCTTCTTCCTTGATGGGCTTTGTCTGATGTCCTTTCAAAGACTCTCCCTCAGTCCCCTGGTGAGGATCAAAGGATATGACAGAATTGTTTCATATGCAAACATGATCGCTTATAAACTGCTGTCATCCCAGGCGAGAGGCCCTTTAGGGCACTTTAATTTCCCATTTCCCATTCTTGCTCTTTTCTATGACTGTTCCTTTTAGTAGCAGGGGAAGAAATACAAGGGCTCAGAGACTTGGGCAGTTTTAGAAAACATGGCAATTACTATATTTGGGATGCAGTTTGTTGCAGAAATCAAGAAAGTAGGGAAAATGTTAACTATGTAATCTTTAAGTTCTGACATCACATGAAGTACATCAAAACACTTAAAAGCTCTTAATCTAGAGAGGCCTGAGCCAAGGAGGCCTGAGCACCCACAGGAACAGATAGGTCAGAGTGAACCCTGGGGTCTATAGAAGTACACAGGCAGAAGGGTGGGAGGGAGTAGGAGAGAATGGTAAAGGGAAGGGAAGGGATGAGGGGAAGGGGAAAGGAAAGAAAAAAGTTCTTAATCTATTTTTATTTACTTAAGTAGCAAGATGGTCTTATGTGGTGACAAAGTATGTGGTTTTGCCTAATGCCATGTGATTTCTATTTCTTTAAGTTTTTGGAAATAGGTTCTAGCTACCTAGCCCAAGCTGATTTGAAGCTCACCGTCAAGTTCAGGCTGACTTTGAACTTGTGATGCTCTAGCCTCCTGCCCCCTCCTGCTGAGATTACAGGTATGTGGCCTCTACCTGGTTGTTTTCTGAATTTTTTGTCAAATGTCGAAACCAAGCTTTCTGCTCTCATTTCTTCCTCTTCTTATTGTTTAACTTTTTATTTTCTTTCAAACTGCTGGAAAGTTGCTCCCATATTGCACTATTTGCTCTAGCCTGTTATTTTAGTAAATCACAATGGAGTGAGTCCTACATAATTGATTTTTTTTTAAATTACACTTTGTTCATGTAGAACATTTTAATAGCCTCATTGAGATAGACAGAATTCAAGTACCATGGAGTTTAGTATGCTGTAAAGTATAGAATTCAATGAGGTAAACATATATATGTGAAATTGCACAACCATAACCATGAATTAATTTCAAAACACTGTCATTGCTCTATAAAGAAACCCTGCACACATTAACAATTATTTCCCATTTTTCTCCATATCCTTGTCCTTAGTTAGCAACCATGAATCAACTTGCTTTCATAAATTTAACTTTACTGGACATTTCATATGAATATAATTATATGGCATGTGGTCTTCAAAGACTGGCTTCTTTCATTTACTTCTTTCCAAGATCCTACATATTGTAGCTTGGATAATACTCCAATGTACAGAGGTATCACATCTGTTTTGCTATTCTTCAATTAATGGAAATATATGCTTCTTACACTTTCAGTTATAAATAGCAATGCTGTGGACATCCATGTACAGATTTTTACATATGAATAGTTTTCACTTCACTTAAGTTTGTACCTAGGCATTGAAGTACTGGGTTTATATGGTAAGTCTCTGTTTAACATTTTTAAAACTGTCAGACTGTTTTACAAGGGGATTGAACTGTCTTAAATTGTAGTCTGCTGTCTATGGCATTTTCTGGTCTCTATCCTTGACAATAGTCTGCTTTTTTTTGTTCAAAGCCATCTTTTTGTGTGCAAAGTAGTAGCTCCTTATAGTTTCAGTATGATTTTCCCTGCTGAGTAATGATGATGTCATGCCATGTGCTTACTGTCATTTGTAATATCTTCCATTCAAAACTTTGATCATTTTTAATTGGATTGCCTTTTCATTGTTGAGTTATCATACACACACACACCACCACCACCACCACCACCACCACACTAGTTACAATCATCTTATGAAGTATAATTTACAAATGTGTTCTCCAATGACATGGATTTTTTAAAATTTTCTTGATCATATAAAGCACATTTTTTTATATTGATGAATTTCAGTGTTTATTTTTATGTGTGTCTTGTTTCAAATTTGGTTTTTGATATGCCTAAGGAGTTGTTGGAATTGAGGAAAACTCTGCCTTCTATCCACATGACCTGCCTGTAAAGATTGTTATCTCACCTTAGACTAGAAAGTTGAAACTTGAAGCTGATCAAAGACCACTTTGTACTACAAAGCACCTAAGGCAGTAATCCTTAATGGAAGGTTGGCTCTAGGAACTGAAAAAGGAGATTGATTTTTTTTTTTTTTTGCTGGAATGGACCAAAGGTATATTACAGACTTTCTGTCAAATTCTGTAGGGTTTAAATATAGAGACAGATTTACAGTCCCAAGGGCACAGGAGATGTACTGAGAGGATACAAAGTTAAGAAGGCTGCTTCAAGTTTAGAGAGCAGTGGATGGGAATCATGGAATGCCAAACCCAAAGTGAACCATTCTCCCAAGAAGGAGCCATAAGAAATTTAGCTAAAACAAAGGATGTTGACTTGTTCTGGGCCTTGTGAATGTGAATCATGTTTGAGAAATGATGTCAAGCAGAGGTCTCAGAGACAAAACAATTCATGAATTCACTGGAACCATGAGTTAGATGCAGGTTAGCACCAAAGGATGCTTTGGTAGTCATGGCAGATAAGGATGAAGATGGTCATAGAAACTCAAGTGGTATTCTGTCAAGTTCCTGGCCATTGCTAAGACAGGTGGGGCTACAATAAGACAAAACAAGAAAGCTGTTTGCAGCGAGAAAAAAAATCTTTCTGATTAAAAAGATAAAGAATCATTTTGAAGTAATTGCAGCACATTGTTCTGATGTTCCACAAGCGCTGTAGCTGCCTTAATCAAAAATAATCTAAATGATACTGGTGTTTTGAAATCTATCTCTGAAAATATTTTTCTCAGCACCCAAGGCAGGGATAATGTGGAAAAGAAATGAATGTATTCACTGTGCCATTTCAATGAAGCTAGCTATGGTAGAGAAAAGAGGCTGAACTCTATTTTCTGCTCCTCATGGAAACAACTTAAAATTCTCATTTCTCTATGCAAATTAATTGCACCTTAAATGGTTGTCTGTGTTTGCTTCTTGAAGGCAAGGGAAAAAAGCTGTATGTATGTGACTGCAATCATATATGAGGCACGTTTTCCTATTCTATGACTTTTTACTTGTACATTACTTCATCGAGGTGCCTGAGGCTACCAAGAGAGATGAAATTTGCACAGCAGATCTAAAGGAATGAGAGGAAGTTCATTTTTTTTGACTTCTTGCTCAAAGCACTATAACCTTAAAAGAGCAAAGATAATCTACTATCTCCCAAAAGTCAGCAGAGTATATTATGTACAGATATACATGAAATGCATGGTTCTGCTGCATCTATCCACCTATCCGTCTGTCCGTCCGTCTATCTATCTATCTATCTATCTATCTATCTATCTATCTATCTAGTTGCAGTCTCAATTAGTTACCTAACAGAAGACAGATTTTTAAGGTGGGGAAAATATTTCTCACATAGCTGAAGAATTAAACTTCTTTCTGGCCTTGTTCTGATTGTGTTTTATTTATTTTATTTATTGTTGTTTTATTTATTCATTTTGTGAGAGACAGCAGACAGACAGAGACATAGAACAGAGATGTGTGCATGCCCCAGTGCATGTGTGGTAGTCAGAGGAAACCTTCAGAAGTTGGTTACCTCCCTCCATGATGTGGGCTTCAAGGGTCGAACTCAGATCCTTAGGTTTCTGAACAAACTTCTTTGCCTTTTGAGCTGTCTTGCCTACCTGTTTCTATATGTGTTTTACGTTGATCTCCTTCTACCTCAGAAAGTTCAGAAATGTGAGAAAACCTGCAGACCTTTTCTCCAAAAGACCATGACAATCTACATATACAGAACATGGAAATTCCTTTCAGACCTAACCACAGAGGCAGTGATAACAAGGTCAAGATAACATTAAAAAAGTCACATTAATAGGACTGTGCAAGAGCTTCAAGGAAAATTATGTTAAAAAGAATAATGCAACAGAAGGGTATTCTGAGCGACTTGCTTCAAGACAATGAGCTAGAGAAAAAGCTGGCAAATGTCTCACGTTTTAATCACTTGATGGTAACTCTGATGGATTCCAACTTTCACCATTCTCAAGTACTGGAGTATATTTAATGTTGAGCCATAAATCAAGATGACGTGGAGCATGGGCACACTCCCCCGTTTCATTTGTCTATTCTGAACTAGGTCAGTGCAAGGAAGATGCGCGAATCAAGATTTACCAAGCACACCTTTCTTCACCAAGTTTTATTTCGATGAAATTAAGTGCCTTCAGAGCACTTTCCCAAGACCATAAACTACAGTAAAACTAAGAGTTCTGGTTTACTGGCAGATAATAAAATAGGCTGCATCTGATCAGTCGTTAATTCTTTTTGATAAAGATGCTGTATGTGACTTTGTGGTGACCGATGTCTCTCAGGAAGCAGCCCCGTCCTGGGGTCTTGTTGCAGGTATTTAGATAGACGAGCTTATCAATTATGAGAGAACGTGGTCTTGCCTCCCAAGGCTTCTGCTTCAGTAGCGATCCAGAAGGACCATGAGGAACTCCAAGATGGAAAGAATTCTGAGCACTCGGTGGGCCAGCAGACAACCGGCTTTGAGCTAGAGAAGGCACAGGAGAACGCACGGGTCATCACAGACACACAGGGATGTTTACATAGGATGGGCGCATTGCCAAAAAACCCACTGGTGAGATTTATAAGACTACTGGCCTTTTACATCTGTGGGCTTCTCATCTGTAGAGCTAACCTACCAGTAAGAGATGTAAGCTACTTAGGGTAAAAAAATGTATCTTTACAGAACATGTAATCTTGTTTTCATTATTCTCCAAACAATATAACATAGCATTAGCTTTGTATCAGATATTATAAACAATACATAGATAATTTAAAGTATAAGAGAAGATTAACCAAACAATGTGATTTTATAAAAGGAACTAAATATCCGTAGATGCTGGTATCCTCAGGGGTCCTGGAACCAAACCACCAAAGATAATGAGAGACAACCACACCATAAGTGGTCTGTATACAAAATGATAATGTGTGCAACAGCATCTGCAGAAAGGGAAATTCTCTTCAGTTTTGGAAAATATCCCCTAGAAGGTACTAGTGGCTTTGATTCAAGTTGCAAACATTAATACCTTTTCAAAATTAATGGTTCAGGCCTTTGTGAACACCAAAACCAACATCCAAAAAGGCTAAATCTTAGAGAAAAACAAAAGAAAGTAGATGGCATTATTTAAATCAAACCAGACCCCAAATCCTTAAGGACATGTCAGTTCCCATTTAACTTAAGATTCCTTGTGTTAAAAACTTTCCAGTCCTGTCAGGAAATCAAAGTTTTAAGTGCTTGAGTATCTAACTGACACTAATCCACACAATTACAATACAAAATTACTACTCTTGCAAATGCTAACAATATATTACTTAAATTTTTGCCAATATGACTTACTTTTCTTAATGCTGTGACAAATTATCTACCAAAAGAAACTTAATTAAGGAAATATTTTTTCTGCTCACGGTAGAGAGTCTGTCATATAAGAAAAACCGTGATAGCAGGAGCCAGAGATCACTGATAACATTGTGTCTAGTAGAGAAGCAGAAAGATGAATGAAGGTGCTCCATTAGCCTTCTCTTTTTAATCCAGGACCCCAGTCCGTGGAACAGTACTAGCCACATGTAAGGTACACCTTACCACCTCAGTTAACCAAGCCTAGAAGCTCCCTCAACAGACATGCCCAGAGGTTTGTCTCCCAGGTAACTTTCAATTTGCCAGGCTGATGATCAATGTTAACCATCACCCATGAGTTCAGTGTAGGAAATGATGATAGAGGAAGTAAAGAGAGCTATTGTTTTTGCATGGTTACTTAAAGTGTCTGTGAGTTTTTGGACCATCTGTCATGCCTATCATTCCTTTAATCTGTATATTTATTTTGTGTCCCTTCAAACCTAGGAATGTCTATCCCCAGAAGATGCACAACATCTTTGCATAGGAAGTGACATTTAGAATATGATGAAGGATATTAACTGTCCACCACTCAAAATCACTTAGATTTCTGTTACCATAGTATTGCATGCCATTGATTGCAGTGCTCCAGGTTTTGACTGAAGAAAAGTGAAGGCAAAAGAGCAAGAGGGCAGAAGAAGAGAGAAGTTAATATTTGTCTAACACAGAATCTCAAATATTGCATATTCACAGGCTATAAACCCTTGATGAAATGTGTTCATCGGTGATACAAATTAATTATTTAACCTTACAAAGGAGAAAGTATTAGGAAGCTACTAGGATTCTTGGAAGATTTTGGAGTAACAATGTCTATAGCTGAAGATTTCTATGTGAGAAGCAGTGAGACGGCTTCTTTCAAGCATTCCTTCATCCAAAGCAATACTACACTGACATCCCTGGATGCACGGTGCTATCTTTAGAGGACAATATTAAGCTGTCTTCTACTTGTGACGAAGCATGAATGTTTTTCTCAGGAAAAAGAGACTAGGTAACATGAGGAAAGGCTATTTGAATCTTCTACTGGAATACAGTAAACAATTACTCTAGATATTCTATTAGTTTGAAATTACTTTTTGCACAGGTATATGTGTGCATTTATGTGTGTTTGCATGTCTGTGGATAAACATGTGTAATGTACCTTATATACACATGTGTGTGGAGGCCTGAGGTTGAGGTCACGTGTTTTCTTCTGTCACTCTCCACCTTACATAATGCAGCAGGGTCATTCATTAAGCCTTCAGCCCACCAGTTTGTTCTGGGGATTCCTCATCTCTGACTCACAGAAACTGGAATTGCAGGTGTACCACAATGCCCACCAAGCTTTTACATGGCTTCTGGAGATCTGACTCCGGTTGGCATGCCTATGTGCCAAGCACTTAACACTCTAAGCTATCTCCCCAGCTCTCTGAAAAATTTTTTGATTAGTTTTATACTTTTGATAATATATTCTGAAATATGTTCTCTTTCTAATAGTGGAAATCTTTATTAGCCTTCTTTGGTTAATTCCAAATGCATCAAATAAATTTTGACCTCAAAAAGTCATGATATAAATACTATTCTGCAATGACTTTTTTTTTGCTATTGCAGTGCTTCTTTCCACTATGAGCACAATACCATCTCTATATACATAAAAATATTGACTTTATTCTTTTTAATAGATCTGTAAGGTTTTATTGTAAAATCTTCACACGAATGACCATCAATAGAAAATAGGTCACTCTGAGATTTTTTTCTCTCTAGTTGATGTTAAAGTCAATGTTGTACTAAACAACTTGAAAAAACATGCTTGCATGTTTTCCAGAACAATTCCGTGGGTTGGTAGAAATGTGCCTTTTAGCCATTGACCTGTATTGCCAACCTAGTCTGTCAAAATTGTATTACTTTAGACACTGACTTGATACTCTCTGTGGCAGAAAGAAGAAATAATAGTATTTGATGGTATCACAGTCTGTTTAGACAGCTATAATAAAATGCCTTATACTGGGTAATTTATAAATAATATAAATTTATAGCCCATAGATCTGGATGCTGGGAAACCATTCAGAGTCCTGTGAAGACTCTCATCTCATAGATGGCACCTCCTATTCATGCCCTCACCTGCAAAAGGAACAGCACTGTCTCTCAAGGGCTCTGTCATCCTGGTACTAATACATTAGCAAAGGCGGAGCCTTTGTGACCTAATCATCTAATTCCATTGCATTAGGGATTAGGTTTCCACCTATAAACCTTAGAGGACACAAACATTCAAACCTTATTAGATGTCAGGAGAGACCAGGCAAGAATATTCTTAACCATGCCCCACTAGTCCAGAGCCTGTAGCCGCATCTAAAGTTCAAAGAATTCAATTCTTCATTGACCATTTTTGATCCACTATTTATGAAGCACATGTGTAGCCAAAAAAAGTTCTCCAGTTGGTCTAGGAAAATGGCTGAAGCACTAGATGTACAAGCAAAGGGACCAAAGTTTAGATCTGCCCCCCATTCTATGTAAAATACAAGATGGGTGTGGCATAATTCCAGCTCTGAAGGCATAGATTGGGGATTCCAAGAATAAGATGGCTAGTCAGACTAGTCTTATTAGCAAGTTGTAGGATTGCTGAGAATCTCTACAAGGGAACAGTGATTAAGAATGATTCCTAATATCAACTTCAGATCTCTTCACACATATGCACACACATGCACACATACATGCAAATATTTTTGCATATATACACATGACCTCCCCCATACATATTTATTCATACACATGAAAACAGAAAAAGGGGGAAAATCTTCAGTGTGAAACTATAGAGAGAGCTCAGCACAAAGCACTTGTTTTGTAAGCATGAGGATATGGGTATGATGGCCAGAACCCAGATAAAAAGCTTGGAACAGCAACGGAGACTCTTAACTCCAGCACTGGAAAGGCAGGAGGACTCCAGACTGTGCTGGCCAGCCAGGCTAGCTTGTGTGGCAACTCCCAGCTCCAATGAGAGACCCTGGCTCACACAGAGGAGGTGGACCGGCGAGATGGATCAGTCATATCGTGTCTGCCATGCAAGCATGAGGACCTGAGTTCAGAACTTTAGCACCACATTAAAAAGTAAATGTCAGGTGTGTAGTCCACATCTTTAAACCTGGAACCGGGGATGCTGAGATAATTGGCTACCTAGAGACTATTGGCCAGTCTGCAAAATGAATGAGGTCCAGGTCAGTGAGAGAGCCTATCTTGAAAAATAAGGTGAAGTGTGATTGAAGAAAACACCCAACATTGACTTCTGTTTCCATATGCATGCACGCACAAGTGCACACACGCACATATACACATGCAAATGTGTTCATCAGTCATATAGCGTGCATGCACACACAAACATAATGAGAGAGAAAGAGAGAAAAGACGCGGATGATGTACAGTTCTTCTGAGGGATGATGCCAAGACTGTCCTCTGGTCACCACATATACACATTAGCATAAGACCCAGCACACACATCAACACACAAATCTCTCTCTTTCAGTCTGATCAACAAAATTTCATTATTTTCAAGCTTGCATGTCTTGCTTGATGAATAATTTTAAACCTTTGCCATTTTTCCTTTCTTTCCATTTTTTCCCTTTGACAGTTTCATACATGTTCACAGTGAATTACAGATGTTTCAACTCCCTCCATTCCTCTCTCTCAACCCCTCTTCCACTGAACCCCTCCTTCTTCCCAAGTCCCCTCTTATTTTCATGTCTCCTTTTTAAGTGCAAGCCACTGAGGATACTTAATGTCGCTTGCACAAGCACACATAAGGACCAGGTAATTCATGGCAGCATGAGCAATTTATCAGTGGCTACACTACTGAAAAAAAGACACCTACTCTTTCAGTTATCATTAACTGCCAGCAGCCCTCAGGGAGTGATACAGCCTCCCTGTCTTTCTCTCATCCTTAATATGCTGTAGGGGCAGAGTTCTTACAATCTAACTACCCCTTAAAGGTCCCACCCACCCACTTCAGCATCGCAGTAGCAACTAAATTTCATCATGGGTTTTGTAAAGGATTTTCAAATCATAGCATTACCATCCTTAAGTCAGGTGTTTCATTCTCCCTTTTCTTTGAAAAACCTTTCCTTGTAAAATTTATTTCCCAGGTGAGTGAGCAAGAGAGCCTGTCCCAGCCCAGCCCCCACATCCCCCGGTGAGCACCCAGGCAGCCTCTGGATTGGCCTGGGCCCCTCCCCGGACCCCAGCCAATCGCATCCTCCACCCCCCCAGGTCCCAGGTGAAGAATTCTGCCATCAACATCAGACCCTCTGCCTCTCCAGCCCACCGGGGACCTACACACATGGTCCACGGAAGACACACTGCTACTCAGAATTCAATAGAGCCCAAAGGAAACTCAAGCAAAACTCTAAGGAACAAAGGGAACACAGGAATACATCTGGACTCCACTACAATCATTATATCACTGTGGGCGAGATTCTTCACATCCAGCCCAAAGATAAGTAAACCTTTTTTTTTCACCTTACTTATCCTTTCTAGTATCAATTGCTCTAGATCAACTTCTTCATACAGCCACCCCAAAAACATACAACTCCAGGGAGTACACCACTCACCCTCACATATCACCAAGATACCTAATCGTAAAAGTTCACTACCATACTAATATTCACCCACTGGTTACTTAACCTGACTTAACTGACATACTAACAGCCTAATAGCCTCATCTAGGATATAACAATAACAATACACAAACATACCCAATCCAAGGCAAGCACTAGTAATAACTGGTAAGTGTAACAATACCAACTACATCAGTTCAGTGAAAAACACACAGAACCTAAAAAACAAAACAACAATGCCCAAGTCAAAGTGCAAATCCATGAGAAACAAAACGCAAGAAGACCAATCTCCCACTGAAAGAATTAATCCCATAATGATGGATTCCAACCAGAACAAATTCACAGAAAATAGCCAAGAAAGCCAAACCCAACATAACGACTTTCAGAGTATGATCATTACCATGATTAAGACTATGAAAGCGGAAATCCGAGAGGAGTTAAACAACAGTATCAACCACTTCGAACAGGAACACAACAGGCATTTGGTGGAGGAATTGAGAAAAACAGTTCAAGAAATAAAAATAGGCATAGAGCAGTTAAAACAGTCTCAGGCAGAGTTTAAACTTGAACTAAAAGACAAGTTATCTTCAACCCAAAACTCAACAGACAGTCTTATCAGCAGAACAAATGAGGCAGAAAATAGAATTTCAGATCTTGAAGACAAAGTGGGAGAATTAACCAGCTCAATGGAAGAGATTGTTAAAGCCAAAAAGACACTGGAGAGGAACATTCAAGAGATATGGGACACCCTGAAGAAGCCTAACATGCGCATTCATGGAATACCAGAACAAGAATCCCAAAATACCACACCTGAGGAAATATTTCAATTCATCATAAATGAAAACTTCCCACAACTAAAGAATGAGAGGCCTATCGAAATACCAGAGGCATTCCGCACTCCAAACAGATACGACCAAAATAGAAAATCGCCATGGCAAATAATAGTCAAAACACTCCACATTCAAGACAAAGAAAAGGTGCTGAGAGCTTCAAGAGAGAAAAAGCAACTCACTTTTAAAGGTAAACCTATTAGAATAACAAATGACTACTCAATGGAAACAGTAAAAGCAAGAAGAGCTTGGAGAGACATACTTCAAGTATTAGATGAGCAAAAATGCCAACCCAGACTGATATACCTGGCAAAACTATCTGTCATGATTGAGGGAGAAAGAAAAGTTTTCCAGCACAAAGACAACTTGAAAGGATACATGTCTATCAAACCAGGCCTTCAAAAAATGCGAGAAATGATACTCAAGCTTGAAGAAAAGAACAAGCGTATCCAGGAGGACAGAAGGGAAGTATAATACCACCAAAACATAAATATCAAACAACACGCTTACAAAAGCTACTAAACATAAAAGTTGTCCAGAATTAAAAACAATTTCTCCATTATAGCATTAAATGTCAATGGTATTAACTCACTGATTAAGAGACACAGATTACAAACTTGGGTTAAAAACCACAATCCAACAATCTGCTGCCTTCAGGAAACTCATCTCACCACAAAAGATAGGCACATCCTAAGAATGAAAGGCTGGTCCAAAATCTTGCAAGCTAATGGAACAGGAAACAGGCAAGGGTAGCAATTATGCTTTCAGACAAAGTGGACTTCAAACCAAAGAAAATCATAAGAGACTCAGATGGATACTACATTTTAGTCACAGGTACAATTCACCAGGAAGACTTCACAATACTGAACATTTATGCACCCAAAACGGGCCCCTCCACATTCATTAAGAAAACCCTACAGCATCTAAAGCAAGAAATCAACTCCCAAACGATAATTCTTGGGGACTTCAACACTGCCCTATCAACATGGGATAGATCAACAGGTCAAAAGCTTAACAGAGACACTTTGGAACTTAATCAAACCCTTAAAGAAATGGACCTTACAGATCTCTATCGAACTTTTCATCGACGCACCAAAGAATACACATTTTTCTCAGCAGCACACGAAACTTTCTCCAAAATAGAAAACATACTGGGCCACAAAACAAATACACATATACAAAAAAGTGGAAATTCTAAGCCTGTGCCCTATCAGACCACCACGGCCTAAAGCTGGACATCCACAATACAACAAACAAGAGAAAATACACTAACTCCTGGAAACTTAACACTATGATGCTGAATGAGAACTGGATTCAGGAAGAAATTAAAAAGGAAATTCAAGATTTCCTGAAAGTGAATGATAATGAAAATACGCTTACCAAAATCTCTAGGACACAATGAAAGTTGTCCTAAGAGGTAAGTTCATAGCTCTTAAGGCCTACATCAAAAAAATGGAAATATCAGAAATAAACAACTTAACAATGCAGCTTAAAGCTTTAGAGAAACTAGAGCAATCTGATCCCAAAAGCAGTAGAAGGGAAGAGATTAGCAAAATAAGGGAAAAATATCTGAAATCGAGATTAGGAAACGATAGAGAAAATCAACCAGCCAAAAAGCTGGTTATTTGAAAAAATCAATAAGATTGATACACCCCTAGCTAAATTAACCAAAAGCAAGAGAGAGAAAACCCAAATTAACAAAATTGGAAATGAACATGGAGTTATCACTACTGATACCCAAGAAATCCAAAGAATTCTAACATCATATTTCAAAAACTTATACTCTGTGAAGTTTGAGAACACAAAAGAGATGGATGAATTTCTAAGTAAAACAACTTACCTAAATTGAATCAGGAAGTTGTGAATTATTTAAATAGTCCTGTAACATATGAGGAAATTGAGAAAGCAATCTCAAATCTTCCCACCAAAAAACGTCCTGGACCAGATGGATTCAGCACAGAGTTCTACCAGACATTTAAGGAGTTAATAACACCATTACTCCTTAAACTGTTCCATCAAATAGCAAAGGAAGGAAACTACCAAATTCCTTCTATGAAGCTAATATCGTTTTAATCCCAAAACCTAATAAAGATTCACTTAAAAAAGAAAACTATAGGCCAATCTCTCTGATGAACACAGATGCAAAGATTCTCAACAAAGTCTTAGAAAATCGGATTCAAAAATATATCAAAAAGATCATTCATGGGGACCAAGTAGGCTTCATCCCCAGCACACAAGGTTGGTTCAACATATGCAAATCAATAAATGTAATTCATCATGTAAACCAATCCAAAGTCCAAGACCACATGATACTCTCGATAGATGCAGAAAAAGCCTTTGACAAAATCCAACAGCCTTTTATGATCAAAACGCTAGAGACAGTAGGAATGGTAGGAACCTTTATCAATATAATAAAAGCTGTATACAACAAGCCCACAGCAAGGATTATGCTCAATGGGGAACAATTGGAAGCATTCCCACTTCGATCAGGAACTAGACAAGGCTGTCCACTCTCACCACTTCTATTCATATTGTACTTGAAGTCTTAGCTGAAGCCATAAGACAAGAAAAGGACATAAGAGGGATTCAGATCAGCAAGGAAGAAGTCAAGCTATCCCTATTTGCAGATGACATGATCCTATACCTGAGTGATCCCAAAAACTCCACCAGGAAGCTCCTGGAACTAATTGAGAAGTTCAGCAGGGTGGCAGGATACAAAATAAACATACAAAAATCAGTGGCCTTCCTATATGCCTAGAATGAAAGAAGTGAAAAAGCCTTGAGAGAAACAATCCCATTTACTATAGCCCCTAAAAAAATGAAATACCTTGGTATAAGCCTAACCAAGGAGGTAAAAGACCTTTACAATGAAAACTTTAAAACCCTAAAGAAAGAAATTGCAGAAGACACCAGAAAGTGGAAGGACCTCCCATGTTCCTGGATTGGCAGAATCAACATCGTAAAAATGACCATCCTACCAAAGGCAATATACAAATTCAATGCTATACCAATTAAAATCCCAAAGCAATTCTTCAGAGAAGTTGACCAAACAATCTCAAAATTCATATGGAGGCATAAAAGACCCAGGATAGCAAAGACAATCCTGAGTAACAAAAATACTGCTGGAGGTATCACCATACCAAACTTTAGTCTGTACTACAAATCCATAGTTATAAAGACAGCCTGGTACTGGCTCCAAAATAGACACACAGATCAATGGATAAGGATTCAAGACCCAAATATAAGCCCACACAATTACAGCCATTTGGTCTTTGACAAAGGACCCCAAAGAATCCAATGGAAAAAGAACAGCATCTTCAACAAATGATGCTGGCAAAACTAGATCTCCACATGCAGAAGATTAAAGCTGGACAGTACTTGTCACCATGTACAAGACTTAATTCCAAATGCATCAAGGACCTTGATATAAGGCCAGAGACTATAAAAACCATAGTTGAAAGGATAGGGAACTTCCTCGAGCTGATTGGGCTAGGCCAACATTTCCTAAACAGACATCCAATGGCACAGTCACTGCTACCAACTCTCAACAGTTGGGATCTTGTGAAATTAAAGAGCTTCTGTTCAGATAAAGAGATTGTAACACGAGCTCAAAGGCAACCCACAGAATGGGAGAAAATCTTCACTAACCACATATCTGATAGAGCTCTACTGTCCAGAGTGCACAAAGAACTTAGAAAACTAAACACCAAGGAAACCAATGGCCCAATTAAAAAATGGGCCCTGGAGCTTAAAAGAAACTTTACCAGGGATGAAATTAAAATGTCTAACAAATATCTTAAAAAATGCTCCGCATCCTTCGCCATCAGGGAAATGCAAATCAAAACTTCCCTGAAATATCATCTCACCCCGGTCAGGATGGCAAAAATCCACAATACAAACAACAGCAAATGCTGGAGAGGATGTGGAGAGAGGGGAACTCTCCTACATTGCTGGTGGGAATGCAGGCTCATACAACCACTCTGGCGAGCCGTCTGGAGATTCTTAAAGAAATTAAAGATTGAAATGCCATATGACCCTGCTATTTCACATCTGGGAATAACCCCCCATACAGCAGAGGTTCACCTCGATAGCACAAGCACGACCATGTTCATAGCAGCACTGTTTACAATAGCAAAGTCATGGAATCAACCCAAATGTCCAACAGTTGACGAGTGAATAAGGAAACTGTGGTACATTTATACAATGGAGTACTACTCAGCCATCAAAAATGATGAATTACTGGAATTTGCTGGGAAATGGATGTTATTAGAAACAATTATATTAAGTGTAGCATCCCAAACCCAGAAAATTAAGTGTTGTATGTACTCCCTAATAGGTGGCTCCTAGTACCAAACCCACCCAGCCCACCTAGAGACACTCAAAGGTAAATCTATGTAATACCTACGGTAATTGCAAGGATTATGAACAGGAGGATGGGGTTGGAGGGCCACACCAGAAACAAGGAAAGAGGGGACCATGTTGCAGTAGAGAAAATAGGCCTCCATCAAGGACTGCAATTAAGTAATGTGACACCTGATTAAGTTCACAGACTTTCATTCCTGATCATTCATAACTGAGGGGTATGATCTCACCAGAAGGGGAGGGCATATAGTCTGGCACATAAAAAGTAACCATTTTGCAAATGGGTGATTGACCCTCCCTCACTGACTTTTCCTACTTTTATTACGTCTACCCTTGAATGTGCTCTTATAACAAAGACTCCAGTTTAACAGCTTTTTGTCTCTGGCCAGGGGGTGACATACAGTGCCCATCAGGATGGAGTGAAGGGCATTGCAGGAGCAGCAAAACTGCAAAAGAAAATCAACAAACCATAATCCAGAACTTCAGAGACTCTATATCAACCACCCAGAACTAGGCCAGACTAATCTCTCCCCATCCTGAAGCTCAGGGACATTTGCGGAAGAGGGGGCAGTAAGATTGTAAGAGCAAAAGAATGGGAGGAGCAATGATTTGCAATATACTCCATACAAGTTGGGGCCGAAGCAATCATGATTGAACTTTGCATGCCCTGCGCAATGTCCTACACACTGTTGACCTTACAAAGTCTAGCATCTGCTAAAGGCACCCAGATCCTTGGAGTCAAGGGATTGACAGCCACAGTAGTGTTCCTATGCTTAAGGGGAACACGGGAAAGGGTTCAGGGAAATGCCACTGGGTCCTTTTATGTCATCGGAGTGGAGGGCCCAGAGGAGAGTCAGGCATGCACAATGAAGGACTCTCTGGGAATTGGGAGGGAGGCACTGGGGGATGGAGAAGAAGGGGTAAGGGGAGGGGAGGCAGGGGGTTCGGGGGGAGGAGGAGGGAGGGGGGAACTGGTGTATCTATTAAGTTTGTATGAGTGGAAATATTAATAAAAAATTTATTAAAAAAAGAAAAAAAAAGTATTTCCCATTTATATCACCCAGGAGCTGTATGCCTTAAATAAAGTCTTACATGTCTTAGCTCTTCACTCTCCACATTTATGAAATGAGACCAAGGTTAGAGCATACTTAAGAAGGCTGTTGAGTAATGATATGGTTATTATAATGAACAGCACATATACATATGGCTGTTATTGTTAGGGTTATTATCACTACCAAGAATCATATTTTTCAGATATATGGTACCTAGATTTTTCAGATATATTCTGTAATTTTAACCGCTGCATTCAATATTTTATTCAGCAAAAATTCATTTGTAGTATATTGGGTGTGGCTTTCTTTTTTTTTTTCCTTTATGGTCTGTAGCTGCAACATCATACTAGAAAAGGCTTTCCCCACTCCAAGTTTATATCAAAGATTTATTTTGAGAGTTGGGGAGCAATATTCGTTGGTTAAGTGTTTGTGGTGTAAACACAAGGACTTGAGTTTGATCTCTATACTCATGTAATAAAATTAGGATGGTGGTATAATTTGGATCCCAGAGACTGTAAAATGGAGATAGGCAGAAGCCTGGGCTTGCAACTTGACTTAACTGGCTAGTTCCAGATTTACTTGGAGATTCTCTCTAAAACAAAAACAAACAAATGGAAACAACAGCAGAAAAGAGTATGGCTTTGAGGTTGACCTCTGGTTTCCACACATACATGCTTATATGTGCACAAACACTTGTGCCACACATGAACAGGCACAAACCTGTAAAGAATTTATTTTCAGTTTTACACTTACTTTGAAATTATCATTCATCTATCTGCTAAGAAATGCTTTAACAGGGGGCTGGCAAAAATGGCTTAGTGGATAAAACCACTTTGCGGTGTGAACCCAAAGACCCGAGTTTGATCACTTTAACCTACGAAAAGCAGGATGCAGTGGTGAGCATCTGTAGCCCAGAACTTCTAGTGAACTGTAAGGTAGAGACAGAAGTGGAAACCAGAGGTCAACCAGAGGTCAACCTTCGGAGGCTTCATGGCCAAACAGTCTAATGTATGGGAAACAGCTGAAGAAAGAAGAGAGACTCTACCTTAGCAGACAGGAGAGAACCGACTCCTGAATGTTGTCCCTTGATGTGTCCCATATACATACACAGTATGTACACAACTGTACACACTCACACACACAGCACACATGCACATATGGTGCACACAGTAATAATCAATACAAGCTTTAAAAGTCCTGCATAGGCATGCTTTACCTCTACCCACATAAATGAGTATTATCCTCACGCTCCATGAGCAGATGTTTTCAAAGGTTTGAATTTAATAAAGATTAAAAGGATGCTTCATTCCATTGCACCTACCCACATACCCAGCTCCATAGAATTGGCCTAAATACACTTAAAATAAACACACCATTGCACCACAGGGTCACGATTTGTCCAATTTCCAATTGCATGCATTTATGAAACGTGGACTGAGATTGTTAGGGTACACATACTCCTGGAAGTGTGGGATTCCTCTGCTCCTTATTCATTACAGGCCCACATGACTAAGGGTTCTATACTCTATTAGCCTGCATGTTGAGCAGTTACAGCATCCTGAAGCAAATCCAATTCTATTAATATAAAAATCCCTGAGATAGGGGATAACTGTCCCAGGAAGACCAAAGAGATGCTCTTCCTCAACTGGCCGTATGGACTTCGTCTCCGGTTCTTCTAGCTGCCGCGGCTCTCAGCAGTAAACACCAAAGGAGACATGTTCTTTAATCGGCTCAGTGATATTCTTGCTGTGGTTGCCACTGACTAGGAGCAGCTTTGATGTCTCTGTACTCAGTGTCTCTTGCTTTGGATGGGAAGAAGTGAGAAGTAAGAGCTTCCAAGCTGGCTTTCCCACCTTCATCCTGCCATGTAGGGGTCCATCCGTGGCACTTTGCGTACAAACTGAACTCATAGATTTCGTTGCTGCTGCTGGTGGTGATCTCAGTCATGGTGTATGTATGTTTTGGTTCCTCAACCTGTCTCCCAAACTGGCTTAGGACCATGTATCTCAGGTTGACCTCGAACTCGCTATAGTCCCTCCTTTATAGCCTCTCATTTTTCATAGGTTTTAAAGCCCAAATATTACTGTGGATGTGTCTTGTATCTATGAAGGCAAGATATTCATTCTCCAGTGCAGGTCAAATTTGCACTGCACAAAACCAAAGCATGATTTAGGTTGGATAAATATATGTGCAAGAGAGATAAAAGATTGCTCGTGGAGATTAGATGGAACTTACAACTTCATTAATACTCTTTCATAGTGCTGCCCTGAGAACACAGGTGTTTGCATCTCAATTAAATTAGGCATATTCATTTTTTTAAATGTGAGTCAGAAAAATATGTTTCTCCAGTGACCTAGTGTCCGTTGAAGTGCTAAATTTGATCATTAGATAACAGTGGGGAAATGACCACAAACAGAAGACGGGGGTTAAGAATCAGGACACATTCGTTGGTACGCTGGTACATATAGATAAGAGAGATACTATGCTGCAGGAAGAATGATCAAACTCATTCAATTACACAATAAAAAGGCAGTGGCCACTCATGTGTGCTGAACAGTATAGTTCCTGATTATGCACTGGTAAGTATGAGAGGTCTGTCCTCAGTCCCAATGGAGCCCATGCTGCTGAGAAAAGCTAATAAGCAGACATGTAAACATGGTGTTATGTGATGAGGGGTCACATGAGCTGGATACAAAGACAGTAACAAACTTGCCGTGTGTGCTTTCCATGAAAAAGATTGGTCACTGAGGGTCTGTCTGAAGAGAGGATTCATTTTTTGCATACGTGTGTGTGTGTGTGTGTGTGTGTGTGTGTGTGTGTGTACACATGTGTGTGCATATGTCATATATGTACCTATGGAAGGCCAAGGCTGATTTCAGGAATCATCCTGGATTGTTCTACCTCCTTATTGCTTTGCTCTGAAGTTTCCCAGGCTGTGCCTTCCGGGGCCAAAAGTATAGAATGCAGCTATTTCCACTTTTACATAGGATCTGGAATCCAAAATGAGCTCCTTTTGCTTGCAAGGAAAAAGCTTTAATCCCTGCAGCATCTCCCCGGGCCCAGTCCCAGATTTTCAATTCAAAAAAGAAATGAAGTTAAGGAGATGGTCATGTCAGTGAGCCAGACACAGAGACAAAAACCATAGAAAACCAAAAGTGGCATTTGAAGAACTATGAAGGAACTGACATGAATGGAAAACATATAAGCAGCAGGTTAGGTCATGTGATGAGGGTAGAGGGTATAATGCACACTGTAGCAGGCTTCTCTGACTTCAGGATTCCAATTTGCAATTGGAAGAAAGAGGAAGGTTTTTACAAGGGACCTGATCAATGTCTGAGATTAGTCTCTGTACAGGAGAGAAACTGTTCTCATCATCCCAATTGTATCTTAACTTGCTACAAAATCCATGTTTGCACATTTCAGGCATTCTCCAAGATTTCTTGGAATTACAAAATCTTAGATTCTTACTAGTACTAGTAGGATGACACAGTGAGGGGCTGAGAGAAAAGCGCCATGGTGTGTGTGGGGGGAGGGGGAGGGTTTGCAGTTTATTCATTAGGTACCTGGAGAAAGGTACTTCTGATAAGTGTGGTACAGACATATGCAAATGGCTCATGCCACAATGTTATGCTGAGTTGAGCTTTCCCATCTGCTAGGATTGTCAGCAACACAGCATGACCTCACAATCCTTTGTCAACATTTTGAGAATCTAGTCCAATGGTCTTTTCATACTCATCATGCACCAAGTAATTATTTCACACTTGCAAGGTATAAGGAAGGGATATGGAAAGTAAAGTGGTGTGGTCTAAAAGATGAATGTCAGAGTTGTGATCAAGTCTAAATTAACAGTTCAGTCTTTATGTTTACTAAGGCCATCATGTCAGATGTCTGGGGTCATCTCTGTCCTCAGATAACTGGAAATAACAGCAGCAGAAAAAGGAGATGATGTATCTCAAGCCCTGAGATCACGAGTGAGAACTCAGTCACCGTGTGTGATATTTTAGGGTCTAGGAGATTGGTCCTTACCAGGCGTTAGGTTGGGATGCAGCCTATTCATCTTTACTCTGTATGTTTCTAAAAGACTATAGTTTTTTTTATATATAATGCAGAAAGGAAACATATGGAGTAGTCACTGGAAAAAGTACTTACTTCTAGGACTATCCCCCTGGAGAAATTTGGTCTTTCGGTTTTTCCCTGAGCTAGATATGTATTGACATTCATAACTTTGTTGAACTTGTATATTTCTTCCCACAGTCTATATGAGTATGGCATGTGCAAATACCAAGTCAGTTTTAATACACAGCCCTTGACAAGTAGATCAGAGTTTTAAAAGTACTTTCAGGCAGTGTCAGGGAGGAGGGGAACTTGCTTTAACAACTTCAATTAAAGCTAAGATCTGCTGCTTCCAACAATAGAATCAGAACAAAAAAACTATAGGTCAAAGAAAATCACACAAGACTCCATGGAATTTTTACTTTTTGTCTTTGCAAACAATTCCTCCATGCAAATTGAGTATGGCAGATTCGTTTTCTAATAGTGCATGTGTTTACAAGCAAGACAAGCTCTAAAGGTTGGTGAAGAAAACACCTTTTTATGAGTAATATAGAGGTTTCACAATGGGTATTTGAACATGAAAGCTTTATCATAAGTGGAATAAGCTTCCTGAATGAATCTTTATACGAAAGTGGAATTTTCTTTGAAATGCAACATACACAGCCAAAAGAACTATGGCAATAGAAAACAAAAACAGTCATCTTGCTGGAGTGGGGGAGTCTTAAACAGGACCATTTACCACTAAGGATACAGAGTGAAGAACGAATGTCAACTCTGTAATGATAAATGCATGTGCATTTCAACATCCCTCGGTATTTGAAATACAATAACATCTACCAGATCTTAGCTTTGCTGATGCAGTCTCTCCACACTGGAGGTTCGCATTGTTACTCCAAAGCTCGCCTTGTGGAGGCCGCATGTTGAGAAGATGCTTATCTTGATGGATCTTTCTCACCTATAAAATGTTATATTTAAATTACACTTGCCTACCTGCTTTGCATAGCCCAACCTGTGACGTTCTTTTTAAATTAAAACAAAAGCACTTACTGGGAATGATTGAATCCTTAGCCTTCAAGTAACTACATAAAACTTAATGATCAGTAATGTATAAATGTGAGACCGCCGGTCAGTGGAGCTATAGTTTCATATTTTAATCCCTATTCTTGAAACTCCTGCCGATTGTATTTAAAGTGTGTATGCTAAAGTCCTTTACTGGTCTTCTATTAAAATGCAAATACCTACCAGGAATCTTGAAAGTTTCTGGCTGATATTAACTTTTATGGACCATAATATCAATGTGTTCATCTGATGAATCTCTTTAGCAGTTGCTGAGATTTAGGCAGGTAAGAATACAAACGCTCTAGTTTTTGGTGAACAGACAGGAAAGTGCGCAGAAATAATCTTAAAGTATGAAAGCAAAAAGAGAGTTCCTGTGGTTTTCTGAGTGTTAGAAGGACAGCAGAAATCCTGGGGATTTGGGGAGCAGCCTGGAAAAAAAAGAAAGACCCTGGAGCTGCTGCAGATGAGATGACCTAAATTTGATCCCTAGAAACCCACATGCTTGAAAGAATGGACTTACTTCTGAAAGTTGTACTATAACTTCCATCTATGCATCATAGCATGTATGCATCTCTCTCTCTGTCTGTTTCTCATTCTCCCTTTCCCTCTCTCCCTTTCCTTCTCATTCTCTCTTTCTTCCATATCAGATAAACAAAATAAGATATTGTTCAAAAAGAAAGAAGACCTTAAGACATTTAGAGGAGTTGGCAATCTTCAGTTTATATCACCATCTTGGATAGGATCAAGTTTCTAAGTGATCTTAGCTCAGTACACTTGGCATCTCTAGTCTTTACTATTTTACTTATCATATAACAATGACGGACTGCCCAGTACAAAAAGTTACCTTCTGCTCTCACAATACCATGGGAGATGATGATAAACACATATTTGTTCATGCCATACATTATTCTCTTAAAGAGTCAAATTAAAGAGTTAAAATGAGAAGTTGCCAGAGGGCATGGAAACAGTTGCAGATGAACACTTGTATTCTGGAAATGTTTCAAGACCCTGGAATGCTTGGCTGAATTCTGGCCATGGATTTAGAGCAGCCAGTGAACAAGAATCTGTGATTCTGAGTGGAGCAAAAGGAGTCTAGGAAAAACATCATACTCCATTCTACACGGTGTATAGAATGCAATTGTTTCATGAGACTTACCTTACATCACTATAGAATATCTATTTGGTAGCACCTCTCTATACTGTAAAGACATATTGGGAACACAAAGAAAGAAAAGAAACTTGGTGCTTAATTAGTGTTCCTATCTTCTTCATTGTCAATTTTTTTTTCTTTCTGGCAATTCTGAAAAATTCTGATCTGAAGCTGCTTTGAGAAACCAGGGCTCTTGCTTTGAATCCAACTCCTCCACGTACACTTGACCCTCACTCGAGGCCTCTCCAGCAACAGAAGAGCCTTCTGTGGCTTGTCTTCACTTACCACACTTGCGTCACTCACAGGAGCACAAGCGCCAATCGTCGAGACTGTCCTCTGTTTGAGGAGAGTGATGACGTTGTCCCCCAGACGTCAGGAAGCAGTCTCCCACGGTCCCCCTTGGAGCACCTTTACTTAAGGATCTCTTTTGCTTAGCAGCTTCCTCCAGTGAATTAGGAAGCATTTGTATTTTAAATGAATTTATGCTAAAAGAAATGAAAGTTACTTGCAGAGACATAATGAGTTTGTACATGCGGGCGCTTCGTTCTTGAGGGGATTACTGAGGGGACATTGCTAGGACACTACTGGTCTGTTTTGCTCTTATCCTTTGCCACAGCAGAACACTTCTCTGTCTCCTTCTCTCCCGTCTACTTAAGCTCCAAATGACTGTGTCTCATGTAGGAGAGAGTGAATAAAGCATTCTCAGGGTGAGGGTATGGAGTCTGCCTTTGAAGGTCAGTTGTTCTAACGTTTGCTGTCTCCACAAAAGGATCAGCGAGTGCCCTGTATTCTGTAGATGAAGGGGTCTTGCACATCCAGCACATGTCGTCACATTTGCCAAAGATGCCCTAATGCCTCTGTCGCTTAGGATGCTGTGCTCAGCACTTGCCCCTCGCTGCCCGGCCTCACAGTGAGATCAGTTCAGGGGGGAGGCACCCTCACCCTTCTGTTTGTCCCCAAGGACAGTCAGCTCCATCCCACGCTGTGTTTGCTGGTTGCCACTGAGGATGCAGAGAAGGAAGCGCGGCCTCAGCGTAAGGAGGACTGGAGCTATCACACAGGCATGTAGATAAAGGACAAATTAATTAACTTGTCAAACCATGCTCTCAGATAGCAGAAATGCAATAAATTCTCACATAATGAAGTGTCATTTCCAAGTTGTACCGAAGCAAACGGATCCAAAGGCTTGGGATCATTCGGGCAGTTTCTGCAACAGCCATAAATGTGGCTGAGAAATATGTTATACTAGTAAACATGAGGCAGTTCACAGTGTGTTCAGCTTGTACATCTATGTGTGTGTGTATATATATATGTACATATGTCCACTTACTTTTCAGAAAGTACTGGACACCAGAAGACTTTTTTATGTAAAATAATGAAGGAGATTGGATTTGATTTTAAAGACAAAAAAAAATTCCAGGCTCATTCAAATTATCTTACTAATTTCTAAGTTTAAGCTCTATTTGCCTCATTAATTTTAATAATTTAAAGTAATTTAGAAGATAATAAATTTGGAATATATTTAAAGCACAATATTTTGATTCCATATCTTGCACCTCACTTTAAATTATGGTTTTCTTAAATATGTTCATTGTGAAATACCTGAATTTTGCTAAAATGTATGCAAATGCACATGCTTAGAATATAATCATGCTTCTTAAATTTTAATAAGTAGGTTATCCATTTTGTCAGCTTCATACATGTATATAGTCCATTCTCAAGACTCTACTAGTCTTGCCCTGTTTCCTTGCACATCTGTCAGTTTCCCTTCTTTCCTACGGGGCACATTCTCATGTTCAGACTACTATGTTTGGAAGAATCTAATTTCTCTAAAAGAAATTTTATAACATAATTAAGTGTGCTGAACGAAGGACAAGAAGAATATATAAATTAAATAAATATATACAGTAAACATGAATACATAGCATTTTCTTAGTCATGTTGTATGCAAAAATATTCTTATTCATGTAAATTATCGATCAAATACAAAAGAATACAAAAGATTTAAAAAGAATACTCAACTATAGTCTTTATATTCTCACAACTTTTAGTGTGACAATCAGATTTTCACATTTTCAATTTTACATTTGTAAAAGTACATGTGTCAAAAGAAAGGATCGCGATATGTATTTACTGCTTTGATAGCTTGAATTATAATTACTAAATAGGTTCCTAAGTGTCATAGAGACTTTTCCTGATATTTTCGTTCAGAACCTGCTATTTCTGGGGATAAGTCTTTTTTAAAAAATAATAATAATAAAACTTCTGGGGCTGGAGAGGTGGCTCAGGGGTTAAGCCTCTGCCTTGCAGGCGGAAGGTCCTAAATTCGGATCCTAGACCCCCCCCCCCTATAGACGCCAGGTGGAAGCCTGGGTGGCCTGCGTTTCTGGTCCTGGTAGGGCGGAGCCTGTGAATCCCGGGGCAGAGTAAACAAGCAGGAGATGGAGGCGTCCATGGTGGTTCCGGAATTCGCCTGTGGTTACACACACACACACACACACACACACACACACACGCACGCACGCACGCACGCACACACGCACAATTGAATAAATAAATTAATTAATTAAAAACAAAAAAGACTTCTGAGCTGGAGAGATGGCTCAGGAGTTAATACTCTGCCTCTCAAGCAGAACAACCTGAGTTAGGAGCCCAGGTCCCTTATAAAAACTTCAGACAGAAACAGCAGTGGCCTGACCTTCTGGAGTTGGAAAGACAGAGCCTGGAAAATCCTAGTGCTAAAGCAAAAAAGGAGGTAGAAGCAATCCAGGGTGATTCACAAAGTTACCCTTGGTCCTCCAAAGGAACATACAGTGCCCTTTAAAACACACACACACACACACACACACACACACACGTACAACAAATAAAGTAAAAAAAGAATAAGACTTCAAGCAATTCAAAGTGGAGTTTATAACACTAAGAGATAAATGCTTATTAACAAAAACAGTGAAAGAACAGACATTTGATTGGTATGAAGCATTACCCTGTGCAGATCATATTGTTGTATCCTCTGTGCACAGATTTACACACAGACTCCCAGATGTGCAACACGAAGGTGCTGAATCATAGTGCAACTACTTGGCAAACTGACTCTTTTAGTATTTATATTCTACATGAAAACATGTTGAACTTTGGAAACTGGCAGGTAGGAGACAGCACTGTCAAATACTGCAATGAGAAAGAAAGGGTGAGTCTTTAGCTATGATTTTCAGCATGTTAATCAAAGCTCTTAGGATAAATTTTCTCATATGTAACATTGGCCTGAGTACCAAAAAAGATGGTGGAAAAGAGATAAAAGACAGATGCAAAATTCCATGCACCATAAGCAATGCTCAAAGCTGAATCATGGTGTCAACTATCTCCTTACATGGAGGAATGTCTATCTGCTGTGTGAAATGACCTATGATGAGGCATCTTCTCATGCATGGACATAAAAGTCATCATGCCATCTGTGTATGTAAGCATTTGCATTATGGAAGTCTGAAATAAAACCAGTTTCACGTTTTAAATAAAATCATTTAATGGGATATTATTAAATGTCAAAACACTGTGATAAGCATTTCAATAATTATTGGTGATACCTTCTAAAATGGTGGTGAGGAAAAAAGTAGAAGATGTTTACATAGCCTTTAGGACCAGCCTGAAAGATGGTGAGAATCTTCCTATGGCATCAAGCATTACTTGCATGAAGTGAGATCTAGTAGGACTATGATATGCTTTGATTAAATAAGTGTGTTGAACAAATTAACCCTCTTCATTAAAGGAAATTTTAAAAAATGAAAACATAATTTACAAAACTGGCTGCAGTACTATATGGTTATTTTTTTAAAGCATAGGCCTTAGTCACTCTCATGTAGCCACCAGGAGAGAGCATCTATCTCATGGTCTCTAGTATAACTGTGCCTTTTAAAGGGGGCATTTTTTGGCTCTTTTTATCAATTTTATTAGTAACCACAGAATAAATTTTTAGAATGCTCAGCAATAGAACTGGGCAAAAGTTTAAGAAACATACATTTAAATTTTGAGTACTCCTCACATTTATTTTGATAAAATTTTCTACTTTTACTTTCTATTGGTTCAAAAAGAGAAAATGTAAAAGATGTGTACTGAGAGCTCTTAAACTGAAACTACTCTATATTGATCTCAGGAGTTTCCCCTCATGAAAGTAATGACTCATGCATTACTCATGCTGGTTTATTGACAAACATTTCAAAAACATTATGCTATTAATCAGAGATATATCTCAGAACCTATAGCAACCTAAGGATGAGAATGAAGCACATATGGAAGTAGACTAACAAATTATTGCCTTTTACTTATAAAAATAATTTTAATAGTAATATATTTTTTAAAAACTATGTTATCAATCAGTTATCTTTCCCTACTTAGATAATGTGGCCACAGCAAGGGACACATCTCCTTCATGGAATTCATCTGTTGTAGTTTGCATGTGTGTTGTGGCAAATTCATGATGAAAGAGGGGTTTATGCTTGTTTATGATTCTCAATTATATCTCTTCATCCAGCTTGGCAGAGGATTTCACACCAACACCAGGAATAAAGGGAACTACTATGCTATATATACAGGGATTGCTGAGGGAGGGACAAACCTCACTTGCCAGAAAGGAAGACTGCCAAAGTATGCAGAAGAATGACAATTTACTAAATCTCCTTCCTTCGTCTTATTTACCAGCCCAGGGGATGGTCCTACCCACTATAGGCGGGATCTTCACATATCAATCATACAATCTCCTTCAGGTTTGCTTTGCTTCAGGTTTGGACTTGCTTTAACTTGCTGTTCTTCATGGATGTACACACAAAAATAATCAGCCTTCAATCATCAAGATGACATCTCTCTATCTAACTAGCATAGTTTATCCTCTGTCTACTTAACCCAAAAACACATTACTTTCAAACTATAACCTTTCAACTCTTGTCCCCATAGATATTACATTCAATTCATTATATAAAATATATTCAACTCAATTTTAAAATTTCTTAAAGTCTGACATTAAAAGTTCTCATAATTCAATTGAAAAATGTTCAGTGATTAATAGTTCAATTCCGACATTGTCAAAGTCCAAAACCTCTTTTTTAAAAAGTTCAAAATCTGTTCAACTGTCAAGTTGAAGCGAGTGAAATAATTAAGCACAGAATAAACATTAAAATATAACACTCAGAAAGAGCAAAAAAAAAATTAAAATTAAGACTAAAGCCTGACAAAGTAATATCACATTTTGTAGTTAATTGTTTATCTTATGTTCCTCATTATGAAGTCAGATTGGCTCGAAATCACTGAGCAAATGCGTCACTTTCACTTTTTTGCTCCCAGGACAAACAACTATTTTCTGGGCTGTCTCCAATCAACACTTGCAGCTTTCCTTGACACATTCCCCATGGCTCTGCCATCTCCAGCATTTTCCATCACTACTTCAACTATAATCATCGCCTTCCTTCGCAGAAACTCTAAACCTGCCATTTGGTAACAAGCCTCAACCACTCTCCATGAAATTTTTAATCTCCCATTAAAAACAGTACCACCTGGACAATGCTGTCAAAGTCTGCAACAATATTGACCTATTTAAACCGCATTTGTACCGACTTCTACATGCTGACCTTGGAAAATTCCTTTTCCAAGCAGTCAAAACTTTTGAAGGAAAAGATATTGCTTCAGTTTAGGCTTTCTTCCCCTAAACAAGTCTAGTTTTCCACAACATCAAATCTCAATAGAGTGATATTCAAAACCCACATGTGCTTCATTCATAGGCAGATTTATTAGCAACACCCCACTTCAGTTTATTATCAACTTCACCTTACTACAAACTATGTTGTAATTTGCCTGAAGGTTGCCAATAAATTCAAGACCAAAGAAGTTAGAGAAGCAAGGGGCTTCTATTCTTTTTTATGATTCTCAGTAACAGTTCTTACTAGCATAGCTTGGCAGAGAGTTCACTCCAACACCAGGAGCTAAGAGAACTGTCCGCACCATATATCCAGGAATTGCTGAGAGAAGGACAGATCTCACTTGACAGGGAGCAAGACTCTTAAAATGTGTTGAATAATGGTACCAGCTTCCCTGTCTTATTCACCCCCAGGGAATGATATCACCCAGTGTGAGCTGGGTCATCCCACACGAATTAGATGATTAACTTTTAGATTTAGATTAACTTTTCTGAGAGATTGCTTAGGGCTTGTTTTAACTATCAGTTCTTTGCAGATGTTGACACAAATTTATCCTTCAATTGACAGGTTGACACCTGCATTTAACTAGCATACTGTCAAAAATGGGTATTCTGCTTCTTTAATGTTTCAAACAAACCCTATATTTTTGGTACCTGAACATGTTGGGTTACTTTGTCTTTGGTTCTGCCTCTTTCCTTCCACCTCTTATATAAGATATGCAGCCAGACCTCCTGTTTCACCTTGCCTAGTCTCCGCAGTCTCCAGGAAAGCTTTACCTCCTTCACTGCTTTCTTGACAAAGCACTTCAGAATCTCTGTGATACTCGTAACATCATGCCACACATTTCAGTTTTCGATATTTCGTTTTAATTTTTAGTGAATAGGAAACTTAATTTCCTTTTTTGATTGTCTCAAGATAGCAATTATCATTTGAACAATTCAATAAGGTTCATATATGCATTTAATAAATTTTGTTGACTTCTGCATTATTTTTGTGTGTGTTTATGTGTTTGTGTATGTGTAGGTGATATATGTATTCAGGTATGTGTAGATGCCAGTGGTTGATATCAGGTTTCTTCTTCAATTATTCTGCCTTATTTTTTGAGACAGGATCTCTTACTGAATATGTAGCTAACCTAGCTGCCCAGTGAGCCCCAGGTCACTGGTATTACAGTGACAGACTGGTATTACAGATTGAAGTCCCTCAATCACTGGTATTACAGGCATACACTACCACACTTGGTTTTTTAAGTAAGTTCTGGAGATCTCAACCCCCAACTTCTAGATGTTTTTATTAATAAATTTTGTTCTTTGAAAATTTTACACATGTATATAATACATTCTGGTTACCTCTCCCCTCTACTTTTATGTCCCCTTGAATATATGTGAAGGGGGAATGGTAGATATTATTGACTCCACCTGATAATATTCATAGTCTAAGTGATCCAGGCTTCCACAGATTACGTAGACAACCAAGAAAGGCACTCTGAGCTGTGCACAGCTGCATTTGAAAGCAGAGTGATGAGCAAAAAAAAAATCATCTCAAGTTTCTTAGTTTCTTATTGATGTGAAACATCAAAACTTTGGGCCTTGAGTATATTTCACCATTAACGATGCTTCACCCTCTCATACATTTTTCCCTACTTTTGCCAGTCTCCACAACACACACTTTTACTTACAAATCTCTTTCCTGTATCTATGATTTTTGTTTTGTTTTGTGTGTAATAGCATTTGACTAGGCCATTCGTGTAACCAGGGGTTTTGAATTATCCATAGAAATCTAGTGGGTTCATCAGTGTGCACACACTGGAAACTGTGCTTGCCCCTCTCCCAAAATCTTTTAGTTGTCAATAGTTCAGTAACGAATAACAGGACCTCCTGGCCTCTGCCCTGTCCTTACATGAGATCTTAACAATCAATAAAGAACATTGTATTGGCTAAACTGGCTAAATTGCTCTCTTGTGTAGAGAAACCAACCAGTGTTGCTGTACAAATTGCCTCTTGTAGTTTCATTCAAGGAATCACGCAACAAGTCATACTTTGATTTCACTGAGGATGTATCTATTCATTCATTTTTTATCAACATTGAGCACTTCCCATGTACTAAGTTCAAAATGAGAAAGTCATATACTTGGTGTAGTTTAATATAGAAGCTACTTCCTGATGCCTGAAGACATCTATAATTTCAGTGATCTCTTGTCCTCAGATGCTTTATTTTACAGTTATGACTCTAAGTCTCTATATGTCCTTTTGAACTTAGGTGAAAGGGAATATGTGACTGAAACACAGAAGTTCGGTTGGGAGAGTGTAGGCAGCTCATAGATAAAGAGGGAATAGAAACAACCCCATCTACATGCTCCTGGATTAACTGTCCAACAGTTCACAGATTACATGGACAACTTAAGGAAGACACATTGACCTGTGTCCAACTGCATTTGGAAACACAGCAGTAAGTAAGAAATTCTTAAATTTCTCTGTTTCTTACTACTGTGATCCTTGAGCATGTTTCACTATGAATGATGCCACAACACAAATTGCCCAGAACGAGATGCTTTTAACCTAGACATCTTGGCCTAACTCCAAAGAAAGTGAATATATTCCTTCTGCCTGAAATTCCCAGCACAGTAAGCACCCAACTCAGGTTTTGTCTCCTGTCTAAAAAGGCATCTGTGTTTGATTCAGTTCTACTTTCTCCCAGTTTGAGCAGTTACAGCATTCCACTAAGAAATCCTTTCAGTAAGAACTTGAATAGAGAAAGCCTTAAGATGACTTCCTCTTTATCTAAGACCAGGGAATGGTGAGTCAAGAACTAGGGAGATGGCACTGCATGGTCTCGGCACACTGTGAACACGGGTAAAGTTGCCTTTAGAAATCTGTTTGTTGGGACTGGAGAGGTGGCTCAGGGGTTAAGCCTCTGCCTTGTGGCAGAAGGTCCTGAGTTCAGATCCTAGACCCCACGTATAGACACCAGGTGGAAGCCAGGGCGGACCGAGTTTCTGGTCCAGGTAGGGTGGAGCCTGTGAATCCCGGGGCAGAGTAAACAAGGAGGAGGTGGAGGCGTCCATGGTGGTTCCCGAATTCGTCCGGGGTTCTACACACACACACACATACATGCACAATTGAATAAATAATAAAAAATTAAAAAAAAGAAATCTGTTTGTCATCGTCATTGGCACCAGAGAAGAAGAAGACAGTGGAATGCTCTGGTAGTTTCAGCAACAATAGAAACTTATACCCCTATGATAAAGTACTTCTTATATTTTTATTTGAACCGCAAGTTTTAAACTGGAGCATGAGTAAACCATCTCATTACAGGTGGTTCCTTTCTATTTCATTCAAAGAGTTGATTAATTAATTAACTTGAAAGTGAGCATAAGAGTTAGAAAAGGAGAGTGCACATGCATGCCATGGTGCACATGTGGGGAACGAGGAATAACTTAGAAGTCAATTCTCTTCTTCCACCATGTGGGCTTTTGTAGATAAAACTCAGGTTACTGGGTTTGAAAGCAGAAATCTTAGCCATTGGGCTATCTTACTGGCCCCTATAGGTGACTGTTAATGATATCATTATCATTTACTTCTTGAAACACAAGATATACTTATTATTTATATTAGATGTTCTATTGAGGGACGTTTGTTATTGCACAACTTGAAAACTACTATGAGTGAACTATTAACATTTGTCCTGTCCATTTTCTAATTATTTTCTTTATAGTAAGTTGCTAATGACAGTAGCCTATCTCTGTGCTTTTTCATTGGGAGATTAAGGAGGGTGAGGCAACATCTTTCCAAAGGAATGGTCATCACTAACACGCATAAGGACCTTGCCATTTGTCAGGCTGCATGTTAAGACTATGCCTATAATCCTTTCAGTTGTCACAGAAATATTATAAGGTGCCTTGAATATTTCCAGTTTAGTAATGAGAAAATTTAGATGTTTAAAGGTAAATAACTGGCCTAATATCACAATTAGAATGTGGAAAACTCTGAATGTAAAGGTTGAGCTTATAAGACAGATATTGGGACTATTTCAAGTATCAGTGCATCTCAGGATCATTGGATGAAAGAAGAAAGGGAAGAGAGAGTGAAAGGTAGGGAGGAGAGGGAAAGGAAGAAACTGAAAGATAATGAGAAAGGAGATGTAAAAGGAGAAGGACAAAGAGGGATAATGTATGACAACAACTAAGAAAAACTTTCAAATTCTTGATAAAGCAAAAACATATTACATTTTAACGTATTTTCCAAATCACTTAAAGGACTAGTAACACAAAATAACCAATTTCCTACCAAGCAACGGCGCCTGAGTAATTTTGCTTCCAGATAGCTTGAAAGACCACCACTTCTCTTAAATAGCATATTAAATAACTGGCATTATTTCTGTGCTTGGATTTAAACAAAAAGGAAAGAACAGATTTTATTACAACGCAATTATTTCAGGGAGTACGCCTTTATTACCATAAACCAATCAAGTACTATTTGGAATAATGTCCTGAGAACACCGGCAGCACTGGAGCATCCAAAAGAGGATCATTCAGGTTTCCTTCCCTCTGCTCAGCCATAACGTGAGCGAACAAACACAATCAAACACATTTGTTTGAGCCCTGCTGAAACTCTCATTTGTATCTTGCTTCAGTTTGTTTCTTTCTTTTTTTTTTTTTTTTGCTTTTTTCTTTTTCTTGCTTTCTGTTGTTGTTTAACTCTTAGTTGTCCAGAAAACTCCATTAAACAGTACACTATACTTCTTACACTTCTCACTCAGTTCAAGGTTAGATGTCCCCATCTGAAAGAAGCTGGGATGCTAAGACAATGGTAAACTAAACCGTGAAAGATTTTAAAGCCTCTTTCTGGCTCTGGAGGCTGCGGAGAGAGAGGTTCTGATAACAAAAGATGTTTAGCGAGCCACGTCAGGTGCAACTTCTCATGAGCTTTGGCAGCTACGCAGCAACACCATCATGTTCTTCTAAGGATGATGGCTTCTGAAATTTGGGATGCAGTGGGAGCCCCTGGATGGCTAAAATTCTGATCAGCATTTCTAGAGTGAGGCCAAAGAGCTCTTCCTCAGGCAACTTGCCAGCTACTGAGATTGTTGTGACCGTACCTTTCCAAATCAGAAGGGAGGAAATTTCACCTTAATCACATCATTATCTTCAATAAATAGTATCCCAGACCCAGAAAATTAAGCTTTGTATGTACTCCCTAATAGGTGGCTCCTAGTACCAAACCCACCCAGCCCACCTAGAGACACTCAAAGATAAATCTCTGTAATATCCACAGTAATTGCAAGGATTATGTACAGGAGGGATGGGGTAGGAGGGCCACACCAGAAACAAGGAGAGAGGGGACCATGTTACAGCAGAAAAATAGGCCTCCATCAAGGACTGCAAGGGGTGACATACAATACCCATCAGGTGGAGTGAAGGACATTGCAGGAGCAGCAAACCTGCAAAAGAAAATCAACAAACCATAATCCAGAACTTCAGAGACTATATCAACCACCTAAAACTAGGCCAGACTAATCTCTCCCCATCCTGACTCAGGGAAATTTGTGGAAGAGGGGGCAGTAAGACTGTAAGAGCACAAGGATGGGAGGAGCAATGATATGCAAGATACTCCACACAAGTTAGGGCCGAAGCAATCATGATTGGACTTTGCATGCCCTGCGCAATGTTCAACACACTATTGACCCCACAAAGTCTAGCATTTGCTAAAGGCACCAAGATCCTTGGAGGTAAAGGATTGACAGCCACAGTAGTGTTCCTATGCTTAAGGGGAACACAGGAAAGGGTTCAGGGAAATGCCGCTGGGTCCTTGTATGTCATCGGAGAGGAGGGCCCAGAGGAGAGTGTGGCATGCACATTAAAGGATTCTCCGGGGATTGGGGGGGGCACTAGGGGATGGGGAAGGAGGGGTGAGGGGAGGGGGAAGGAGAAGGGAGGGAGGGAACCCGTGTACCTATTAAGTTTGTATGAGCAGAAATAATAAAAAAATAAAATAAAATAAAAATAAAATCTTCAATAAATACTTTTTTGCCTCCTTAAAATTCCTTTTCTCATTTGTTTGACCCTGCACCCGTGCTTCTCTTGTGGTAGTGCTATGATGTCATAGGTGGCAACTATGGATTGGTCTCCATTCTGCTAATTCCAAGCATTTGCCTGGATTTGTTTTTTCTTTTCCTGTGAGACCAGAAAAGAACAATTCTTTTAGTCTTTGGAGTGTAGCTATATTATCCTCACAAATGAAGTACCATGAGTAGATTAGAAGACAACATTATGTGCAAGGATCACTAGGGAGGAAAGGCAGTTGAGTTGACGTTGTCCTTGGGACACTGTAGTTCTTGTTCGTTGACTAAGTGAAGTACCTTCATAATCTTCCAAATAAACTTATTATCTCTTTGCCACCCAGAGTTGGATTTTTTATTGCTATTGAATAGATAACAACCCTTCTGCACTTCTTGATACGTATGCATTGATTTGACTCAGGGAATCAAACCACATAGAATGAAAAAGAATACACCAAAGTTACGTGTGTACAGACTCATAGGAGCATATTCCTGTTCACCTGAGTCAGAAAACATGATTGAAGAACAAATGTCTTGCTCATGTGTAGATGTCCTAAGACTGCCATTGCTCTATAGAGAGTGGAGGCTAACACCAGCCATATTGGAAGCCATATTGGCAGCCATATTTCAAGAAACCATAAGGACTGTTCCGGAATGAAGGCAAACATGGCCTGAAACAGTCAAGATCAGGTGTGTGACTCCCACTTTTTGACTTTGAGCCGTCATCGTGCATTTCCTCCTGATTCGTATATCACTGTCCCAGCTTTAAATATATGACTTACACAAGGCAGAATCCTTTCGGTTCTAAGCAAACAAGACAGGGAGCCAACTACAACAATCACATGATTTACTGAAGGAACAATCACCTGCTCTTCGCATTTGGAACACCTGTGGTATTTCCAAATGGAACCTTTATAAGAAAAGCTAATATTGTTGGTTTCAGGAAAGCTGGATGTAAATAAGCTTTTCTACAACCACAAAAAAATCAGGAAATACTTACAACTATTCATTCCTAGGATATTATTGGTTCATGTCCAAATTATTCTAAGTACCTTTTCACATGTTGCATATCAAATATTATGATGTTCATCTTGTTTTTCAATATCTGTCTGCCACATTTGAGAAACTATCTTTTTTTTTCTAGGCTGGTAATGCTGGACTGACTGCAAAAGCTGAGAATGTGAATGTGTTTCCCGAACTCAACTGACCTCCTCTGTTTCTATTAACAGCTCATCTTGACATATGAATAAACTTAACATTAATAACAATGATATCCACCTCTATAGTAGATTTTGGTTTTTGATAGAAGGCTGTTATAAGCAGCTAACAATCATCTCAAGGAATCTTGATTTCTAGAATTTTTTAACTCAGTAATTGATCCAAATCAAATTACTGGTTATTTTAAATGAAGCTGTAGAGGGGATCCAGTGCCTTGTGTTCTCCTTGATTATCATTTAATCTGGTTAAAGATGCCAAAGTATGTAGTCAGCATTTCTCAGATATTTGATGAATGAATAATATATATACCAAAGAAGCCATCTTGAATGCAAGAGCTTTAGGAAGATACTCAAATATGGACAGCAAGATAAAAGTGCTGCCTGAAGTGCTAATCAGGCTCCTGCCGATATGTCCTCCCATTGTGTGTCTGGGCCACAGGAAGTAGGAAGACACCATCATTCTTCCATTTACACGGGTTTGAAAACTGTTAAGCCTTTGCCCAACTCATTTTCCTTCTTACCAACACCGTGTCTTAATGTACTCAAGGTAATCTTTCTACTGCTAATATACTGGTGTAGGTCTTATTATCTTCAGCCTGGACTACCATCCCATGCTCTTGTGTCTGGGAGCTTTCCTTTATATACTCACTCTGTAATTCACCATGGTATAATCACAATATTACTATCCCTAAAGTTCATTGCACCATATGGTGAACATGAAAACAAATGTATAGTTCTTATCCAGTTACTGAAAAATATTATACATATAAAATGATTGCCTTCTTTAAAATATTTTCAATAGCAATCAGAATTAAAGTGCTATCATTTGCAGCAATTCTAAGGCAAAGTCATTATTTATATTTGAATCTGGGTATTTGTGTCTCTCCTATTGAATCTTTTCTATTGCATTCTGGAAATTGTTAGAAGGAACCAAAACATGTAGTTTCTTTTGATCATCAGGGAACAATAAACTGGCAGTAATAGAATGGAACTCCCAGGATAGTGTTCCTGTTTTGTAAATGTGAAACTCCACAGCTGCTAATCTAATGAACTGGCCCAGCATAGAGTCTTAATTTCTCCATGTGGTTTTTCCTCTTGAAAAATGCTATTCAAATTCATATGAGAAATCATATAGTGAAAAGACGGCACCATATGAGACTTGTGAGAAAACAAAACTATGAAAATAAATATTTTGAAAAACAAACACAAGTAGAGAATTTAAAATAAATATGAATCTTGCTTGCCAATTGCTTGCCAAGAAAATTGGAACTGCAGAACTCAGCACTGTATCAGGCATTCTGGGGAATACTCATGCCTGGCTCAGTCACAGTGCTGCTCTGGAAGAGGGTTTTGAATTCACCTCCTCGAAAATTCCAGGATGACCCAGTTACCTTCTAAAGTCATATCCAAGTCTTCAATTCCAAAGCATTATCCACATAGGATATAATACCCCCTCTAATAAGTTTGTAAAACACATCAAAATCTTGATATGGTATTATATCCTAAATAGGTAACATAAAAGGGCCAAAGAACCAAAGAATAGAAGTCAATATAGTTCCGTTTAGGGTTACTTTAAGGAATCCACTGAGGAACATTACGTTTGGTCCCCTTTGCTTAAGGACTCTGATCCCAAAGTGGAGCACACCACCAAAAACATCATTGAACTAGATATATTTCTAATGTCTTGGCATTGTGGTTTCCTTGATCCCAGCAAACAAAAAATGAACTATCTTGACAATTTACCCAGCTCTTCAGAAATAATGCTGCTGGTACACGGTAGGGGCCAGGTGATTCACTTGAATGCATCTTTATGGTTTTCTGACCAATTATTATTTTAATTGGTCAGACACAGTACCTAAGAAGGCTCAGAAGAACATAGTGACAGAGTTTTAGAACTGATGGGGAGCATAACTGTGGCCGTGTGATCAGATAAACCAATCAATGGAAATGACATTTAAGGAACTGGATAGAGAAGTAGAATAGTAATGCCATTTTTGTACTTAGGATCAACCAGAAGGGTGAAGATTAATCTGCCAGTGTGCTGTCTGTGTCCTCATCGTCCAGAGGAGAGGCTAAGTCCTCGTAAAGATGTTCCCTAAATGTGTGTCTAGGGGACCTGAGCGATACAGTAGATAGTTGCTGGCAAGTACAGAAAAGTGTTGTTTAAATTCCTCTCTGAAGATGAGATTGTCCCTCAGCTGTGAGCAGCGTGATTTCCTCCACGCCTTCTGAAAGACACAAGTCACATCCTTCCCATAAGAGCTGTTGCTTGTGACCTGAGTGAGACATTGACATAAAATAGCTTTGACACCTCAACCCAATGTGGAACCATTTTAGTGTATAGGGCCAAATGTTGCAGTGTGTTCTGTGAGGATTTGTCAGGATTCTTTTCCCTTCACACATGTAGATTCCTAAATAAACATCTGGCATCTCCTGCCCAACTCATGATAACTATCAAAGGTTTGGGGAAGACTTAGAACTGAGTTTCCCTGGATACAGTGAGACTCATGTTTCCTGGGAGCAAATTCATGCTGATCACTACAAGAATATTTGCACCCTGATCTGATGAAATCAGAGACAGAAGCAAGTAAAAGAAAGCATTTCTGATTGATGGAACTTATGCTTGAATACTGACTTCTCCTGTCAGAGGTTCTCAGTTGCAGACAGCAGTGGCTTGGGAATCATTTGACAATGCGTAGAAGCAGTATTGTTTGCTATATAAGGGGAACACTGTTGGAGTGTGGTGAGGACTGGCCAGGAAAATTGCAGATCATATTCTGATGCATAGGAAAAGCGCCCAAAACAAGGAAGTGTTGCTTATGCTGTCTGTCGGTCATGTCAAAGATCAGAACCCTACTCTAGAGACTCTAAAGTACATTGGCTTCTTCTTGTGGATATACCCAATGACCGCAAATTTGGTGCCTTTTAAAAAAAGAGTAATCATTAGAGTTGGTTTTGTGGTACATAACTGTGATTCCATTATTTGGGACACTAAGCTAAGGCATGGTAAAGTAAAGGCTAGCCTCCCTAACATACAAACACCCTGCTTTTAAAACTAAATGAAAAAATACAAACAAGTAATCTTTCACAATGGCCAAATACCTAAAATCAGTTTCATTTGCCTGAGGTCAAGATGATGGTAAGAGCTAGTTCTTCCTGAAGTGTAAAAGCAAAATCCTTTCCCATACTTGTTTCAGCATCTACAGGCTGCTCCTACGATCATTTCCTACTTCACTCCAACCTCCACCCCACCATCATCTCACCTATGTGCTTGCAACTCTCCTGCTCCTCCCTTAAGAGGACCCTTCTGATACACAACCACCTAGATAATGAGTGTGCAACCAAGATACCTATAAACCGTGTTTATTGCTGTTCTCTTTATAGTTCCCACACTGTGGAATCATCCTAGATGTCTGTTAACAGGTGAATGGGTGAAGAAAATTTGGTGTCTATATGACTAATTCAATTTTATTAAATCATTACACATAATGAAATTAGTCATTTGTGAACAAATGAACAAAACTGGATAGCATCTTATCAAATGAAATATATGTCTTGGAAAGACAAATATCCTATGTTTTCTTTCATATACACAGTTTATATTAAATATGTACTAATGTATTTGCATATATAAAATATCTACAAATGTTTATGATATGAACGTAGAAGAGAAAATGTCGTGGAGAATAGGGGCTAATAGGAGATCATGGAATAGGAGAAGAAAATGGAAGGTGAATAGGGGAAAATTACATGTCATGCATGTATGAAGAGAACCCAGTGAAGCCGATTGTTCTATATGCTCATCAACCAACCAACCAACAAATAAGCACATGACATCACACTCCAAAAAATAATCCTTCCAGCTCAAGATCCTTAATTACTTTTGAGGAAAAAGTCCCTTTGGCCAAACTAAGTAATAGGTTTTCAGGTTTAAGAAATTAGCGCACTTCCACTTTCAGAAGGGATTGGTGTGCTGCATGTACAAATGGAAAAGCAGTGAAAATGCCCTCCTAGAGTTGCTGTGGGTATAAGATTGGTGACTGCATATCTCACACTTAGCTGTGTGTCTGAAATATCGCTGTGGCTGACAGGCTTGTTCCTTAGAAATGTCACTAAAGTAGGACTAGGATGTATCATCCATTCTTTATATCCGATCATTTTATCCAGGCAAGCCCAGGCACATCCATGATCACACACACACATGCACAGACACACACACACACACACACACACACACACACACACACACACCCCGAATGTGCTTTGGCAGAGTGAAAGATTTCAACTGGTACATCTTATTACATGGGTGGTCGAGTTATTGAACTCTATTGACAAAGGGCCGGGTTTTCCAGCAAGATGGAGCTTCATTAAAATTCGGCAGAGACTAAAAATTCAATAATCTTTTTCATGAAGCACTGCATGAGCAGGGATGATTAGGCAATTTCTTCCTCGTTCCATTCCCTTTGCTGAAAGCATTGCTACTTCTTGTTTGGTGCAAAAAGACAATCATTAAATGAGCATTCTCTATAGGTGATTAAGCGGAAAGTTTTAGAGGTGTACTGACTCCTTTCTCAAGGCCTAATTGAGGGCTTGATAGGAGAGTGGAGAAAACAAAATAAAGCAAAGCACTATTACCATATTCTGGCCTAAAATACAGAAGGCATGGTGCTAATAAACAGTTGTCATCTTACCTTTTTTACACTTGATTTCTCATTTTACTCAAACTCATTTCCGCAATGTCTCATTGCCTGCTGTTCTCACGCATGTATGAGAACATGTATGTATACTCCTAACACTGTCTGTCACTCAGTAACTCATGGTCAAGCATGCAGTTGTGCCCAAAGACTCTTGCATTTTTTTGATTAAACCCTGTCATAAATATTGGAACTAAGAACAGAAATCCAGTCATACTCAGTATTTGAATCTATGGGAATTAGGAAACAAACCCTGTACTCAGGCCTTATCTGCAGGTTCCAGAGCTTGTGACATTAATGAATGAAGTACTCCAGATACATTGTGAGCGAGGAAAGAGAGAGGTCACACTCCTTCCTACCCTTTTCTTCCCCAGAGCTTCTGAGTGACACTTCATAGGTTAATATTGGGGTTTCGTAAGTTGGACATGAAATGACAAGCAGAGCATGCTGGCTCTTCTGTGCCATTCTAGCAATCTGAACTAGTAAATGAAGGTTAAATGTAAGAACAGTGACTAACATAACTTCCACTTTAAACTATGGGTGACTTTTATTCTGATAAGCAGGTTTATGGCTGTACCACCCTTAATGTGCCCAATCTCATCCAATAGATAGATGGATAAAGACTAGATAGATAGATGATATATTGGTAAATGATAGGCAGGTAGTAGATAGATAGATAGATAGATACATAGATACATAGATAGATAATTTATAGATAATAAATCTCCCTTTTAATCTTCCTTCTGTTTGGGTCACGACTTTGTAGACTTTGTCATGGGAGGAGCACTTATTTTACTCACTAATGCATACCAAGAGCATAAAGGATCATAAAGCACAGAGATTTATTCAATAAATATTGCATAATTAGCTAAATAAGCTTGACTATAATGACAGTTAAGGTCATTCCTGAAGAGATTTCTTATCTGTAATAATAACTGGATGAGATTCTAGCTTGAGTCCTTATGAGGTAATTCTACTGGGGTCCAGATGGAAACTTCCCATTTCTTTTAATTAAGGAAACTTTGTAATGATCGTATCAGCTATTCTTGAGCCTCCTGTCTAATCTAGGTCACCGTCTTGGTATTGCACTTTTAAATTCTGCTGATCTTCTTAAGCTCAGACCCATTCAGTACAATACCAGCTTCCTCTAAGATGACATTTTTAAAATATTGGGCCTTTTATCCTGAAATATTTTGAGGATTAAAGATAAATTTTCTCTCTTGCTAAAAGGACTAGTCCAGCAATCCGTAAAAATTGTGGTATAGATTACTCAGTCATTTCCAGATATAGTCACTGACCTGAATATCCCTAAGAATTTTGCCTCCATGGCTTGCTTCTGCTTTTGTGATGGGAAATGTATTTATTTCATTCTGCTTCTTTTCTCAGGAATAGAGACAGATAAGTTCTAACTCAGGCAAAATCCCTGCATCTCAAACTCTATGGTCACTCAGTATTTGAATCTATGGGAATTAGGAAACAAACCCTGTACTCAGGCCTTATCTGCAGGTTCCAGAGCTTGTGACATTAATGAATGAAGTACTCCAGATACATTGTGAGCGAGGAAAGAAAGAGGTCACACTCCTTCCTACCCTTTTCTTCCCCAGAGCTTCTGAGTGACACTTCATAGGTTAATATTGGGGTTTCGTAAGTTGGACATGAAATGACAAGCAGAGCATGCTGGCTCTTCCGTGCTGTTATCTGGAATCACACTGTAGAAGAGTGACATCGTGAGCTAAGACAGAAACTTACATTCAAAAGGGTAGGACACTCCAAGTTCAGTCATTTAAACACTATACAAGTCCTCACAGAGATAGTGACCTCAAGATCTGAGATGGCAACAAAGACAACTAAGCCTGTTGGGTTGCAGAGAATGCTGTCTTTGTGGTTTTTACCAAGTAGTTAGGTCATTTCTAACTCCAGAGAGCAGTGTCTTGTGTGTGTCAACACAGCCAGGGCCAAAAGATAACTGATGTTCACATAATGTTGGTTCTGACCACTGAAAACACATAACAGAAGCCTTAGGACTCTGAAGAACTCAAACTCCATGTTCTTGCTTTTATCTGTTCTTTCTGCATAATTTTGGTGCTCTCTGCAAAGCCATAAGAAATACAGTGTATTTGATTCACATATCTTGGTTTATTCATCCCACTACATTTCCCATTTTAGATTAGCATGAAGTTTTCATCTTCTGTGAAAGGTACTCATGAGAATCAGGCTTTAATTTTTTATTTTATTTTTCTTTATTATAAATATTTATTATTCAGTATTCAATGTAAAAATGCACATTGTGATTAAAAACATTTCAAGGAGTCTAAATAAAAGTGTAGGCTAATAGTTCCTCAAGTTGCCATCACTTTAAAAATCTCCTTTTATAGTAATCACTTGTGCAGGTTTCATGGGAACCACAAGGCAAAATTTAGAGAAGATAGACAGAGAACAGCATGGAATGAAATCATAACACTAGAGAAAATAAGTTCGACATATTAAGAATTTGTAGAAGAAAACAACAGAGTGGAGTGACAGTCTACATAATAGAAAATATTTTCAAATCATTTATCCAAGGAGAACTAATATACAAAAGCAAAAGGAACTCAAACTCAGTTTTAAAAGATAATCATATTTCACAAATAGAAGAGGACTAGCTAGGGATGTAGTTCAGTGGTACAAAGCTTGTTCGTGAGTGCAAAACCCTGCTCCTATCCCCAGAACTGTGTGAACCAACCATGGTTTAAAATATCTATAATCCCAGCACTCAGGCGATGGAAGCTGGAATGTCAGAAATCAAGATAATTCTTAGCTTTATATTCAATTCAAGCCTAGAATTCAAGAGACACTGTTTCAAAAAAAAATAAGGGACAAAGGGCCTTAATAGATACTCGTCAAGATACATAGAAATGATCATCCGAGAAATCAGCCTCTAATGCCAGTAATCATCACTAAATTCAAATCAAAACCACAGTGAAATATCAACTCATAGTAGTGTTGTTATAATAAAAGAAAGAAAGGAAAAATGGAGGAAGGAAGGAAGGAAGAGAGGGAGGGAGGGAGAGAGGGAGGGAAGGAAGAAAGGAGGGGGAGGGAGGAGAGAGGGAAGAAGGAGTGAGGAGAGAGGGGAAGGGGGAGGGGGAGGAAAGGGGGAGGGGGAGGGGAGGGGAGGGGGAGGGGAGGGAAAGGGGAGGGGAGGAGAGGGAAAGGGGAGGGGAGGGGAGGGGGGAGGGGAGGGGAGGGGGAGGGAAGGAGGGAGTAGGAAAAAAGAAAATGACAAGCAGTAGTGAGGATGTGTAGAAAATGGTTCCCAGTGTACATTGTTGGTGAGATGGTACAGTAGCAGTAATGGAAATGACATTAAATTTTCTTTGCAAGCTCAAGAGGAACCACCATGTGTCTCAAGCAAAGAACAGACTCAGTGATAACTTTTGACCATTGCAGAAGATAAGAAGCCTCCTACAATGCTTGTATAAAAAGAACCAGTTTCCCCAAATGACTTGAAAGCTCCTGAACAAAAGACTTTTCCAGGCTTCTAACCACCCTTATTTATGAGAGAGCTAAACCATGACAGTTTTCAAACAATCTCTGTCACAAGGAAAGATGAATGAATGTGAGGTTGTGAGTAATTTAGAAGCAGCTGTGCACTTAAAAGGTGGTTGGTGAGGACTTTACTCAGCTATTAGTTCTTTTTTAAGCAGGCGTTCACAACAGAAATGTCTTATCATACCTACCTCCTTTTGGGTACACATGATTTCTTCCTGCACAGAGCAAAGTGGTATTCAATTTGAAAAATAGTGCGTTAGGATTTTAACATTTAGCTATTTCTCTCTCATGAAAGGAATGCTATGGACAAAATGGAGATATACTTAACTAATAGTGAAGACATAGGTTTCAGCTACCTTTCATAACCAAGTGACAACATCACCACAAATGCAGATGTTGGACTCAGCCTTGAGATATCTGGCTCTGTCTTGGTATTTTATGGTTAATGATTATACCAATACTACTAATTGTAACTATTTTTACTGAGTCTTTACATTGCAAGAGACAGCTTACATGTATCTTCTAATTTATTCTTTCAAATTCATTCTATGAGATGCTAATAATAACCCCTTTTAAATGACAAAAAGCTAAACCGTGCTCCCCAATTATAGCTGTGTAGCAAGTTCATCACTAACTTCCTGCCACTGTAATTTTTGCAACCCCAGAGAATTTATAGAACAAAACAAAATAAAACCCATGGGCTTTCTCCATTGTCACATCTACCCAAGATAAGAAAGAGAAGTTTAGATGCATCCACGTAAGAAATAAAGTGAAGATGTGTATACCTGAAGACCTACCGTAGAGGAATACATCAGCAGTGGATCAGACCCCAGGGCAAGATTCTGCCTGGTAATAACAAAGTCCTTCTGGAATAAGGAGATAACAGCAAAATGTAGGCTTTACCTGTTCATTTCAGTCCAGGTCTTCACATCGAAACCTTCAAGGCTAGAATCAAGAAAACTGCTTTCAGTTTTGAAAATTTAGAACATAATACTATCTCTAAAAGAGTGGTAACAATGTAGTAGAAATAGGACTTGTCAGCAAAGATTTCTGGTATCTGAAATGCTTGGGCACAAGCGCATCCCTTCCGCTGTATTTAAGAACCTTATGCCCTATCACACAGGTGACAGTTTTCCCAAAGAATCTTCCTTAAGTCACTTTTACAACAGCTGATGTTCATGGGTGATGTGGTCACACAGGAAGAGTAGTTCAACTGCCTTGAAGACAAGCAAGGACTCAGACGGTGCACGCGCCATTCAAGAAAGAGTATTAGAGAAAGGATGAACCTGGATTCTTAAATACTTCAGGATTAAGGAAAACATAATCAGTAAAAAAATCATTGACTTTACCCCTACTCCGCCACCCAGGAATCGTGCGCGCCCAGCCAGGACTCACCGCCACCTAGGTAAGCTCCGTCCCCGCCCACCCCCAGAACCCCAGGCCAAATAATTCAATTCAGTGAAAAACACACAGAAATTGAAAGAAGATCTTAAGAGTTAAAACGACAATGCCAAAGTCAAAGTGCAAATGCATGAGAAACAACACTCAAGTAAACAAATCTCCCACTGAAGGAATTAATCCCATAATGTTAGACTCCAACCAGAACAAACCCATGGAAAATGGCCAAGAAAGCCTGACCCAGGATAACGACTTTCAAAACATGATCATTACCATGTTCAATACTATGAAAGAGGAAATCTGGGAGGAATTAAATAACCGAATCAATCGCTTTGAAGAGGAACACAACAGACACTTGGAGGAGTTGAGAAAAACAGTGCAAAAAACAAAAACTGACATAGAGCAGTTAAAGCAGACTCAAGCAGAGTTTAAAACTGAGCTAAAAGACAAGATATCTTCAACCCAGAACTCCACAGAGAGTCTTATCAGCAGAACTAACGAAGCAGAAAACAGAATTTCAGACCTTGAAGATAAAGTGGGAGTATTAACCAGCTCAATGGAAGAGGTTCTTAAAGCCAAAAAAGATACTTGAGAGAAATATTCAAGAGATATGGAACACCCTGAAGAAGCCTAACATGCGTATTCATGGAATACCAGAGCAAGAATCTCAAAATACCACACCTGAGGAAATCTTCCAAACGATCGTCAAGAAAAACTTTCCTCATCTAAAAAAAGAGAGGCCCATACATATACAAGAGGCATTCTGCACCCCAAACAGATATGACCAAAATAGAAGCTCACCATGGCAAATAATAATTAAAACACTCCACATTCAAGATAAAGAACTGGTGCTGAGAGCTTCAAGGGAGAAAAAACAAGTCACTTTTAAAGGTAAACCTATTAAAATAACAAATAACTTCTCAGTCGAAACAGTAAAAGCAAGAAGAGCTTGGAGAGACATACTTCAAGTATTGAATGAGCAAAAATGTCAACCCAGGCTGATATACCCTGCAAAACTATCCATCATGATTGAGGGAGAAAGAAAAATCTTCCAGCACAAAGACAACTTGAAGGGATACATGTCCACCAAAACAGACTTTCAAAAAATGCTAGAAATGATACTCAAGCTTGAAGAAAAAAACGGGCATATCCGGGAGAACAGAAGGGAGGTATAACACCATTAAAAGTGAAACAATATACTTACAAAAACTTCTAAACATAATAAATGTCTGTAATTAAAAATAGTTTCTCCATTAATTGTCAATGGAATTAACTCACCGATCAAGAGACACAGATTACATATTTGGATTAAAAAGCACAATCCATCAATCTGCTGCCTGCAGGAAACCCATCTCACCAAAAAAGATAGGCACGCTCTAAAAATAAAAGGCTGGTCAACAATTCTACAAACTAATGGAAGCAGAAAACAGGCAGGGGTAGCCATTATGCTATTGGAAAAAGTGGACTTCAAATCAAAGAAAATCACAAGAGACATGATGGATACATTTTAGTCACAGGTACAATTCACCAGGAAGACTTCACAATACTGAACATATATGCACCCAATACGGCCCCTCCCACATTCATTAAGCAAACTCTACAATGTCTAAAGCAAGAAATCAATCCCAAAACGATAATTCTTGGGGATTTCAACACCACCCTCTCAACATGGGATAGATCTACAGGTAAAAAACTTAACAGAGACACTTTGGAGCTTAACCAAATACTTACTGAAATGGACCTTCCAGATCTCTATAGTACTTTTCATCCACACACCAAAGAATACACATTTTTCTCAGCAGCACACAGAACTTTCTCCAAAATAGATCACATATTGGGCCACAAAATGAATCTACACATATACAAGAATGTTGAAATTCTAGCCTGCACCTTATCAGACCACCACGGCTTAAAGCTTGACATCCACAACACAACAAGGAACAAAAAATACACTAACTTCTGGAAACTTAACACTATGATGCTGAATGAGAATTGGATTCAGGATGAAATTAAAAAGGAAATTCAAGATTTCCTGAAAGTGAACGATAATGAAAATGCAACTTACCAAAATCTCTGGGACACAATGAAAGCTGTTCTAAGAGGTAAGTTCATAGCTTTTAATGCCTACATCAAAAAAATGGAAACATCAGAAATAAATAAATTAACAATGCAGCTAAAAGCGTTAGAGACACTAGAGCAATCTGATCCCAAAAGCAGTAGAGGGAGGAGATTAGCAAAATAAGGGGAGAAATATCTGAAATCGAGATTAGGAAAACGATACAGAAAAATCAACCAGTCAAAAAGCTGGTTTTTTGAAAAAATCAATAAGATTGATACACCCCTAGCTAAATTAACTAAGAGCAAGAGAGAGAAAACCCAAATTAACAAAATTAGAAATGAAAATGGAGTTATCACTACTGACACCGAAGAAATCCAGAGAATTATAACGTCATATTTCAAAAACTTATACTCTGTGAAATTTGACAACACAAAAGAGATGGATGAATTCCTAAGTAAACACAACTTACATAAATTGTATCAGGAAGTTGTGAATTATTTAAATAGTCCTATAACATATGAGGAAATTGAGATAGCAATATCAAATCTTCCCACCAAAAAATGTCCTGTACCAGATGGATTCAGCACAGAGTTCTATTTACCAGACATTTAAGGAGTTAATAACACCAATACTCTTTAAACTGTTCCACCAAATAGCAAAGGAAGGAACACTACCAAATTCCTTCTAGGAAAATATAGTCTTAATCCCAAAACCTAATAAAGATGCACTTAAAAAAGAAAACTACAGGGCTAGAGAGGTGGCTCAGGGGTTAAGCCTCTGCCTTGCAGGCGGAAGGTCCTGAGTTTGGATCTCAGATCCCACGTATAGACGCCAGGCAGAAGCAGGGGTGGCCTGCGTTTCTGGTCCTGGTAGGGCGGAGCCTGTGAATCCCGGATTTAGGAAGTGGAGGCGTCCATGGTGGTTGCCGAATTCGTCCGTGGTTCTACACACACAGACACACGTGCGCACACACATACATATGCACACACGAACAATTGAATAAATAAAAAAATTTAAAAAAAGAAAACTACAGGCCAATCTCTCTGATGAACATAGATGCAAAGATTCTCAATAAAGTCTTAGCAAATCAGATTCAAAAACATATCAAAAAGATCATTCACCGGGATCAAGTAGGCTTTATCCCAGGCACACAAGCTTGGTTCAACATACGCAAATCAATATATGTAATTCACCACATAAACCAGTCCAACATTCAAGACCACATGATACTCCTGATAGATGCAGAAAAAGCTTTTGACAAGATCCAACAGCCCTTTATGATCAAAACCCTAGAGAAGGTAGGAATGAAAGGAACCTTTATCAATATAATAAAAGCTGTATACAACAAGCCAATAGCAAGGATTATACACAACGGGGAAAAACTTGAAGCAGTCCCACTTCGATCAGGAACTAGACAAGGCTGTCCACTCTTTTCAATATTGTACTTGAAGTCTTAGTTGAAGCCATAAGACAAGAAAGGGACATAAAAGGGATTCAAATCGGCAAGGAAGAAGTCAAGCTATCCCTATTTGCAGATGACATGATCCTATACCTGAGTGATCCCAAAAACTCCACCAGGAAGCTCCTGGAACTAATTGAGAAGTTCAGCAGAGTGGCAGGATACAAAATAAATGTACAAAAATCAGTGGCCTTCCTATATGCCCAGATTGAAAGAAGTGAAAAAGCCCTGAGAGTCAATCCCATTTACTATAGCCCCTAAAAAAATGAAATACCTTGGTATAAACCTAACCAAGGAGGTAAAAGACCTTTACAATGAAAACTATAAAACCCTAAAGAAAGAAATTGCAGAAGACACGAGAAGGTAGAAGGACCTCCCATGTTCCTGGATTGGCAGAATCAACATCGTAAAAATGACCATCCTACCAAAGGCAATATACAAATTCAACGCTATACCAATTAAAATCCCAAAGCAATTCTTCAGAGAAGTTGACCAAACAATCTCAAAATTCATATGGAGGCACAAAAGACCCAGGATAGCAAAAACAATCCTGAGTAACAAAAACACTGGTGGAGGTATCACCATACCAAACCTTAGTCTGTACTACAAATCCATAGTTATAAAACCGGCCTGGAACTGGCTCCAAAATAGACACACAGATCAATGGATAAGGGTTGAAGACCCAGATATAAGCCCACAAAGTTACAGCCATTTGATCTTTGACAAAGGGGCCTAAAAAATCCAATGGAAAAAGAACAGTATCTTCAACAAATGGTGCTGGCAAAACTGGATCTCCACATGCAGAAGATTAAAACTGGACCCATACTTGTCACCATTACAAGATTAATTCCAAATGGATCAAGGACCTTGATATAAGGCCAGAAACTATGAAAACCATAGGTGAAAGGGTAGGGAACTCTCTCGAGCTTATCAGGCTAGGACAACATTTCCTAAACAGACATCCATGGCAGTCACTGCTACCAACTCTCAACAGGTTGGGATTTGGTGAAATTAAAGAGCTTCTGTTCAGATGAAGAGATTGTAACATGAGCTCAAAGGCAACCCACAGAATGGGAGAAAATCTTCACTAACCACATATCTGATAGAGCTCTATTATCCAGAGTGCACAAAGAACTTAGAAAACTAAACACCAAGGAAACTAATGGCCCAATTAAAAAATGGGCTCTGGAGCTTAAAAGAAACTTTACCAGGGATGAAATTAAAATGTCCAACAAATATCTTAAAAAATGTTCCACTTACTTAGCCATCAGGGAAATGCATATCAAAACTTCCCTGAGACATCATCTCACCCCTGTCAGGATGGCAAAAATCCACAATACAAACAACAACAAATGCTGGAGAGGATGTGGAGAGTGGGGAACTCTCCTACATTGCTGGTGGGGATGCAGGCTCATACAGCCACTCTGGCGAGCCGTCTGGAGATTCTTAAAGAAATTAAAAATTGAAATGCCATATGACCCTGCTATTCCACATCTGGGAATAACCCCACATACAGCAAAAATTCACCTTGATAGCAGACACACGACCATGTTCATAGCAGCACTGTTTACAATAGCAAAGTCATGGAATCAACCCAAATGTCCAACAGTTGACGAGTGGATAGGAAACAGTGGTACATCTATACAATGGAGTACTACTCAGCCATCAAAAATGATGAATCACTGGAATTTGCCGGGAAATGGATGTCATTAGAAACAATTATATTAAGTGAAGTATCCCAGACCCAGAAAATTAAGCACTGCATGTATTCCCTAATAGGTGGCTCCTAGTACCAAACCCACCCAGCCCACCTAGAGACACTCAAAGATAAATCTCTGTAATACCTACAGTAATTGCAAGGATTATGAACAGGAGGGATGGGGTAGGAGGGCCACACCAGAAACAAGGAGAGAGGGGACCATGTTACAGCAGAGAAAATAGGCCTCCATCAAGGACTCAAATAAGTAATGAGATATCTGGTTAAGTTCACAGACTTTCGTTCCTGATCATTTACAACTGAGGGGATATGATCTCACCAGAAGGGGAGGGCATATAGTCTGGCAGATAAGAAGTAACCATTTTGCAAATGGGTGATTGGCCCCTCCCTCACTGTGGTTTCCTACTTTTATTACATCTACCTTTGAATATACTCTTATAACAAGACTCCAGTTTAACAGCTTTATGTCTCTGGCCAGGGGAGAAATACAATACCCATCAGGATGGAGTGAAGGGCATTGCAGGAGCAGCAAAACTGCAAAGGAAAATCAACGTACCACAATCAAGAACTTCAGAGACTCTATATCAATCACCTAGAACTAGGCCACACTAATCTCTCCCCATCCTGAAGCTCAGGGAAATTTGGGGAAGAGGGGGCGGTAAGATTGTAAGAGCACAAGGATGGGAGGAGCAATGATATGCAAGATACTCCACATAAGTTAGGGCCGAAGCAATCATAATTGGACTTTGCATGCCCTGCGCAATGTCCAACACACTATTGACCCCACAAAGTCTAGCATTTGCTAAAGGCACCAAGATCCTTGGAGGCAAAAGATTGACAGCCATAGTAGTGTTCCTATGCTTAAGGGGAACAGGGGAAAGGGTTCAGGGAAATGCCACTGGGTCCTTGTATGTCATCGGAGTGGAGAGGAGGGCCCAGAGGAGAGTCTGGCATGCACATTAAAGGATTCTCCGGGGATTGGGGGGAGGTGTTGGGGGATGGGGAGGGAAGGGTGAGAGGAGGGGGAGCAGAGGGGTGGGGGGTAGGAGGAGGGAGGGAGAGAACCGGTGTACCTATTAAGTTTGTATGAGCAGAAATAATAATAAGAAATATTAAAGAAAAAAAATTGTAACTCTAGGTAAAAAAATAGTTTATAAAATTGTTAGTAATTTCATTGATAAAAAATCATTGAAAGATATGTTTGGTATTATTGGGCAGAAAATATCCTGAATGATTATTTTTCTTTTTTTCACTTTTCATACAATGTAGATATAGGATCTGAACATACATATATATATGCATGTTTGCCTGTGGGTGGGCATACAAGTGTGCAAGTGCACAATGGATGTAAGTGTGCATGTGGAGGCCCAAGGGTGATTTTGTTCTCATCCTCCAACATTCTTCTACCTTACTGATTTGAGGCTAGGTCTCAAAATCCAGAGCTTGCCTATCTACTCTGGCTAGTCAGCTTGATATGAGGATTCTAAAGCTCTGTCTTCCAAGGTTGGAATTACAAGCAGGATACCATGGTTACCTGGCATTTCATGTAGGATTTGGAGATCTAAACGCTGGTTCTTTTGTGTGTTCCTTTTGCTTGCATGGTGAACACTTTGACTGCCAAGCCATTGCCCTAGCCCATGAGTTAATATTTTTCTCTGGCATAATGTAAACCAAACCAAATATGTGCTCAGTGACAACCAAATATGTGCTAGAAAAATGGAGTACTTGTAACAAACACACAGACACACACACACACACAATTTTGCTATATCCAAACTTTCAATAGCATGTGAAAGAAGAAAAAACATGAGAAGAATAGATGAACACTGTGATTCCCCCTCCTAGATTTCCAACTTAAGGCATTTTCATACTGTGGCCAGAAGGTAATAGTTGAACTATTTGAGGTATAGCTGAACTATTTGAATTGGTTGAGGTGATAACAAGAAATAATAAGTCTAGTAAACCAGAGAAGTCTATCTGTGTCTTAGACTGAATACTACTGAATACTGACCTGAGCACCATAAGGATAACATTTCACGAGCTCGAACTTTTGTTTATAAAACTCAGAAATGGTGGTTCATCAGTTGCATGAGTACTCTCTAGCCTGGTCAAGTTGAAATATAAAGGTAATTACATTGGCTATAGGATTGTGAGAATGTGAGCTGGATACTGCACGCATCTCTCTCTGCTTCGTGATTGCAGATGCAATGGAACCAGCTGCCTCATGCTTTTGCTGCCATAGCTGCAGCCATGCTTGCCTTCCCTCCTCAGATGGGCTGTGCCCTCAGACTGCAAGACAAAATTAGCTCTTCCTTTCTTAAATAATCTTTGTCACAAAAACTTGAAAAGTAGCAAATGCAGCCTATAGTTTTGCTTTTTTGCCTCGACTCTTGCTAAATCATCTCAAATTCTAGGCAAAAATTGTGACTTTTCCTGTTGGTAATAAAAGTTAGTATAGTAAAAAAGACAAATAGTGTCTTGCTATATTTAATGAAATGTTATGATGTTATAGGCCCCCTAACGGGTCTCGCAGTTACTTTCAGAGTTCTTCACTTTGAGAGCTATTATACAATATCTCCCTGAAAACAAAGTATAACTCTTGTGGGTCTTTACTATATATACTGTATTTGCATTGAAGGTTCTCTACCATAGCACATTAACAACTTAACCACCACACTATGAGATCTCTATGAAATGTCTTGTGTATGGTGTTTTATAAAAACAATTAAGGGAAGAAGAATTTATCCTTCACATATCAAAGGATTAAAGCCCATCATGATGAGGAAGGCGTGGCAGAGGGCTCAGTCGGTGGCAGACCTGAGCAACAACTCTTGTTACATGGTATTACCCAGAAAGCTGTCTGGATGGAAACAGAGACTGGCCTTCCTCAACTGTTTCCCACTTCCTCCAGCAAGGCCTACAACCTCCCAACAAGGCTACCAAGGAAGAATCAAGTACTAAAGCATAGGAATCATTGGGAAACATTTCACATCCAAATGATAGCAAATTGATAGACTCAGTAAAGATAGCAGCTCTCACTATGGTGGAAGGCATTACGCAATTTGTTCAACACCTGACTAAGGTAGACAAGGAAGTGAGAAGCAGGGGATTCAGCTCCTCTTTCTTTGGATGTGAGCCTTACTGTATCTTGGTTTTGGGGGCTCACACAAGAATTTGTAACATCAGACCCCTGATTTTCGGGTCATAAAATTAATCACCAACTTTTCCTAGTTCTCTGGCTTAGAGATTCTAGATCATCTAATTTCTAATACTTCATAACCATGTGAATCCATCACTAAAGTTAATTTTCTTTAGAAATATGCATGCTATAAAAATTTCCACAGTTACCATTCGTAAATTTCCATATATTGGATAGAATCATGTTCTGCTTCTCTGCAAAGTTCTTAGAAATATATCTAACATCACAGTGACTACGATAACTGGGTTTTTTTTCTTTGAGAATAGGAAAAAGAGAAGGTTGGTCACATATATAATTTCATGTAAGTGTTATGCTACAGGGCATAAGTTATGCAGCAAGATAATTTTTAAATAGAAGCTGTCAGTATCAAAAGTAAATAAGTTTCCCTTCTTAAAATAATTTTTACATGAAAAATCACAAAAAAATCCAAAACAATCATGAAGAACTGAAAATAGAAGGGAGACTGGTAGAGAAGAAGGGTTGTAATGGGAAAAGGAGGAGGACTGGATTGTGGATTAAGGGGTGAAAATATAAAAATTTCACTGTATTCATGTATGAAACTCTAAAAAATAAAATAAAATAAAATGGAGCAGGCTCTCCCTGGATATTGAATCAGTCATTGTCTTGATTCTGGGTGTTGCTACCTCTGGAAATGTGAGAAATAAAGATTTGTTTTAAAAGACCCAGTTTGTGTGGAGAGACTCTGCCTCACAAGCAGAAGATCTTAGGTTAGGCCCCAGGTCCCACGTAAAGAATGCCAAGTGGAAACAGCCGCAGCCTATACTGCCCACTCTGGTGGGTGTAGCCTGGGAAATCTCAGAACAAAGCAAGAAAGAGGTAGAAGCAATCCAGGATGATTCCCCAAGCAGCCCTTGGTTCTCCACAGGGATACACAGTGGTGCCCTTTCTCTCTCTCTCTCTCTCTCTCTCTCTCTCTCTCTCTCTCTCTCTCTCTCTCTCTCTCTCACACACACACACACACACACACACACACAGAGTAAACAAATCAAAAAGACCCAGTTTGACTGTTCTGTAAATACCTGATATTACACCCATAGATTAGAAGAGCACTAAGCCTAGAAGTCTTCTACAACAGACGTAAAGGATCTCAACACCCTGACAGGATGCAACCTAGGGCAGTGGAAGAGCAGTGAAGTGCACAAAAATAGCCAGAATGCAGAGTACTTATCCCATACCCCTTCTTTCCCTTCCCCTATTCTCTCCTTTGCTTTTCTTATTTTAAAGTATGAGCAACATGCACTGAGACTTGTCCTTACCAGACCTGCATAATGACTGATGGACCAACATGTCCCCATAGACTACCTAGGAACTCAAGAGAGATAAGACCATATATACATACTAGAATTGGATGAGTGAAGGGAAACGCCTTTACCAGTGGGGTAGCCCCAGGGGGAGGGCATTTAGTATGACAAAAAGGCCTGAAACCCCCACAAAAGTAGACAAACCAGAGGAAACTCTGGGGCCCATAGAAGCAGACAGGTGAAAGGGCAGGAGGGAGTGTGATGGATTGATGAAGGAAGGGAAGGGGAGATGGAAAGGAGGGAGGAAGGCGGGAGGCAGATGTAAGTACTCACTATGCTCTCAAAATTAGGGAAAAATTATTAAAAATTAAAATAAAAAAGACCTAGTTTGTGGTGGTTTTATCATAGTCTTTCAAGGACTAAATGGTCCTGTCATAATTATTTCTTGACTACAAATTCATAATTACACCGTGAGAGCATCACAAGCCTCCAGATCTATGTCACATATTTAAAGAAAATGAAAATATAGGCACCCCAGGGTTATGGTCATCAAAATGCAGACTGTAGAAGATGGCTGGGTCTATTCCACACAGTGACAAAAATTCATTAGTTCATGTATTCAGTTTTCATTTAACTGAAAAAAGTGGAGGAACAATACACTAGTATTTAAAGCTACCAAGTAATCAAAATCTAAGAGCTAGCCATTGTTGAGATTTTTGTTTCTGATAACAAATTGAACAAAGAGATTATAAAGTTTTTAAAAAGTGTAAACACTGATGTTAGGTAATATTGAAGGACTGTCAGCTTCTTTTGTCTGACTAGTTATAGTGTGTGCTAGTCAGACATCACTGCTATGCTCAAAATTTCAGAGGTCCAGTTTCAAAGAAGAGAGGTCTCTATTGGTTCATGATTTCAGAGGTTTCAGTACACAACCTGCTGGATCCACTACTTCCGGTTCACACTGAAGTAGAACATTATAGTGGTAAAGTGTGGAAGAGCAGACTCATGGAGGCCAGGAAGCAGAGAGAAGAAAGACAGAGTAGGGGCCCAGGACAAAATATGTCCCCAGAGATCTAATATTCCCAAACAAGTCCATCTTTTACTTTCTGCAAAAATTAGAATATTCAGAAACCTGGCAAAGTCTCACCTCTAAACAATGTTGCCTTGGGCAATAAGGCTTGAACACATTATGTGTAAAATAGAACAACATAATGAAAAGAGAATAATATAGTGATATAGTTGGAGTGAAGTGATATGTTTAAAAAGGTTCTTGCTTAGCAAGAATGATAAATGGACTTAAATATGTATATAGACTCATTATGAATTGATCATTACTATATCTGGGTTATTGATATATGAAGGCTTATTATTCCTATTTTTACATATATTCTAAATTTTTCCATGTGAAGTTTATAATGTTTTCTCTAAGCTTATTAAAAAAGATTAACAAAATCTACCAAAATTCTGCTAACAAATGTCTGTGAAGTGCCTTGTAAAACACATTTAGATTCTTCTCATTATAGAATTTTTTCATCTCTAATGTACTCTTTTTCATGAGTAATTTCCAAAAGAAGATGTCTGAGTCTTTTCCTAGTTCTATATGACCACAGGATTCATTTTCCATAAAAATCTCATAAGATACAAGCTATCTTGCAGACTTGCCTTGAGACCCTGAGTCTGTGGAATACTGGTCCATCTCAGCCAATCAGAATATAATTGACGATGAATCCAAGGGTTGTACTGCCTCAGCTACACTAACACAGAAAATCTGTGTTCCAAATAGTCTCTGGTATCTTCACCCAGGAAAATGAAGATAGTCAAAGTCAACCAAAGAACAAAACCTTTAAACTGGAGGAAGAGCAGCACCAAGACCAGCAGGGAAAGTTTCTCAACGACCTAAGGCCAGTCATACTGGAAAAGTTTGAATTAGTTGTGTATCTAGAGCTGTCAATAAAACCAGTGCAGAAAGCTTTTGCTCTTCAGATAGAATGTCTGCATGCAAGCCGGAGTGCCCAAAGACAGGGTGGCTCATCTTCACGGAGAGGGTGTCCTTCATCACAGGACACAAAGGGATAATCGTTCAGGGACTGTATGATTGCTGCCAGAGAATATTGCAAATGGAATTCTGGCAGTGTGTTAGATAATCTCTAAGGTCCTTCTCAATCTTCAGATGCTATTATTCTAAATAGATTTTTATTTGGGTGTCGATAATCTTAAAATGAAGAGGGACTCTTGGGGGTTCCGCAGATTTTAAATGACCTTGGCCACCTCTTCCCTGTCATATGACAAGGAACGGCTCAGCGTGGGAACTGATCTCTAATAGTGAGTGCTCCCTTAGGATCTTCTCTCAGTGCTGTGACCCTTGTTGCAGCCATAGTCAGAGAGGAAAGTTGGGGAACAGGAGTCTGGAGGTCTGTTCTCTGTCCCCAGCCTGCTTCTCACTTGTTTCTTGATGACTTCCAAGTGTTTCTAGAACAAATTGATGTAGAAAAGGCATTGCACCACTGTGAAGAAAATAGTCACATATTGTGATTTGAAATGGAAAAATACAGAAATTAATATTTGCTAAGGAACTATTTTAGTTAGGCTCACATTCTGTGCTTATTTGTCCTTCACAATACAGTGCCTCGAGATCTTTTAATAATATTAAGATACAGCAGGTTCTAATCTATTGATCAGGGTCACATAGCAAGGAAAGCATGTTTTCTTGGGGTCCTGTTTTCTTTTACATTTTTCATCACACCATGAATTTCTTCTAGCCTTGTGTGTAAGTACCATGGTCTGGAAATTGCTTTTGAAGACAAGTTCTTACTAGGTTGCTCAGACTAGCCTGGATTCTTGGACTGAAGTGATCTTCTTGCTTGACCTCCTGAGGTGTTGGGACTAAAGGTATATGCTCTATGCTGGGCTAGTCTCCTGAGTTTTAAAGTTTAATTGTGTTGTCTTTAGTCTCTTCGGTTTCCTTTAATTTTGCTTATCATTATTTATCATCATCATCATAATATAGGGATTTATTGTCGTTTGGTCATGAAAGCAGGTTTGGCTATGAAGAGGGGATATTTTAACCATCTTTGCTTTACAAGTAGAGCCTCGTGCTTGTAGCGCTGCTATTTCAAAGCATAACACATTTTTCAGAAAGAGATTTGGTGATGTGTGATTTAAAGCATAGCTACTATCTGCCCAGTGGTGTGATTTTTTTTTTTCAAATCAAGTGTGAGGTGTTTAGTAAGTGCTTTATATCAGCCAGTTCTCTTTAATAATCTCAGGTGACTGTCTAGTTGATTTGTAAATGTGCAAAATTTCCAAGTACTGTATTCCCTCTCCTGATTTTTGCCAGTAGCTATATGGCAAGGTTTTCATTATATTCTAATAGTCAAATCTGTTTGCTTCTATTTTCCTGTTAAAACGAGATTCAGAGCATGAGTTCACTGTCTCAACCATTTTGGAATCATCGTTGATGCTATCTTCCCCCTTGCTGATGTGCAGGCCTAATGTCCCCTATTCTATCTATATCCCTGGGCATATTTATAAACACCATCTTTTATACCATATACTTTTCAGCATAAGTAATTCTACCACCTTCATTTTTTTAATAATCTTTTTTTTTATTTTTCTGAGTTTTACAACCATATTGAGTACTTATCCCTGCCTCCCTCTTTCCCTTCCCTTCTCCCCTCTCTCCTCTCCTCTCTTTATCAATCTTCCCACTCCTTCCCAACCTCTGGCCTGTCTGCTTCTATGGTCCCAGAATTGCCTCTGGGTTGTCTATTCTAGTGGGGGTTCAGGTTTCTTTGGCATATCAAATGGCACTTCTTTGGGCACTAACAGGGGCACTCCTCTTCACCCATCCAGTCTTAGCCTCTAAGGTTTCCACTAGAGCCCTTTCTTTTCTGTTCAGCTTTGAATGATGTGGGACATTTTTACTCCACACCTTCCCTTCCAGAACGTCTAGTGAGAATGTTCTCTCATCAGCACCCTGTACCTTTTGGGATCATATCGATGGGTCATACAATTAGCAATGTTATTTTTTCTGAAGAAACTAACCAAACTGTTTTTCCTGGTCATTGGAATATAAGTTCTACTTCTGAAAGATTTGTCAAGATAACTGTAACTTGTAGGAGTATTGTGCGTTTGGGGGGGCATCCTGTTCGAATTATCAAGGTAATTACTTTAGTTCTTTACATAAGACATAAACATGAGGAAAGGAAAAATCTAGAAAAATGAAGTGATTAGGGAATATGTTTTGCAGGAGCTTTGCTCTGCAGAAGGTATGAGCTTATTGCCTACTCTTCTGAGAGGAAGTACCTTCTGGCCACCAATATGTTACCTGCCTGATGTCCTTCTATTTTGAGTCTTTCTCTCTGTGTGAACTGCTGCTTAGCTGGCCAGGCCTCAAATGTTTTCTCACACAACCGAGGACATTTTTTTGTAATCGATTCTTTCCTCCATATACTACTTTGGTGAATCATAATATCCAGGCATGCTGGAAGTAAAAGATTCCCAGAATGCCAACCCCCCCTTGCAAAATCCATCAACTGACTCCATGATTTTATAGATGCAGTAACCAAGACCTGAAAGGGGTAAATGCATCACATAAAGGTTTACAGAAAAGCATCGCAAGGGATAGCTCATGCCAAGGTGTAGTGTTCCACCTCATGAGAAACTGCAAGCTGGTTTTTATGTCTTCTTGAAATACATATGAAATTCAAAACATAAGCTAATAGCTTTGGAGAGTTAGTATAGTGGTCAGACCATTTGCCCAACACTCAAGAGACCCTGGGGTCAATCCCCAGTGGGGTCAAAAAATTAATCGTATATCAGTAAATCTATATATAGTAATATAATGTAATATATGTATAAATCATATATAGTAAAATCTAGGCAAAATTGGGTTCAGTGTAGAGAAAAGAATGAAAAGGATCCATTTGTTTCTCCAGAAAGAGGGATAACGCCAGGGGGGAAATGTATGTCTCCTTCTTCTTCCTCATTCTCTTCAGCACTATGCAAAAACACAGTTCTCAAGTGATAACTAGAATTCTTCATTCAACACTCCTGTTATTTGGGAAACAACCATTCTCTAAAAGTAGATAGGATATCAATGAAGAGATGAATCCTCACTATGGTTGCCCTCCATAGCTATGGAAAGATGAACGCAGCAGACAGAAGTCTAGGGCTTTGAAAGGGGCATTATCATGCCTTCTCTCTTATCTCTCCTTCTCGTGGAGACTCCATATTTCTGCCTCGGCTCTCAAGCCATGCTTCAAAGTGCTGTCCTGTGTGTTGTCTTTCTCTCTTTCTCTCTCCCTCTCTCTCAGGCTTGGTATGTGAGCATGCACATGTGTGTTTATGCATTCACGCATGTGCGTATGCACATGCGTGCATGCTTGTGCACACTTGTTCCTTGGGAACTCAATTCCAGGTGTCCAAGAAATAAATGCTTGGATTTTTCCCTCCTGCCTTTCAATTTATAGTCCTCCTGCAAGGAATTTTGACAGTGAACATGGCCCACCACTAGAGAGCAGCCCAAGCCAACGTTTTCCTGGGTAGAACCCTTTGGTTAACAAGCTGTTCTCAAAGGAGTCAGGTTGTCTGGGTCTTCTCTCTTTCATCTCCCGTCTGACTCTAGGCAAAACACTCCTAGTCTTCAAACCAGTCTGTTCTGATGTTACGGGAGCAAATGAACACCAAGCTAATCCTGCAAGACAAGTCCTCCTCAAAAACACTTGTTCTTGAAATCTCCATTCTTTCAGTGCATTGGCACAAGCATGGACTCAAGCTGGCCCACATGAATGATAAAATGTTCATAGGGTAAAAAGGGTCATCCCCAAAAGTCCATGGAGAAACAAAGTCAGATTCTGGCTTCCTCTTCGCTAGCCTTCTCCTGTGAACTCACCACAGACAGAGAAACCTAAACAGGGTCTTGTAACCACCTTTAGATGTGGGATGTGGATGATCTCTGTGGACAAGATGATTTTTCCAACATTAGTGAAGATGACAAACTGAATTTCAAACTTCAGTGGCCTGTGTCCACATTACCTTATTTACTTCAGAGAATGGTTAAAGAAAAACAGCCCCTGCACATCGTACTGTCCTTGTGCAAGAAGAAACCTCTACTGCATTGGAAGGAAAGGACTATGGGGAGGGGAGGTGGCAGATTCACTTTCAATCTGATGTGATTTCAGATGACATTAAATCCTGTCTGTGCCTCTTGCCTCAGGCGTGCCTCAGGCGGGCCCTTAAACTCTCTCTCAACCTTAGTTTCCTCCTCTGCAAGGTAGAAATCCTAAGTGCTTCAATCAAACAGGACTATTGTGAGGATTAAAGGTAACACGGGGCGTGAAGCAGTTAATAAAGATGAGCTATTGTTGTTCAAAGGACCCATCACATGCCAGGCTCCCTGCTGATCTCTTTTTGCCTTGTTCTACTTGCCATTTTATTTCCATTTATCCACTTTCAATTTTAATTTTGTTAAATATTCATTATACATGTGTTATGTTCCAGGTGTAATAGAATTCTGATCCTCAGGAGGTTACAATGTAGCTTACAAGAGAGATAAATTGACAGAGCAAATACAGGAAAAGTCTGTCTTACATTTGACTTTAAAGGTGATCCCTAAGACAGAAGTTGTACATTTTCTGAAATTGCTTTGAGGAATCCCTGGAATTCATAAAGCCCCATTCTGTGTAGATAAAAGATTTTTTAAAGCCTTTTCATCCAGATTTGTCGGTGGCTTGAATTGATTCTCCAATGTCATCTTTGATATTATATTGGAGTGAACATCTGGGTAATAAGGAGCCCATCTCAATTGGGATGAGGTACTCTTGAATCAATTTATGTCTTCTTGCCAAACCTCTTTCTGGCTTTCTTGCATTCACTGCTAACTTCAAGGAGAAAACAGCTCTATGCCAAGTGATTTGTGCTGGATTCCTCCGGCTGATATTCCTGAGCAACATGATTTCATATTCAGTACAGAATGGAAGTCTGGTGTACATGTTCCTGGGGCACGAAGTAAATTTCAAATAATCGCTACTAATAACCATTTATAGATGGATTTACAAAGGATGGCATTGAACTCAGATGAAAAATTGCATTTTAGTCAACATAGAGGATATGGAAGAAAAAGAGGTGAGCAAAGCTGAGGGAACAGCATAATTAAATACACCGAAAAGAGAAGAAATACTGATTAACTCCATGTTAACCCTTGGGAACCTTGGCTTCCTTGATCTGTTGCATTGTCTTCACAACCCTGAAAGATTTAAAGGATTAGTTCCACTTTTGCCAATTGAGGAAGCCTGTGCCTGGGGATATATCCCAAAGCCACAAGTTCAGTAAACAACAAAGCCAAAACATGTATTCAGATTACCAATGTTCCACCAAACATGTTTCTTCTGCCACCATGCCCAAGGCAAAAACATATACTTCAAGAAGAGGTACTAAAAGAAAGGCAAAAGTTACTGCACTCTCTTCTTTGAGAAGCAAGACACATTTCAGCATGGCTTCATTTCCATTTAAAAGAGTTTGTTGAACATTGAACATATAGCACAAATTACTACTCTTTTTTTATTTGTGGGGAGTAGGATTTGCTTGTAGGAGGTCACTAATCTTTTAGCAGCAAGGATAAGCAAAGGATTAACACTATAAACAAACATGGAGAGAAACTTCAAGTTAAACAGATTAAAAAAAAAAAAAAGTCAGCAGCCAGTCAGAAAATGATGTATGGTGAACAGAAAGGAAGCTGTGACTGGAAAGCAAGCTTGCCATCAAACATGTAAAGCGGTCAACTGCACCCCTTCATAGGAAACTGTTAACTCATCTGTTTGAAATAAAGATATGTCTTTCCCAGTGTTGCGCTCCAGATAACTAGAGCTTCTGAAGTCTCAGTTCTATTTCTCTCCTTAAGTAGGTGCAAAGATCTCGTCCATCAATGTCTAACTTAAATGCTTCTTCTTACTCTATAGAAGTCTTTTCAAATCTCTTCCTTTATCTCTCATGAATATTTTGGTTTGTATCTTATCTCGATGTTGGTTTTGTTTTGGATCTGGTCTGATCTGTGTAGCCCTCAAGCTCAGCATCTTCCTCCAACTTTTGGTCCCTGAGTAACTAGGAATAGAGATGTGCGTTATATTTAACAGGCTTGTTTCCATGGTGATTCTAGTTCCTATGGAGTTGACAACCATTAAAGACAGGAAGGTTCTGGAAGCCATGATAAGTCTGTTTCATGATTTTATGAATCAGCTTGCTTTTTATACATAGAGCACTCCCAGTGCTTGCTTCATAAATATTTTGCATTTTCATTTTTTTCTCATTTTAGGCCAAATATTGTATATATATCATATAATGTGCATGCATGCGCGCGCGCACACACACACACACACACACACACACACACACACATGATCACATGATTTATTTTCAGCTTATTTTGTGGTCACTGTCCCCATTAGCCATTGACTGCCTCTGTAGTCATCAACACTGTGGAAGCTCCGTGGTTGCAATGCAATGCTCATTCAACAAATTTGCCAAATCTGAATTGTTGTTTCCAAAAACAAAACTGACTCTAAAAGATCAAAATTCTGCCTAGATTTAATTATAGGCAAAATATTTATTGTTGTTGGTATAAAAGTGATTATACCTCTGGTTAAAACCACCTAATAAAACTTTTGGTTAAAATAGTTCCGTAATTTCAGGCTTCAGAATACTCCTAGATGTGACATTTAAAATCCCTCAAAAAGGGAAACCATGAGACACAGTTATAGTGAAGAACAGAATTTATAACAGGAAGAAAAGAAAACTCAAGCCCATGACTTATGGGTGTGTGTCAAAAGAGAAGAGCCAGTAGAAAAAAGGAACACCATGCCTCAGCATGGAAAGGGGACTTCTCTCATCTGACATAACTGGAACTGCAGGAATGAGAGTGGTTTGTCTTGTGACAAGGGTTTCAGGAAGAGTGGGAGGTGACCTCAATGGTTTCAATTTACAAGAAGATTATGACTAGATAGAATTCCTATATACACTTTATTCATATTCAGTTGATGGCATTTTTCTAACTTCTAGTTGTTCACATGAATATATTACAATTATTTCTAAACCAATTTAGAGAAGTTTACAGAAATCATTAATGTTTACCTTTACATACTTTCATTTCCCAGAATGTTTATAAGATAAAACAGAAAAAATATAATTGAAATAATGGCATTCTATAATAAACAAACCTAATTCAAAGTTTGATTATCATCTCAATACCATTTTTATAACAAAGTGATATGATCTAGGATCACACTTCATGCTTATCTTTATCTCATAAATTGTATCTCTCATGATTAATCACATAAAGTATGTGTGTGGAGTGTTTAATGTGTACTCATAATCAGATTTTGGTTGTACCGCTCCTTCTTGGCATGATCGCTATAGATATGGCATCCCATTGTCATCTGCATTGCATACTCTTTAATGAAAAGTCTGTTGTAATTCTTCCTGTTGTCTCACCAAACAATGCTTTTGTCTTGTTTTCAAAGATACACTGCTCTGTAGCTAGTTGTCAGGAATTTCATTATCAGGTTCTTTGGTATAGTTCTTACACATCAATACTGTAGACTAAGTCACTTGATGTTCTCCTTGGAATACTGAGACTTCACTCATGTCTTCCAGTTCACTTTTGTGAATCCAATTCTATATGTTTCTATAGTTATACAAATGCTACCTTTGTGGTGTCTATTCTACTATAGATCCTATTTAGTGATTTTTCCCTTTTTAAGAATATTATTTATTTATTTATTTGTTTGTTTGTTTGTTTGTTTATGAGAAGTAGAGAAAATGAGAATCCTTAGGTGGAGGTCAGAAGACGACTCTGAGAAGTTACTTCTCTTCTCTGTGGATCAAATTAAATCTCTATGTTTGTGAGTCAGTACTCACCACCTGTACTGTCTCATCTCAATCCTTGGGTGGTTTTTTACTTTCAGATTTTTTTCTCTCACAGCTAGATGATTCCTTTGATGGCTTTAATTTACAAGAACATTCTGTCTAGTCAGAACTCCTACATATACTTTGCTCATATTCAGTGATGACATTTTTCTAATATCTAATTATCCATATAAATATATTACAATTATTTCTAAACCAATTTAGAGACCCTTCCAATTCTTTCATGTTTGTATTTTCCTTAATTATGTGAGCATATTAGGCATAATATTTATTTAGATGTCATCCCCTGTCAATTTGATTACCTCATATAAGTATCTGCTTCAATCAAATTGCTATTCTTCTGATCATAAGACATATTTTCTTGATTCCCAACACTTTTCAGAAAACATTTACAGTTAGACCTCATGATTTGCATACTTTTTAGATTCTAATTTTTTAAAATTGTTTTTCTTTAATATTCATTGGACTCTGTCACTAGAGAGTTATCTTAGTTTTCAATAAATGAAATCCTTCTGAGGCTAATTTTAAACTTTATCATGGAAGATTAAGAAGAGCCTGTCCTTTCAAGATGTCCTTCCATGAAATAAGACCTCTCTTACTTTATCAACAGGTAATTCAGATAATCTACAAATACTCTCAATTCTGCATGAGCAGGAACATTTCTTCAGCTCTATATGTGCTGCGATTATAGCATCATGTAATTCGTCTCTGTTCAGTCATATGAAGCTTGTTTACAAATGAAGTCAAGGTTGCTGTTATGAAAATTCAGACAGGTGTGTGTGTGTGTGTGTGTGTGTGTGTGTGTGTGTGTTATTAACAGATCTCTCTTCTCTTTATATCCTCCCTGAAAATAATGCCTTAATAGCTTCTGACCCTGTTTCCTTGCTCAGTGACTGCCATGTGTTACTGGGGATCCTGCAGTCCATACTGTCCTCTAGAACACGCTTCCAGGAAAAGAGTGTCTATGATGTGTTCACTCTAAATTTCTCCAATTTCATAAGTTCCTTTTCTGGGCTGTCAATTGTTTACTCTCTGAAAACAATCAATTCATGTGTTTTCTGTTCAGTTTCCTAGTTGTTTACAGTGATATGCAGAATTTTTTAACATTTTTTATTATTATTTCCGCTCATACAAACTTAGTAGGTACACTGGTTCCCTCCCTCCATCCTCCTTCCCCAACCCCCCTGCTCCCCCTCCCCTCACCCCTCCTTCCCCATCCCCCAGTGTCTCCCCCCTCAATCCCCGGAGAATCCTTTAATGTGCATGCCACACTCTCCTCTGGGCCCTCCTCTCCGCTCCGATGACATACAAGGACCCAGTGGCATTTCCCTGAACCCTTTCTCGTGTTCCCCTTAAGCATAGGAACACTACTGTGGCTGTCAATCCCTTGCCTCCAAGGACCTTGGTGCCTTTAGCAAATGCTAGACTTTGTGGGGTCAATAGTGTGTTGGACATTGCAGAGGGCATGCAAAGTCCAATTATGATCACTTCGGCCCTAACTTATGTGGAGTATCTTGCATATCATTGCTCCTCCCATCCTTGTGCTCTTTCAATCTTACCGCCCCCTCTTCCGCAAATTTCCCTGAGCTTCAGGATGGGGAGAGATTAGGCTGGTCTAGTTCTAGGTGGTTGATATAGAGTCTCTGAAGTTCTGGATTGTGGTTTGTTGATTTTCCTTTGCGGTTTTGCTGCTCCTGCAATGCCCTTCACTCCATCCTGATGGGCACTGTATATCACCCCCTGGCCATAGACATAAAGCTGTTAAACTGGAGTCTTGTTATAAGAGCACATTCAAAGGTAGATGTAATAAAAATAGGAAACCTCAGTGAGGGAGGGGTCAATCAACCATTTGCAAAATGGTTACTTATTATTTGCCAGACTATATGCCCTCCCCTTCTGGTGAGATCATACCCCTCAGTTGTAAATGATCAGGAACGAAAGTCTGTGAACTTAATCAGGTGTCTCATTACTTACTTGCAGTCCTTGATGGAGGCCTATTTTCTCTGCTGTAACATGGTCCCCTCTCTCCTTGTTTCTGGTGTGGCCCTCCTACCCCATCCCTCCTGTTCATAATCCTTGTAATTCCTGTAGGTATTACAGAGATTTATTTTTGAGTGTCTCTAGGTGGGCTGGGTGGGTTTGGTACTAGGAGCCACCTATTAGGGAATACATGCAGTGCTTAATTTTCTGGGTCTGGGATACTTCACTTAATATAATTGTTTCTAATGACATCCATTTCCTGCAAATTCCAGTAATTCATCATTTTTGATGGCTGAGTAGTACTCCATTGTATAGATGTACCACATTTTCCTTATCCACTTGTCAACTGCTGGACATTTGGGTTGATTCCATGACTTTGCTATTGTAAACAGTGCTGCTATGAACATGGTCGTGCTTCTGCTATCAAGGTGAATTTTTGCTGTATGTGGGATTATTCCCAGAAGTGGAATAGCATTTCAATATTTAATCCCAGAAGTGGAATGGCATTTCAATATTTAATCTCTTTAAGAATCTCCAGACGGAGTCAGGCATGCAGAAGAAAGGACTCTGGGAATTGGGGCGGGAGGCACTGGGGGGATGGGGCGGGAGGGGTGAGGGGAGGGAGAGCAGGGGGTTCGGGGGGAGGAGGAGGGAGGGAGGGAACTGGTGTACCTATTAAGTTTGTATGAGCCGAAATAATAATAAAAAATGTATTAAAAAAAAAAGAATCTCCAGACGGCTCGCCAGAGTGGTTGTGTTCTTGCTTCGCCTTTTCTGTCTCTCTTCAGGAAGCCTTACCTGTCTTCCTGTCCAGGAGATCTTTGCACATTGATACCAATATTCTGCTCTGTCAGAACTGCTTTGTAGTATTTTTGTACATATGGAAATCTTTATTTTGTAGGGTGAAAAATTTTCAACTTCTTACCTCTAGCTGCTTTGCTTTTATTCTTGGTGCCTCACAAGACACAGTTTGCTTTTATTATTTATTAGTGCTTTGAAATCTTTTTTTCTAATCATGCTGAAAGTTTGAGGTTTACATAGTTTCAATTGTTCCTGCTTATTATTATAGGTTTATATTGAATATATAAGAAAGGTTAAGATAGCTGTTCCAATACAGGTATGAGAAGGTAAAAGTAGCTAAGCATCAGAAAAAGACAGCAAAGAATATCAATATCAAACAAATTTTCTATCACAGGTAAGTTATTAATCTGAAGGCTGTTCGAATGCTCGAAATAATAAATGGGTAATTGATTCACACTAAAAATTTACAAAAAATGTGAGGCAACACAGGAAAGGCATAGCAAATTAAGAAAAAAAGAAATATAAATTTTAAAGATAAAAGTTACAATCATCAAAATCTAATTATACATTCTTCAAATTAGCCAGAGACCAATCAGAAACACACATAGTCAAAGTTGGGCTTTTTCTCTCTGCCATAGTAAAAGAGATAGTACCCTTGAAAAATTATGGGAGTATCTTAATAAAGGGAATCAAGGGGATGTTAAAGAAAGATCTGATGTTTCAAAGAGAGGCCAGGAAAATGGAAAGACTTGGAAACCGTTAAGAGGAAGGGGCTGGAATACAGTGAGTGAGTATCAGTAGTGATTTACAATATTACAGGAACAAAAGAAACTAATATTACTCAGTTCAATGTTTTAAAGTGACCTGATTAACAAAAGAATGGGTGGAGCTTATGCTTGCTGTATATGATACAATTTATTGTCAACACTGCTGATTTTCACTGTCTCTGGGAATTAATGTATAAAATATAATTTCAAAGCATTCAAGTATGCAAACATGCATGCACACACATATGCATGTACACAAGGCTCTCCAAAGCTGAGAAATGATATTTTAAATAATCATAGTTTTATCCAAGGACTATTATGTCTATGAGTAGGAATTCATTCCTTAGATCAAAGCTCACTTCGATACTTAGTACTAAAATTAAATATGTTGATACTAAATGTATAAAATCAGAAGCAATAAAAAAATTTAATAAGGATAATTTATATAAATCTTAAAAATCAAAATGTGCTTTGTCTAGGAGTAAAGAGACAGGAATAGCATCTTTAGATTTACTAGAGCAAACTATACAAATATGTTTAAGGTACCCATTAATCTAATAGAAGCATAATGACTCCTAAATCTGAAGAGTAATTTAAGGAAATATCTTTAAAAATTTTATTCCAAGTGAAAACAAGGAGAAAACTACCATAAATTAAAAATAATGACATCTAAAATTAATTGCAAAAATAATGGAGATTGTGATACATAGGTTAATTTCCAGTCTGAAGAGTATCCAAATGGATATTAAATATATAAGTCAACTATCTTTTCCTTAAAAAGAGACAAATTATACTCACTTTGGTAGCAGATATACTAAAATTGGAATGTCACAGAGAAGATTAGCATGGCGCCTTCACAAGGATGACACACAAATTTGTGAAGCACTCCATATTTTTTAAGGAAAAAAAGGAGAGACAAATCAAAATTATGTGGATATTAAGTTAGCCAAGAAAGCACTAATCAAAGCAACACTATAATAACAGAAAACAAATTAGAATTTAAGCTAAAAATCAGTAACAGTAATAGAGGTAGACTCTACAAAGAATGCATAATTATCACAAATTTAGACGCATTTATCAAATGTAAATTCAAAATACACAGAACAAAGCTGACATAATAGCAAAACCCACAACTGAGTGAGGATTAAAGCACTCTTCCTCTCACGAACTAGTATTTAAAGGTATCCAAAATTAGAACGTATAGTTAATTTGAATAAGATTATCAAGATTAATCTAAAATATCTTGATAAGATATTATTTTGCCTAAAAGTACATTATTTTAGGTATTCATGGAATGTTTGTGAAAATCACCAAGAAATCTTGTCTAACACACTCCAAAGAAAAACATAGGGTAGGAAGCCAAATGCACAAAGAGCCTGAATATTGCCCAGGGAAGTCTACCTAACTTATGATCAGCTGCAAACTGAAATCATAGGCTTCTCTATGCCTCTAGTTCACTTCTACCAATGTATGCAATTAAAGCAACTGACACTTGTGAGACAAGTTACGGAGCTATGGTTCCCATTACAACATTTGCCACACAAATCAAAGGGGTGTGTTGAAACATTGGGAAATAGTATGTTTGTTAATGTTTTGAATCAAAGGATTTTTGAAAGAAAAGATTATTTCTGAGAAATGTGGTAAAAATAAAGGAGCCCTTTGTATATTAATAAAATGCAATAAAAGCTTTTTAACAAAATTGCAATCTTTTGGTAAACAAATGTTTTAAATTGAATATTGTGGTGCATCTTAATATTAAGAACTGCAATGGTAGCTTTTAACAGTGTATTTTGTTCTCTTGCTTAAATACCATTAGCTTAATAGTTGTATTTTTCTCTTACAGTACTGTAAGTTTCCAAATTCCTGGTCAGCTGATTATTTAGGACTAATCAATCATTATTTTTGGTGATCATTTGTATAACCCTTAGTCGTGTTGCAAAAATCTCATTGTTTTAAAGTCTGTTCTTGATTCTATTTCATTGAGGTTTTTCCTGATTTCAAAAAGAAGTTGTCAGTAAGAGTGTGAGTCAAATACATGGAAATGAAAACCATTATTAATAAAAATTAGAGAACATGGCATAAGCATGAGTAAATTGGTTCCACATGCAGCACTGTAGAATTATCTGTAATTTCCTAACTCATGACATAAAGAATTGTGAAAAAGAAGCACCTCTCACTTGACAAAGAACAGGGAACTTGGCATTCTGTAGATGGGATTCCTGGATAAGGAACTGGGGAGAGCAGGAGAGTAGTCACACATTTGTCTAATTTTTCAGATTGCCTAATGAGCACAGAAACCTGTCTATGGGTAGATATAAAGTGATGAAAGAAACAGAAATGATACTCGGTTAACATGTATTTAAAGTGAGCAAGCAAAATGCAACATCAGAATTTTCTGTGTTCTCTTGTACTAAGTGAATATGCTTATGGGTGACCCCATGTTGAGCATGTTTTATCTCAAGTAGTAAGTAAGAAGATGCTGAAATTCCCTCTTAAGACTCAGGTTCAAGGATTGCGTGTGGGGAAAGGCTGGCTGAGACCAAGTGTAAGAACCTGACTGATGGATTGGAAAAACTTAAAATAACATAGTAAGAGGAAAACACAGGGCCTGAGAAGATGATTCAATAGGCACAATGCATGCTGCATAAACATGAGGATTTAATTTTGAATCACCCAGCACACATTAAAAAAAAAATAGACATGGTGTCTTATATCTGTAGCCCTAGAACTGAAAAGGGGGCAGATCCTTGGGGCTTGATGGACAGCCAGTGTAGCTAAAAGGGTGAGTACAGGTTCAGTGAAAGACCCCATCTCAAAAATTAAAGTAGCGACTTGATAAGGGAAGATACCAAAGCTAACAAAGTAAACCTCTAGAGACCCCTGTTCTCTGTACAAATGCACCCCCAGTACACACATATATGCATACATCATTCATTAACACACACAGAGAGAGAACACAACACATAAAGAGAAATTTTTACAATGCACATAGCAGAGATTTACTGCATTATGGTCATCAGAAAAAGCGAACTGAACTTTTGGGATTTTGGGAAGCTATTCTCAACTCAAGTTCATTACGCAAAGAAATTATTTCCTTCTTAGTTTCTTCACTGACTCATTAAGATATTCATTGTAGATACACTTCCAATTAGGAAATTTGCATTGAATAGTTTCTATTTCAAAAAAACACAATAAAAATTAAGGGCAATCATGAATAAACTACATCAGAAAGATTACTGAATGTGCTTACAGGAAGGATTCCATTGGAAGAAATATTGTTCGTGCTTTATCAACTACTTTCTAAAATAAAGTATTTCTCAGGAAATACTATTTTCCTTTGGACTGTAGAACAAAGTTTTTCAGAAAGTCCATACATGAGCATACAAATTGCCAAATTTTAAGAGAAGAATTAGAAGTCCTTGCAGACAGCACAATTATTCCCAAGGGATCTGTATAATGTGAAAACCTTTATAATATCATAATTTTCATATGCTAATTTTGTATTTTGAAAGCAAGAACAATTCTAAAATATTCATTTAAGTGCACAGCTAACTGAATTTTCCAAAATCTTGATTAGAAGAATAGGTTGAATTAGTGTGAAGTGGGAACCCAAGGCTATTTAGGGAATAGCCAGTTGATGGCTTGAATTAAAGAAAGCATAAAAAAAGGATATGTCTCAGTTTCAGTGTCACTGAGAGCAGAATTATATAAAAATATAATCTAATAAAGGAAAAGATAGGAAGATTGAAAATGAAAAGGAAGAAAGTCTACGTCAGGATACTTTTGGCAACTGGAACTCAATTTTGTTGGGTCCTTTGTTCCTCTTACCAAATTTCTCTTGGAATGTGGGAGGCAGGAACATTTATCCATGTGATCTGATCTTCATTGGTTAAAGATTGTTCCCAGCCCAATAACTCTTCTTACTTTGTTTGGGTTCCTGTAATATTACAGAAGGCCCTCAGAGATTAAAAGGAAAAGAGGAGTGGAGGTGGGGAGACACATGCTGTCCTTAAGGTAAGTTACTGTGAGCATGAGGTGAAGCTGAATTTAGGGGGACCTCACCATCACAGCACAGAAAGATTTTACTACAGCAGGTATTGCTGTCCAGGATTCCAGGATTTAGAATCTTTTCTTGTCAGGTTCAGTGATTTGTTATAGATTCTAATTAACTGGAAAATACCTTGAATCTATTCAGACACAAATATCAAATGTGATTTTTTTCATAACTGTGGTTTAATTATCCATTCAGTTAACCTTTCTACTTTGAAAATATCTTCTATACCCTCTAAACAATTCAGAATATTAACTTTTGCACTTCTCAGATTCTCTTTTCCCAGTTTATACCTCATTTATTCATTTATTTATTCAATAATTACTTACATGATTCTTGTTCTATGTCAGGAGATATATAATATTTTATATTAGACAAGGTGCCAAGAACTTCTGATAACCTGATTCAATATGCTCAACGGGTCCATAAAATGGATGCTGCCACTAACTTTACTTTGAAGATGAAATAAAATTTCAGTACAAAATGTAAAGAAAACAGCCCAAGGTCACATACTCAATAAATGTCTGAATTATTTCTATAACCAAGGACCATGCTCCCTTAGCTCCCGGGTCGCAATTAATTTAGGGAAAACAATTTTTGGAACTTCCAAGTTTATACTATTGTTTCCAAAACTTCACTGTTTCTTTATATGACATCTGTTATGTGGTTTCATTGACTTTCGAATTGGAGGCATGGTACCTTTCTGCACCATACGAATGTTAAAGTTTTCAGTGTGATTCCTTAGCCAACAGAATATCTGCAAACATACAGCATGGTGAAATAAACTTCATATATATAGTCCAGGATACACACACACACACACACACACACACACACACACACACACACACACACCTGCACGTATCTGACATGTGTGAATTTAAAATTGAAGGAGAAGCACAGCAGGTCATCTGCATGGCAAAAATCCTGGAATGGTGACAGGATTGCTCAAAATAAACATGAAAACATCAGAATCTGGGAAGCGTAATTCTTAACATAAAGCCAAAGACCCAAACACTCAAGGCTATATGTAGATCTCAATCCTAAAGCTGATGCCAAGGCAGGAGATAAAGGAAATCCGGTCCCAAGAGGGAGAGAGAGATTGGAGAAGAAGGGGAGGGAGACAAAGGAGAGAGGGGAAGACAAGGAGAAAGCGAGAGAGTGAGAGTGGTAGTAGAGAGAGTGTTTATTCTGGACTGGCAGCATGTTTAATGATGTCTACCTTCCCTGAATGCAGAATTTCTCCACTGAGTCCTTTGACTCATATTCCAGTCTCCTGAAATCACCTTCCTAATGGAAGTATTATTCCTGTATATTCCTTTATCAGTCAAGTTGATACCTAAAAGCAATCATCTCAGTACATAATAAAAAGAAATTGTGTGTGGCGGAGGCTCATAGTTTTTTAAATAGTTAGGTAAAAATTTCAAAAAAGCTACTCTGTCTATGTTCAAACAAATAAAATGATATTGTCTAAACAATTGAAAGTATGGTGATAATAACTCAACAAATAACATGCGATAAAATCCATTTAAAGGGCTGGAGAGGTGGCTAAGGGGTTAAGCCTCTGCCTTGCAGGCGGAAGGTCCTGAGTTCAGATCCCAGATTCCACATATAGACGCCAGGCAGAAGCGGGGCGGCCTGCGCTTCTGGTCCTGGTAGAGCGGATCCTGTGAGTTCCCGGGCAGAAACAAGAAGGATGTGGAGGCGTCCATGGTGGTTCCCGAATTCGTCCGTGGTTCTACATGCGTGCACATACATACGCACACACGCACAATTGAATAAATAATAAAAAAATTTTTTAAAAATCCATTTAAATGTAGAAATGTGAAGGGTTAAAAGAGAAAGAAGAGTAAATAGTCACATGAAACAATGAATAGCAAATATGAGACAATAAAAGAACAGGTGAATTTGAAAATCTGAGTAGATTCTACTGAATCTGAAGATCAAAGAAAAAATACAATGAAAATCACTGAAGAGCTTCAGAATGCTGTGAGATGGCATCAGACATGCACAAGGGAATTCCTAAAGTAAGAAATATGAAGAAAAGTATTTGGGAAAGTAATCACCTAAATCTTCCCGAACTTAATAGAAAATGCAAAGCTACAAGAATTCAACGAATCCCAAGTCAGATAAACTCATAAACATATAGCTGATATAGCAAAACAAAAGGAAGTTCACCATTAGTGATATGGACAGGCATAGTTACATACATTGAGGGCTAAAAAAGCAAAGGGCCAAATTTTCCTTTGTACTAGAATTGAAGCATCTGTCTTCTCCGGCTTAACATGATTCATCAAATGCCTCATTCTTGGGTTTTTCAGGGCCCTGGGACATATACCATCAATTCCATCTCAGTTCCTGGGCTGTAACCAAAGACATCAGATTCCCATCACTGTTTTTCCTAATCCTCCAGGTTGTAGACAACATAGTGTGGGATTTCTAAGTCTTCATATCACATGTGATAAAGGTCATAATAAATCTTCATATATGTATAGTAAATAGATATGTGTATCTATCTATCTATATGTATACACACACATGTATTTCCTATCAATTTTGTTCTCAGGTTAATACACTGAAAACTTCTTTAAAAAATTTACAAACATTTTAATAGGTCGGCCAAGAGAAAAGATAAAAGAAAAACATGAATAAAATCAAGATGACAATGGAGACATCACTACCAATCCTACAGGTATTGACAAGATTTTAAGAATGCTGTGAACAACTTTCTAACACATTAAAGCTGTCAAATCCTAAAAATCACAAACACAATTAAAGAAAAAAAGAAAAAAATCCAAGTAAACACATGACATTGACAACAAAAGAATTCTGTTAGTAATTAAAAATCTTCCCAAAAAAACAAACTCAAGCTTAGAGGGCTTCATTAGTGATTTATAGCAAGTGTAATAGGAAGAATCTGAAAAAGAAAGGTAAATTTTCCAAGTCGTTTTATTAGGCCTGTATTATGTTAATACCGATGATTGACAAACCTGAAAAACATTATAGGCTAAAATCCCTCATGACTGGACATATAAAATTTTTTTATAAAATTACCCAAATAAGTTCAGTAATGTATTAAAAGGATTGCTATTCATTTCTACGTAATACATATCTGTATATTAATGACTAGATGAACTTTCAAAAATCAATTAAAGTGATAGAAGTTAGAAAAGTAAATTATCTCTATTTCAGAAAAACATATTTGGTAAAGTTCAACATCTGTCGTGATAAATATTCTCAATAAATTATTAATAAAAAGGAACTTCCTCAGTCTAATTAAGATTTAGGTGTGTCTGGCAGAGCTGAGTATGCACAGGAGAACCTGATCAAGTGAGGTAATATTCTAAAACTATGTTGTTCTTATGACTATACAGTTTAGTACATGTCAAAAATCATTGATTGTATACTCTAAAAGTATTTGTTATTGTTAGCAATTTTAATTTCCTTAAAGTAGTAAGGGACATACTGATAAAAGAAATTTAGCAATGTACATGGTACATATTAAAAGTGGGTCATGAACACTGAGCTATTCCACTATTCTTTCTACTATCGTATGTTTAAAAATATAATAAAAACTTGTGTTTTAGAAATATAGCCAACCAAGGTGGTATAAAAATTTTTTAAGTTAAAAAAATTTTAAAAGTTGGAGTTGGGGAGACAGCATCTGTACTATGGAGATGAACTTTGTGTCAATGTAACATTCCTTTATCTCCTTTGAGAAGCAATCCCTGAAGCCTTCAGATTTCTTACATCGCTCCATCTTGGTTTGATGAGGCCATTTCATCTTAACATTTGGAGAGAAGAAGATGGACATCATTATGTCCGTTATACAGACGAAGATCCAAAATCCAGGTTGGCAAAAATAGAACAGGGTGAAGTTAGGACACAGGTTGGGTTCCAGCACTGCCAATTGCACCGTAAGGTCTGTGCGTGCCAAACCTAGGTCAAGGCTAAATTGTGTACTAGATAAAAATTATCTCCAGCACTGGCACAATTCCTCATTTCCTCCCATGGGAAATTTTTTATCCTCGTTTGACCCAATTGATATTTTAATCTAGCTTTATACCATTGCCACTCTATCTCCACCCCTCCACAGAAATACACACGCAGAGAGGCACGACCTCAGATATACACACAGAGAGATACACATACTCAGATAAACACACACAGGGATATACATTCAGATACCCACATGAAAATACATGAACTTGGAATTACACACAGATAACACATATACACACACAGATCCCACATACTCAGATATACATACAGATACATGCACATATCTACACAGAGATACATACACATATACACATATATACACATACATGCATAAACACAGACACATGTAAATTCACACACAGATTTATTTCAACACATTGAAGGACAGTCTTTTCCCTGTTTTCCCTATAGTTTATTGCTTTTCCTTCTTACTTTCTACTTCATCAGCACTTTCTCAAATGTAGTTAAAAGTAATAAAATATTTGCTCTGAATTATTACTAGATAAATGCCACATTTACCAGATACTTACAGTTAAATAGAAGCTAATAAAATTTGAAGGACTGGATGGTCTTCTAATAAAATTTTAAAGTTCTATGAAGTGTTGAGAAGGTAAAAATATGAGGGAACATTTTGGTTGTTTTTCCCATTATTTATGATGCAATACATTAGGCCAACTCTGATCTCAAGGTATCATGAATAAATACTAAGGATGATGAACAAATAAACATCAATACAAAGACAAATTTCTGTCTATACACATGACAATATCCTTTTTGCTGACTAGGGACAAGAAAGTTAGGTAATCAAAACACAATAATAATGTTTATGTTTTTATTGATAAATGTGCTAAAAAAGTAAAATGGGGGTAATATATGGGAGCAGCTGATGTTACAATCAGGGTAGAACTCTTTGAAGAAGTAAAAACTGAACTCAAGCTTAAATATGGGCAATAAAAGTCATACAAAGCTAAGGAAAGTGGTAAAGTAACAGATTAAAGGATCAGAAGATAAGTCTCAAGTCAGATGTGATCAAAGAACACAGAAATTACCAGCATTACTAGGGCATCAAACCTGATGGTGGAGATAAGAGACTGAGTTCAGATTAGATACCAGGGACATTTAGTTGAGAAAAGAAGATAGGACTTTATATTTTAGTATGTCAGGAAGCCACTGTAACTTTTGAGTAAGAATAGCTCATGGGACACTGGTGGAATGAATGGACCACAGGAGACAAGAGTAAGATCAGTGGCCAGTTTATAATCCATATTCAAGATTTTGGACTTGTCATTCTGATACAATGGAAACAGAGAAAGTAATGCATTTGTTATATAGCTTAGAGAGACACAAAGAGATGAGGGGAATCAGAGATGGTTCCATTCAGAATCACAAGGTGACTTCTGTGGGCCATTTGCCTTCAGAGACCTTCCCATTATGGAAATGATAATGAAAGCCATATTTTTGCTACATTGATAAAAAGACTCTGGATTTCATTTATTTTCCTTTTTAATTTTCAAAGAAATTAAAACAGTTTATGACCCCCCCAAAAAAAGACTTGTAGGCCTCAAACATTATACTCAATGGATACAATGCCCTTGGTTCAACATTTTAGCAAGAATGAATACAAGCTGTAGTCAAATACACTTCAAAAATAGTAAAACCACAAAGCCTATTGACTATTGCTCATTATTATTATAATTATCATTATTAATATCATATCCTAAGAGAGATCTGTGACTCTGAATTTCAATGAAGTACTGATACACGTTATTTCTTAAATTTTTGTCAAAAGCCCAATTGTTCTTCAATAGCCAGAAAAAAGTCAAAATCTTCATGAAATCTTCCTTTATTCCTCAACTTGTCTAGATTCTTCCAGTCTCCATTACCAGAGTCTATACTTATACCTGCCTCTCCAGTTTACTTAGAGGCTGATTTTGACCTAGGTTGATTTATATGTTTCCATCTTTGATGCTCAAGGATAGTGCACCATGCATCTCCTTCTATGCTTAGCCAAGTGTCTCACATAAAGTCCCAATTAATATTTATTGACCTGGAAATCACAAGAGCAGTCAGTTAGCCAAGTATTCTCACCAAAGCCTATTGGAGAAAGATTGGTCCTCAGTATTGCTGCCCAGACTGTGGCACGTGACTGCTTTGAGACCATCTATTTATTAAGCAACAAAATGCTCAGAGCAAAGCCAACTTTGACTCCCCACTTTACAAAAGATGCTGCCAGGACTCTAAATAACATCTTCATGGGACATCCATCCAGACACCATCTGGAATGCAGGCAGAGACTTGTACCTTGCCGACTCCCAGGACCATAAATCTAGATAGAGCTTTGTTTAAGTAGATTCGTTGATTAAGGATGACTGTAATCCACTGCAGTTGAAAGATAGGGATTTTGATCTTACGAAGAAAGGAAATTAGATCTGGCGTAAACTGGAACATTATTCATTTAAATCACATTTGGTCTAACACGTGTTTGGAACCACTGGGCTTAGAATCCTAGAAAGTACAAGTAGGTTAAGGACTCAGTCCCTACTCTTTCAATGAGACTTTTCTATAGTGCAGTGTGGAATTAGGGGGAAAGATATTGATAGGATGACAAATGTCTGAGGATGGCTTTATCTGTATCATCAATGAGAAAAGGGCATCGTTTACCTCTAGCATAGAGACTGTTGTGTCACCTTGGATGAATCAGCCCATATTCCTAAATTTTAGTTTCTCTCTGGGGGAAAGAAAACTAATTATCTTGTGCGAGGGATGCTGGAAAGTTTCACTACTCAGTAAGCACGGAAATTCCTATATTATTCAACAATTTTTAATTGCTCAATTTTCAATTAAATACATGAAGTGCATTTTAATTTGCAAGCTACTATTTTGGTGTAGGAGAAGAAAAGGTAATACCATATAAATTAATAAGTAACTATAATTGAAATCATTAATTCATATACTTATAAAATTATTTATTAAGCGACAGCTAGGGGCAATTAATTTGTGTTCTCAGACTGGAAGTCCTCAGTGGTGGCTATTATTTCACCCCTGAGGAACACTTACCAGTGTCTGCAGATTTTCTTGGCTGTTCCACTACATGTTTTGTGCTTTATAGTAAATGGATACTTTCTCACACAATTCCCTTTTCTTGGAATATCTCTATCGTCTTTAGTTCACTGAAAACTTTCAACTATAATAAGCAATTTTCACTTAGATGTGACAAAGAAAGAAATCATGATCTTTTAGATTAGAAATTCTGTAAGATGGAGAGGGGTTGTTTTTACAGAGAGAATTTTCTGAAATAAATTGCGATCCCACTCTGTAGATGACAGGAACACAGATATATCCAAGCAAAGATCTATAACACCTATGTAGACCCCAAAGGAAGAGTTTTGCAAAGGACAGGAAGTCAAATCATCCAGACACTTCATGTAAGGAACTAGAAGGTACCAAAAGAAATGGTGAAGTTTTATATGTTCAGCCCTTGTAATACGTCCTACAACAGAGAGAAAAGAACCAATTTGCACTGTCATTTCTTCCTTTGGTGCTAGAAATCCATTTTGCACTTCTAATCAAAAACCCGAACCATCAAAATCAAAACAAATAAAAAAACCTCAGAAACCTAAAAATAGAACTACCATATGACCCAGCTATACCACTTCTGGGAATATTCCCAAAGGACTCTGCATCTTACTGTAAAGACACTTGTACTTCTATATTCATTGCAGCTCTATTCACAATAGCAAGGAAATGAAATCAGCTTACATACATATCAGTGGAGGAATGGGTAATAAAAATGTGGTACATATATATAGTACAATACTATTCAGCCATCAGGAAGTAAGAGATTATGGAATTTGTTGATAGGTGGAACTACAAAATTATACTACTGAGGCTTCTCAGACACAGAAATACAAATGGTGCTTTGTTCTGTCTCATATGTGGATGTTAGCGTTGAACTTCTGACTGATGTACTTGATTTGGGATTCTTGTGACACCTCAAAAACTTAAGAGAGACCAATGACCTAAGGCTAAAGGAACATCATGGAAGAGAGGGCAGAAAGAATCTAAGGCAGAATCAAGCTCAGACAACATAAGGCCACTACATCCATGAATTCACTGTGGCTGTTTACCTATACAAGGTTGGGCCTGGGAACATTATATCATAGATGGGAAAAGAGTTCATGTGACCCCACATATCTCTGGATGATACTGATGACTGCTGCTGGCTGGGGGAAAAGAGACCCACTTATTTCAGTAGTAATAATACGGATATATTGCCTCTACTCCAGCATGTGCTCACACATATGCTAATGCAGACATTCCTTTGGAACACAGTGGGTCATATAAACAAGGAAAGGGACCTGCAAAGAAGATTCTCAGTTGGAGAAGGAGGGGAGAGGAGGCAGAGAATTATGGGAAAAATTATAAAAGTTTATTACATGTATGTATATATATATATGAAACTAGCAAAGAAATTAAAAATAAAAAACTGTTCAAAAGATTTGAAGTTATAAATGAACTTTAGCAAATCTTAACTTTTGAATCAATTCCACTCCTAGGCAATCTGTTAAAAGAAATAATGATTTCCTGAAAGAACCTCAGTGTTCAACGTTTCTTTGAAAAAAGTTAAATCCTTGCTAATACAATTTTTTGGCACAGAATTATACCAATACTTTAAAATGTTTGTAAGATTATTCTAACGTGACGTGAAAAAAATAAGCTAGTAAGTCACTTCTATGATAATAACACTCAAAACATTGACTGGAGGAAATATGGCACAATTTTAGTTCTATGTCCAAACACAGCTCAAAAAATTCAGTCTTGTGGGTGTGTGCACATATATATATCTCCCATACCTTATTTTTTCTCCCACATTTTATTTTTTCCTAATCACATAAGCTCAATAGGTGACCCCCGTCATCTCCCTTCCCCTGTCATCACCCATTCCACTCTCCCTTAACCCCTTCTTTTCACCGCCCTCCCTCCCTTCCCCTCTTCTAGTGGTGCTTCCCCCTTCCTCCCTCCCATCCCCTGGAGCATCCCTTTATGTGGGCGCCAAACCTCCTCTGAGTGCACCCTAGCGAGAGTTCAGGTTTCAGTGGCATAGCCCAGGGCCACTTCTTGGGCTCCCAGTTAGCATCCCATGCCTTACTTCTTGAGACAGTGACTCTCGTTTTTTAGAGAGTCTGCCATTTCAGCTAGACTAGTTACCTGTAAACTCTCAGGATCGTCTGCCTCTGCCTGCCTCCAGCTCTAGGCTTGCAGATGTGCACCGCCGTGCCAGATCTTCACTTGGATGATGGGCATGCAAATACAAGTTCGCATATTTCACAGCAAGCGTTTTTACTCACTGAGTTATCTCCCCAACCCTTGAATATGGTTATCTTATCAATTTTCAATCTTGTATATTTTCATTTCCATAACGCATAAAGATGGTCAGCTTATTGTTTTTAGAAGCCCTCCTCCACTCGAAATGGTAAAAGGTCGTGATGGGTAATATCCTCTGAAACGACGGACTGAGCATGACAATGCTTTCTTCCAACCTCTTAGGACACTATTTTGAAAGAAGAATATTGGCTCTATTGTGGGCATTCTGTTTATTGGTAGAAAAGAGCAAATGATCAGTAGTCGGTCTTCCTTTTGCCCCGAAATTTGGCATCTAAGGAAAACCACTGATGAAACGCATTTGCATTTGAATTACATCCACACTAGAGCCAATCCCAAGCCTCTTCCAAAAGCTTTTCATGTGTGATGTGAGTGTCTGTTCAGCTTATTCCAATAGCGGGCCTTGCTTCAGATAAATGACTTCCAGTCTGACTGAGTGTGCATAGGGCCTGCCAAAAGAGAGCAAAGCCATCACTTTATGAATATGAAACTTTCATGAAAGAGACAGCTTCAGTAGCTCATTCCTCAATGGAGATGCTGATGGTGTGAGACTAGAAATCACAGTGCAAAGATGCAGCCTCCAGTAGCCATGAGAGAGCCGTTTCCTGAATTCTCTAAATATACCTGTTTTCTTCCAATATTCTTTTTTCCTAGATGCTTGTTTGTGAACAATTTAGAATCAAGCAAGAAGATGCTTAAAATAAAGAATTAACATGTAGGAGTTTATTTTATAATTTTTTGACTTTTTACAGAATTAGGTTAAGTAGTAGGAGAAACATTTATAAAGATGCACACACACACACAAACATACACACACACACACGCACACAAATGTAGGCACATACACATCCCAACTGTGATTTGCCCCTGCAAGCGACATTGGAAAATACAATTTATTGCTTTCTTTGTAGTAGCCGCACCTCATTACTCAATGCAAGAGAGCTTTGAAAACTGATCTTTTCCTTAGCTATGGTGATTTTGTGTGTAAGTAGACATCAAAATACCCACAGTTTGTGGTTTGGTTAACGTCTATAGTATCCTTCCCAAAATACCACCAGACAATGTTACTCTACTGGAGAAATGCAATAAATACACTCTGCACATGATACATTCTACGGAGGAAACTACTCCAGAGAGCACACTGTGAGTGTGAATTGGTCACTTTCAGATTTGTCACCCCACAGAACAGTGGGCAGCCTAGCAAATTTTCAGGAGAAAACCTATTTGTGACGCTTTGCACTTCTCCATGCACTATAGGATCTATCACATGAGAGCAACTGTGTAAGCAGCAAGATGGAGTGCTGTGAGGATGCTTAACTGTCCAACCTGGGCACAGCATGGTCTCAGTGCAAAGTTCAGGCTTACTTTCTACCCAACTTTTGAAATCCATGCCTTTCATTTACAGCAGTAGGTTGAAAATCCTGCTCTTCTACATGAAGACATTTGAAAGGAGAAATGTTCCTGGGAGCTTAGCAGAGGAATGAAGGTCAGAAACTCAGTATTCTAGATCAGTCACTGTGAAAATTAAAAAACCCACTATTTAAAGGCTTCTGGCATGCAAGGAAATAGGCACACTGCAAAACTGGTCTTGTCTTCTATGTTATATTCAAAATGGCCTTGTATCACAGAGTGATACAACTTCACATAGCTGGTAAAAGTTAAAAGGCTGGTTCTGCCTTATATGCAGAAGGATCTGAGTTTAGATCTCAGATTTCACAAAAAGATTCTGGGAAGAAATAGAGGCAGCCAGCACTTTGAGGTCTGGATGATGGAGCTTGGGGAATTCCACGGCAAAGCCAAGAAGTAGTTAGAAGCAATCCAGGATGATACTCCAAGTCATTTTTGGGTCTCCATCCATAGGGCCATGCAATACCTCTGATACACACAGACACACACACACACACACACACACACACACACACACACACACCAACAACAACAACAACAAACAAGCAAACAAAAATAAATAAACCTTAAAAATAAAGAACAAATAAAAAATAGAGGAGGTTGGAATTTTCTAGTAGGTGCATGCGTGTTTTAAGGAACTATTCAAGCAGCTTGAGAGATAGCTTAGTCATTAAAGTGGTTTCCTTGCAAGTAGGAGAATCTGAGTTTGATCCACGAAGTCCACATTTAAAAGAACCACTGGGTGTGCTGGGGCTGAAAAGATGGCTCATTAGCTAAAGCATTTACCCTGCAAACAAAAGAACAAGCATTGGTACTCTCGGATCCCACATAAAATATGGATGGATGTGGCAGCCTGACTGTAATTCCAGTATGGAAGGATGGAAATTGGAAATTCCTACAGCAAGCTGGATAATCAGACCAAACCTGTTGGCAGGCTCTGGGTTTGACTAGAGACCTTTTCTTAATAAGAAGAGGAATCAAGAATGATTCTCAAGAAGGATTCTCTGTATCAGTCTCAGACCTCCAAATGTTCACTCTTACACACAGCATGCGTGGAAATACCTATATGAACACATATAATTCTACACAAAATTGGAAAAAGAAAATATAAACTTTACATGCTAGATACACGTGTGTGATCCCAGCACTAGGAATGTAGAAACAGGTGGATCCCAGGCTGGCTTGTCTTACTTGATGAGTTATAACACAGTTGAAGACCCTGTCTCAAATATTTATGGTGGCCACCAGCTGGGTATTTGGATGGGTATCACTGAGCCTATTTGCTTCAGTTGTGTTGCCACTGACACATCACTTGAGTTCTTTATCAAGTTCCCAGGTACACACAGCTGCAGCAACCCTCATTAAATTCAGAGGCCACACATAGAAAAGATGAAAAGAAGCAGGAAAACTTGTTGGGAAGAAGATTCTCAGTGGTAACAGGATGGGGAATGAGATAGGATAATATGGGGAGAAAGTTAGAAAAATGAAGCTCTACAAGACTGTCAGAGAAATAAAAAAGACAACAAAAACAAAAGGAGGATAGAACCTCAGAAAATACATCTAAGATTGCCCTTTTGATTCCATGTCTCTCACACACACACACACACACACACACACACACACACACACGCCACATACATCTATACACATGTGAATATTCATACACATGTGTAAAATCTAACAGTTATTTTGTGTCTTAAAAATTCCTGAAATAATCTAATGATTAGAATTCTTCTGGATTCCCAAGCATCATCATCCTCAATCAGAGAGGCAAAGCTGCTTCTTGAATGTCTGTTTTTGTAACTAAATGCCTGTAAATGTCCAAACGTGAGTCTCTTCAATAACATATCCTGAGCCAAAGCTCATCCCAAATATGTGGTTCAGACACCGTAAAGTAAGGTTGTTTCAGAAGTAAAGACAAGAGCTGTGTCTGGAATTATACCGAAAGAGACCTACATCAGAGGATGAAAATACACAAGTTTGAAATGGTGTTTGAAATCTCTGGCATAGCAAATGACCACTAGGGTATCTGAGAACTCTGGCATGTAGTTTTAACATTTGAATCACGGAGCAACTCTACAAAAATTTTGAAGAAGGCATATGATTGCATTCAGATAGTCTTGCCTCCTCGCTGATATTTCCTATTTTTGTTCATAAATAACTGTTACCAAGATTTAAGGGATTTTAGTGATTTATCACTTATATAATGTTTGTATTAAAAAATGATCCATATAAAGCAATTTTGGAACAAAAAAACTTTGTCTCCAGGGAATTGGGATGTAGTTCAGTTGGTTAGATAGCTTGTCTGGCATCCACAAATGCTCCAAACACAAGCAGCACATAAAACTGTGTCTCCAATCACAGCAGTTGAGGAAAGGAGGTAGGATGATTAGAAGTTCAATGTCAAACTTGGCTGGATAGTGAATTTAAGGTTGGCCTACGCTGCATGAGACCCTGTCTCAAAGCAAAACAAAACAAAAAAAAACACAACAAAAAAGGTATTTTTAATCTCTATCAATGATGCTTAAGATACTTGTATATAGGGGTTATTGTGCTGTACAATACTTTCTAGTCAGAAAGTAACAAGAGGGCTGGAAGATGAATGAGGGATTAAAGTCTTTGCCTCATAAGCAAAGGGATCTGAATTTGGATCCCTACATGCCAAATGAAAATGCTGGGTGGATATGGTCCATCCCTAGAAGGCAGAATCTAATAAATCCAGAGCGAAGCAATAATATGTAGAGAATCCAGGATGATTCCCACTGTCACCCTCGGGCCTCTTCAGGCACAGGCGCTCAAGTGCCTTCTTGTAAACACAGGCACACAGATGCCCAAAAGAGAAAGAACAATAGAGAAATGACTATATTTTCTACATTGTTTTCCTTCTTCTGATAACGGTTCTAAGGTGATTCTTAGTGCATGCAAAGCAATCAGCCACTATGTCTTCAACTACAATCTTTGAGTTTCCCTGAACTCTGTTAACTCCACTCATCCCATTTGTCCAAGATGAGACCAGTATAATTCACACATGCTTGAGAACTCTGTCCTCTGAACACTAGAAAGCAGCCATCACCTTCGGAAGAACAGTTATGATTACTTGTAAGATTCCCTCAAGATAGGACTCGTAGACTATTGACACTGCCTCATGGGAAGGGCTGAACAGAGTCTTTGGACCCTTACCTGGGATCTCAGCCATATTCATCTCTACCTCCCAACTACATGTGATTCTGACCCCCTATCCAGCCTCTTGGTTGCCTCAAGTTAGTGACAATAAAACAAAGCAATCCTTTCTTAGGGATAACACTTCAGTGTGGCTCAAATGATCCATAGCCTACACCCAAGGAAGGGTCTTCCATACTTCTAGTTACTCAGCTAAAATCATTTGCATGACCAGGCTCAATAGCGGAAGCCTAAACTATGTAATGGGAAATAGTGAAAACTCTCAAACTGTGTGCAACTTCTGTGAAAGTCTTTCAGTGGTAGCATAGAGACTATTAACAGTTTTAACTCAGGTTTGGTCAGGAGTGAAAACTAAGGCTTCAGGCAGTACTAAGGTAAGCATGGGATTGCGACTTTCCGCTGACATTAACCTCCATAGCGCCTTTCCCCGAGTTTCAATCAAAACTTTCTTAATTACAGATGTAGCTCCTCAGCAGACTTCTTTCTCCTTGTACATGATGCTCTTAAGTAAATATGGGAGACCTGTCACAGTTGGATCAATGATACGCAAGTACAGTTGAGTTGCATGTTTGTTGGGAAGTCTGGCAGATGGTTTAGCTCATTTCTTCCTGTGATCTGCTTTGGGTTTTCCTGGATCTACCATCACTTGTTGTGGGGCCATCGTTTACTCAACAGTGATAGATATATATTGGATAGGGAAAGAGCAGTGACATTTGAAAGCTTGCCCACAAACCCTTCACCCTCATTTGAGGTAAGCATAAATTATTGCCAGAAGAATCACAGATGGCAATAGGCCTATTGACAGTCGGAATCAAATGATTCTTGTTGATAAATCCTGAAGTGGACTTCTGAGTAACTGAGACATTTTTGGGAAGGTGTCCTATAAATGAGAATGTCCCCCTCTTAATCGTGCTCTGTGAATGTGTGCAGGCACACGTGAATATTGTGTGTCTGTGAACCCTTCTGAGAGGAAGATGGGATCTTATCATCCTGCCCACATTAATAGACATATTTCCACATAAGAAACTATTCTGGAAATTAATTTGAAAAAGTGCTTCACCTGAGAAAAGATATGTTGATCCATATTCTTCCTAGGTATTCTACTACCAAGAAGCAGTAACATATTAGGAGATGTCTCCCCACTCAAATGTGTTCCCTACACATTACCAGGAACTCTGTACCCATTATTAGTACTTTATTCACTTTAATTAGCTGTCCACAGTAAAGTGCATCTTTGAGAACTTATGTGCCCATTTTGATTTTTAATAATAAAAAATTTCAGAATGTTGGGTTTAGGAAACATAGAAATTGGGGAAATAGGATAATATATTTGAGACAGTTTATTATTCTTTGAACATTTTTCATTGTCCCTTAGAACAATCTCTTGCTGAGATCTAGGTTCTGTGCGGCATTTGCTTGCACCTACACACACACACACACACACACACACACACACACACACACACACACACACATCAAATATTTCAGGAGATAGTCAATGGTAAGAAGTGATGGCTGTGTTCACTGAAAATCATCAGAAACAACCTAGAATTCAACATCTGTTTCTCATTCCTGAGAGCGCCCACAGGCTACCATCATTAGTCAGCACCACCATGTGCTTTTTTCTGTGACATGATGAAAAGGCTCGGTGTTGATAGTTTTTGTGGAAACACACCATGGCAGAAATTGAATAGCTTTGATAAGGCTTGAAGCAATTGCTTTGTTTTTTTATTTTTATTTTTTTAGAGATAGCCTTGTGAAAGATACATATTTTAGCCTGGATGTGAGAAACACCAGAGGCACTCATGCAATGATCTTAGGAAACAGCTGGGTGTTTCTGAGCCATCTTTCCCGCCTTTGTTCTCAATCTGGACTTGACTATGTTGTTTTACAAATTCCTGATGTCATTGTGAGACTGTAACTCAAACACATGTCATCCCCATCAGCCCAGGAACCACAACACTCACTAAGTCCTGGAGAACATCCGTTGCTTCAGAAATTCTGAATGAAAGTGCTAAAATCACCATTGAGCTTAATACCAGCGGCCTGGCTGCCTGTGAAGGTGTGAGTGGTGGTCGCCAGGCATTGGTAGCTTGGAAAATGAGGAAGCAGAGGGCGTGAGGGTGGAACACGAGTCCTGGCCATAGAGCTCTGGTACGGGTCATCCTGACTGTCATATCAAAGTGCCAGGCTGGGTGACTTAAACGGTAGGTGTTTATTTTCCCAGCATTAAGACAACTGGAAACTTGAGATCATGGTGTCTCTGAGGTCAAATCCTAGTGAGATCTCTCTTCAGGGTTTCCTCCTATATTTTCATACACACACAGGAGACCAGAGCTCTGATCTCTTCCTCTCCTTAGTACATCATGGGGATTTAGAGAGACCCTATGTCACCCTCTAAATTTAATTTCCTTCAAATGAACCTTCCTCTGAATGACATCCTATGAGGTGAGGGACTGGGATTTTATCATATGGACTGGAGAGAGGAAGATGTGCAACCCAGGGCAACTTGCCATCAGATCCCACCCAAGATGATCTCTGAGGCAGATATAAGGATGCACAAGCCGAGTATGGGAGAAAGAAGACGAGGGAAGTCCACACACGTGAATCTCATAGGAAGCAGTTATGACATAAACACATGCTTTGGTGGACAAATGGGGACCAAAGAGAGGATGAGAGCATGTACAAGGGCCTCCTGCAGAGCTTCTTCATATACCCGTGACCTGCCTCTAGACTTTAGACTCTTCAGTCACAGGTATGTGAAATATGTGAAGTGGACCTGGTTCACCATTCTATCATCAAGTTGGAGGATGACTCCATTCTAGAAGGCATCACGTCTCCTGACACATAACTAAATCAGACAATGACAAGTCAGGCTCAACATTTTGAGTGAATGTATTGATAAAAAGGGAAGGGGGGATTTTCTCTCACTGGTACTGTCAACCTTCGAAGATTAATAAGACTGGGAAGTTCAGTTGTCTCTTTTGACAACACGAGAGGAGCTTCCTGAAGAGCAAATGAACTCAGATAAACAACCTCCCAGACTTGAGATAAACATATTCTAGATAAGACATTGTCAGATTTAGATCCATCTATCCCAACTAGTAATCCTGAATTCTTCATTTATATAGACAAATGAATCCTCTTTTCTCTTAAAAGAAGCTGGAGCAGAGTAAACAAGGAGGAGGTGGAGGCGGTCCATGATGGTTCCTGAGTTCGTTCGTGGTTCTACACACGCACACACACACATACATACACACGCGCGCACACGCACACATGCAACATGCACAATTGAATAAATAATATAAAAAATTTACTTTATAAAAGAAGCTGAGGTCAGTTTTCTCTTACTTGGGATATGGAACAGCCTATGTCAACGGGCTCAAGCAATGCTTTTCCTTCTCACTGATAAATTTGCTCCCAAGCTATGTTAGGCATCTTCAAACCAACAATCAGAAATTTGGGATTCAGAGCCTAACTCTGTTACTGGCCATCTGAAAAAATATGTAGCAGCTGGTTTAACCCCTGGACACTTCAATTTTGTCTTTTAAAAAAATGAAGGCAAAAATAATTAGTACCTATCACAAAAGATTTTTCTGAGGTGATCTACACATAGGGTGCTAGAGGAGAAAACACAGAATGGATTGTAAATGGTTCTAATGCAAGTCATTATCACTACCATTGCAGCAAACAGTGATGTGGTGAACATATCATCCAAGTGGTCAAGAGCCATCCAAAATCGGACCATGACAAAGTGTATTTATCTTGCCTGGCATAGATTAATGATTTACTTGTGATAGATAACCTTCTTTCAGGTCGTTCAGCCTCTGAGAATTTCTGCATGAACTCGGCCAAACCTATGTTGTTTCCTACATGCCTTTTATTATTAATTGACATTTATTTGTTTATTGTGTGTGCGTGCATGCGTGTGTGCACACATGTATGTAGATATGCATGCCACAGTGTGCATGTGAAGATACAAAGGACAACATTTCCCAGGTAGGTTCTCTCTCTCCTTCCACCATGTGAGGTCCCAGGATCGAATGTAGTTTGGCAGGCTTGAATGTGAAATAACTGCCTGCTGAGCCATCTCACTGCCCTATTTTTTTGGTTTTCAATGTATCCTTTAGGCATAAAGAGCAAAGGCGAGCTGCAAACTGTCCAGCACCTGGTGCACAAGGTTTACTTTTGTCAACTTTCATCTCCAACCCGTGACTCCCTCTGCTCAGGTCACGGATTGATCTGCTGAACATGCCAAGGTGCCAAGTCATGCTAATTTCTCTCAATACGAGGTCAATCTCCTTATCCAGAAGCTATTTGAAGAAGTCATAGCTGGAGCAATCTCTTCTATATCATGTGTCTGGATGTTTCTGAACCTCTTGTAAAGATATTCCCCCTGCAGTGATCTTTGTATCTCTGTGTCTGAAGTCATAATTATGTGGCCTTGATGTTGGTAGAGAAAAAACAAGAGCTCTTTCAATTTCAAACATCCTTCCCTTTAAAAACACTTCCTTCCCTTAGACAAGGAAACACAGAAACTACTAAGTCATGGGACAGCAAATTTTCTTAAACAGAGCACTGCTCAGCTTTCCTGAAGGCTTTTACACTACCTCTTTTATGAGCATGCTATTCAATATTAGGAGGTTTGGGTTTCCTTATTAAATAAGGAGTCAGACAAATTTAGCTTCCCAGTGAATTAGAATCAACTGATTTTCTTTCTTTTTTCTTCTCTAGATTCCATATCTCTTCCCTTCACAACTTTCTGTTTGCCTGAAAGTAAATTTTCATCCACACTGCCCACCTCCTAAAGAGTGTCTTTGTTAATTTTACTTAGCTCACATACCCACGAGTGTAAGAGAACCATGAACCTAGGGGAAATGGACACCCCAGCAAACATGGTACAGGCAGTGATAAACACATCCGGATCCAGAGCGGCACGAACAGCTGGGCACCAGCACTCCGGGAGATGGTTAGCAAAGGGTTTCCTGGAGGAAATGGCGTGATTGCAAAACCCAGTGTTGTGCTCACAGCTGCTCTTGCCACAACTGCAGCTTTCCCCTCCTCTCGCTTTAGAAGATACCTCTTCCAAGTGGCCTGTAAAGATCTTATCCAAAAGAGGTGGAGAGAATTTTCCTAATCAAAACCAATATATCAGATTTGTTCTTTTCCTAATCAGAGCAAGTCTGTATTTAAGATTTGTTCTGGGTACAAGAAGACATCGTCCTCGGACCTAGTGTGTTCCATCTGCCCTTCCCACATACACATATCACAAATGGCAGTAGATAGCTACTGAGCCACATACCCTGGGAACCACAATAATTTGTGTTTGAGGAAGGAGAGGAGAGGAAAAATGAGTGCTGTCTGGACACAGTACAGTAACTTTTCCCTCAAATCATGAGCACATGGAAGCCGCGTGAATAGCAATGGGGGTCTCCGCATGGCCCTGTCTCCATCTCATTTATCTACTTTTATATTTTCATATCTCTGTGTGTGTGTGTCATTTTCATTTGTGTCTAGCATTTTTATATGGGATCTGGAATCTGAATTTAGGTCCTTTTGCTTATGAGGCAAAGTTTCAGCCCCCTGAGCCACCTCTCCAGCCCTAGGAGGTCAGCTCATTGTATCTCTGGATAAAAACAAACCTGATTTTTGTCTTGCTTTTTTCTTCAGGAGTGCTTGGATTTGGACTTACTGTCTCACTCTTGCTAGGACAAACTCTCTAGCACAGATGCATATTTCCAGCCCTGGTTTTAAATCCAAACTTCTCGCCAAGAAAAAGAAAACTACTCTCACACACAAATCACCGGGTGACCTGTGTGCTTCGCTTCAAAATCCATTTTCATTTCTGTGACATTAACCATGAAGAAGACCAAGCCAAACTGAAACCTAAGGGAAAGGCCATGTTCACTCCGTGGCTTTTTGACAGAAGAATTCTGAACCAGAAGAATTCTGTCTATGCTAAGCGGAATGAAATTTTTCACTCACAACAAGAATCAAATGATAGTCATCCACTTGAACAGTAAAGGTTGGGGTATTACAATCACATACACAAACTGCCAGGATCTAAAAACAGCACAATAGAGTAGCAAACGCTCTTAAAACAACCCTTACGTTGTAAAATATTCCATGAAACTTTTTATGACAGTCATTTAGCTTTAAAAATCAAACTGTTGCTCAAGCTAAATATGGTGGCTTATTTCTGCAATCCTAACATAAGGGAGAAGACAGTAGGATCAAGAGTTCACAGTCAGCCTGGGCTACAGGAAAGCTTGTGTTAAAAAAACAATAATAACTAAAAGAGGTTATGGAGGTGGCTTTGTGGGTAAATCACTTGTTATACAAACATGAGGACTTTATTTCAGTGTCCCCTTTATTTCAGTGTCCCCAGAATAAGACATGACTGGAAATACACACCTGTAACCCCAGCATGGGAGGCAGAGAAAGGAGAATCCCTGGAAGCTAACAGGTCAGCTAGCCAGGCATATGCATCAGCAAACAGCAAAAAAAACTTATCTCCATCAAGGTGGGAGGCAATAACCAATACCTGGAGTTCTGACCTGTACACATGTTCTGTGGCTCAATGCACACCCTCATTCACATAAATGGACATACATACGTGCACACACAGAAACACATACACACACACACGTTAAATTCCAATAAAATCATAAAAGAAAAAATTATTACTTTGTCTTTTTCTTTTTAAAAAAAATTTTTATTTATTCAATTGTGTGCATGTGTATGTATCTGTGTGTGTGTGGAACCACGGACGAATTCGGGAACCACCACGGACGCCTCCACCTCCTCCTTGTTTACTCTGCCCTGGGATTCACAGGCTCAGCCCTACCAAGACCAGAAACTCAGGCCGCCCCCGCTTCCGCCCGGCATCTATACGTGGGGTCTAGGATCCGAACTCAGGACCTTCTGCCTCCAAGGGGGAGGCTTAACCCCTGAGCCACCTCTCCAGCCCCCTACTTTGTCTTTTTCTAAGAGCTCATATCCCTAAATTATCTAAGCATAATCATTTCGGTGATGATAATAATAATAATTTCAATATTTCCAGGAAGAAAAGAATAGCAAGTTCCTGTATGCAAAAAAACAGTAGAAAGTGATTGGCCTACTATTCGCTCCACAGGTGGTGCAAGTCCTTCTGCTTCCACTTCATTGGTGATTGAGGACAACTTTGTTCTCAAGAAAGGAACTGGGTGACATCCTTCTAGAGGGTTAACAGGTGAATGTACCTGGAAGTAGGTGGATTGGAAGAAGGTTCTGGGTCTCCATGAGTAGTTAGGGGGCAGAGACACACAAAAGAGAGAATTGCTGGAGAGTCCTTTCTCTTCTGGACTGCAGGACAAGAGGCTAGACATCAATTCCATCTAGGCTTGCAAGACTCCAGCCTCGCTCAGCTGGGAATGTGTCCCCGGAACAGCATTTAGAGTCCTGTCAGTCCTTTAACCATTCCACCACTGTCTCATGGAGGAACAGAAAAGGTGTAGAAGGTTATTCAAGGAACCCTGTCAATTTCGAAACTATTAGCATGCAGACTTTCCTCTCTCTTTGGAGTTAAAATACCAGTCTAAGAGCTTTGCAAGTGGTAATCTGCAGAAAGCCGTGTGTGTGTGTGTGTGTGTGTGTGTGTGTGTGTGTGTGTGTGTGTGTGAATAATTATGAATAACACATTGGACAGTGAACAGGAATCGTGTGGAAGGACAGGTCCCTTGCTGCTCCCAGGCAGGAGCTGCTGGGATGAGAGCTTATGTAAGGCTGTGTTCTCAGTCTGGGGCCCCAGTGCCCAGTTTCCAGCCAGGATCCAAGGGGTCAGCGTGCCAGGTGAATGAAATCCTGCCTTTGTTTGACTGCCCCAGAGTCTCTCTTGCTCTAGGACGTTCCGTGCAACAGAAACCCAGACACACTTATTATACAGAACCTCAGGAGGGGAAGAGGAAGGAGGCTTGCGGGAGCCAAAGGCAATGGCAAAAACTGAATAGGCAAGAGCTTTCTCCTGGCCAAGACAGCAGAGTGTCCCAGGCTCATAGATTCCACAGCCCGTGAGGATGGGAGAGAGAGTCCTATAAAAGCAAGCCAATGCCCACATCAAAAGCAGTGTTGTTTCTAAACATCAGATTATATAGAAAAGAGTCTTTAAAGGGGCTGAAAAGCATATTTTGGTGGCGTGTTTGTGATTGCATGTTGTTAGATAGAAAGCTGTTGGGTCTCTACTCGACAGACACACACTTGTGCCTTAGTAATGACATGACTCATTCATCAAACTGATGCAAAAACATAAAACTAGTGAGGGACACCATATAATCCACAGAATTATTTTTATGACAAAGTAGTAGAAAGTAAAAATGAAGGAAAATATTGCAATCTCACTAACACCCCAATCACCACTTTATACAAAAACAATTTCAAAGTCATGAGTGAAGTTAAGCTTCCTACAATTGAATTATATGTCCTCAGTTCTGACTCCAAAGAACAGGATCAAAAAGGGTACTGGGATTGTTTCCTAGATACCTGTAAACATGCAGATATTAGAAAAAGCACACTGACAGTTCAAATACAGCAAGAAAGAGAATGTCCTATACTTGTTGAAATCTCATTACACGTCTGCTGCTGTTATTATTTTGAATTAAATAATTCATAGTTCCCATAAAGTAAACAGAATGATGTCACATTTACAAGATTTCTTGCGTTAGCTGATTCTCTATGTGATGGAAGTTGTTTCTGGAATTGTTTACCCTCCATTTGAGACTGCAGTATCACAGAATGTGTTTGGGCTTGAGTGATATTTCATAGGTGTTTCTGGTCGTGGTGGGCGGAGCCTGTGAATCCCGGGGGAGAGCAGAAGAGTAGGTAGAGGCAGTCCACGATGATTCCCGAATTCGCCCTTGGTTCTACACACACACACACACACACACACACACACACACACACAATTGAATAAATAAAAATAAAACCACCAGGTGGATGTGGTAGAGGTCAATAATTCTGTCCCTGAAAGGTGGAGTCTAAGAAACTCCAGAGCAAAGCAATAAGTAAGTAGAGCAGTCTGAAATCATCTTACCATGAACATATACAGTGCTGTCGTCTACACATACTCATGCCTACACACACGCACATAAAAATGTGTATCATAAGATATGGTAGCATTTTAATGTAAGATATGTAATAACCGTAAGCTTCAAAAGTCAAGCAGGGGCTGGCAAGATGGTTGAGAGTAAGGGAACTTATCATTAAGCCTGGTGATCTAAAGTTTGATCCTGGGAACCCACAAAACTTCTGACTTACACACACACACACACACACACACACAGAGACCAAGGATTTGGTGGAAGATGATTGCACAAAGCTGGTTGATGAGTGTGGTCTACTGTATTGAAAGATCTGTATGCTGGTGCAGTCCTCACAGCTGGGATTTGGTTGAGGTTTGGGACAAAGTGGGGCTCCTTTGTATTTCTGCCTCTGTGTGTTGTGGAATGCTCTATGATATTGCATTTCAGTTTATGGTTTGTGAATTATGTTTTTTACACAATGTTGTGAAACCTACTCCTTTTTAATTTTTTTACTTGAAGAAATAAAGTTTTTTCATAAAAAGAAAGCAAGTACTCTATTGAAAAAAAAAAAAAAAAAGAAATTTCTGGCCATCTGCTCAGTGTGTGATGGGCCAAGTGCTGTGAGAAACAAGTGTTGTGAGAAACAAAAGCTAGGAGTGTTGTGAAGGCCTTGATCCTGAAGGGTTTTCTTGTAGACACAGAATCCATACATGGGACTTGACTTGCAGACACTTACAAAGAAACGTGTAGGTTAGCATACTTCAAACCGATTGTGGGAGACCTGCAGAATACAAAACAGAAGGCCTAGCCAGGCAAACATCATTCCAAGTTTCTCAAGAAAGGAGAAACTTGAGACCTCCCTTATTTCGTGTGGAATCCACACACATTACTCTGTGTTTTATTTCTGTGTTTCAAAGGTTTGATTTTTGCAATCTTCCAGTTTAAAAATTTAATCTTCAAGAACTCTGCTCTCTAGCACGCAATTGGGAACATAAACACCTAGAGGGAAATCTTAAGTGATTTAGGGCAACTTACAGGAGACCACAAAACTCCTCCTGCCATTCCAGGGAGTCTCTTCAGGGGTCCCATCTAACCAAGAGAGAGAGCACAGGCAAATCAGATCTATAAGACCTGAAGGTGTCAAAAATGGTATTTGAAGACCCTTCCCTAAATCCAGAATAACTGAAATTTCTAATTCAAAATTTGTCAGTGCTTTAGGTATTGGTTTTACTTGTCTGTCTTTCTGTCTGTCCATCCGTCCAAACAACTCATACCAAGGGCTCTGAAGAGGCAGATCTGATGGACTCTGATCCATCCAGCTGGGCGTGGCTGGACATTGTCTGATCAGCAATACTGCGAGCATGGCTCAACAGGGGACCCTTGCTACTTCAGAGACTAAGAAGGGAGCCCAGCAAGGTCTGAGGTCAAAGGGCTTGCTGACGTCAAAGGTCACCAGCCTAATCATAAGCAACACCAGGGAGGAGCACCATTCAGGGAAGATGCTGGGGCACATGGTAAGACAGCAGCAGTAGTCACGTGAGGGGCCCTGAAGGTTTTCAACCCTAGGTGATTCCTCAAAAGTTCTCCGTGGAGGTTGTGCTATTTTTAAAACCATATACGTGAAAATACCATGCTCCTGGGAGCCTGTTCACACTAACCACATTTCAACTGTAGCACAGCTTCTTTCACTGGAAAGAACACTCTAGAAAATGACTGAAGATTATTTTTTGTTATATATACATTTTCTATCCTATTCTAGTTAATAGTAAACTAAGACTGGTTTACTAGTTTACTAGTTAGTAGTTAATAGTAAACTAAGATTACTTTTCAGAGACACAAAGCAAACTATACTATTGCATATTAGGTTGTTCATCAGTATGATGTCCAGATTGCATAAGGTAAAGTTTCTGGAGCTGATAAACGGCTTAACAGATAAGGGGTTTGTAGTGAAGCATTAGGATAGATGTTCTGGTCTCTAGAATCCATGTAGAAAGCCCGGTGGACATGATAGTTATTTGTAATCTCGGCATACAGGAGGCAGACACAGGCAATTCCTGGAGGAAGCTGGATGACCAGTAGTCATATCAGCAAGCTCTGGGTTAAACTGAGAGACTCTGCCTCAATGCATAACATGGAGAACAAGCAACAATGATGCCTGATGTCAACTGCAGTCCTCCACATGTATGCACACACATGTGCACATAATCACACATACACATACACACACACACACCATACAGATACCCACATATACAAAAAAGGCACTGTTGCTAAAATTCTGCATGTAAAAATGGGTATTCACTGGTATGTGGAAAACAGAATATTACTTTTCCAAACTTAAATTCAATTCCTCAAAAATAAAGTTGACAATATTCAGGGTTTTGTCATATTCATGAATATATGGAAGATATTATCTGTCACTTCTAAGGAGCATGTTTTTAAACATCAAGAGCGAGTGACTGCTGAAATCAAGGAAGAAAAGGAAAGCACTTGACAGACTACTTGTATGTCTTCTCCTGAAACCTCTAAAACATAACGTTGTGTTTAGTTTAGCTTGCAAAATTCCCCATTCTGACGTAGTTCTGCACTTTAAAATCATTCCAGTAAGGATTGTGTTGGTGGGCTACAAATGCTCTTTTCCTAATCTTTTATAAAACATGAAATTTTCCTCTTTTTGCCTGAAGTTTGCATTCTCTTTCAGATGGCTCTCATTTGTATTTTTACAAGTAGACTCTTTACAGTCCTAGTCCTTGGTGCTTCACCCATTGGCAATGATGGTTTGCAAAAACTTCATAAATAACAACGGAACACTGAGAACCACTGTTTCAGAGCACCGCGTTCCTCAGTTCTGACCATAAAGGCAGAAAGCAAAAGAGAAAGGACAACTTTGAGAAGCGAACCTGAAGAAAGCAGAGGTTAGCCTGTTCAGGAAAATGAATCCAAAAGAAAGTCCCTGAAAGGAAACACAATAAAAATAACATCGATATTTCCAATTAGAAAGCTTTCAAAGGATACACTTTCACCAAATTTAACAAATTAACAAGATGCCTGGTATATACATTGAGACAGAAACCAATGTCAGGCAATAGAGAAGCAACCATGGTTAAAACTAAAAGTTGTTTATATAAATCTGAATATAGTGGTATTTTATATGGTATTTTTATATAAATGTCTACATATCTGATCTCAAAAGTGTTCTAAAAATATACATAAAATTGAAATAGAACAAGGTAGTCTCTAAGGAGCAAACAAATAGATCTTTGGTGTAGAAAGGATGGTAACTGTCATGGTTTGAAATGTGTCACCCACAGTCTCATATGTTTGGCAAGGTCATGGCACCTTGAGAGGTAGAATCTTGCTGGAGGAAGGCAGTCACAAGGGGTGGGCCTTGAGGTGGATTAATCCCACCCTACCTCCAGGAGAAGTCTGCCTTTGCAGAAAGCAGTCTGGCAGCTCTCAGTCTCCAAGATGTCTGCAGTGACATAACTTCCCCCAGCTTCGGCCAGCCAGCCATGCCGCCTGTACCATAAAAGACTCCCCTCTGGAACTGTAAGCTGAATAAATCTCCCTTTTTCCCTTAAGTTGATTGACTTTGAATGCTCTCTCACAGCAATAGTTAAGAGCAACTGTTACAGAAATAAAATTAGAATCACCTTTCTATTATTCTGGTTACAATTAGTTACATAAATTTTTTTTCTCAAATTCCATATTCAAAAATTCCATTTCTGCCTCAGATTTGCCTCATTTATCTAAACCGGTCATTTCCAAAGTCTTAACACCCAAAGGATTGCAGAAATTGACACTGAGATTTATGAGAGCCCAGCTAACAAAGAGGTTATGATTTGGGGGCACATGTCTGGTCTAACTCGCCTGAATTAGTCATCATGGATGTGTATATTAGCTTCTTTATTCTATGTGTAGGAGATATTTGGAAGTCACATTCTATGCTCAGACTCAGGTAGGAGCATTTCTCCATGAAGTTATACCAAGCCAGTGTGACCTTGCTTCACTCTGGGACCCTCACGGTTTCCTTGTCTAGAGTTCCAGCTCCACATCTTAACCCAGTTTCCCATGTAGGCTCTACTCCAAGTATACTGGTGCTCCCCTTTCCACCATGGTTACAACAGAGAACATCATTGGAGTTTTGAACAAAGACTTCCTATCCTGTATCAGTAGAGTTATCCAACACCCAAGAAACATTTGGACTGATTGGTTCCATCTGTTCTGACTGGGCAACATTACTGTGAGCTCAGAAGGAAGACCAGAAGCCAGGAGAAGAAAAGGCAGAATGCTCACAACACATTCCAAAGTCAACCTCTGAATGTCCTTGTTATATTTTGTTTTCTTTTTATTGCATTTTAAAATAAAATCAGCAAGGGAAAACATGCAAGAAATGTCAAAAGACAAGTTTTGACTGAAAAAATAGATTTTTATAATAAAATAGTTTTCTGCTTATTAACACATTCATATACAATTTCCTCAAATGAAATAGTCACTGCATGATAGTCCAAATTCTGCTCTAATTGTGGACAAATGTCCTTTCAATGTGTAAAAGCTTCGTTTCACATAATTCGGGCAGCATTTGCCTCAATATACAATTGGAATGGGAATTGTCTGCAAGTTTTGTTTTCTCTGGTAACTGGATTCTTTTGTTTTATAGACCTCAAAATAAGGACAACATAAAAGGTAGCTGAATGCTCACAAGTTTTGTTTACATAAAATAGGTGCTTTTTAATATAGCTCTTATATCAAGGGTAAATCTTAGAAATGAAAGTGTTGGGTACCAAAAATATGTCTTTCGCAATTGTTTATAAAACATGAAAAGTGATTCCTCATAGACTGTCAACAAGAAACACATTTTATGACATAGTAACATAAACCATAATGAATAAATGGGATGTTTCTTGTATCACCCCAATGAAAAGCTAGCCATCAATCTGAGGTGTTGGTCTCTTTGCACAACTTACCATCAGCAATGAGAACTGTTTTGGGCTGCAGTCCAGCCCCCTCACAGAAAAGCGGATTGCTTCCTGTGTATCTTAGCAAACTCGGGATCAGCAAATTCATGGTTGGCTTGCCCCTACTTTTCGATGCCCGATTCCTGACAGCAGGGAACGATTCTGCGGTTGATCAGGGATGAACAAGATGCAATGCTTTGAAATTCTTCTCAGCATAACCCTCTAGGCAGTCATGAGCATGCACTGGAAGGCTGCAGACGTGAAAGTCTTTTGCCATCAAACAAACAAGAAACTTAATTGAGAGGATGAGCTGAATAAAAGAGGTTAACAAGTGCTTCTGCCAGGAACACTTAGAAAATTCCTAAGTTCAATTAGTAACTTACCAAATATTTGGGACAGTTTTAGCATTTTGCTAGGAAAATCACAAAAATTTTTAAGTATATACATATTGTAAGTTAAGAATGTTGCAGTCTTCCTCCGTGACAAATTATCAATGTCCCAGCACATACTCAGGCACCTGCCAGTACAGGAATCCCAGATAAAACCCAGTGGGTCACACATGCAAAAAAGACATGAAAATAGGAGGGAAACTGGCTTGAAAAGAGAAAATATGAAGAAGTACAGGATAGGGGACGGGATTGGACAGTAAGATGTGAAAACACATGAAATCTTTGCATTTTATATGAAAGTATTAAATAATAAATAATATCTTTTAAAATAAAGAATGTTACAACCAAGATGGAGAAGCAAATAACAACAAGTAAAATCTAAAAAAAAAAAATTTCATTCTTAAGTTACTGGAAATGCTGAAGAGATGTAGAATACACCAAAGTCAGTGGGGTCTGGAGAATGTAGGAGAAACTTGAAATGGAATTTAAGTAAAGATTAACTACACATTCCTCCCCATATACACACTGCTGTGTCCTACTCTTATTCTTACTACCTACCTTTGAGTTTCCTCTTATATTAAGATCTTCATTTAAACAACCTTTTATCTTTGGTTAGGAGGTGACCTTCCATACCAATCAGGGTGCAGCCAAGGGCAGTGAAGGAAAAACAAAATGGAAAACAGCAACAAACCACAATTCAGAATACCAAAGACTCTATATTACTCACCTGGAAACAGAACAGCTAATCTCTCCCCATCCTAAAGCTCAGGGAACCTTGCGGAAGAGGAGGCAGCAAGAATGTAAGAGCCTAAAGATGGGGAGGACCAACGATATGCAAGATACTCCACACAAATTAAGGCTGCAGCAGCCAGAATTGGACTTTACCTGACTTGCACAATGGCTGACATGTCAATGACCCCCCCAAAATCAAGCAGAGATCACAGAGGAGAAGGTTTCAGGCAGTAGGATCCTTAGAGGCAAGGGAGTAATGGTTATAATAAAGTTCCCATGCTAACGGGGTGCCCAAGAAGTGGCCTCCTGGCTATGCCACTGAATTCTGAACCCCCACTAGGGTGAAGGAGTCAAAGGGAGGTTTGGCATTCACATAAAAGGATGTTCCAGAGGATGGAAGGGAGAAGGGGAAGCACCAGGAGATGGAGGGGAGAGGAGGGGAGGGGAGTGAAAGGAAGGGGGGAAGGAGGAAAGGAGGGGGGACGGGGTACCTATTGAGCTTGTATGATTAGGAAAAAAATAAAATGTGGGAGAAAAAAGATTAACCATAAAAAGTAATTGAAAGAGCATTCTAAGTTGAGGGAGGAGGACTTCTAATAAAAAAAAAAAGCAAGGTCGTAATATGAGGTATGTGATAGTCATCAGAAAACAAAGAACTATAATCACTAAACTGAAAGAGACACAGCAGAAAAGATAAAACAGTCTGTGAGAAATAAAACAGAAAACCTCAAAAGTCAAGGCCAGAATCCCAGATTTGGGTTACTTTGTCTGGGCTCAGGGAAGGAGCCCCTGGGTTTATGTCAAATCAACTCAGCAAGTTTTCAATGTGAACTGAAGTGTGTGGACCAAGATCCTAGGTCCCCTAGTTCTTAACTTGACATAAACCTTTGCATTTCAGTTATTTTTATTGCAACACAAAATCGTCATTTTAGTACTAGGGGGTGGAGATGAGAAATACATACGTGAATGTTTGTAAACATCTAACAACAATGATGAACGCAATTGAAGCGCTCCATAGATATGTCAGAAAAAAATCAGAAAGACTCTATCAGAACAGAACTTAAGGTACCTGGCGAGGTCTCTCCTGTACACTATTTTGTTTTGCTTGGGTTTTTTCTTTCTTTCTTTGCTTTGCTTTTTTTTTTTTTTTTAACTCCATTCAAATGTATTATCAGACACGTATCCTCTGACTGTTGGGTGTGAGGATGTAATTCAGATTTCCACAGGCAACAGCAAAAGCTGAGGAAAGAATCAGACCCTTATAGTGGTTTCAGAGGACCCTTTAGGCTCCTACAGAGGAATGAGAGGATTAAGTAAATCAACAACCAAAATAAACCTGGACTTTCCTGAGCTCGGAAGTGAATCCTCATATGGCCTCTCAATTTCACTTTCTCCCAGATATTTCACCACACCAGCCAGAGAGATCCTCAGAGGTTAAAAAAAAATGTGTTTAGAAAGAACCCTCCAGTTTAGAAAAGATGCGTGCAGAGCTTAGCCTGGAGAAGGAGAACGTTCCTGGTTTTTGAAGAGATCAGAAAGAAATCCGTCACTCCATTTCCAAGATAAAAGACTCATATTGGGGTTTTGGGAGGACAATGGGTCAGGGGGTAAAGAGCCCACCACCTATGAAGGGAGACCTGAAGTCAGATCCCCAGTACTCCCCGTAACACAGCTGTCCTGGTGTGAGTCTAAAACTCCAGGGGTATCCAAGGCAGAGAGAGGTGGATCCTAGGACTGGCCAGACAGTCTAGAGAAATGGCAAACTCGAAATCCAATGAAAGGCATTGACTGTCTCAAACAAAATATGTGGAGAGAAACAGAGGAAGAAACCCCGCACGAATAGTAAAGATGGATGTGGGTATACACACACAGCATGTGTGTACACACACACACATACACACGCACACGCGCGCACACACAGAACTTGGTGTCACAGGCAATGGACCAGTTTTGCCATCTGCCACACCCAGGGTCTTAGTCTTAGATATTTCAGCCCTTGATCCTTGTTCTCCCCAATGTTCTCATGTGTGATCCTGGAGAAATTATTTTGGAGATAATGCTGGCACACTGCCCCTTTTAAATCATCCACATACAGGAAGAAGCTCAGCCTGACACTGGATATGCTTATTGCATCAGTAAGCAGTTAGCCCTGTTTCAGAACATCTGAATTCAATGGATAGGCCCAAGCCCAATGAGTAGGCAAACTTTGTGCGTGGCTATGACAAAGCATGTCTGGGTCAGGTGAGGACTCCCTTGGGAAAGCCAAAGGCAGAGATATATAGTGGCAACATATGGGCTTTGGCTTCAGATATATATTTGAATTCAATCTCCAACTCTTTTCTAAACTCTTTATTGCTGCAAGGTTTTGATTAAGCTGTTCATCTCTCTGAGCTTAATGTTTTGCCATCACCTATTTTTTGTGGGTATAGGAAGGAATGAACAGAATGAAGAGAGATGTATGAATGATTGCAGACGCAAGATGTGTGCTAAATGTATCATACCACTATTTTGTAACTATAAAGTTTGTTATTTGTATAGGCAAAATGAAGGATGATGGATTTTCATGTGTAGAAGATTCTCAAATAAGTCTATTTGAATCTCCCTTTCTCTAGCTCATCCACCTGGCACGTGAGGCCACAGGGATGTTATGGTTAGATTGCAAGATCTTTTATCTTCTTTTATCTTCTACTGCACCAAAAACTGGCTTAGGACTAGCAATTCTGGATCTGACCTTCTATTTGCTGAACACTGTGGCATAAGCACTGATCATTCTGGCAAGCCCACTTTAAATAGGAAGCAGACACCTGAGAATCTCTGGAAGCTCAAAGACTTGCCGGCCTGGCTTACCCAGTGGTGGTGAAGAGACCCGGTCTCAAACACGGTGGGAAGGCGAGGAACAACCTGAAGGTTGTGCTCTGACCTCTGCACATGTGTAGTGGCATGCTCATGACTGAACTCACACAAGTGGATTGTGCACATACTCATAAGTTGCACACACACACACACACACACACACAGAGTAACAAACACTTGTCCAGAGGCTGGAGAGGTGGCTCAGAGGTTAAGCCTCTGCCTTATAGGCAGAAGGTCCTGAGTTCGGATCCTAGACCCCACATATAGACGCCGGGCAGAAGCAGGGGCGGCCTGCGTTTCCGGTCCTGGTAGGGCAGAGCCTGTGAATCCCGGGGCAGAGTAAACAAGGAGGAGGTTGAGGTGTCCATGGTGGTTCCTGAATTCCCCCATGGTTCTACGCACACACGCACACATACACACATGCACACATACACACACGCACAATTGAATTAAAAAACACTTGTCCAAATAAAATCTCATAGGTATATCCACCAGACTAGTAATGTCCCTCCTGGCATACACACACACACACACACACACACACACACACACACACACACACATGCATGGTGCCACTTCTCACCAGGGCTCACCCACTCCTTCCTCGGGAGTTTCTGGCCTTTGCCCAGCTACTCAAATAGTCTAAAGAAAATTCTTCTGTTCCTCTCTATACAAGCAACATCAAGAGAGCCCGCTCTCTATATTCAGGCTGTGAACGTCTAGGACAACATGCCCAGCAGGGAGCAAAGCTCCATCTCCATCTGGAATCTTGGCAACAGGCTTCACCGTGGAGAATCCGATGCTGGGAAAATGGACTCGCCCTGCCCAGACCTGATGAGATCAATTAGAAAGGCAAATTAAAATAGCACCAAGCAGAAATAGCCTTTTCTGGTGGTGAAAAACAGTTTGAGAGCCACAAACTCAACAGGTATTTCTTCAACACTCATGGACGGAAAGTATTATGGATTCCACAAAGGCAACATCCTTATGTTTAAAATGTCACCAATCAAATCTGATGATTGTGAGTACATACCATGGGGATGAGAATTAAGGTGCTTCTCAGACACAGAATTCTTTGTTAAAAAGTGATGGGGAAGGGCTGGGCAGATGGTCAGAGGTTAAAGCCTCTGCCTTGCAAGCAAGCAAAAGGACGTGGGTTCAAATCCCAGATCCCATGTAAAAATGCTGGGCAGGTATGGTGGCAGCCTGTAATTCCAGCCCTGGAATGCAGAGCCTGGCAAAGCCCGAGCAAAAACAATAAGGAGGTAGGTAGAGCAATCCAGGAAGACCCCTGGGGTCACCCTTAGGGTCTCCACAGGCACACACATTTTCAAATGCACTGTTGTACACTAGTCCACATACACATGCAAACACATATATGTACACGCACGCAAGAAAAAAATGCTGAAGAAGAAAAGCACTCAGGAGATAGAAGTTGGAAGTCTAAGTTGGAAACTAGACTGGGATGTCACCCCAAAAATCCAAAATAAAGGTAATGGAAAATAAGTTTATAGAGGCAGGTTACAGAGGGTTTAGGATATCTTCTCTCCTTTCTTCCTCCCTGATTCTCTCCCTATACATTTTCCTCTCTCCTCTCCCTCTCTTTCACTCTCCCTCTTCTTTTAGTACCTACTTAGTATCTAGTATCTCACCGAATCCTTTAAAAAGTCCTCTGTAGTAATTATCATCACTTCTTCAACATTGATGAACAAACTAGGTTTGGGTTTAACTTCCCAGATCTCCCAGTTAAGAACAGGTTGAGATTGAACTTGAATCCAGGTCTCTTTGATGTCAATGTTCAGGAATGCTCCATGTGCTTCTTATCCTCCCTGCATGCCTGCAGAACAGTTTTTTAAAATCAAAGTCCAACAATTAGGAGTCACTGAAAATTACTGAACAGGAGAGTAAAAGAATAGATTGAGGTCTTGAATGATCGATTTCACATTAATTAGTACAATGGATTAGAAGCAAGAGAGAGATAATAAGGAAGATAGCTGAAGAGAGATTTTCAATAGTCTGAAGGGAGATGAAGGTCTGATCTAGGTCCAGGATGGGGCAGAGACAAGAGCACTGCAAAGCTTAGTATGCTACATGGACAAATGTCCAGCCATGAAAGAGACCACATTAAGATGGGATGGGTCATAATAAGGACTGCCTTGGATCCTGATCCCATGGGAATACGGGGAAACCTTGCTTTTCATCCACAAGTAAGAGGAGTTCCTTCTTGTAAATGTTTTTATTTTTTTACTTTTTTTTAATTCAAGTATGTGAGTGTGTGTGTATGTGTGTGTGTGTGTGTGTGTGTGTGTGTGCACGTGCGTGTGTAGAACCACTGGGGAATTAGGGAACCACCATGGACGCCTCCAGCTCCTCCTTGTTTACTCTGCCCGGGATTCACAGGCTCCGCCCTACCAGGACCAGAAACGCAGGCCACCCCCGCTTCCGCCCGGCGTCTATACGTGGGGTCTAGGATCCCAACTCAGGACCTTCCGCCCGCAAGGCAGAGGCTTAACCCCTGAGCCACCTCTCCAGCCCCCAGGAGGAGTTCCTTCTTAACATCACAGTTCTGTAACTTTCACGAGGGTCTGAGTTTACTTTGCTAGAAAATGTCCACTTGGACTCCAAAACCTCTCAGCCTAAACTCAAGGTCTACCAACTAAAAGCATTATTTGTTATTTATTATTATTTATTATTAATAATGGGTCACAACTGTCCATTGTTCTTTAAAGTATGAATTCAGCTCCTGTACCCATGACTTGAAATTTCTGGGCTTTCTTTGCTGATGCTCAACAAACATCAAATTGAAACGTTCAGAAATAAACAACTAGGAAGTGACCAGTCATATACCATTCTGAGCAGTATGGTAAAAAAAAAAGATCTAAATCAACCTTTTTACAAGTGAATCTGTGGTGTATACACTGCCCAGTTGCTATGCAGTGGGATCAAAACACAAGGAAATTGACATGAGTCATAGAAACATGACAAAGAGGAGACCCCAACCACTTCTTTGGAGTGAACAGATAATAGTTCTTCATCTAAAGAGACATGAAAATAGTTATGTTGAGTTTGGTAACACACACAATGGGAATGAATCTACCTGTAGAAGTGTGAAGGCACGATCAGATGTGAATGTAGGAGAGAGACAGGCTACAAAGGAGAAAATATGCAGTGGGAAATGGGGGGTTCGGGATGGTAAGGGGTGAAAATGACATAAATCCCTTAAGTTCAGGTGTGAAAGTGTTAAACAATGAAAAAAATTAGTTTAAAAAGTATGAAGACTTCCAGGGAGAGAAGGGAGGGAGGGAAACTTGCTGGAGAGGAGAAAATCCATACTTTTCTTAATATAATTAAAAATAAAGTGTGAAGAAGAAAAAATGAAATTTGTGCTATTTTGTTTTCACATCTCAAACTAAAGATTATGGCTGTGGTGTAGAAGTTGAACTGCAAGCAGTGTTAAAATTGTGTCTGTGTACCCCGGAGCCCCACACTCCGGCTTGGCCTGCACCCCGGCCCGGATGACCCCAGCCCCCTCCGCGCCCCCCCCCCGCCCCGCCCCGCCCCGCCCCCACCAGCACCCCAAGGTGAGTGAGAGAGAGAGAGAGCCCAGCCCAGCCCCCAACCACCCCGGAGCCCCACGCGTCCCGGCGGCGAGCACCCAGGCTGACTCCGGCTTGGCCTGGGCCCTGCCCCGGACCCAAGCCCCTCGCATCCTCCTGCCCCGTGCGCCTCGCCACCCCCCTAGGTCCCAGGTGAAGAATTCTGCCATTGAGCCAGCGAGCGAAAGAGCCCAGCCCAGCCCCCCACCCGGGAGCCGCCCGGCCAGCAGCACTGCGCTGCGCGGCCACCAGCTTTGCCCCCGGGGCCCCGCCCCAGGCCCCAGCCCCTCGCATCCTCCCGCCCACACGCGCCTCCGCCCTCCCCCCCCAGGTCGCAGGTGAAGAACTCTGCCATCAACATCAGACCCTCTGCCTCTCTGGCCCACCGGGAACCTACGCACGTGGTCCACGGAAGACACACTGTTACTCAGAATTCAATAGAGCCCAAAGGAAACTCAAGCAAAATTCTAAGGAACAAAGGGAGCACAGGCCATACATCTGGACTCCACTACAATCATTATATCACGTGGGCGAGATTCTTCTCATCCAGCCCAAAGATAAGTTAACTTTTGCTTTTCACCTTACTGATCCTTTAAAGTATCAATGCTGTAGATCAACTTTCTCATACAGCCACCCCACAACATACAACTCCAGGGAGTACACCAATCACCCCCACATTCCACCAAGATACTAAATCGTAAAAGTGCACTACCAAACTAATATTCACCCCCTGGTAACATAACCTGACTTAACTGACATACTAACAGCCTAGTAGCCTCATCTAGGATATAACGATAACAATACAAAAACATACCCAATCCAAGGCAAACACTAGTAATAACTGGCAAGTGTAACAATACCGACTAAATCGATTCAGTGAAAAACACACAGAAACTGAAAGGTCCTAAAAAACAAAACAACAATGTACAAGTCAAAGTGCAGATCCATGAGAAACAAAACCCAAGAAGACCAATCTCCTGCCGAAAGAATCAATCCCATAATGAGGGATTCTGACCAGAACAAATCCACAGAAAATAGCCATGAAAACCAGACCCAACATAACGACTTTCAGAGTATGATCATTACCATGATTAATACTATGAAAGAGGAAATCCGGGAAGAGTTAAACAACCGTATCAACCATTTCGAACAGGAACGCAACAGGCACTTGGAGGAGTTGAGAAAAACAGTTCAAGAAACAAAAATAGGTATAGAGCAATAAAAACAGTCTCAGGCAGAGTTTAAAATTGAACTAAAAGACAAGTTATCTTCAACCCAAAACTCAAAAGAGAGTCTTATCAGCAGAACAAATGAAGCAGAAAATAGAATTTCAGATCTTGAAGACAAAGTGGGAGAATTAACCACCTCAATGGAAGAGATTGTTAAAGCCAAAAAGATACTGGAGAGGAACATTCAAGAGATATGGGACACCCTGAAGAAGCCTAACATGCGCATTCATGGAATACCAGAACAAGAATCCCAAAATACCACTCCGGAGGAAATATTTCAATTCATCATAAATGAAAACTTCCCACAACTAAAGAATGAGAGGCCTATCCAAATACAAGAGGCATTTCGCACTCCAAACAGATATGACCAAAATAGAAAATCGCCACGGCAAATAATAGTCAAAACACTCCACATTCAAGACAAAGAAAAGGTGCTGAGAGCTTCAAGAGAAAAAAAGCAAGTCACTTTTAAAGGTAAACCTATTAGAATAACAAATGACTACTCAGTGGAAACAGTAAAAGCAAGAAGAGCTTGGAGACACATACTTCAAGTATTAGACTAGCAAAAATGCCAACCCAGACTGATATACCCGGCAAAACTATCCGTCATGATTGAGGGAGGAAGAAAAGTTTTCCAGCACAAAGACAACTTGAAGGGATACATGTCTACCAAACCAGGCCTTCAAAAAATCCTAGAAATGATACTCAAGCTTGAAGAAAAAAACAAGCGTATACAGGAAGACAGAAGGAAAGTATAATACCACCAAAACATAAATATCAAACAAAATGCTTACAAAATCAACTAAACATAAAAAATGTCCAGAATTAAAAATGATTTCTCCATTATAACATTAAATGTCTATGATATTAACTCGCCGATTAAGAGAAACAGATTACAAACTTGGATTACAATCTGCTGCCTTCAGGAAACTCATCTCACCACAAAAGATAGGCACATCCTAAGAATGAAAGGCTGGTCCAAAATCTTGCAAGCTAATGGAACCAGGAAACAGGCAGGGGTAGCAATTATGCTTTCAGACAAAGTGGACTTCAAACCAAAGAAAATCATAAGAGACACAGATGGATACTACATTTTAGTCACAGGTACAATTCACCAGGAAGACTTCACAATCCTGAACATTTATGCACCCAATACGGGCCCATCCACATTCATTAAGAAAACCCTACAGCGCCTAAAGCAAGATATCAACCCCCAAACGATAATTCTTGGGGACTTCAACACCGCCCTCTCAACATGGGATAGATCAACAGGTCAAAAGCTTAACAGAGACACTTTGGAACTTAATCAAATCCTTAAAGAAAAGGAACTTACAGATCTCTATTGAACTTTTCACCCACGCACGAAAGAATACACATTTTTCTCAGCAGCACACAGAACTTTTTCCAAAATAGATCAGATATTGGGCCACAAAACGAATCTACACATATACAAAAAAGTTGAAATTCTATCCTGTGCCCTATCAGACCACCACGGCCTAAAGCTGGACATCCACAACACAACAAACAAGAGAAAATACACTAACTCCTGGAAACTTAACACTATGATGCTGAATGAGAACTGGATTCAGGAAGAAATTAAAAAGGAAATTCAAGATTTCCTGAAAGTGAACGATAATGAAAATACAACTTACCAAAATCTCTGGGACACAATGAAAGCTGTTCATAGCTCTTAATGCCTACATCAAAAAAATGGAAACATCAGAAATAAATAACTTAATGATGCAGCTTAAGGCTTTAGAGAAACTTGAGCAATCTGATCCCAAAAGTAGTAGAAGAGAGATTAGCAAAATAAGGGGAGAAATATCTGAAATCGAGACTAAGAAAACGATAGAAAAAATCAACCAATCAAAAAGCTGGTTCTTTGAAAAAATCAACAAGATTGATACACCCCTAGCTAAATTAACCAAAAGCAAGAGACAGAAAACCCAAATTAACAAAATCAGAAATGAACATGGAGTTATCACTACTGATACCCAAGAAATCCAGAGAATTATAACATCATATTTCAAAAACTTATACTCAGTGAAGTTTCACAACACAAAAGAGATGGATGAATTTCTAAGTAAACACAACCTACCTAAATTGAATCAGGAAGTTGTGAATTACTTAAATAGCCCTATAACATACAAGGAAATTGAAGAAGTAATCTCAAATCTTCCCACCAAAAAATGTCCTGCACCAGATGGATTCAGCACAGAATTCTACCAGACATTTAAGGAGTTAATAACACCAATACTCCTTAAACTGTTCCATCAAATAGCAAAGGAAGGAACACTACCAAATTCCTTCTATGAAGCTAATATCGTCTTAATCCCAAAATCTAATAAAGATTCACTTAATAAAGAAAACTATAGGCCGATCTCTCTGATGAACACAGACACAAAGATTCTCAACAAAGTCTTAGCAAATCGGATTCAAAAACATATCAAAAAGATAATTCACAGGGACCAAGTAGGCTTCATCCCCGGCACACAAGGTTGGTTCAACATACGAAAATCAATAAATGTAATTCATCATGTAAACCAGTCCAAAGTCCAAGACCACATGATGCTCTCGATAGATGCAGAAAAAGCCTTTGACAAGATCCAACAGCCTCTTATGATCAAAATGCTAGAGACGGCACGCGCGATCCAGCCGGGCTTCACCGCGCGCTCTAGGACCCCAGGTCAGCCCACAGGGACCCGGCTCCGACTCCCACCATCCAGCTGGAGCCGCGCGGGGGACGAGGGATGAGGAGGACCTCCCCCTGCGCCCGGGCCCCGCCCCAGCTGCCCTCGGGTTAAATAGCTCCACGCCGACGCGCCCATCGTCCCTTTTCACCCCACCCCGCTCCGCCGGTCGGGACACGCGCGCGGTCCACCCGGGCCTCACCCCGCGCCCTAGGTAAGTCCCCGTTCGGCCCCGCCCACCAGTACCCCAGGCCAAATAATTCAGTTTAGTGAAATTGAGAGATCTTAAGAGTTAAAATGACAATGCCAAAGTCAAAGTGCAAATCCATGAGAAGCAACACTCAAGTAAACAAATTTCCCACTGAAGAAATTAATCCAATAATGTTAGACTCCAACAAGAACAAACCCGCGGAAAAAGGCCAAGAAAGCCTGACCCAGGATAACGACTTTCAAAATATGATCATTACCATGTTCAATACTATGAAAGAGGAAATCCGGGAGGAATTACATAATCGAATCAATCGCTTTGAAGAGGAACACAACAGACATCTGGAGGAGTTGAGAAAAACAGTGCAAGAAACAAAAAGTGGCATAGAGCAGTTAAAACAAACTCAAGCAGAGTTTAAAACTGAGCTAAAAGACAAGTTATCTTCAACCCAGAACGCCACAGAGAGTCTTATCAACAGAACTAATGAAGCAGAAAACAGAATTTCAGACCTTGAAGATAAAGTGGGAGTACTAACCAGCTCAATGGAAGAGGTTGTTAAAGCCAAAAAGATACTTGAGAGAAATATCCAAGAGATATGGGACACCCTGAAGAAACCTAACATGCGTATTCATGGAATACCGGAGCAAGAATCTCAAAATACCACCCCTGAGGAAATTTTTCAAACGATCATCAAGGAAAACTTTCCTCATCTAAGAAAAGAGAGGCCCATTCATATACAAGAGGCATTCCGCACCCCAAACAGATACGACCAAAATAGAAGCACACCGCAGCAAATAATAGTTAAAACACTCCACATTCAAGATAAAGAACTGGTGCTGAGAGCTTCAAGGGAGAAAAAACAAGTCACTTTTAAAGGCAAACCTATTAAAATAACAAATGACTTCTCAGTCGAAACAGTAAAAGCAAGAAGAGCTTGGAGAGACATACATCAAGTATTGAATGAGCAAAAATGTCAACCCAGGTTGATTTACCCTGCAAAGCTATCAGTCATGATCCAGGGAGAAAGAAAAATTTTCCAGCACAAAGACAACTTTAAGGGATACATGGCCACCAAACCAGGCCTTCAAAAACTGCTAGAAATGATACTCAAGCGTGAAGAAAAAGAACAGGCATATCCAGGAGAACAGAAGGCAAATATAACACCATTAAAAGTGAAGCAATATACTTATAAAAGCTACTAAACATAATAAATGTCTGGAATTAACAATAGTTTCTCCATTATAACACTAAATGTTAATGGACTTAATTCACCGATCAAGAGACACAGATTACAAACTTGGATTAAAAATCACAATCCATCAATCTGTTGCCTGCAGGAAACCCATCTCACCACAAAAGATAGGCACGCTCTAAAAATAAAAGGCTGGTCAACAATTCTACAAGCAAATGGAAGCAGAAAACAGGCAGGGGTACCCATTATGCTATCAGACAAAGTGGATTTCAAACCAAAAAAAATTATAAGAGACACGGGTGGATACTACATTTTAGTCACAGGTACAATTCACCAGGAAGATTTCACAATACTGAACATATATGCACCCAATACGGGCCGCTCCACATTCATTAAGAAAACCCTACAGCGCCTAAAGCAAGAAATCAACCCCCAAACGATAATTCTTGGGGACTTCAACACCGCCCTCTCTACATGGGATAGATCAACAGGTCAAAAGCTTAACAGAGACACTTTGGAACTTAATCAAACCCTGAAAGAAATGGACCTCACAGATCTCTATCGAACTTTTCACCCACGCACCAAAGAATACACATTTTTCTCAGCAGCACACGGAACTTTCTCCAAAATAGATCACATATTGGGCCACAAAATGAATCTACACATATACAAGAAAGTTGAAATTCTAACCTGTGCCCTATCAGACCACCACGGCCTAAAGCTGGACATCCACAACACATCAAACAAGAGAAAATACACTAACTCCTGGAAACTTAACACTATGATGCTGAATGAGAACTGGATTCAGGAAGAAATTAAAAAGGAAATTCAAGATTTCCTGAAAGTGAATGATAACGAAAATACAACTTACCAAAATCTCTGGGACACAATGAAAGCTGTTCTAAGAGGTAAGTTCATAGCTCTTAATGCCCACGTCAAAAAAATGGAAACATCAGAAATAAACAACTTAACAATGCAGCTTAAAGCTTTAGAGAAACTAAAGCAATCTGATCCCAAAAGCAGTAGAAGAGAAGAGATTAGCAAAATAAGGGGAGAAATATCTGAAATCGAGACTAAGAAAACGATAGAAAAAATCAACCAATCAAAAAGCTGGTTCTTTGAAAAAATCAACAAGATTGATACACCCCTAGCTAAACTAACCAAAAGCAAGAGAGAGAAAACCCAAATTAACAAAATTAGAAATGAACATGGAGTTATCACTACTGATACCCAAGAAATCCAGAGAATTATAACATCATATTTCAAAAACTTATACTCTGTGAAGTTTGACAACACAAAAGAGATGGATGAATTTCTAAGTAAACACAACTTACCTAAATTGAATCAGGAAGTTGTGAATTATTTAAATAGTCCTATAACATATAAGGAAATTGAGGAAGTAATCTCGAATCTTCCCACCAAAAAATGTCCTGGACCAGATGGATTCAGCACACAGTTCTACCAGACATTTAAGGAGTTAATAACACCAATACTCCTTAAACTGTTCCATCAAATAGCAAAGGAAGGAACACTACCAAATTCCTTCTATGAAGCTAATATCGTCTTAATCCCAAAACCTAATAAAGATTCAATTAAAAAAGAAAACTATAGGCCGATCTCTCTGATGAACACAGACGCAAAGATTCTCAACAAAGTCTTAGCAAATCGGATTGAAAAACATATTAAAAAGATCATTCATGGGGACCAAGTAGGCTTCATCCCCGGCACACAAGGTTGGTTCAACATACGCAAATCAATAAATGCAATTCATCATGTAAACCAGTCCAAAGTCCAAGACCACATGATATTCTCGATAGATGCAGAAAAAGCTTTTGACAAGATCCAACAGCCTTTTATGATCAAAACGCTAGAGACAGTAGGAATGGAAGGAACCTTTATCAATATAATAAAAGCTGTATACAACAAGCCCACAGCAAGGATTATGCTCAATGGGGAACAATTGGAAGCATTCCCACTTCGATCAGGAACTAGACAAGGCTCTCCACTCTCACCACTTCTATTCAATATTGTACTTGAAGTCTTAGCTGAAGCCATAAGACAAGAAAGGGACATAAGAGGGATTCAAATCGGCAAGGAAGAAATCAAGCTATCCCTATTTGCAGATGACATGATCTTATACCTGAGGGATCCCAAAAACTCCACCAGGAAGCTCCTGGAACTAATTGAGAAGTTCAGCAGGGTGGCAGGATACAAAATAAATGTGCAAAAATCAGAGGCCTTCCTATATGCCCAGAATGAAAGAAGTGAAAAAGCCTTGAGAGAAACCATGCCATTTACTATAACCCCCAAAAAAATGAAATACCTTGGTATAAACCTAACTAAGGAGGTAAAAGACCTTTACAATGAAAATTTTAAAACCCTAAAGAAAGAAATTGCAGAAGACACCAGAAGGTGGAAAGACCTCCCTTGTTCCTGGATTGGCAGAATCAACCTTGTAAAAATGACCATCCTACCAAAGGCAATATACAGATTCAATGCTATACCAATCAAAATCCCAAAGCAATTCTTCAAAGAAGTTGACCAAACAATCTCAAAGTTCATATGGAGGCACAAAAGACCCAGAATAGCAAAAACAATCCTGAGTAACAAAAACACAGCTGGAGGTATAACCATACCAAACCTTAGTCTATACTACAAATCCATAGTTGTAAAGACAGCCTGGCACTGGCTCCAAAATAGACACACAGATCAATGGATAAGGATTGAAGACCCAGATATAAGCCCACAAAGTTACAGCCATTTGGTCTTTGACAAAGGGGCCCAAAGAATCCAATGGAAAAAGAACAGCATCTTCAACAAATGGTGCTGGCAAAACTGGATCTCCACATGCAGAAGATTAAAGCTGGACCCGTACTTGTCACCATGTACAAGACTTAATTCCAAATGGATCAAGGACCTTGATATCAGGCCAGAGACTTTAAAAACCATAGTTGAAATTATAGGGAACTCCCTCGAGCTGATTGGGCTAGGCCAACACTTCCTAAACAGACATCCAATGGCACAGTCACTGCTACCAACTCTCAACAGTTGGGATCTTGTGAAATTAAAGAGCTTCTGTTCAGATAAAGAGATTGTCACAGGAGCTCAAAGGCAACCCACAGAATGGGAGAAAATCTTCACTAACCACATATCTGACAGAGCTCTACTGTCCAGAGTGCACAAAGAACTTAGAAAATTAAACTCCAAGGAAAACACTGGCCCAATTAAAAAATGGGCCCTGGAACTTCAAAGAAACTTTACCAGAGATGAAATTAAAATGTCTAACAATATCTTAAAAAATGCTCCACTTCTTTAGCCATCAGGGAAATGCAAATCAAAACTTCCCTGAGATATCATCTCACCCTGGTCAGGATGGCAAAAATCCACAATACAAACAACAACAAATGCTGGAGAGGATGTGGAGAGAGGGGAACTCTCCTACATTGTTGGTGGGAATGCAGGCTCATACAGCCACTCTGGCGAGCCGTCTGGAGATTCTTAAAGAAATTAAAGATTGAAATGCCGTATGATCCTGCTATCCCACTTTTGGGAATAACCCCCCATGCAGCAGAGGTTCGCCTCGATAGCACAAGCTCGACCATGTTCATAGCAGCACTGTTTACAATAGCAAAGTCATGGAATCAACCTAAATGTCCAACAGTTGACGAGTGGATAAGGAAACTGTGGTACATCTATACAATGGAGTACTACTCAGCCATCAAAAATGATGAATTACTGGAATTTGCTGGGAAATGGATGTCATTAGAAAGAATTATATTAAGTGAAGTATCCCAAACCCAGAAAATTAAGCGCCGTATGTACTCCCTAATAGGTGGCTCCTAGTACCAAACTCACCCAGCCCACATTGAGACACTCAAAAGTAAACCTATGTAACACAGTAATTGCAAGGATTATGAACAAGAGAGATGGGTTAGGAGGGCCACACCAGAAACAAGGAGAGAGGAGACCATGTTACAGCAGAGAAAAATAGGCCTCCATCAAGGTCTGCAAGTAAGTAATGAGAAACCTGGTTAAGTTCACAGACGTTCTTTCCTGATCTCACCAGAAGGGGAGGGCATATAGTCTAGCAGATAAAAAGTAATCATTTTGCAAATGGGTGATGGACCCCTCCCTCAGTGAGGTTTCCTACTCTTATTACATCTACCCTTGAATGTGCTATTACAACAAGACTCCAGTTTAACAGCTTTTTGTCTCTGGCCAGGGGGTGACATACAGTGCCCAGCAGAATGGAGTGAAGGGCATTGCAGGAGCAGCAAAACTGCAAAAGAAAATCAACAAACCACAATCCAGAACTTCAGAGACTCTATATCAATCACATAGAACTAGGACAGCCTAATCTCTCCCCATCCTGGAGCTCAGGGACATTTGCGGAAGAGGGGGCGGTAAGATTGTAAGAGCAAAAGGATGGGAGGAGCAACGATTTGCAAGATTCTCAACAATAGTTGGGGCCAAAGCAATCATAATGGGACTTTGCATGCCCTGCGCAATGTCCAACGCACTGTTGCCCTCATAAAGTCTAGCATCTGTTAAGGGCACCGAGACCCCTGGAGGCAAGGGATTGACAGCCATAGTAGTGATCTTATGCTTAAGGGGAACAAGAGAAAGGGCTTATGGAAATGCCACTGGGTCCTTATATGTCATCGGAGAGGAGGACCCAGTGGAGAGTTAGGCGTACACAATAAAGGACTCTCTGGGAATTGGGGGGGAGGCACTGGGGCAAGGGGAGGGAGAGGAGGGGGGAGGGAGGGAACTGATAAAAAATTTTAAAATGTATAATTAAATTTTTAATAAAAAAAATGCTAGAGACTATAGGAATGAAAGGAACCTTTATCAATATAATAAAAGCTGTATACAACAAGCTCTCAGCTAGGATTATGCTCAATGGGGAATTATTGGAAGCATTCCCACTTCAATCAGGAACTAGACAAGGCTGTCCACTCTCACCACTTCTATTCAAAATTGTACTTGAAGTCTTAGCTGAAGCCATAAGACAAGAAAGGGACATAAAAGGGATTCAAATCGGCAAGGAAGAAGTCAAGCTATCCCTATTTGCAGATGACATGATCTTATACCTGAGGGATCCCAAAAACTCCACCAGGAAGCTCCTGGAACTAATTGAGAAGTTCAGCAGGGTGGCAGGATACAAAATAAATGTGCAAAAATCAGAGGCCTTCCTATATGCCTAGAATGAAAGAAGTGAAAAAGCCTTGAGAGAAACAATCCCATTTACTGTAGCCCCTAAAAAAATGAAACACCAGCGCGACTTCATTGCCCAGGACCTAGGACCAACCCTTGCCAACAGGAGTCACCGTGATGTCAGGCTGCTCATGTTAGATGATCAGCGCTTGCTGCTGCCCCACTGGGCACAAGTGGTAAGGCTGAGGACTTCCAAGAATACCACAATGACCCCCAAATCTAGCATCCAAATGTTTGGATCCAAATTTTTTGTAGTACCTTGTCTAGTACAACTTTTTTTGTTGAGACAGGGTCTTGCTATGTACACCAACTTGCCCTTGAACTATTGCTCTTCCTCCCTGTGCCTCCTAAGTGCTGGGATCATAGGCATGATTTACCATACCTGGCCTCTGTCCCAACTCTTCGTGTGCATGTGTGGGATGTGTGCATGTTCACATGTGTAAAAGACCTTTACAATGAAAATTTTAAAACCCTAAAGAAAGAAATTGCAGAAGACATCAGAATGTGGAAAGACCTCCCATGTTCCTGGATTGGCAGAATCAACGTCGTAAAAATGACCATCCTACCAAAAGCAATATACAGATTCAGTGCTATACCAATCAAAATCCCAAAAACAATTCTTTAAAGAAGTTGACCAAATAATCTCAAAATTCATATGGAGGCGCAAAAGACGCAGGATAGCAAAAACAATCCTGAGTAAAAAAACACGGCTGGAGGTATTACCATACTAAACCTTAGTCTATACTACAAATCCATAGTTATAAAAACAGCCTGGTACTGGCTCCAAAATAGACACACAGATCAATGGATAAGGGTTGAAGACCCAGATATAATCCACAAAATTACAGCCATTTGATCTTTGACAAAGGGGCCCAAAGAATCCAATGGAAAAAGAACAGCATCTTCAACAAATGGTGCTGGCAAAACTGGATCTCCACATGCAGAAGATAAAAGCTGGACCCATACTTGTCACCATGTACAAGACTTAATTCCAAATGGATCAAGGACCTTGATATCAGGCCAGAGACTATAAAAATCATAGTTGAATGGATAGGGAACTCTTTTGAGCTGATTGGGCTAGGCCAACAGTTCCTAAACAGACATCCAATGGCACAGTCACTGCTACCAACTCTCAACAGTTGGGATCTTGTGAAATTAAAGAGCTTCTGTTCAGATAAAGAGATTGTAACACGAGCTCAAAGGCAACCCACAGAATGGGAGAAAATCTTCACTAACCACATATCTTATAGAGCTCTATTATCCAGAGTGCACAAAGAACTTAGAAAACTAAACACCAAGGAAACCAATGGCCCAATTAAAAAATGGGCCCTGGAACTTAAAAGAAATTTTATCAAAGATGAAATTAAAATGTCTAACAAATATCTTAAAAAGTGCTCCACTTCTTTAGCCATCAGGGAAATGCAAATCAAAACCTCCCTGATATATCATCCCACCCCGGTCAGGATGGCAAAAATCCACCATACAAACAACAACAAGTGCTGGAGAGGATGTGGAGAGAGGGGAAATCTGCTACATTGCTGGTGGGAATGCAGGCTCATCCAGCCATTCTGGTGAGCCGTCTGGAGATTCTTAAAGAAATTAAAGATTGAAATGCCATATGACCCTGCTATCCCACTTTTGGGAATAACCCCCCATGCAGCAGAGGTTCGCCTCGATAGCACAGGCACAACCATGTTCATAGCAGCACTGTTTACAATATCAAAGTCATGGAATCAACCCAAATGTCCAACAGTTGACGAGTGGATAAGGAAACTGTGGTACATCTATACAATGGAGTACTACTCAGCCATCAAAAATGATGAATTACTGGAATTTTCTGGGAAATGGATGTCATTAGAAACAATTATATTAAGTGAAGTATCCCAAACCCAGAAAGTTAAGCGCCGTATGTACTCCCTAATAGGTAGCTCCTAGTACCAAACTCATCCAGCCAACATTGAGACACTCAGGGGTAAACCTATGTAATACAGTAATTGCAAGGATTATGAACAGGAGGGATGGGGCTGGAGGGCCACACCAGACACAAGGAGAGAGGGGACCATGTTACAGCAGAGAAAATTGGCCTCCAAGGAATGCAAGTAAGTAATGTGACACCTGGTTAAGTTCACGGACGTTCGTTCCCTATCATGTACAACTGAGGGGGTATGATCTCACCAGAAGGGGAGGGCATATAGTCTGGCAGATGAAAGGTGATCATTTTGCAAATGGGTGACTGAGCCCTCCCTCACCGAGGTTTCCTGCTTTTATTACATCTACCCTTGAATGTGCTATTATAACAAGACTCCAGTTTAACAGTTTTTTGTCTCTGACCAGGGGGTGACATACAGTGCCCATCAGGCTGGAGTGAAGGGCATTGCAGGAGCAGCAAAACTGCAAAAGAAAATCAACAAGCCACAATCCAGAACTTCAGAGACTCTATATCAACCACATAGAACTAAGCCAGCCTATCTCCCCCCATCCTGAAGCTCAGGGACATTTGCGGAAGAGGGAGCGGTAAGATTGTAAGAGCAAAAGGATGGGAGGAGCAATGGTTTGAAGATTCTCCACACTAGTCAGGGCTGAAGCAATCATATTTGGACTTTGCATGCCCTGCGCAATGTCCAACATACTATTGACCTCACAAAGTCTAACATCAGCTAAAGGCACTAAGATCCTTGGAGGCAAGGGATTGACAGCCACAGTAGTGCTCCTATGCTTAAGGGGAACACGAGAAAGGGTTCAGGGAAATGCCACTGGGTCCTTGTACGTCATCGGAGAAGAGGACCAAGAGGAGAGTTAGGCATACACAATAAAGGACTCTCTGGTAATTGGGGGGGAGGCACTGGGAGATGTGGAGGGAAGGAGGGAGGGGGAGCAGGAGGTTCGGGGGGAGGAGGAGGGGAGGAGGAGGGGAGGGAACTTGTCTACCTATTAAGTTTGTATGAGCAGAAATAATAATAAAAAATATTAAAAAATTAAAAAAATATAAAATAAGGTAAATGTAATTCATCATGTAAAAAAATTGTGTCTGTGTATATATGAAAAAATCATATAAATAGGGTTGGGTACTACTTATGTTTCCCATTATTCTTCCAGGTCTGTAAACATATCCCCTGTAAACGACTACTTAGTCACAAAAGTTGTTGGGGTTTTAGTTCAATATCAATTGAAGTTCAGCTCCTAAGCACTTAAGAAAACTTGCAAGCATTTAAATATACTTATCTTTCATTTTTAAAGACAAAATAACGTAGGAGAGACAAGGTGAAGGGTTGTTTCAACAGATACTATTTTCCAAGACATCATGCAACTGGAACGTTCTATGGCAAGTGATTTGAGGTAGTGTTATCCCTTTTGAATCTACAGATTGCCAGATCCAAGAATCTCTCTGGCCACCTAAGATTTATTCCCCATGATGTTAACAAGAGGTAGTATATAAAAGACAAGATCTAATATTCAAAATGCTTGTAATAGCAAAGTCCTTCCTGCCAATTTTAATAGCATAAAAATGATTGCACACGTCCAATAAATCTGCTGGCTTTCGGCAGCTGGAATCAGACCAGATTCACCTTCTGTCTGCAGCATGAAGCCAGAACTTTGAAGACCAGAAATAAAAAAAAAAAATAGAGCCGGTGTTCATGCTGACCTCCTGATCTTTTATGGCCCCCATTAGACTCAGATCAGCAAACCCAAGTCCCTTATCATTCAAAAAAGAGACAGCTGGATAGGAGAACATGGCGACTACTACCTGCAAGGGATAAAACAGCAGTGAACTGCAAGCAAGACGTATGAGTCCATCTTTTCTTATAGACACAGAAAACAAATCAGATTTTTGGCCAAAGAAATATTAGATACTTGTAGGTAAAAATTTCTGGGATGTCAAAATAAAAAGGAACACTGTCTAAAATTGATTGGGGTTGAGTGGATGCAGAAAAGAAAGGTCTAGGATGGTAGAAGGCACCTGAAAGAGAAGAGGCAGGATAGATCAAGAAGAAAGCCATTTCCTAAAAATTCTTGATTACCCCTCCATGTGCTAGAGAACAAGAATCCCTTCAGAGACAGAGAAAACTGCACACAAAAGCACTTGGATTCTCATTCTGATGGATAATTAACTTCAGGAAATTATTTACTTTGTCCTGCCTTTAGTTTGTCAGCTAAAGATTCTCCTCTTCCAAATCTGTGGGGTTTTTTTGCTTGCATTGATTTAAAGCATTGGTGAATGTCTTATGTAAATTCTAGAAGTTGACCAATCAGCTATTGAATGTACATTCCCACATTTGGGTCATAATAAGAACAATAAAAAGAAAACATGGAAACTTGAAATCTTAATTTCTTTCATTACTTAACTATGTCCAAGCATACATGTAAATAACAACACTTTAACAATATATATAGTTAATGACCTTTACAATTTTGTTGATCATATTTTTGAATCATAATAAAAATTACGTATTGTGTCTGGTATTACAAAAGATCAATGAAGAAAATTCAAATTTATATGGTGCATTAGGTGATGGTCCATTCTATTGTAAAAAAAATTTGCTTGCTTATCTTCTCCATGCAAATTTTCCTTCCCTGATGCATCCAAAATACTTAAAAACTGAATTTTGTAATCATGAATAAATTCTGGTAGAAAATGTTGCCTGTAATAAAATGGATTAACATAACTATTTTAGAGTTGATAATGTTTTATTCTGGGATCAAGTTCTGAAGTTAAAAATAGTATCTGCATTTTGTTACAAGTACAAATATTTTAGTTACGATCTAATCTCACTGAGAGTAAAAGTCACATTCCGGACAATGACCTAAGAGCTGTACCAAGTCTCTGTCTTTCTTCTCCCTACAGACAACCATGCTGCCTCATCCTCTTTCTTTCCGCTGCACAATGGTTCCCTTCTCTCCAGCTACCACACTCTTCCTAATGTTCTTGCAATATTCCTGCCACACTCTGTGGTAGGATCTTTGCAATTAACCATTCACTTTGCCCAGCATGCTCTTTTCTCTAAGATACCCAAATGAACTGGCTTTTGTTTTTTATTTTTGCCTTTTTTTTTTTTTTTGAAATCTTCCCTGGAGTCACTATTTAAGATTGCGATACCCCTTGAATGATTTTATTTTCTTCCTAAAACATCACTATCTAATATAGGAGAAATTTTACTTATGTACTGCTTATTATAATCTCCACACTTTATACATTTTTGTTTCGTTCTCAGTGCCTCAGCACATAGAGGATATGGGGGCTTAATGAACATTTGCCAAAGTAATAAATGATCATCAAAGTACAGAATCACACCTTTTATTTCTCAGAAAAAATAAATCTCAAAAATTGTCAGTGACAGAAGATGCTACCTGAGTAATTTCATGTGAAGGCACTTTGTGTCTCCATGATCAGGAAACGTGATTTATGGGGTCCTCTCATTTTTTTATAGACTATATATGTCTAGTTTCAAATCAAGATATTTCAAAACAACTATCACTATTATCTGGACATATGAAATGGTACTAGTTTACTTACAACTTTGAATAGAATGTTATTAGTATCTGTATTAGTATTGACACATGAATTATTCTCAAGAATACTGACAATTGTTCCAAAGAAGAAGTGACTCCATTTGAGGCAGAAATTTCAAGAGTATTGGACATCATGCTTTTCCCATAAAATTCCAGGATATTGTGGTTTATTAAAGAATTTCCTCTTAAAAATGCAGCTTATCCCAATATGAAATTTTTCTCATGATTGATATTCATGTAGAAGTTGGGCCCATCAAAGGCAGCTGAATAAACATAAAACCAGTTCAAAGCTTGTGAATCTTCTCTCAAAGTATGGTTTCCTCACCACTGTACATCTGGAATTCTACCACATGCATCATACTTTAGCAGTAGGAAATAACAGTATACGAAGGCATCCATTTGCATGCAGACATTTCCTTAAGTCCATCAATACTGCTCATTTAGTTTATTTTCATTTTACAGGTGCTAATAAGTAGTTATTTAATAAACGAACATGATACTGAGAGGCATAGGTGAGAGGAAATCTTATTCAGCCACTCTGCCTAGGAGAAATTCTATGTCAGTCACATATTTTTTTCCATTGAAAGATTTTACATGTCCAAATGTTGGTGATAAAGTAATGATTAAAAATATTTCTCATCTGACCTTTATTATTACTTTCTTTCCACAGATAACTGGCTTTGTCTTGATCTTATTTTCCTAAGACCTTCAGTACATTTGCTAGCTTACTTGAGATCTTTCTGTTTTTCAAGTCATGCATATATTGCTGTTATCTTTCTATCTTCCTCCCTTCCCCACCACTGTTTCAAATGTTTTGCGTTCAGTTTCTTTTACTCTTAGCCAGAGTGAGTATACTGGAGAACATTTTTAGAGAGTTCTTTTTTTTAATGTAACTTAGTGGCAGGTTAGAGAAAAGAAGGTATCTATCTTTTGCATAGATTTAATGTTTATATTTTTATTTTGGCATCTTCAAAATATCCTATAACTTGGTAGTTATTGTGGTATGGGCTTCAAAAGTAATCAGGGTCTTCATCTCTCTCTCCACCTTATCTAAATTATCTTACAGAGTTCAATCTTCCCTTCTAGAAGTAACATAAAGAGAACAAATAAATCACATTCGTAACTTTCCTTTTTTTCCTTTTCCTAAGTAAATGGGCTAAGTTTTTCCATACTTAGGCCAAACATATCAAATTCCTTACTAGTGGGAGTTTAAAACACACTGGGTTTATGTGCACCAGCTAGTTTGATAAAAATCTTTTTTGCTGAATTCTTGAGTGTGAAGCACTCTGGGGAAAAGAGAGCTGAATTAAATCAGTGAACTGATTTTAGAGTAAATAATGGACCATCAGTTAGAAGAACCAACTTTTTATCCTGATCTCTATTTACTGATTCTTAGGGTGTAGACAAGTGATTTAACCTCATTGTGTCCCAATTTCCTCTTCTAGGTCAAAGAATTTAAAAAAAATACTATGTATTCTACTTTCTCTTTCATAGCTGTAATTAAATACTCTGACTAAAGCAAGTGAAAAAAAGAAAGTATTTATTTTGGCCTACAGTTCACCATGGTGGAAAACTATGGCACTTCAGAAAGAAGGCTTGTTGGAAAGCAGAAGATTGGCCCACGTGCTTTCATGGTCAGATGGTCAGGAAGCAGAGAGAGAGAGAGAGAGAGAGTAGAATACTCTCCTACTGGAGCAAACTAAAAGCCTCAAGGTCCACCCCCGATGACATACTTCCTTCAGCAAGGTCTGACCTCCAAACTTCTCAAAAGTACCAACAGCTGGGGAGCCTGGGAGGGGGGATTTTTACATCAGAGCACAACACTATGTTTCTTTTTTTTTTTTTTTAACCTTCTAAGTGATGTGTGAGAATTACGCAAAATAATATTTTTTCCATTGCTTTATAAAATGAATGCTTTATAAATGTGATATTATTAGAAGTTTTTCAACCCTTAGCGTTACTTTGGTTTTTGTGTCATTTCTACCAGGGCTATGTGTTCATCTTTTATCATTTGACCAACCACAGGCTGCAGAAGTGATTTAGCTGCATTGGACATTTGTGAAATTGCTTTAAAAATAGCTTTGAAGATGTTTTTTGCCCTGAGATATCTTTGTGATTTTTCTTCCAGTTAGATTGACCATGGGCAAAATTATGCATGAATATTTCCAGCACCTTCCATTATTCTTCCGCAACACCAGTCTCGGATTTTCAATGCCCTTCTCTGTTCCTGTGGAGTCTAATGATTCCGCTGACTTTTCTGGCAGAAGGAGACCTTAGTCTGAGAAAGGTGATGCTCAGATCTCAGCTATCTGTGGGGGTGGCAACCCGGGTGGTCTCCCATTCTCTAATACACAGTCATATCTAGCTGGAGCTACATTCTCACCAAACAGACACAATATGATTAATTAATTAACCTTAAAAGTGAGGAAAAATGACTTTGTATATTTTCTTAAGTTTAAAATTTGCATTTTAATGTCTGCATGTCTTAATGCCTTAGTTCAAATAGCATAAGACTTTTTTAGATCTCTTTCCTCCATGTTAACCACTGTTTCCCTTTTCCTGCTCCTTTATCTATTTAACATTTATTTGTTCAGTCCCTTACTAAGGAAGATGCCTTCTTTGGCCTCCCAAATTATATTACTTCCTTCGAGCCAATGATATTTTAAACAGGATCATAGGATCATTATTTTTGTTGCTATTTTTTCTCTTTGATTTTTTTTTTTTGGTGTTTCATAAGCAGTATCCTGTACATTCCAGGCTTCTGCATGGTCCTTGAACTCACTGCAAAGTCAACAGTGTCCTTCTCTTCCATCCCCAAATGCTGGGATTACAGTTCTGATCCACCCTCACTGTTTTTTTTTTTCCCTCATGTTTGTAACTTTACATTATTTGCCCAATTTTAATAATGGTTTTCCCAATTCCATTCTAAGCTCCAAGAGAGTATCGACTGTTACATATTTTACTTTTCATCTCTTTGCCCTGGAGCCTAGAACATGTAAAGTTCTGAATAAATATTAAATGCACTGGCAGGCTTCACTCTGAAAAATTCATGGTCGTGTGAGAAAGATTTTAGTTTTTCAATCAATTCCTGATGGTGATCAAGGAAGGAAGGTTGGTAAGAGTTCTTATTACCAGGCAAAACTTGACCACTCTTCTGGTTGTCTGGAGTCACAGCTCATTTACTTGAAGGGATTTGGGGTTAATGGAAGCAGGCACTCATTAATGATTCCACTGGATGCTGGAGATCAGATGTGCAAACAGTATAAAATAAGAACTCTAGATGTTTCAGATAAGAAATGGAAGTGCAACCACATTTCTGGTAAGCAAGAAAGCTGGTCTGCATGTCCCCCTCCCCTGTCAAAGACATTTCTTCTCCTGCCTTTGTCACTTATCCCATTGTTGTGGCAAAGAGAGCCTAATCACCACAGGTAGAAAAATATAAACCGTTAAGTTACTGCCAAATACGAGTTAAGAAGTTATTGCTAAACATGAGTTAAGAAGTTACCACAAGCATGAGTTAAGAGGAAAAATGACTGAGTCCCAAAGAGGCACCATCCCACTCCCATGCCTGAACGTGCTGTTACTTAGCAACCAGGGAGAGTCATATAGAGTTCTGCAAAGTCTGTTGGATGTCTATGGACAACCTGGGTAACCGAGTGACCATTGTATCTGCTTCTGAAAAGTCCTGCTTTGCTTGATTCCCTGGTTCCTCGTCCGTCCTGCTTTAGTATAAAATAAAAGTACAAGCTGAACTCGTTGCTGGAGTTCTTGGAGAGCGATCTCAGCTCCAGACCACCGCTGAATTAAAACTCCTCTCTTCCACCCTAATTAATGTCTGAAAAATTATTCCAGAGTAACTTCCACAAGAAAGCCTTCCATCTGCCTGCATTAAGTAAAGAATCAAAGTCTTGTTTGTCTACACTTAAGGTCATTAGTCCAGTATTACCAGAAGAAAGACCTTTAGTGAGAAGAGACCTTAGGAAAGGTAACAGGAATTATAATCCAAGTCAAATCATATGCACAAAACAGAAGCAATTCTATAAATGATCAAAAGGAGGAGATGAACCTAAAATATTAGCTGAACAATCAATGGAATTGTGGCTATTTCTCCTAAGGAAAAGAAATCTAAACATAGCATGAAAGATAAAACCATTCACAATCCTCTCATATATCCAGGAACACATAAAGTTAGTAGGGACTTAACACACTTTAATCTTACATACAAAGGATCACTTAGGAAAAAGAATTCCATGTTTAGGAGACTATAATATGCTTTCCATGAGCTACTTTTCTTCATTTCTAATTGTTCAAGACCTGTAAGGAAAATGAGCTGGTTCTCTATGTTTTCAGTGACTATTAAAATGTTAATGGAACACACTGGCTCCCTTCTCCTCCCCAACAGAAAACAGCACTTGCCTTGTAGACCCCTAGTCTCCTAGCACTTCCTTATCTGCAGTTGTTTTTTGCAGAAAAAATCTCTAAACCAGGTAACCATCCCAGGACCCTTGACCCCCAAATGTAGTCACCTCCAAGCACTATCTTAAGCACATAAACATTTCCTTCATCTCCAGGCCCCACCCTCTCAGAAAATTGCAAAAGACCCATCACTCCCTAAGCTTCCCCATGCTGCCATTCTCTTTGCTGCAGAAGACCTGAGTCCCTCAGGGTCTAACCCCAATGAAGGGCAGTCTGATTTCTACTGAGATCATCTCTGTTTTCTGTTCTCCCTATCTCTGAACTATCCTGTTGGAATCCCAAAACCAAGCCCAGTAACTGTCACCATTTATCACAGCCCAGGATGGAGTAGTGCTATCCTCAATTACACATCCCAGAGTCAAAGGTCAAAGGGTCGGGCAAAAAGTAAAACCTTAATTAGCTTTCTTCATTATATATTCCTAGCACAGATCTCACTGAAGAGTTGAAATGAAATAACTGAACGTTGCATAGATATGCTCAGCACTGCCATTTGCCAATGGACACAAAATGATTGTGGACACATGCGGGATACGGCATAATGTCTTAATCACTGGGATGACGTATGATGCTCAGACTAGAGTAACTGATACATCTATTTGTTCAAACACCTTTTATTTCTTGGGTTGGAAACACTCAAAATCCTCCCTACTAGCTCCTTTGAAATAAACTGTTGGCTGGACAAGTAAACTGTCCACGTTCTGCTGTCCCTTTTAATCCGCAATGCCTTTTCCATCAATTAATGTGACAGTTGATGCTAATAGTCAATTTGACAGGATCTAGAATCACGTAGAAGACAAGCCTCCAGACACATCTATGAGGAATGTTTTGGCCTCTGGGCATGCCTAGGAGGGATTATGCTGATTGGGTTAACTGACGTGGGAAGATTCGAACTGAAAACAGGCAGCACTATTGCCTGGGTTTGGATCCTGAACTTCAGATTCTAAGTGATTGCAGAGGGTAACCATTCCTTCAATGCTTTCTTCTTGGTGCAATATGAGCACCTACATCAAGCCCCGCCATAATAGACTTTGCCTTAAGCTTGGCAGCTAAATAAACCCTTTCCTATGTAAGTGGTAATGCATCAGGGTATTTTGTCAAGCCATAGAAAAGGAACTAAGACAATTAATTTAGCCTTTAGAAACCCGAGATAACCAAACTGCCATACTAAACACTAAGAAGAAATCCTTCCTAACTATTGGCAATTCCTTTCTTTGTGTGGTGTTTGGGGAGGGTGGGGGAAGGATCAAAATTAACCAATAGTTAACCCCCACTTCTTAGCTTACTAGCTTAAAAGTGCACACTTATCTGAAGACTAACTGTGACTTACCCTTCCCAAGAGTGATCTTTCATCTCCCCCTTCAGCACATGAGCTCCTTGCTTCTCAAGGGCAAAATCATTCTCCTCACCCATGTCCAACGCTGAAATACTTGGAGCTCAAACCACATTCATGAGCTCCAATTTTGCTCACTAGACTCCTTGTCTTAGGAAATCATGATCTGTTTCTATTTGCTACTTTTCTTCCTTCTTCAAGACTTATGCGGAAAATAAAGGTGCAATTGTGGGCCCTTGAGAAACCCAAAGCCTTAGTTAGAAACATTTTTCACTGAATTTTACCTAAATGACATTCTACTCGCCACGTCTGTCTTCCTCTATCACCTGAGTGGAAACCAGGAAGGAAAATGAGTTGCCAGGGTTGGTATCTGAGGTTGGTGAGCAAGATGTGTTCCTCTGGCCTCCAGGTTTTCCTCAAGGGTCCACTCTGATGAAATCATGAGATTTCTAAATGAGAACATCTGGCCGGGAGAGTCCATGGTAGTTGAACAACTGGCCCTGTCCCACGGATGCCATCATGGGAATGTTTATTCTTCTGTATCTTGCAATAGGCAGTGAAAACAGGGACCAGGTGTGTTGGTCTTCGCCTGCTGCACAATTAGTAGCAAATCATGCAGAGTACAATAGCTCAGCACTTCCCCCCGCAACCCCCGATGATTTGGCTCTTCAGACTGCAGAGGCCAAGAGCAAGTTGGCACCTTCCCCACCACTCAAGTCACAGCTGGTTGCTTGTCCACAGGACTCTTCCCAGCCTCATCAGAGACAGTCCAGCGTGCCTGGGCTCAGGGAAGTTTGGAGAAAACAGAGGGAAGCACTACGCACAGTTTTAGGCCATAATTCATCCCACTGATTGTCTATAATGGGGAGTGATAATGGATCCTCGGTTTGGCTTTAATTGCAACTTCTATAGCTATAATACCAATTGTTCAAAAAATAATGCTGCAAGCAGAATTCATTCATCCCAATTCTGAACAGCAAGAAAACAAAACGAGAGAAACTGATTACAGGCTCGGAACCTTTCCATCAGAGTGGGTTTTGGTCATTCATTTGCGTGACCTTTTGAAATGTAAAACTGATTATGCTGTTCACCTCAGTATCCACAGCAACTCCTCCGAGAGACCTTCATTGTTCTGTTCAGATAGGAACACTCTAACCATAGACTCACTCACTTGAGGGGACATTATTTCATGTTTCCTGCCTCCCTCACTAGAGTGCAAATTGCAACACACAGGAACCTCAGTTGTAATCTTCATTGTGGCAGCTCCACCTTTCCAGAGCTCCCTTTACAGCACATCGCACAGTACATTCACAAGCTCCTTGTTCCTATGTCCTGATGGGGCAGCACTGTTATCTAGTTTGCCTATAAAATAAACACTTTCCAGCCACACAGCTATGATTATTAGTCTGAACTAGACTAATACTAGGCCACTTGCTTCCAGCTTTTCTGAATGTATTTTCATTTTTCTTTTCATTCCTGCATCAACCCGATTGAGCGATGTCACATGAACCTCAGCATGAATGTCAGACCACTACTACACTACTACATCTCTCATGGGAAAGTAGGCTACTGAGGTAGAGAGCTTTCATTAAAGGAAAAGGATCAAGAAGGAAACATGCCTATCTCCATATGAAAAAATAAATGAAAGACTGACCATTGCTACAGGATGTGGTGTAATGGCTACTCTAGCTTTGTTTTTCTATTCTTTTTTTAGTTTTTTTATTTTTTTAATTTATTATTTATGCAATTGTGTGTGTGTGCGCGTGTGTGTGTGCGCATGTGTGCATGCGCGTGTGTACGCATGTATGTGTATGTGTAGAACCACGGACGAATTCGGGAACCACCATGGACACCTCCACCTTCTCTTTGTTTACTCTGCCCCGGGATTCACAGGCTCTGCCCTACCAGGACCAGAAACGCAGGCCGCCCCCACTTCCGCCTGGCGTCTATACGTGGGGTCTAGGATCCGAATTCAGGACCTTCCGCCTACATGGCAGAGGCTTAACCCCTGAGCCACCTCTCGAGCCCCTGTTTTTCTGTTCTTTGCACCTGACAAACTCTCTTTCACAACTCAGCCTCAAGGAATGTTGGCTGCTTGACTTCTTCCAACTTAGTGAAGCCCAGTGAAGAGTCAAATACAAAATTCTCTCTTGTCATGTTCTAGCATCTTTAGCATTAACAATTTACTTTCAATTTCTAGTCAACCAGCATGTATTTATTGCCTGGGTTATGGGTACGAGATATGGTTCAGGAGCTTATCTGTGAACAGCACAGATATTTGCTTAGGGTCTCATCTTTGTGTAAGAGAGGCAAGGAGTGAGAAGATAGCACACATACAATCAAATCATAAAGTATCGTGTGCTGAAATAAGTTGGTGAAAAAGATGAATGATGATGTCCCATGACTGAGGGAGATGAAGCAGGACAGTGCAGTAAGTATGTGGATGAAAGGGGAAAGATTCTTCTTTAGCTAAAATGATGAGAATGGAGAAAGCATAGCACTATTAAGGTTTGGCTATCAAGACTTTATATAAAACTTTCTTTTAAACATTTATCATTGTACCTATAGATTAGAAGGATACTCAACACTTGTCATAGCACAAGTGTCAACTTGACTGTTCAGGATTTGAGCTCTGGGCACAATTGTAGAAAGTTGATGGTTGAGTTAAGCCCAGAGCAAACCTGAAGGAGATTGTCTTGCTGATGGGAAAGACCCAGCCCATGGTGGGTGGGATTAGGCCCTGAAATAAATCACAGAGAGCTGGTTGAGAGAGTTGACATCCTTCTGTTCACTTGGCCAGACATGCTGGTCTGGCAAGTAAGGATTGTCCATCTCTCAGCCATTATGCAGTGATGGTGTGGCCAGTTTCCTCGGCCCTGGTGTTGGTGCGTGCTCTCCTGTCAAGCTGGACTGAGAACTATAACCAGGAATCGTAAGAGAATAAACCCTTGTTCCCTTAAGCTGTTGGTCATTTATGAGCAACTATGCAGGCAAACTGCTACAGAATTTGGTACCAGTCATGGGATGTTGCTGATAAATCTGACTATGTGGATTTTGTGGCTTTTGAACGGTTCTGCTGGACAAAGTTGGAAATGCTTGAGAATTTTCACTTTGTGGATTTACAAATAACCGTTCTTCAGAGTTTAGTGGGCCAGTTGCTGAGAGAGATTGTTCGGGCCCAATTTGTGATGAGGGGAACAGGGACTTTGGTAAAGCTGAATTTAGAGATGATGGACTGGTTTGCTTGACAGAGGAGAGCTGTGTTGGTGGCTGTGAAGCTCTGGATGAGGAAAGGGCAGGCAGCAGAACAGCTGCCATTGTTGGAGAAATGAACATCAGTGAAGGAAAACCTAGTGACTTGCACTGCGACGGTGGAGGAGGTGAATACCACTGTATCGCAAGTTTGTGGTTTGAAAATCCAGATTCCTTCAGGGGCCGAAAGCCCAAGTTAAAGTCATTTCTTGCCCTTTGGAAGTTTGGCTGCCTGGAATAGGCTTTTCCAGCATCAGAGTACCAGATTTGGTGCAGCTGTAGCTCCAATGGACCAAGCTACGTTTCAAACTTGCTTCGCAATCTGGCAGCGTCCCTCAGGTGATACTGGTTTGGGTGAACTACTGAAGAATTCGTGGAGAGCAGCAAAAGCTTGGCACCAAGTGGCAGGCGTAGAGTTCCTGCAAGAGATGGTGAAGCTTAAAGCTGCAGAGGAGAACCCAGAGTTGTGTTTGAGATGCCAGAACTGTGGGACTGCTGCTGAGGACCACTGCGAGTGGAGATTCAGCTTGGTTCAAAGGAACTCTGCTTTTACAACTTCGAGCTGCAAACAGGGACTGGAAATGCCTAGAATCTTTGAGCCACCTTGACTACATGATGAGCAACAGAAGATGGACATTGAAGTAAAGGATGCGGTATTTGATTTTCTGGACTTTGATTTTTTAATGTTTTCTTATTGTTTAAAATCTTCCTGTTTTAATGTTTTATCTGTTTAAAGTATTTAACTTATTCTAATTTAAGAAGGTTAAGAACTTTTAACTTTTAAAATATTGGAACTAAGTTTTAATGAGAAAACATTTTAAATTTGTCCAGTGGAATGTATTTATATTTTAACATCTGTGGGGACAAGGAAAGGTAACAGTTTAAAAGTACTATTGTTTTTGTGTCAAGTTGACAAGGGGTGGAGTGTCATAGTACAGGTGTCAACTTGACTGTTGAGGGTTTGAGCTCTGGGCACAGTTGTAGAAAGTTGATGGTTGAGTTAAGCCCAGAGCAAACCTGAAGGAGATTGTCTTGCTGATGGGGAAGACCCAGCCCATGGTGGGTGGGATTAGGCCCTGGAATAAATCACAGAGAGCTGGTTGAGAGAGTTGGCATCCTTCTGTTCACTTGGCCAGACATGCTGGTCTGGCAAGTAAGGATTGTCCATCTCTCAGCCATTATGCAGTGATGGGTGTGGCCAGTTCCCTCAGCCCTGGTGTTGGTGTGTGCTCTCCGGTCAAGCTGGACTGAAAACTGTAACCAGGAATCGTAAGAGAATAAACCCTTGTTCCCTTTAGCTGTTTGATGGTCATTTATGAGCAACTATGCAGGCAAACCGCTACAACACTCAACTTAGAGACTTCCTTTTGCAAAGAAAGATGATTATTACAGAAAATCATAACTGGCCAAAATGCATAAAATATGTGACTATGGACTGCTTGGTGCTAAACAGAACAGCTAAGCCACTCACCCCACCTCAAAGAGCAGTCACGGAAGAGAGGGCGAGTAAGAGCCTGAGGGGATCAGGAGTGTGGACAGACAGTATCTTCTGGACAGGACAGGACTGTGGTATAGTCGAACTCACTGCAGCTATGTGCACTTCCACAAGGCCTGCACAGCATTTGCACTATCAATATTTCACCATGGAAAGGTGACGATCTCAAGAGGCCCCATGCCTCCCCGAGACACTATTGGGGGTTAACGCTAGAAGGAGTGATGGGGTATAGTCCTCAGTGGGGTACTCACTGGTATGGGACTCATGCTCCAGCAAGTTATCGGGCGCATGTCATCAATGGCAACAAGATGAAAATAGGAGGGAGACCCTGGCAAGGAAGAAGAAAGGTGGTACAATAGTGTTCCTATACTAAAGGGGACACAAGAAAGAGCTCTAGGCAGTGCTACTGAGTCCTTACACCTCATCAGAGAAGAGGACCCAGAGGGAAATATGACATGCTCCAGGAATGGGAGTGGGAAGGAAGGGAAAAAGGGGGGAGGGAGCACCGGGATCCAAGGAGGAGTGGAGGGAGGGGACCGAGGTACCTATTAAGTTTGTATGAGTGGAAAAAATAAAAAAAGAAGAAAGGTGGTAGAGGGAAAAAGGGGGATGGGATTAGAGATTAAGGTGTGAAAAATATAAATTCCCTATACTCATACAGGAAGTTCTAAAAAAACCAAAAAGTAAAATTAAATTAAAAGGAATGATGAGTTCCACCATCAGATTCATAAACCAATGGTCTTTGGTCATAAGGAGCATTGCTGGCACTATACAAAGGTCTTCTGACTGCAGCATATACAGAGATGGAAACAATTATTTTCTAAACTTGGACACTTTTGTGAGACAGGAATACTCATCAGAATTGAGTTTGAATGACAGATATTAATTGGATGATATTGAGTAGATCAAGACACGTAATCATACTGCATTTTACCCCCAAAAAACTATTAGTATCACTCTATAAAACAATAAAAATAACGATGCCATATTTCATTGGACACATTCATATATGTTAACTATTTCATTGATTTTCTTGAGGAAAAGAGAATTTCTTCAAATAAGTCTTTTCCAAATAAAATATGAAGCAACTTAAATAGATATTGAGACACTCCCACATTTTCTGGACTTTATTTAAATATAATTCCAAAAATTTTAAGTGTCAGAATGAACAATAAACTATCAAACATTTATTAACCATATAATAAACACTAAAACATATGCATTAGTTCTAGAAGACAAAGATGAAGAGAAGAAGGTCATTTTCCTGAGGAATCTGACGGTGGAACTCATCATTCCTTTTAATTTAATTTTACTTTTTGTTTTTTTAGAACTTCCTGTATGAATATAGGGAATTTATATTTTTCACACCTTAATCTCTAATCCCATCCCCCTTTTTCCCTCTACCACCTTTCTTCTTCTTTTTTTTAATTTAGTTTTTCCACTCATACAAACTTAATAGGTACCTCGGTCCCCTCCCTCCCTCCACTACTCCTTGGATCCCGTTGCTCCCTCCCCCCTTTTTCCCTTCCTTCCCACCCCCATTCCTGGAGCATCCTTTAGTGTGCATGTCAAACTTCCCTGGCTAAGGAAACTCACCACTTGCAGCTGAAAGATACTTGCTAGGAATCAAAAATAGATATTGGCCATAAGCGGTCTCTCTCTTTTGCTTTGTCTGTCTTTAAACAATCTCAGAAGTGGCAGGACTCTTGCTACGGTGCAATATACATTGTTGCCTGGTTATTTGAGCTTCTTCTCTTACGATCCCTCTGTGTTCTGCAAAAGGAACACAGTGATATGTGTGGCCTTTAACTTCATGGGTGTTACATTTTAAATATGAAACATGTGCCAGACACTTAGGTGTTCAATGTTTGGTCTCCATTCGATGGTGTGAATTTGGAAAGCGATGGAAACTTTGGGATATGAGACATATCTAAAGGGAGTAGGTCAGATTGCATGCCCTCAAAATTTATGCCAACATTTTTTCCTCTCTCTCCCTCCTGTCCTCATTCCCTCCCTCCTTCTGTTCCTTCCTCTCCCATTTCTTGTGACCATGAGGTACGCCACTTTGCTCAACAGTGCATTTCCACCATAAATTAATATTTTGCCCCACAATGATGATCTGTCTCACTCCAAGCCCAGCTGACCATGAAGGGAAAAGAAAGGGCCGAGACTGACTCCTTTACCTGCAAGATCGGACCCCAACCACAAGCAGAGAGTGTCTGAAACAATCCGAGTATGAGAAAAATCTCCACATCTATTTGCAAGACCAGAACATTGTGAGATTACAGTAAAAACAAAAACCAGCTTTGTTTTCTTATACGTCTGCATTCATTATCTGCTATGAAATTCTGGTCTTGGGGACACATCTGACAAAAATCTGTCATAGTTCATTATAGCTAATGTAGTTTCCTAAGAGCTTTAGAAACCCAAAATATTTTTCTCAGTTCCAGAGGCTGAGAAGTCCACCATCAAGGCAAAAAAGACGTGGCATGTACTGTGTCCCGCTTATGCATCCGTGACCACTTCTCACTGTGCATGCATTTGGACAAAGAGTCTTTGCCTGCTTTTCAATAAAGGCACTAATACTGGACAGTAAAGACCTCATGATCTGATCATCCCTAAAGATTCCACCTCCCAATATCACAGATGGGATTATTTGGACATAGGAATTTGGGGTGCAAAATTCAGACCCTTGCAAAATCCTTTTGAGTCGATTGGCTGCCTGTCCTTGGTCATTTGGGGTTCAAGTCATTTTACTAGTGATAAAGCCATTGCCCCTTCTTGGGCGAAGGTCAGGAATCTTGGAGCGAATGCAGAGAAGTGCTCTGACAGACAAAGCCTAGTCTTGCTAAGTGCAAAGCTTAGCAGAAGGGAAAACTGAATTTGAGATATTCCGGAGCAAATAGCATCCTAATTTCCTAAACGCCCTCAAGAAATGGCATTGCCTTTTAGAAAATGGGCCCGAGAATGGTGGCAAAGGCAAGAGAATGGGAAATCACATTGACATTGTGGCTAAGTATGGTGTTTTTTTTTTCCTGTCCCTACTGTTGATGCAGCATCTAGCTTCAGAGGTGTTCTAAGTCACCCAGCATGCTAGCTTGGCTAATGAATGAGAAATTATGAAAATCTGGTGTTTATTTTCCAAGAAAGTCATTGGAACCCAAACTTAGGAGACATTTCTACCCCCCATTCATTCCTCACTGACAGGAGATAATGAACTGAGACCTTCATGGCAGCTTGGGAGAACATCTGTCTGCCACAGCCTGGAAACCTCCCTGTTCCAAAAAAACGATCTGTGTCACTTGCCTGGCCTGACCCTCCGCAAGTTATATAACTTGGTTGCTCTCCTGTAATAACCTGGGGAGACAGTAGAAATCAAATCTCAGAGTGTCTGTAAAGATTTCTAGGAAAGCCAAGTGCAGCAGAGAATGTGCACTCAGAAAAAGTCAATACGCATTGGTCCATCGGCTTGAAATGAAAGCATCGCAGTGGGAAGACTGGAGTGAGTTGTAACCTGCCCAGCCTTCCACTCCTGTGAAGAAAGAGCCAGAACAGTGGGAGAAGATGGTCCAATAAACACTTTGAGGACCGTAAAAAATCACTTCCTCGCAAATCACTCAAATGAAACCTCCCAGGTGGGTGTAGACGATGCCAAACTCACTGCCAAAAGGAAGGATAAGGAACCACCCAACTGAATATTTCATCCGCACCCCCCATGCTTATTCATTCCCTCTTCAAAGCGTGCAGTCATTAGGTTCCTGAACAGGAACTAAGTCTACACACTGGGTCCACACACTGGGTGTGAGGCGTGTGAACTCAGTGCTCAGCCTCAAAGGGTTGATGCTGTGGGGAAAATGAACAATTCAGTGATGTGTCTTGCTGAGGAAGATGAGAGAGTGCTCTAGGAAGCTGGAAGGAGGGAAAGGCCAAGCGAGCCTTCGTGGAGAAGTAACGTCTACCTGGAACTGAAGGATGAGTGTCAGGAACAGAGAAAGTAGGAGTGGCCGAAAAGACCCTCAGACAGAACAGTACATACAATCTTAGGGACCCTTTTACCCCCCTTCTTCCCTGTCTGTCTATACAGACAAAGCAAACCACACATAAATGTATATCAAGCATTAAGATGAACAAGCTGATATTTTGGCTTTCAAGAACTTGAAAACAAACATAAAGTTTGATAGTCACAAGACAAAGTACAATTTATGTAAAAAAAAATTCTTGGAGATCTGGTCAGTTATGTGAATTTCCCAAGTCCCTCTCTCCTACAATTCTTGCTCCAGATAATTATTTAGTTGTTAGGATTTGTGTCATTTAACCACTTAAAATATGATTTTGGTTCTTAACACCATTATAGGAAAGGGAAATTAATGAAGTCACTCTGTCTTTTTATAGTCACTGGAAATATGCTCAGCTCAGTGGGAAAAGAAATCTCTCTTAGCTTCAGTGCATCAGCATCGACTTTTTCTGTCTAGTTTGTTCAGTATCTAAGTTCCTGTCATTACATCACATCAGCTTCCTTTTTGATGTTTATTCTCAAATGTCTTATGCAATAACATCTGGGTGTGATACAGTGATCTATACAAACTAGAGCACACTTTGTAGGGAGGGTTCACGCCCTTTCTCATCTGCATCTTCCACCTGGCATCTAACACAAAGACTCATACACCTTAGGAAATGTGCGATCTTCATGAGTGGTCTGGCCTGGGATAACAGAGTAACTAAAACATAAATAGTGTATGTCTACTTTGAAAGGTACCCACACCAAGGAAGAAGAGCAACCCATCGGCCATGAGGTTTGGTCAATGAGATGACTTGGGGACAAAAGGCACTTGTCAGAAGCCCGACATCCTGGCGAGGTGACCTCTGACCTCCATATGTACATTTCCTCTACACACATTCACAAACCATATGCATAAGCACTCCATGTGCATGCATACGCACACATGCATACACAATAATTAATATAATAAATTAAAATTTTAATAGAAAAACATTGAGGTCAAAGGTGAAGTGACCCGGCTTGACTCCTGATTGTCAAGCGAAACTTTCCTTCTTATGGCTCTGACTATCCCTCCCCATAACCTCTGGAGCTCCATCTGTTCTTCTAGACTTCATGGATTGAGTAATACTGTACTCTCTCTCTAGCCTCGGGCCAGTGAAGCAGCTGACATGGTTTTGTCTTTTCCACCTCTAATTTCAGCATGACTCAACTGGCCGTGGGGCTGCAGTAGAGCACAGTTTACCCCTGAACATTGGTATGTCGCCTCACGGCGTGAGTTCTGGCTGCCAAGACACCCGGGCTGCTCAGATTCTTGGCCTTCGGGCTTGTCCTTGTCAGACTCTGGCCACATAACGAAGTTCAGCCTGTGCTTTGCTGGCATTTCCCAGCGTCTGTTCCGTTTCACTCGTATCTATTCCACTGACTTCTGACAGGTCACCCTGGGCAGGAAACCACTGTGGAAACTGGAAGCTGCTGGAGCTCTGCAGATCTCTGTCTGGGAACAAGAGAGAAGCCAGCAAACCAGGAGGCAAAACAATCAGGGCCATGTTTCTGGTTGGAGCGACCTTGGGCCATCCCATCATTCCTCCTCCGCAGCAGTCAGGGGACTCTGAGCTCACAAAGATCTGAACTCACAGGGCTCTGAATTCGCAGGGTTGCAAACTCATGTGGAGATACTTAAAAACAGAAATCATCTTCCAAGACCCAAATTCTCCTTTGAAGTAATGTAGACAGACTGTGGGCTTTCAGGGTCGACAAGGAACAGATGGAAAGTTACATCGCATCCCCGTTTGCAGCCCTGATAGCCCTTTCTGTGGAATCAGAACACCAGAAGAGATGTCAGGACACTACTGAACCAAGGAATATCTCTCCCTTTACTATACCATGATCTTCTGTCTTTATTATGATTCTAAGCATCATTCACTCTTAACCTTAACATAACAACGGATTAAGAGTGTCTTTGAAAACCTTAGCGTATTTAACACTAACGTGAATATATGCTGCTGCTACAAATGACATAACGCTCATTACAGAAGCAACTTTAAAAAAAAAAAACTTTTTCCATGACCACTGATTAGTTTTTCAAAAATATAGACATATTTTGAAATATACTTATCCAAAATACACACGGTGAGTCTCTTGTGACCAGGCTGGGGTAGGGTAGAAGTTAAATTTGGAATTAGTATAGTCCTCTGGGTGATTGTTATATTAAATCGCTAGGGATGGAGACTTGCTAAGCTCACCCGAGATTAGAAATGTTTGCAACAGTCTGAGTGTGCACACAGGTCAGAATGCACCCCCATGGGGCAGCTGTCTCTTAACTGCAAGTCCTAATCACGTTCCTCCAGGGCCCTGCTACGTCACGGTTTCGTGAACATTGTTATCCACCCTGATTATTTCCCTATGTCTGCAACCAAGTACTTTTGTCCGATTTTTTTTTCTATTTCAACTTTCAGAATGAAGACTTTTTTTTCAGGTGAAATTTTTGAGTCTGCAATAAAGACCTTGGGATTTTCGCTTTGTTTTCTAAGCCATTTTAGCAAAATATTACCTCGAGAGGGTGGAGAGATGACTTAGCAAATAAAGTGCTTAATACACAAGTATGAGAACTAGACTTCAAATCCCCAGCACCCACGTAACTGTAACCCCTGGCTAGACTCACCAGCTGCCTTTTGAAAATCAGGGTTCAGCAAGAGACCCTGACTCAACTATCAGGCGCAGAATAGTTGAGAAAAACATCCAGCATTAACCTCGACTCTACATGCATCTACTAACACATGTTCCCATTTCTATGGAAATACACATATACACACACATGCATAAAAATTTAGCTATATAGTTACATATATATGCACATGTATGCAATGATAGTTACATATATATGCACATGTATGCAATGCCAACCGTCACCTTTCCTGACACCTTAACAAAGTGCTTCTCATAGTGAAGGATTTACTAGATTTGTACCTAGGAGAATTTTCAAGGTATATACCAGGAACACAAGACAAGAGTTGATGCCTACAGATTCTACCCTGCACAGGGACCACAGGGACATAAATTCAAATATCAGGGAGAGTTGAAAGAGAGCGCTCCTCTGGTAACCACCTCCTCTCAGCAAACTCTCACTTTTCACTGTGCTATGGTTGTTGGAAAAGAAGCATTCCATTCTTTTTCTTTTTCTTTTCTTTCTTTATTTTTTTAAATTTCTTCCAGTCATACAAAGTTGATAAGTACTTAGCATTCCATTTTTTACAAGATAAAGTCATAAGGGTGGGTGAGATGGCTCAGCAGTTAAAGGTGCTGGGCGCAAGCTTGGTGACCTGAGTTTGACCCCTGGATCCCACATGATGGAAGGAGGGAGTTGATTTCTGAAAGTTGTCCTCTGACTTCACATTCATATCACGGTGAGCATCCATCTAATCTCTCCTTTTTCTCTCTCTCTCTCTCTCTCTGTCTCTTTCTCTTTCTATTTTCTCTCTCAAATAAGTAATATATATATATTTTAAGTTTTAGAAGAATAAAACCACAATATCCATTACTTCCTCACCATCTTCTATTCATAATCTCTTTCTCTATTTTTCTCTCTCTCAAATAAGCAAAATATTATGTTCAAGTTTTACAAGAATAAAACCTCAATATCTGTTACTTCCTCAACATCTTCGATTCATAATAGGTATAAGAAAAACTCTAGGCATATTTTTAACTAATCATTGGCTGGGCTGATAGTCAAACCCTGCCAATTATGTCATTTGTCAGGAGAGTAAAGTAATTAAAACTAGGGTTAGAAGGCCAAAGTTTCCTCTGTCCTGCAGACTGGATACCTGTAAAAAGTAGCTCAACTATACATGCAACATGAAGCGTGGCAATGTTTGATTATTGGGAGCTGTGTGTGCAGGACGACAGAAGGACCACAGCCGGGAAAGGTGCGTGTCAATCATTCCCATTCCAAAAGCATCTAAAAATATTTTGCTGACCTCACGTCCACAGGAAAAGGGTCAGGTCAGCTAGTTGCCAGAAGAATTATAGTGAGGGTAATGAAACCAAAAAGTGATTTTAGGAATATTCATAATAGAAGATTGGGAGCTCCCCACACTGAAAGAGAGGACTCTGCCAGCAGGTTCACCGTAACTGCTCAGGTGGGTGCGAACATCCTGATTCTGTGAAAAACACATCACTTCCCAAGCCAAGGCTAAAACAGAAGCGGACAAATCAAGACACAGGGAAGCAAGGGTGGGACTTATGGGGATGGTGGTGTTTTTCTCACATCTGTCAGAGTCCTGGTGGGCTGATTTAGATGCACTTTCAAAGCACCATCAAGGCTATTCCTACCTAGTGCGTCTTAGCCATTGTAAAACCACACAACACAGCTAGTCCCTCTCTTTCAAATGAACATCTCCATGAGTTTGACGAGGGCCACCCACGTGCCCGGGCACTTGTTGGAACATGGGGGATACATCCATGATGATGCCGATGAAAAATAAATGACTGACAGTAGCACAGCAAAACATGACAAGAAGGAGGGAGGCTGATGGGGAATCAGAGGGAGTAAGGTGGGGTGAAAACCACCGAAAGTCATTGTATGCAATTGAAGCTGTCAATAAAAAAATTAAGGAAATCTCTGGCTGGTTATACCTCTATTTTTTTCTTCCCCTCCAAAAGAAAATAGCCAGAAAATCACATGCATTCCCTGGCTTAACATTCACACTGTCATTTCTCCCATTAACTCATCAGTCCGGTCTGACTTCAATCCCTTCATTCCACTGAGACTGTTCTTGTCAGTTACCAGTGATGTCTGTGTGGCCAGCTACAAGGGCCATTTTCTGCCTCCTGTCTTGAAATCTTCTCAGAGGAACAATCCCAGTTCCTTGCGGTGATTCTTGTAACAATATCTTTTTCTGTGTTTTCTTCCTTCATGAGTTGTCGCTCCTCGTTTCTTTTGCTTGCTTGTCTCCACTTGCAAAAGGTTTTGGTATTTATTCCACAGGGGTTTCCCTCAGACCTTCACCTTCCTTTGGGGGTATGGTGTGTGTGTGTGTATGTGTGTACAAGTACACTTGCATGTATGTGAATACAGGTACACATGTGTGGAGACCAGAGACTGACACATGATCACTCTGCACCTCTATTTACTTTTTTGTATGTGTATTTGCATGTATGCACGTGTATGTGCATCAGAAGCCTCTTGTTTGGGCTTGTGGAGGCCCAAAGGTGACTTCAGGAATCACCTGGGTTGTCTTACCTCTTTTTTGCTTTGCTCTGGGTTTCCTCAGGCTCCACCTTCCAGGCCGGAAGTGCACGCCCCTGCCATTTTGTGCCCAGTGTTTTTACTTGGGATCTGTCATCCCAACTCAGCTCTTTCTGCTTGCAAGGCACAGCCTTGAGCCCTGAGCCATCTCTTCAGCCCGTGCACCTTACTTTTTTTTTTTTTTTTTTTTATTAAAAATTTAATTATACATTTTAAAATTTTTTACCAGTTCCCTCCCTCCCCCCTCCCCTTCCCCCAGTGTCTCCCCCCCAATTCCCAGAGAGTCCTTTATTGTGCCGTGCACCTTACTTTTGACACAGAGTCTCCCACTGAGCCTGGTACTTACCAATTTCTATTAACGTGGCGACATTAAGCATCTTCCTCCATCACTAATTTTATGAGAGAGAGTCTCTCCCTGAGGTTGTGCTCATCGATTCCACCAGAGTGGCTGGCCAGTGAGCTCTAGGAATCTGCATGTCTCTGCTTTCCCAGCACCAGGATTCCATATGCACACTACCATTATGTAGGCATTGGGGATCTGAATTCGGGTCCTTGTGCTTGCTGTGCAAGCATTTTACCTACTGAGCCACTGCTCCAACCCCTCTTCCTCCTTTGTCACACAGCGTTTATTTGTCAGTGTCTTAGCTCTCCATGCTACACTTCATTTATATGTTTGGACTATGCACCTTCTTAAGCTCTTTATCCAGCTTCCTGTTTGACAACTTGGCTTAGAAACCTGATCATTTCCTCATCTGTCTCCCTTCCTCGTAGGAGTTAGTAACATAATCAGCCGTGTCACAGCAAAAGCTAGAATTCTGCCATCTTCTGTTTGTCTTGTCCTCATTCTACACATCTAGTCCATCCAAATCCTAATTATTTTGGCCCTAACATTAACACATGGCCCTGGCCACACTGCCATCATTCTGTCCCAGCCGTCATGACCCAAGTCATCTGTTGGTATCATGTTCACTGTCATCCATCGCTAAATGATTTTTTTAGAGCAGCTGAAATAATCTTTTTAAGCATGTAAATCTAATCCCAAGTGTCTTTCTAATTCAACTCTTTGGACAGGTTCCCAATGCCTTAGAATATGATTGAGACACCTGCAAGCCTCTAAATGAGATTTAGTCCCCCACCCATTTCTCTGCTTCTCCCTCCTGCCCTCTTCCCCAGCTTCAGTTCCTTCACATTTCCCCCTCTTTACTATTTTCTAGCTATGAAGTAAATCCTCATCATCGTTCTCCATCACACATCTCTGTTTCCTTTGTGGTAGGTGGTGTGGTGGTATGGGTGGGTGGCAAAATGACCCCTCAAAAGAGATCCACATCTTTATCTCTGAAACCTGGGAGCGACTACTTTATATTTTGCTCAGTTCCCCCAACAGCAAGCTCCCTTTGCAGAGGTAGATCTGGAGATGGCTACATTAGCCCGGGCTGTCCAGACGATCTCTGTAAAGGCAGGTAGAAGAAAATGTCACCACCCTAGAGGAGGTGGTCTCCGTCCAGAGATGGCAACAGTGCACACCACAAACCAAGGAACCCCAGCAGCCACCAGAAACAGAGAACTGATTCTCCTCTAGAACCTTCCAGCAGCACAGCTCTGACCTCTTGCTTTTTATTTGTGTACTGATGTTAAATGTATGGTCCGATGGGAACAAATGTCTGTTGCTTAAGCTAAAAATCACCATTTACTATCACTTTATTTGTCTGCTAACTTGTGTGGTAGCTTGCAAATACTATTGAGGACAGACACTAAACCTGTCTCTAACATGTATGATTGCATGTCTAATACTCTGAGGAGTAGGTTAGGATTTCAATAAACATGTTTTACTCAAGTAAACTGATCTGTCTTTTAACAAAGTGTTACTCTTTATGTAACTAATCAGAGGCTTTAAATTCAGTCTTTTGTCTAAAGGCAAAGATCTGTAACACAAATCAATGAACCAGGCAACACTTCTTCCTACCTCACCTCCTCCAAACCAAATCTTAAGGATCATCTACTGGATGCTTCTCGGTCCCCCACATCTCCCACTCTCACCCTTTGTCAAAGTCCTTTGGGTAAAGCTGCTATTTTCTGCAACTGCTCCGTTTCCTGTTCCTTTCTACTCTGATAATATAAAACCATTATAGAAAAATAACATTTATAAGAGATTTGGTAACATTGCTTTATGTTTAAAGCCTTTTAATTAACTTTTGGGTCAAATCCTTCATGTGATCTACAACGTACTTCAGCATCTGTCCATTTCCTATTTGTCCAGTGTAATAACCACAGTACTCTCACTTCTTCGCTTCTTAGGTCTCTCCCTCCTTCCCTCTCCCTCCCTTCCTCCTTCCCTCTCTCCCTCCAATATAACCTATGAGAGGAGTGTAGAAATTTACCTTAAAATACAATTTTTGCAAAAAAAAATTATTGTGATCACTGAATTTAGCAGTTTCTAGTACAGCAATAGTTTCTCAATCAAAAAATGCTAATTACAGTGAGTCCAATAAAAAGCCAAGTGTTTAAAACTTTTTATAACCTCAGATGCCTCAAAGAATTTTTATGTGCTATTGCATTTAGTACTCCCAGGAGCTCTTCGGTACAGACAAGATAGGTCATCTCATTCTTTCCACTTTACAAGTTAAAGAACTAGTCTCCTGGGTTTCAGTGACAGTCACTGTGGTTAAGTTGCAGAGGGTTTATTTCTGTTATACTTGGAGCCTGTTCATTATGTATAATGCATCCATTGTACGACCTGAGTGCAGCATGCCAAGAATGTGCTAAACCTTATAAATGTGTTCATCTCATCTAAAGGTAAATACCATTATATTTTCATTTAAAAGATGAAGACATTGATCTTTCATAAAGCAATTATCTCAAAACATTGGAGAATAAAAATTTAATCTTAGCTCCTTATTTTTTCATCTCCAAGATTATTAGTCACTTACCCAGTAGTTTCTATCTGAAGAATGACTGACATGCTTTAGATATACAAAAAGCATTTAAAATAATAAAGCAAAAGCTTACTGGTTCATGATTTTACTTAAGAAACAAAGTACTAAAATAGAGATAAAAGCGATGCCTCTTTGAGTTGGCTTTTTTTGCTTTTTCTGTTTCCTTTTTCCTGATAGTACTAACTACTTACTCAAAGCTCTATGGCCATTTCTGCTACTGCTTATATTTTCCCTCACATATGCACCCCTAAATAATATCTAGCACCAGTATATTAGGTCGATGCCACCCAAATGCTTATAACTTCTGTCATTTCTTACTTCACTGATGTGCGTTGTTGTGGATGCATGAGGATCTCCACTTACGCTGAAAGAAATTTGAGGACAAAATTAGGCTTATGCAAGAAAACCAATTAATTTTTGAGAGGGAAAGATTGTCCTGTTGTTCTAATCTGCAAATGGGGATGAATAGACCGCAAGATTGGCGGGAGGGTTCCCATTCTCGCCCTTCAGGATCAACCCTGCGTCGCACTTTGGTTCTAAAACAGTTCGTTCCATCACTGTGTCAAATCGCATGCAGTGACAGCTCAGCGGAAGAGAACATCCCAGTGAACCAGTTCCCTCGGGCAAACTTCTAAGCATCCTCTGATAGGGCACCAGAAGCTTCCTCAGAAGCTACAGCTGTTTCTGCCATTATGCTGTTAAAGTCACAAAGCGCTGATTCGAAGTTCAATAGCATTTTGCCTCAAAGTATTTTAGTGTACTCAGAAACCTGATCATTATGGGAATCATCAATAAGCTGGTTATTGGAAAAAATCAGTTTGGTGAGAACCAACATACTTTATTATTTTTTGGCACTTTAGGGTATTTTTGAGAGAAAATGTCATTGGTTGCAGAATTCATGGAAAGAGTCCCCCAGTATTATTCAGTCTAACTTGGAGAGATCCTGTTTGCTAAGAAATGGAGCCAATCTCCTAGTACCAAACCCACCCAGCCCACATTGAGACACTCAAAGGTAAATCTATGTAATACCTACAGTAATTGCAAGGATTATGAACAGGAGGGATGGGGTTGGAGGGCCACACCAGAAACAAGGAGAGAAGTAACCATGTTACAGCAGAGAAAATAGGCCTCCATCAAGGACTGCAAGTAAGTAATGAGAAACCTGGTTAAGTTCACAGACGTTTGTTCCTGATCATTTTCAACTGAGGGGGTATGATCTCACCAGAATAGGAGGGCATATAGTCTGGCAGATAAAAAGTAACCATTTTGCAAATGGGTGATTGACCCCTCCCTCACTGAGGTTTCCTACTTTTATTACATCTATCCTTGAATGTGCTATTATAATAAGACTCCAGTTTAACAGCTTTTTGTCTCTGGCCAGAGGGTGACACACAGTGCCCAGCAGGATGGAGTGAAGGGCATTGCAGGAGCAGCAAAACTGCAAAAGAAAATCAGCAAACCACAATCCAGAACTTCAGAGACTCTATATCAACCACCTAGAACTAGGCCAGACTAATCTCTCCTCATCCTGAAGCTCAGGGAAATTTGTGGAAGAGAGGGCGGTAAGAGTGTAAGAACAAAAGGATGGGAGGAGCAATGATTTGCAAGATACTCCACACAAGTTAGGGCTGAAGCAATCATAATTGGACTTTGCATGCCCGGAGCAATGTCCAACACACTATTGACCTCACAAAGTCTAGCATCTGCTAAAGGCACCAAGATCCTTGGAGGCAAGGGATTGACAGCCACAGTAGTGTTCCTATGCTTAAGGGGAACACGGGAAAGGGTTCGGGGAAATGCCACTGGGTCCTTGTACGTCATCGGAGAGGAAGGCCCAGAGGAGAGTCAGGCATACACAATAAAGGACTCTGGGAATTGGGGGGGAGGCACTGGGGGATGGGGAGGGAGGGGTGAGGGGTGGGGAGCAGGGGGTTTGGGGGGAAGAGGAGGGAGGGAGGGAACCGTTGTACCTATTAAGCTTGTATGAGTGGAAATAATAATAAAAAATGTATAAAAAAAAGAAATGGAGCCAATAATTATTCTCCACCTGAACATATAAAACAGTGAGTCTTATATTCTCTTTCAATATGTGATTATTTGGGATCTGAGCTCTGGGTTGTATCCTGAATTCAAAAGATTGTACAAAGGGATACTTGTAATGTCAGCACTTGGGAAGCAGAGATAGAGGCATATAGAAAACTAAAGCAAAACTAGGTATTGTGGATTTCATCTTCAATGTTGACACTTGAAAAACTGAGGCAGGAAGATCACTGTGAGTTTGAGACCAGGGCGGTCAGCATAGTGAGTTTGAGGCTAACCAAAGCTACACTGTAATATCCTGTCTGAAAGGAAGGAAGAAAAAAAGGAAGGAAGGAAAGAAGGAAGGAAGGAAGGAAGGAAGGAAGGAAGGAGGAAAGGAAGGAAGGAAGGAAGGAAGGAAGAGGGAGGAAGGAAGGGGAAGGAGGGAAGGAAGGAAGAGGGGAAGGGGGAGGAAGGGAAGAAAGGAAGGGAAGGGGGAGGAAGGGGAGAGAGAAGGAGGAAGGGGAAAAGAGGGAGGAGGTAGGGGGTTAGAAGAGAGAGAGAAAGAAAGAAAGGAAAGAACGAAGAGAGGAGAGAGGAGAGAGAGAGAAGAAGAAAGAAAGAAAGAATAAGAGAAGAAAAGAAAGAAAGAAAGAAAGAACGAAAGAAAAACGAAAGAATAGAAAGACCGAACAAAAGACAGAAAACAAAAAAAACAGACGAAAGAAAAAAATAAGGAGGGGAGGAATTGAGTCACTAAAAAGTACAAGCTTAAAATGTCAGGTTTGTAAGTAAAATATTCCTTTTTTTCACATCATCACTAAGTTCAAGAGGAGTGTTTCCTCCAAATAAAATTTAAGAATAAACAAGGGAAGATTATATCCCTCTTTGGTAAATTAACGCTAGTGAAAGAACAATCCAGTATGTATAACCCCCTTAGGAAACTTGCAAAAAATTACTTTGCATTCTGGTATGTCTTTAGAAAGCCTTTTAAACATCTCTTGGTATAGAATGGCCATGGAAATAGACACACCATCCTGGAGACGTTATAAAAAACCTTACTAACTATCCCCAAATCGAGTGTGAGCACTCCCAGCCCCTGCAGTTACAAGTCAGGTGTAACCTCTGCCGACCTCCAGGGAAGCTTTCACACTCCATTCCCTTCCCACTGTCTCCTCTCCACTCCTCAGAGTCAGAAAAGATTCATCATGAAATGTTGACTTGGTGACCTCCTCTCAAGGCCCTGTCTATTCAGACGCACTCATTTGAAAAGCAAATAAAAGTAGTCACATTAGGAAAAGAAAACTAATAAAGAGCTCTCACTCCATCTCTTAAAAAGGAATAAACTGGATTAAGCTTGTCCTGTTCCCCTGCTCATTTCTACGAGAAGGCCAGGCCTTGGAAGGAACACACATCCAAGGAACTATATCTCTGTTTCTGATAGAATTCAACATGTATCTGAAAGGCCCTACATCGGGGCTCTGTATTCGCAATTGACTAGCAGGCATTTTGGGGGTGGAATCTGTCAGTTTCTCTTAAGGCTAGCTAATACTGAATATTGGTGGTAAAGCTAGACATTGGCCTGAATTTTAATGGTCAGTCTGACTGAGGAGGGACGAAGCTTGGAAAAACTTTTGGTTGGAATATGATTGATTTTTTTTTAAATTCACATTTCCAAGATTAATGAAACACGACTAAAGGTTCCACTTAGCAATAAAAATTCAGAATTTTAGATTGCTCCATTAGGAAAGTGTAAGTGACTATAAACATAGAGACAACAAAACCATGGAAAAGATAAGTGTTGAAAAAGGGCATATTTTAATGAAATTTAATTTTATGTATATATTTCTTTGTGTTTAAAGAAAAAAACAAAAACTCTATTTGTGTAACTTATGCCAGGAATGATGTTGGGAAAAATTCAATAAATAACCCTGCTAAGCTGTCACAACACTCCAATGAGTTTCCTGGGAAGAGAAGCATAAATCCTTATAATGCTATTATTAGTATATAGAACAGAAAACTAGATTATACAGAATAGCACTGAAGAAGATTAACCCTGAAGCTGAGAAGTGGTAGCTATAAAGTAGTTTCACATCTCCCTAGACAGAAAAGAGTTATTGGACTTGATTGTAACTACCACAATTCCACTCATAAGAAAGTTGACAGACAGTCAAGGAAGGAGAAGGACCCTCCACCATATGTAAGGAAAAGATTCTATCAGTAGTAGAAAAATTGTACAGGTTAAGTAGAAATGAAGAGCAGTTTCTTTAAAAAGATTCAAAAGAACTTGATTTGAAATGGAACTTAGTGCTGTTATCAATGTTTACTCTTTGATCACTAATCTTATATAATTATTTTATTCAACTAAAATTCATCAAATGACTATGACATGAGACACTTGGATGTGTAGTGATAACAAATGTGTGGTCATTTCTTTCAAATAGGCTACTATGCAGTGATTGCTTATGAATATGTGGTCAGTGGTGCAGGACTAGAAAGGCATGAGTGCAGTAGCATTAGGTTACTTGACACTATGCTAATGTTTACAAAAGGTCAAACGAAGTCCAAATAAATGGTGTGTGTGTGTGCGCGTGTGTGTGTGTCCATGTTGGAGGTCAAAGGTTAACCTTGGGTATCAGGTGCCATCTACATTGTATTTTTTGAGACAGGGTCTCTCATTTGCCTGGCATTCCCCACTTTGTATAAGCTAGATGCCTAGTGAGTCCCACAGCATAGAATAGAAGAGAACGCCCAACTTTTTTATTTGTTTGTTTAATTCTGGGGATTGAACTCTAATACTTGTGCTTGTGTGGAAAGCACTTTACCAACTGAACTATCTCTCCATCCACAAATAAGTTTCCCAGATGGACTGTCCTTTGTTGTGTAATATTGTGTGTGTGCTTGGGTATATAAGAGAGCACTGTGTGTATGTGCCTGTGAAGTCCCAAGGATGACTTCGGCAATCATCCTGGATTGCTCTTCCTCCTTTTTGCTTTGTTCTGGAGTTTCCTAGGCTCTGTTTTCCAGAGTAAGAAGTGCAGGCTGCTGCCATTTCCAAAGGGCATAGGACTGTCCTTATAAGACAAATCATTGTATAATGGTTACTCTTAACTATTGCTATGCGAGAACACCCAAAATCAAATAACTTAAGGAAGAAAAGGAAATGTATTCACTTCATAGTTCTAGAGGGGAGATACTCTTTCATGGTGGAGGTGACATGGCTTGTAGCTGAAGCTGGCAGGCTAAGTCACCCCCATCCACGTGGCTGGAGTATTCCTGGAGAGTCTCTCCTCTTCTTCATCTCCTGTTCTATGCGTCCTTTTATTTGGTCCACTACTGGGAGGTTCCTATGAGATCTATGGAGGTTCAGATCAGATCTAGGACTGGTCTTTATATTGTAAATGTGTTGATCTGGATAATCTCTTCAGGTGGTCTTAGCTGATCTTAGTTAAAATCAGGTGTGGTCAAGTTGACACTCAAGATTAACCATCACACATTGGGAAATATTTCCAATGTTTAATAGATAAGGAATATGGTACTCAGACAGTGAAGGGACTTGCCTATAGTCTGCCTGATTCTAGATCCACCTTGCTGCATGTAATGATTCCCCTCTGTCCCTTGTGACTTGCTGTGCCAAACTAGTTCTCAACCCTTCTCTGAATTATCATCACTGAACTAAATCATGACCTAAAGAAACTGTGTTTGTAAGAGATGAATAGATTTTGTTACAGTGGTACCTTTCAAATTTCTTGGAACAGATGAGCAATGAAGTACTGGAAGACTGTCCATCTGTCTGAAAGATCAATCTATGCCTCTCCCAATCACCCAACATGAAGGTATTGGACAAGGATTGAGTAAGCACATTGATAAAACTCTCACCATTGTCTTGACAAGTAGCAACAATAAAACTAACATTGCCATTTATGACTTCCTGTTGTACATTCTCCTCTCACATAATGTAGGTAGTTTCTTTCCAAACTCATTATATATGTATGTGTGTGTGATAAACATAATTTGTCTTATCACTCTAAATTTTGCCTTTTCTTTTTAAATTTTTTTATTTTTAATTCTCTTAGAGTTTTGTTTAATTCAGAATTCCTGTGACAGCAAGAAAATGTGAAAGGGATCATTCAGTGGGGATAGGAAGGAGAAAAAGGGTGAAAACCTTAATGAAAGAGATGTAAAATAGCACTGTATTGGTATTGAGCTGGAAAGGGGAAATGTTTAAGGGCAGAAGGAGATGAGAAGATAGTGTATGGAAAGGGTTAAAAGAGTAACAAATAACATTACAATTATAAGATACAACCAGATGAAAACTTCCTATATTATAGCAAAAAAAAAAAACACATCTTTTTCCAAAAAATGTATGACAGACATACCCTACACAGGGGAACACAAAGAGAGAAAGAAAGGCTATAACGGAAATTTCATCTTTTCTACAGTCTAAGAAGTGTGATGCTAGGCTAAATAAATTATAAAGAATCAAAGTAGCAATGTCACTTTGGAACTCTTAATGACCTCATTAGGAATGTTTTGAAATATTTGATTAAATGTATGGAGGTCGAAACAATAGTTCAGTGAAAGGATGCTTGTCTAGCACATAGGGGGTCACTGGTTTGATTCTTAGTTTCTCTGGGGTAAAAAGAATGTGAAAGTCAGCCAAATGACCTGAGTTTGATCCCCGGAGTCCACGTAGTGGAAACAGAATGTACTAGAAATGAGCAGTGACCTTCGCACACACATCATGGCACCTGTCCAACTAACGTGTGGCTCTTTTCCTGTCTTTCCCCCTCACTTTTGACTTCACTCTCTCATAAATAAATATGATTCAATGAATAAATAATATAGTTTACTAGAATATTTTTAAATAGAGTAAAATACAAAAGTTCATTTAAAGTCTCAAAAAATATGATAATGATTCCCTGGCACGATTTCCCAAATTTTCTTGTACTATAATAAACATTAGCATTCGGTGGTTTCAATTCATGATCAATATGACTATAGCATGCACCGGAATTTAAGGAAAGAACATGGGCTATTAAAGTTTTCTAAGTCATTGTGTTTACAGGTCAGTCGAATAATGATCCTTGTGCCAAATCAACTGTTCAACTCATAGACTTCATACCACTGTGCTGTAAGGATTTGGCACTCAGCTTCTTCTGTCTTCCTCCTTCAAGTTAAAATCTGTTTTCTATGATTCACAAGCAAGTACCCTTCAGCAAGTAAACTGAGGTTCCTATTTGTCTTCTTTCATCTTCAATAACACAGCATCAACACCATTGCATTATTGGTAATTTGATTAATATAATTATATGCTGGCATACGTCATTATAGCAATATAGTATCTACAATAGTGCATGGGTGGGGTTAGGTGAGGCTTTAGTAAATAAGACTGTAATCTCATTGAGCCTACTTCCTTCCATTCACTTCACATCAGTAGATAAATTTCACCTCTATTTTATCTTGAGGCTAAATTTCCTTGTGATTTAACCAATGACATCACCTCACCCTGATTCACAATACTACAGAAACTCCTTCAAGGCAGAGGCCATATCCTTCATGTCTGTTGCTTTGGGATTTTCCTCTGACCTAGCATTAAGCTCAAAGTTATGTGGCTAAAGAATCAAGCATTTATTGAAACAGATTGCCCTGTTCGTCCCTTGACAAGAAACTACCCATGAGGCACATTTTCTTCTGTGCTGTCTTGGTGAGATGACCTACTGCCACTCTGGAGATTTAATAAAAGTGATATTATAAGCAGTGTGACTGTAATTAAGTCATTAAATGGTATAGGGTATGATCTACAATATATTCATTACTTTGTACTCTGAGAAGGGTCAAGAATACATGTGAAGCTAGATGTCTATTACTGAAACTTGATATTCAGACTGTGAACTCTCATGTCAATTGGTTCTTTCTCAAAGGAAAACTATATTATTAATAAAAATAGAGTAGAAAGGAGTTAATTAAAAGTTTCACTAACCTCTGACTAAAACTCCAGTCTGTCTAATACCCTGTACTTTATCTAATTATCTACATGATTCTGAGATAATAACTAAAGCTAAATATTAGAATATGTAGTACAATTCAATCAATAGAGAAAACAAATGAATTGTTGAAAAGTGTTGCTCAGTGAAAGCTGTATGACTTTCCACTATTTCTTCTTTATGTTTATTTTATAGTCTTCCTTTGTAGAAATAAAAAAAAAAGGTAGGTCTTCACTTGATAGCGTCCCATCTATCTTAAGGATTATATCATTCAGGCAACTGGAAGCCAACTATAAGTTCTACTTCCCAACAACTCATACTGACAGGATCTGAGGCAAGAGAAAAGTAATAAAAGACCAAGTAAAATGAAATGCAGTCTTAACCCTGAATCATCTATTTAGTAAATGATAGAAATGTTTGGTATCCCAAGCGACTCTATAATAATCTCCTTACTAATGACCAGTGATTGACAACTCATGTACATGATGGGTGTGGTCCCGTCTGTTAGGCAAAATCCTCTCCCAAGGGTAAAGTCCTCTCCCAGGATTTCTTATTCAATTTTTTTTATTTTGTCTTCGGCTATGGAGGTTAAGCAGGTTCTTATTGGCAAAGTCCTTGAAAGGGAGCCTTAAGGTGGTCGCCATTTAAGAAATGTCAGCTCTTGTTAGTGTTCCTTTTCTTCTTTATGGAAGCATGTTTGTAGATTTCCAAATACCTCGTCCTGAGTGGGCTGGAGAAACCTCTCCTTTCATAGTCAAGATTTCTTTTCAGTGAAACTCACTACCTATTCCTCCCTGAGGCAAATAAAAGCTCCAACTGCAAAAACAAGATTGGGGTAAATTCTTCAGAGGATTTCACAATCAGATTTTAACTGGAGATACATAATTCATCACACTGACTTCATGCTTGGCAAAGATTATTGATAGTAACTCAAGTAGTAAATTCACACTTGTATTTCCATCTAGCCTTTTAATGTCAAGTCTAATTGCTTATTTATTTAAGTAAGTTTATCTGCCTTGATTATCAACTAAGAAAACTGTTTTTTTTTAAGTTTTTCTTTTTGTTTTCAATTCACAGATGCTTTCGAATTTCAAAAACTTTACGTCTTGAACCTATCACTATCTAACACTACTAGCCCCAAACCAGAGGTATGACAGAGGCAGGATAACATAGAAGGAAAAGATGAGTTTGTCAACTGGACACACTTGGCTCTTCCGTTCACCATGAGACCTTCCCCTCCTTATCCAGCTTCTTCCTGCTTCAATTCCCTCCCTTTTTCTGTAGTTCCAAGTTCATAGCTATTGTGAGAAATTAAATAACTTATAATAAATGGTATGGAACCATGAACCTGATAAGTTCTCAATGTTAGTAAATCTACAAAAGTTGCTTAAGGGAACAGAAATTATGGACATTAACATAGCTTTGAATAATTACTAGCTTCAACAACTATTCATTTAATACAATAGTAAGTTAAAAGGCATACATTGTCTTCAGTTTAAGTACATACACATAGGGTCAGGACTTATGTATGCATTTGTATGTGCACTTGTGTACTACACATGCTTTTGTCTGTGATTTCCTTCGGAGAACCTTGAAGAAACAGTGTCCTTACTTCTTACAAGCTCAGAATTAGTCCTGTACAGTCTAGTACAAGTCAAATTTTCTATGATGTATTATTTTCTTTGAGCTTTTATCATACCTATCCATATATAACCTTGATTCATTATCTATTGGAAGGTCTTAGAGTTTTGTTTAAATCTGGACCACCTATCTAGAAAGAACAACCTTTACCAAAACCAGTTCTACTCTATCAATTCCCAAATAAATCAATCATTTTACAAGATCACTTCCAAGTCTGAGTGTATTTATTCTATAATACAAGAAACTCCATTCCTATCTGAAAATCATCCAGTAGGAAATAAATCCAATTATTTCTGTTCTGATAAACAGGCTGTTTGAAGACACTGGAGAATATAGTTGAGGATGCTTACATATAAGAGGTTTCACAAGTAAGAATGTCTTATACTCCAATAAAAATGCTGCTTCTGGCCTGTCTTCCCAGCCCAGGAATTTCGTGATAATTTTCAGTAGAATAAAATATGCAAAATGAATATATTCTTCATAAACAAGTTTTGCATTGCCTATTTTCTACATCCCACCAAGTCTACTCCTTTCTCTTCCTTCTGACATATGTTCATGACAGATATAACTAGGATTTAGCATACAGCATGTATTCTCTAATAGATAAATTTACTGAGCCTATTTTGAACTCATGACCCTGACTTCATTAAGAGCTTATTCTCGTTGATGGAAGTGGTGGTCTACAGTTAATTACTATTAATTGAGTTACTGAGCAAATTGGACTAACTCTAGCATAGTTCATAATGCCTTGATGATCTCAGGAAAAACCTTGGCTAGCAGTGATGTATCAATCACATTCATAATAATAATATTGACTGTGGAGACCAAAATGAAATCAGGGTCTTCATTATATCTTTCTCTATATTTTTCTTACTATTCGTAAATACACTAAATATTTTGCCATGATATCTCATTTCTGGGTTTTTCATGAAATTGGTTGATTGTCTCTTTATTATTTTATTCATTTTTCTCAGGTTTTTTATTTAAAATCTGTTTTCCCTTTTAAGTTTGCTTTGTCTAAGTGAAAAAGAAAATATCTGAACTTTTGCTTAAGGCAGAATTCCATTATTAGAGTAAAATTAAGTCAAAGTACAGGACATCATTAGAAAATAGTAATAAAAAGAACTGAATGCAGCCCAAGGTCTGCTTGAGGGAGATACTAATGTCTGCAAAGGGATCTATAGATGAACTTTGGTAATTTCAGGCTAACATTTGGCCCTTATATGAAATGATAATAGCAATAATCATGCATTCATATTAATTCAGTATCATAAAATGAGTTAGTCATTGGTATAAATGCTAGAGCATAAAAATAAATATTTAAAATATAATATATAAGGATATGAACATGTCAACAATTCGTTGAATTCTTTTTTGTGCCCTTCTGGTCTTTGCTGAGACCTGAGAGCACTAATTGGCATATAGCAGCCATACTTCTCGCCCTTTGTAGCTTGCACTCTGCGGTGAAGGAGGTCTGAAAGTGACGTCACTATTTTCCTGCTTCTTAACTCTTTCCTTCTTCGATGAGGGGCATCTGATTGGTGAGTTCTTAGCATGCCTTTCTCAACATCTACATTTTCCAATTCTGGAGAAGTGCCCTCAGAGAGGCACTTGTCAGAATATGGCATTACTTAATGGTCAACCCTGTGCGACCACCCATGTAAGTCATTTCCCCAGCCCAGTCTCTAACCATGAAGCTTAGGTTTGGATCCCAGCAATCATATTTAAATGTTTAGTCTCACCAGTCAAGTATCGCCCCTTCAAGTCATAAAAAGGATGCATTCTTCAGTGTATTTCCTCAACCCTAACACTGAGTTAGGAGAGAGGAAATACATGCTACCTACCGGTTGCTGGTCCTCTCTCCACACATGCAAGCTGATTGTACTTCTTAGTTGCATATTAGGCCACGCCTTTGCACCAGCTCACGAGCAGAGGGCCCGCATGCGTGACTCTAGCATTGGAGTATTGAGGAGCGGGGGTTTCACTGAGAACCCGTACCTGTGCTTCCTGCTCACTGAGAAGAAGAGATGGGCATGCTCAGGAGAAAAAGTAACGGTTACTCTTAACTATTGCCGTGAGAGAGCACTCCAAGCCGATCGACTTAAGGAAGAAAAGGAAATTTATTCACCTTAGGGTTCCAGAGGGGAGACAGGCAGAAGCAGCATGGCTGGCTGGCTGGCCAGCTGAAGCTGGAGACAGACTGCTTCCCAGGCATCCACCAGTCCACTGACTGAGAGCTAGCAGATTCCTGGAGAGTCTCTCCTCAGTCTTCTGTGGTTCCTTTTATCTCTTGGAGGTTCCAATGACATCTGGGGACGTTCCAATGGGATGGAGGGCTGGTCTTTATACTGTAAATGAATTGATCTGGATAATCTCTTCAGGTGGTCGGACAGCTGATCTTAGTTAATACCAGATGTGGTCAAGTTGACACCCAGGACTAATTAGCACAGAAAGTAAAACCAACAACTTAGAGAATAATTTCTTCGTAGGAAACATGCAGTGTGAGTTCACATGCAAAACATCCCAGAGAGCAAACCTGTGTGCGGAGGTGCAGAGTAAAGATTTGCCCATCTTAAAGCACAAGCGCTTTCCAGGGTCTGATCTCTTTAGAACCCCAGTGGTGAGGGTCTTAGAAACTTGTGTTTCCTCAGCTTCAGGCACTGCATGTTTGTGTATTTTCCTGATTTAAACCAGTGGTAGTTCTTCCACAGCTACTATTATGCTTCTCAAACTTTTTAAACTCGGATTTCTTTTGAATTGCAAGGAAACCCCACAATTGCTCACTGCCTTCACAACAATTATAATAAAAGCATTGTCCTTCCCTTTATATCCCACCAGCCACAGACTACCAAGTCACTTTGATTCAGTTTCCTGAGAGAGAAGACTAAGGGGTCTCTGGTGTAAGCCAATCGTTTTCAAATGAACTCAAGTCATTTCCTTTGGCCAAGCCACATTAATTACTGGTGCCCTAATTATTGCCTATAAATTATACAACATAATGTGCTTATTTTTACATTTTCCCAAAGCATATAGATACTTCAATCACATCCATCCCCTCCCTTGCCCACTTCCATTCCACTCTCCATATCCCCAAAGATACTCCATGTCCTTTTAAAAAAAAAATCTAAATCTCACATATAGGTTACGTGATATTTGTCTTTCTGAGACTGGCTTTCTTCCCTTAATATGATAATCTTTGGTTGTATACATATTTCAGCAGGTAACAGACATAGTTTTGTTCTCCTCTACCACAATATTTCATCATATATATATACATATGTGTGTGTATATATATATATATATAATCACTTGTGCTGACAGAAACCTAGGCTGATTCTGTAACTTGATTGTCATGAAAGATATACAGTAGACATGTTTCCAGGTATCTCCATAGTATGGTGACTATACTAATTTACACTTCCATCAGGAACATATAGTTCTCCTTCCACACCCATATCCTTGACAGTGTTTGTTGTTTGCTTTCTTGCTGGCTGGCTTTCTTCCCTTTTTCTTTCCATCTGTACCCTTCACTTCGTGTAGTGCTGAGGAAGGCACTCAGGGTCTGGTACATGCAAATGAATTATATCTCCATACCTGTTTTCTTGGTGATAAACATTGCAACAGGGGTGAGATGAAATTTCTAAGTCTTGCTATGTGTAGTAGTTTGCCCACATTGTTGCTAATAACATAATAACAGCTTAATAGAAAAAGGAGACTATTCTCTGTTGTGATTGTCCAGTTTCAGGTGCGTATACAGCTTGGCAAGAGAGCCCACACCAACACCAGGAGCCAAGGAAACTGGCCACACCATATCCACATAACAGTGGAAATAGGGAAGATCATTACCTGCTAGACCAGCTTGCCTAGCCAAGTATATAGAAAGGTGTCAAATTTCTCAACCAGCTCCCACCATCTTATTCACCTATTCAGGGACTAGTCCCATCCACCATGGGCTGGGCCTTCCCTTCAGCTAGACAGTCTCCTACAGGGTTGCTCTGGGCTTAACTGAACCACTAATTCTCTACAAATCTGTCCAGAACTGGAGCCCTCAATCATCAAGCTGATAACTGTCTCTAACTATGACACGGTTCATCTTTAAACTGTGATTGTTTCTTTACTTGTGAATCTCTAAACTGCTTCATAAAAATCACCAAAATTATAATCACTCTTTGAATTTTAACTTGAATGCCTTTCACTACATAAAGCTGCAAAATTTCTGGAATTATTTATTCATTCAATTCATCAAGTCCTATCCTGCACTCTTCAATATAGCACATGCTTAATTGCATTATTATTACTTGTAGATGCTATGATGTTTACCATTGAAATGTAAACTGCATGGAAAATAGTGCTCACTGGAAAAGTTCAACAAGTGAATATAGTTAGAAGGCTTAACGGAATGCAAGAGAGGCAGTAGAAGCCCCACAGTTCAGAAGTGCATGTTTTTGAAGAAAATTCAAATACCAACATATGCTTTTCAAGTCCTTATGATTTGTTTTTCTTTCAACTTCAAAAGTTACACATATTAAAACTTTTTAATATACTTTAAAAAAAATCATCCAAAATCTCATTAATATTGCTCACTAATGATGTTTCCTTTAGTCTTTTTAATTTCTAATGGACTTTGAATTTCTTTCTTGTGTAGGAAGGGAAAACAAACTTTTTGTTATTGTTTGACTATTGTTTTCACTACAAGAGCTAAATAGGATATACCACATACTCACAATATTGGACTTAAATGGACTATATTTTGAGGGAGCAAGTAACAAGAATAAGAAACATATGCTATATTCACTCCAAACTTCCATGCATTTAGCTACTGAAATTTAAAAAAATGAAGTTATAATGTAAGATTCTGTTTCCCGTCATTGTTTTATAATTGACTAACAAATGAGAACAGTGAGTATTATGTTTTATAGAGGAATAGAAGACAACAAAATAGGCCAAAAGTTTTTTTTCATACAAAGGACAATTTTACATCTTAAATTTAATTTTTAAAATAATATATGGTTATGATTAAAAGTAAAAAAATCAGAAGATAACATGTATTTCATACTGCAAGATAAATCAAATAAAAATAGCTTTTTGAAATCCACCCAGAATTTTTAATTCACTTGTTAGTTTTTTAATCAAACAATTATGAAAAAATTTAGTCAAAAAATCATTCTTATTTAGGTAATGGAATATGTTAGCATTATCTATAATAAGTGCATATATCTATATAGCTAACAGGATAAGACATGTCTATCTTACAAATGATTTACATGTTATTACTAGATATAACAATAAGCCACTCTTGAGAGAGACAAAACTAATTGAGCACAGATGGTAGATAGGTGTGATGGCATAGCTGAGAAGTCGCAAAGTGTCACTATTAAGCTTGAGGACCCAAAAAACAGGGAACGTGGCCCAGTTCAGGTTCAAAGAGCCTTCACATTCCAATCATCTGAAAACTTAAAAAACTGATGGGTAAGTTCTAGAATTCCAGTGTCTTGAGAATCCAGACTTCCAATATCCATAGACAAGAGAAGGCACAGCAGGTTCAGGAGAGAGAAAAAAAGAAAGAAAAAAAGAAAAGAATATTTGCCATTTCTATGCATTTCGTTCTCTCTGACCCTCAGATGAATGGAAGGTTCCCACCTAAGAAGAGGTCAGATCCCTAAGTCTCAGGTCAACCTCCAGAAGCACCCTCACAAACACATAAGAAAGAACACATTACCAGTTGTCTAGGTAGTCCAGAATCCAATCGAACCAACACCATATTTAGCTATTACTCCAAAAGATTTTTATAATTCAATAATATGGATAATCATTTGCTTATTTGTTGTATTTGATTTCAAATCCAACCTGAAAATCCTTTTACTCTTTTTAAGCATGAAATTTATCTATTTCTCCACTCTTTTATTTCTTTTTTATGTTGTATACATGAATATAGTGAATTCAAAATATTTTCACCTCCTAATCCCAAGTTACCTTCCCCTTCTTTTTCCCCTTACAATCTATCATCTCCCCTGCCAGACTCCCTCCTATTTTCACTTATGCGGCCCACTGTGCTTCATCTAGTTTATCTTTGATGACACATGTATGACATACATAATGCCTGTCATACATAGATGCCTGTAACATAGATCAGTGTGCATACCTTCAGGAAAGCATTCTCCTATCCATCCCCACCAACTTCAGGAAAGCATTCTCCTTTCCATCCCCACTTTAGGGACAAACAGTCCACAACCATCTATTTTCTGCATTTTTGATGAGTTGTGCTTTTTCCACAATGGACTCTTTCTACTGCAGAAGAAAGCTTCTAGGTTTAGTGCTGAGTATTTTTCCAGTCTATAAATATAGTAACCAGTATTTTCAAAGCAGTTTGGAGTAATGTCTTCCTAGATAAAGATTCATAGTTTGCTCTTGCCCTAGGACCTATGTCTTTCCCTTTCACAGGTTCTTACTCTAGTTCATACTATCAAGAATACAAACATCAGCTAATGCTGGCAAGGATATTAAGAAAAGGGAAAACATATTCATTGTTGGTGGGAATGTTAGCTAGTTCAGCCACTTTGTAGATCAGAAAGTTAAAAGTGGAACTACCATATAACCCAACTGCATCACTTCCGGGAATATTTCCAAAAACTCTACATCTTATAAAAAGACACTTATTCATCCATGTTACTTGCAGCTCTATTAACAATTTCAAGAAAATAGAATCAGCTAACATGCCAATCAACAGAGGAAAGGGAAATGAAAATATGGTATATAAAATATACCATATAAAGGTATTTTAAGGTAATATATATATAAAGGTAATTTTATTTTATTACAAACATGTAAGTTTAGTCTCGCACATTTTTAAATTTCTTTGTTTCCCTCCCATTGGTACATTGTATTTTATCTATTTAGCTTTGTAAATTGTTATATAACAGTTTATCTTGTTTTTGCTAATGTATCTTATAGTTTTCATAGTTATTATATAAATAATTTGAAATTGAATAATATTTGAGGCTCTGGTCATTTTTCAGCAACCTGTATCAGAAAATTTATTCCCACACAAAGATCATAAATTTGTGGCTCAATTTAACTAAAAAATAAAAAAAGAGGATAAGGCATAATTCAACAAATGCCAAGCTGTGAGTTCAAGCCCCATCACTGAAAAAAAAATGAGAGCAATATAAGATGCTGATATCTATTATATATAATTTCTGTTTGGTAGGATATTATAAATATTCCCAAGATTGAAAATTTTTTTCTAAGCACAAAAATAATATCTCATTTATTGAACATTTATAAATATGGATAAATGATGAAAAGATCATTTAAGTAAGTCATGATTACATTACTCTATAGCCAGTATATTTCATAGACTGTAAGACAAACATTTGTTCACATTTTAACATACCTGAAATTGGTTTATGTTTTCCAATTAGTGATATGTCATGATTTAACTAACAACATATTTCATTTTTTGGTGTCATCCAAAATTATTATGCCTCAATAGCATGCTATTTAAAGCCATCCTGGAGTCCATGAAACTTGGTAATCACAATGTTGTCCTGTCCTGTACTTTTTCCTGAAATATCTAAAATTCAAAATACTCCCAAAGCTAATACTTTTGAGTGCTAATTTGATGCTCAAAATGTTTTGGGACTTTGGAGAATTTCAAATTTTATATTGTTTGGATTAAGAATGCTCAACTAGTCATGTGAATGAAACATTTAAAAATACAAAATGTGGCCGAAACTAAAATATATCTAACGTCTGGAATTTAAGATCAGAAATACTCAATCTGCTTGTTAAACCAAAACTGAGACCATATTTATATAACTCTAGGGACAAGAGTAAATGAAATATAACTTTATGAGATTCTCTCAACATGACAATCATTTAAAATTGCAAAATTTGTATAAATGGATAATATAAAACACTACATAATTTGAAAGAAAATGGTATTATTATAAAATCTGCAGTTCACTTAAATTTTCTAAGTCTCAGTTGTCTTTATCTACAAAGTGAATTCTGTTAGTACCTACCATATAGAAGTCATGATGATTCATTGAACTGCTTGACTGAATGCTGCAAAATCAAGTAGTCAATAACTATGAATCACCATTATCCAGCACAGCAACAGTAATGTGTATTCAGAGACCAGCTCCTTATATAGCTGTTTGAAAGGACAGGTGACAGGTAGGAGAATGTTTTCTCTTAAATAGCTCTTTGAGATCCTGCCACTTAGTGAGCATCCAATAGTCTCTGACTATTCATTACTGTCTGCAAATACAAGCCAGATTTCTTCCATATGCTCTATACTCACAAGGTTTCACATCTTCCTGGGATGTTTTTGTCACCTCTCTAAGCATCCTCTTCTTCTAAAATAATTTTCTTTCTTTACTTCCAGACATGAAAATCTCTTCTAACCCAAAGAACAGTGTACAGTTCCAAAAAAGGTTCTTTCCTATTTCCATGTTGTTCATCCAAAAAAGAACAAGGGCCATCCAGAGTTGACATCAGCTCACAGGAGTATTGAGCAATGCCCTTCTCTTTAGACCCTTCCGTCACTGCTCTTTCCTCCATGCTCCCCAGGGCATTACCAGCAATATTCTTTTCACTTTCTACGTCATAGCATCTGTGTGAGTTTTACTTGCCCTAGATTCTAATTTCCTTCTCTGAAGAAATGTCACTTATCTTCGTCTCTATAGTATCTGGTATACAGTACTTGTGTAACCAGTGACTTTCATGTCAATATTACCTTTGTCACCTGACTCTTAAGACTGTTACATTGTATTTATACATATATAATTTAATGTCTGTTTTCCAAGGCTTCCAAGGAAAAGAAAACCCACAATTTTCACTCCTAACTTCTTTTCACCCATCTCACAGTCAGACCAAGTAGCTCAGTCTCCAGTAAGCTATTTATTCCTTTCTCTTATTCGCTTCTGTGTATGCACAACATACAGTGAATTAAGCAGAACTGAAGCATTGAGATTCCGTGCATGCCTTTTCTTCTCTGTGTGAACTTTGTCTTCCTCCAGCTCCGACGTAACTGGAGATTATTTCTCCTTAGGTCTTCTCTGCCATTGGAATTTGGATTTTTACACTGAGATCCCCTTCGTAGCTGGGATTTCCCTTCATCTTTACTTTGGTCATTTCTCTAGGCTCTTATGCTGCTTTTGGATTTTCTGGATCTCAGATATTTGGAATTTCAATTCACTACATCTTTAGCATTTTTTTCACACAAAAAAAGCTTTTACCAAAACAATATTCTCTTGAGGAGAGATCTATTTCTATAACACTAGCATGTCTTTTAAACCCTTTACTCTACTTTCACACATGACTGGTGGTTTGACTTGGAATTGAATTTTAAAGTAGGCATGCCTACTTCCCAGAATGTGGGAAACTTCACCTACTTGAGGAGGTTTTGCAAAGGAAAGGGAAACTATTACTTGGGTGAGGCACACATCTAAGAAAGATAATAGATGAGGGACGCTGGAGAAGAGTGGAAAGGAGTTGCTGCTGAGTTAAAAGAGATGGATTGTCTAAATTATCATGATTCAGATGTGACAGAACAGAGTCAAACCCAAGAAAGCCCTCCCGAACACAAAATGAAACAGAAAAGAAAAACTAATGGTCCAGTCTTGGCTGACATTGGAAAGTATTAGATAGATAGATAGATAGATAGATAGATAGATAGATAGATAGATGATAGAGTGATATTTAAACCTCTTCAGGTACTATATAATAATCTATTTTTAAATTTTTTCTTTCTAATGCCATTTGAAGAAGCAAAGGAAAATCTGTCTCAAAGAGAGTTTTCTCAATTTAGACTCTAAAGCAAACATGTGTCTTCTTTTGGACATTTAATGGAACTTGCAACTTGAATATATTCAGCCAAATAATTTCATTGGTAAGAGGTAGAAGGAAATAGCAATCAATAAGCCTTCAAAGAGAAAGCATACTAGGCCTCTATTGAAATAACAGATAAGCAAAATAAAACATGAAATTCATATTACCTAATATCCCACAGAGTAAGTAAAGCATAAATTAGTGAGAAATTAGTCATTTATAACAGTAAAGTATACATTCTTCTGGTTTGTATGTCTACCAGTTGTTCTAATCATAATTTTTTTGTGCATGAGCTCAAGACAAGAGTTTCAGGTTCTAAAGTTTAGCAAAGTTCTATCAAGACTTTAGCAAGGAAGTTAGGAAAGCTTTCCTTGACATAGAGCCTAACAGACACTGATCTTTTTGGTCTTACCTCAAATCTCTAGATTCCATCTTCTTGGTGTTCTTATTTGCATGGTATTAATTACTTGTCTTGTTGATGGGACAAAAAACTCATGACAAAAGTGACTTAAGGAAGAAAGATTTGCTTTTCCTATTTTGTTTTCTGTTTAGGTTTTTAATTCTTTTGGGGGTTGGGGTACTCACAGACCAGAGTGTACTTTATTCTGACCAAGTGAAGTCATATTGACCAGAACTTGAGGCAACTGGTCATAGCGTATCCATAGTCAGGGAAGCAGAGGAGATGAAGGCTGATGCTCAGTAGTTTTCTCCTTTTGGTTCATTCCAGAACTCTTGCCCACGAAACGGTGATGTCACATTTAGGATTGGATCTTTCCACTTCAATTTACCTGATCTAGATGGTTCTTCAGAGACCCTGAGAGGCCTGTTTCCATGCTGACCATCGAGGTTACCTATGATGTAAATATCTAAATCTCAATAAACTTCTCTCTCCTCTCAGGAAAAGTTCTGGAACACAATCTTTTCCACTCTTTCTACTAGTTAGCAGAAAATGGAAGAGCACTTTTCTAACACAAATAGCACAAGTCTGTAGAAATTTTCATGTGGTCTCAGTGGTTTCTAGAGAACCCAAATATATAACCATCCTTGCTGCAGTTTCTCCTTTTTTAATTTCTAAAATAATCCAATCTTGATAACAATTAGTAAGATTAGAAATTGTTAGTGGCTTGACACAGTATATTTTTATATCATAGTACATATTTGTGTGTAGTTTCTTCATGTAGCTTTTCTCTCAATGGTGTTTCAGGTACTCAGCTGCCTCCCATCTTGTAGCTCCACTTTTCTTTCAAGTCTTTTCTCAGGCACAGAAAAGGAAGTTGAGCATTGAACTTGGAGGAGCAAACAGGACAGACTGGACTAGTACATGTCCCTTCTGCCCATTTTCCACTGGTGGAATATAACCACACTGTCATGCCCAAATACAGAGAAGCTGAGGAATGAGTACAACTCAGTATTCTCAGGAAAGAGAAAAGTTGTGGTCAACAGCCAACTTGCTTTATAGCAAGTAAACTGGAGAATAGGTACCCTGAACATTCATAAGAAAGGAGAAAAACTTCAACCAACAACCAACCTATCTACATCATAGCCAGTAAACTCTCATCTAATAGAGGTTAATTTTGCTTAAATATACTTATTTGGCACATTGCACTTGCAACCAAGGGTGTAAACTAAGATAGCTCTTGAGTACAGTAATACAGGGAGCAGGTAAGAAGGCTCAGGAGTTAAGCCTCTGTCTTGTAAGCAGAAAGTCCTGAATTCAGATCTTGGATCCCACATTAAAAACAGCAGGCAGAAATAGCAACAGCCTGTACTTTCGGCCCTGGAAGGCCAAACCTGGGAAATCCCAGAGGAAAAGAAAGAGGTGGTAGCACAACCCAGGTTGATTCCCGGTAACCCTTACGCCTCCACAGGAACACACAATGTCTCCCCCCCCCCCACACACACACACAAACAAAAGTACCATTTGGCTCAAGTAGGCAAGACAACATCATGAAGAAAGTTTCATTTGAGCTGGGTCCTTCAGGGCATGTAAGATTCTGTTAACCAGAGAGAAAAAGAGAAAGAAGTCCTGAAATCCACCTGACAAATTGCAAATATCCGTAATTGAAATATTCAATTTTTTAACTTTTTAAAATTTATTGTGTGTGTGTGTGTGTGTGTGTGTGTGTGTGTGTGTGTGTATAAGAGAATACTTGAGTGTACGAGTCTGTGGAGGTCCCAAGGATGACATCAAGAATCATGCTGGATTGTTCTACCTTTTTATTGCTTGCTCTTGAATTTTCAAAGCTCTTTCATTCTGGATCTGAATCACAGCCCACCACCATTTCCATTTGGGATTTGGGGATCTGAATTGACGTGTTTTGCTTGCTAGGCAGAGGCTTCAACCCATGAGCCATTTCCCCTATCCAGCAATTGCACTTTTAAACACAATATATTCTTTTTAAAAACTAAAATGAGCATGTAAGTTATAGACAAAATCAAATGTAAATATACAATAAAATATGTAAGCATATAGACATATAGCATATATATAGCACATATATATATAGCGCACACACACACACATATATATATCATTGGTTTATGTGAGATCAGGTATCAAGTTTTATCTTAGAACAGCCATAAAACTAAAATAAAAAAGAATGAGTTATATAGTTTTCAATATCCATGAGAAGAAATTATATTATACTAATTTTTCATGAGAAAGAAAACTTTCCATCTAGCAGTAGAAGACATATCAACATCATCTTAAATATTGAACCATATCTTCCTCTGTGAAACTGCATGTGTTTTACTGTAACTCCAGATTAGTGAATCACAGACGTTGCCCAATAAGTAGAACCATCATAGCCTCTTTGTTGAACTTCGTGACAACTCAACCGCTGGCCCACAGAGAGCCAAGGAAAACTTGACTTTCAATGTTTTCCCTGCCGCAAACGCTAGGAGTCTGGAAGAGCCAGAATCATCAGAAAGGAATGTGTCTGATGTGTCTATACAGACTTGGTTCAGCTGGTCTGATTTAATTAGCAACCAGTCGATTTAATCAATTAACAGTTTGATTCCATGAAAAACATTCCATAAAAATTTAGTAATATTAAAATGAAGTAACTTATTAATATTCTAGATTTTTATCTTCTCAGTTGGCTATGTGACTGTATAAAGATTTTTTTCTTTGTTATTTTTTTCAGTTGCAATTCTGAGTTTTCCCAAAGAGTGACTAATATCTGATGATAATGATTTACATTTGCACAATTCTTTCAGAACACAGTCACAAGAATAACTATACTGGAATATGATGTTCCCATCTATGCAACAAGAGTTTCAATGACATGACCAAAGTCTAAGATGTAATTATTAATAGAAGAAAGGAAAATGTAGTATCATACAAAGAGCTTAACATTATGCTAAGCATGGTTTATTTTTAAGTCTTTCATTTACTGGCTAGATGAACTGATATCCTGAACTGAGTTCAAATGTTTTGAATCTATACCCTCAAAAATGGTCCTTGTATCAGTTCTTCCAGATTTAGTTATTTGATCAACAGTCACTTGAAATTTTGCCTTGGATTCTATTTTTACTGCTCTTCATGGAGACAGGATCATTGGATACAGTATCTTTAACTGTCTTAGATTAGAATACCTGTGTCATCCCAAAAATACAGAACTCAGTTTTTAAAACCAGCCCCAACAATCTCCAAGGTGTACATGGCAAATACAGGTGGTCTTGCAGTCAGTCTGCATGGTTGCTGATAAATTACCATCAAATGGCTTAAGGGTGTTTATTTTTCTCTTTCGATTTTGTAGTTACAGTTCTCAGTCCAGCTTGACAGGAGAACTTACACAACACCAAGGCGGAGGGAACTGGCCACATCACCACCACCACACAGCAGCTTAGAGAGGGATGATCCTTACTTGCCAGACCAGCATATCTGGCCAAGTGTACACAAGGATGCCGACTTCTTCAACCGACTCTCTCGGTATTTTATTCATCTGTTCAGAGCCTAGTCCTACCCACCTGGGATTTCCCCATCAGCCTAGACAATCTCCTGCAGGTTTGCTATGGGGCTAATCCAATCACTAATTCTCTACAAATATTCCCAGAGCTCAAACCATCAACTGTCAAGTTGACACCTGTGCCTAACCATGACAAGTGATAATGCCTACAAGAACTAATACTATCACAAGGACACATAAGAGGATTAAGCCTTATAGAGAGATAGAGATTCTACATTGATAGATGCCAGACACAATACAATACCTTTATCCAGAGAGGTGATGTGTTTACATAAGTTTCAAGAGAGACTTTATATTATCTCAAAACAAAGTGAAGTGCAAAATCTAACCAACTTCCATTTAGTTTCTCAAATAAGTAAAACAGCCATTTTCTACCAGTTGGAGGTATACTTTCTGAATGTTATTTTACAAAACTCTTCCTAGGGCAACCTAATGAAGCATTTTTCACCCCTGACAGACAGAATCAATAGAACAAAGAAAGGATTCCATCTAATCCAGCTAAATGAACCAATGAATTCACTGAGTTACTTAAAGAAGCATTGGTAATTCAAAGACAGTTACACTACCAGAAATTACCCTGAACAAATCATGACCAGCTACACGACCAAAAGGCCTTTTCACAGCACAGACAATTCACACATTTAAAAAAAAAGTACACCAGCAAAGAGTCTCATGCACAGCATGGATGAGTTACAAAAAGACTTCTCTGAGCAACAATGAATAGCTACACTACCAAAGAATATTAACCCCTGATCTGTTGGTTTACCTTTTACATAACCTTCAGAAGAAAAGTGGTTTCATGATCTTCTTGAATCTTGTGAACTTACTCATCCACCCAAAAGGAAATCTTAAGCCCAATATCATTAGGGTCATGAAAGTGATTATAGTTGTTCTGGCATAAGATGGCAACATTGCTATGTCCAGAGGAAATAGCTATACTCCTCCTTCCTCTAACTCTTACATTCTTTCCATTTCATCTTCTGTTATGTTCCCTGTTCCTTGTTCCATTTAGGACAGAACATCAGGCTACTATGCCATAGCTAAAATACAGACCACAGCAAAAGACAATTATTCTCAGTAGCTAAACCACTTATAAATCTCTAGAGGAACTTTAAAAAAGATGTTTCCTTCCACTGTGCCTTCTAGCAGCAGTAATCTATACATATAAACAAGTATTAGAAAGCAATTTAACAAGCACATCTTATCCAATTTACAAAACTATAAGTACCCTTATGATTCCCCTGGCCACAAGTTTTTACCTCTCTGTGGAGTAGGCCTTAAATCCAATCAGGAAAATTGTTGATTGTAGCCACAACAGTTATGGTACTATTGCCCTGGCATCCTGATAGTGTAACAGTCAGAGTTCATAGTTAAGTAGGACCACTGGTGACAGCCTGTATTGCCTTTAGCACTTCAGCAGCCAAGAAGGAGGGAGCTCTATACTCAGTCTCAGCCTGATGTTTCCATGTTATATGAACAAAGGATGCAATTTCTTCAGTGATAGGGGATGTAACAAACGGTAATGCAACAGCTTTTGTCTGGGTTTCCCAGGGACCTCTCTGGTCAACCACTCAAGAGAGGTACCCTACTCCTGCCACTGAGTTTTTACCCAAACATCTTAAAACTCTAAGAGTACCCCCATCTGCATATGCATGGTGCTGTCTGCACTTAAAATCTCCAACTACTATTTTTACTGTCCTTTTCAATAACTTCAAATTTGTAAGTCACACAGAGGTTAGCATCATATTTAATTCATTTGATAATCTTTCATCTAGAGTGGATAGAATAACAAACAAAGTCCTAGGTCACCATCCCAAAGCAAAGAGTAAGATGTGAAAGTAAGCTTGGGGAATTATTTCTGAAGGTTCACTGCCATCTATTCGAAGCAACTACAAGTTGGTCTTGAGACTTAGCAGCTAAGAAATACAAAACATTAGTTAGTGAGGTCTAACAGCATATGAGAAGACCTTCTATTACTTCATAAATTGTTCTGTCAGTACGATGTTGCATATGAATGTATGGTGTACTACTCCCAGCTAGTACTTTAGCCACACTCTACATGTTCTTGCAATTGTAAAGAACCTGAGTTGCTTTAAAAAAAAAACTCTAACTTTGCAGACTACTGTTTCACCTAACTACATATTGTGTGACTATCTCTATAGTTTGTGCTCTCAGACCAAACTCTCCAATGGTGTTATGAAAAGCCTGTTCCAGAAGCATGTCCACATTCAACACACTTTACTGTAAGCAAGAAATGGAAACAATTGCCTGCATTTATGACAAGTGCCATGGTTTGAAATGTGAGTTGTCCCCCACAGGCTCACACGCCTGAATCTTTAGTTGTTTGGGAAGGTCATGTTACCTTTAAGAGGTGGAACCTTGCTGGAGGAAGATAGTCACAGGGGGTGGGCTTTGAGATTAGCCCCATCCTACTTCCAGAAGGTATCTGCTCTTGCAGTTTGTAGCATCTCTCAGCCTCCCTGATGGATGTGACTTAGGCTGCCTCCAGCTTCCGCTGCCAGCCATGCCTTTTCCAACAGAGGAATGCATCTCCTGTCTGAAACCATAAAATGAATAAATCTCCCTTTTCTCCCTTAAGTTAGGCTTGAGTGTTCTCATGGCAGCAGAGAAGAGCAACTGTGGCAACAACCTTAACCTTTTTAATTTCCATCATTCCAATTCTATATCCATCCATTGCTGCCCATTGACCCCAGGACTTTGGAAGATAACTGTAAATTAAGGTACATTTAGTCCAAGTGCCCTTACGCTATCCTTTTGGGGTTTCTGGTTACCCTGCATGATCCTCACCAACAGGCAACATTATCCACCCTATTGGGTAGCAGCTGGGAAGGGTCCTACTCCCTTCATAGCAGAGGGTACAGTATGCCATACTGTGTCCCCCCCCCCATCAGTTAGCCTTTGGTGAGGTGTTTAGAAGTCACAAGCTTAGCATCTGGATTTTCACTGACCGATTCTCCAGAGCTTTTGCGTGACACAAATCCTGCCACATGTTTTTATGGCAGGACCTGGGTCCTTTGTTTGCTTTTCCTTTTCCTGGCCCCTTCTCAGTTGTTCTGGCTCTTCATAAGCCTGACTTACAGACCAGTCTAGGTCATGCATGTCCTCCACAGCCTCTCCTGCACATTCTCATAATTCTTGCTAACAGCTCTTCCCAGCAGGTTCCAAGTGTTGGCTCCCAGGAGGGGCTCTTCAGCACAGATCTAATTTAGGCTCTTTTCCGTACACCACCATTCCCAGCCATAAAGCGTGGCAAGATAGCATATTCTTCTCAATCTCTCTTTCATTCAATTAATCTTCCAAATGGAAGTTAACATGGAGGAAAAAAAATGTTGTTTTCATGTTGTGATTCCTCACAGCAAAATCCCACTGGGCAGACAGCTCAGTCTCCATTGCACAGCATACCATCTGTAGCAGGAGACACACATCCACCACAACTTGGAGACAAGCTATTTTCCACCTCATAAAGAAGATGGTCATAGTTCCCAAGGATGTTCTACTTCTACTCATTTTTTTTATCTTGTTGGTAGATAGTCAGACACAACTTTTCTTCAGGATACTATTCATCACAGATAGAAAAGGCACCAAAGGTTAAATGAAAGTCTTTTGTTCCAAGTCCAGCTTGCTGAACCAGTAGGTTTATTGGAGTTACTTGAAATGGAAAACCATGGAGGACTAAGAGGCAGCTAACCCACTGGGAAGTACCCTGGGTAATTTAAGGACAGTTACACTACTGTGAAGGCTCCTTCACACCATAGATGACTCACACACAGCTGTACCCCTGAAAAGCCCCGAGGGATAACATATAGGCAGTTATGTATCAAAAATTCCCTTATCTATACTACTCCAACTCCCAATGCGTTGTTTCCTGTTATACAAGCTTGAGGAGGATAGGGGCCTTTATAAGCCCTGTGAACTAGTGAATCTGCCCTCTCTTGTCTACAGAGGAACTTTAACAGACAAAACCTGAGCCTTCTGTCACAGGTGGTCACAAATACTCTGATTAAAGACAGCAGTGATGTCGTGCCTATAGGAAACAGTAGCTCTGACTTAGCATGCCAAAGAAGAAACAAATGGAATTCAGCCCATTACCCAGAGTTCAATCTCCAGATCCCATGTAAAAAAAAAAAAAGCATATGCTGAGCAGATATGATGATTCACCTACAATTCCAATCCTTGGAAGTAGATCCTGGGAATCCCCAAAGTAAGCCAACTAGCCAGACTATCCCTAATGGCATTCATTCAAATAGCGCCTTGGTATCCATGCCCATTGTAAGTAATGTAGAACATAGGCTTTATACTAAATTGAAACTATTATGTGTAGTTTCTTTGTGTGTGTGTGCGTGTGTGTGTGTGTGTATGTGTGTGTGTGTGTGTGTGTGTGTGTGTGTGTGTGTGTCTGTGTGTGCGCGAGTGCATGTGTGTGTGTGTGTGTACAGAAGGGCACTTGAGTATATGTATCTGTGGAATCTCAAGCGTAACATCAGGAGTCATCCTGGATTGCTCTACTTCTGATTGCTTTGTTGGGGGGGAGAGGTTCCTAGGCTCTGCCTTCCATGACTGGAATAATGACAACTCTTTTACTAATCACTCTGTCTCTAGCATCCCGCTTCCCTATGCAGTTGAGAGAATCACATCTTGGAGAGGTTCTCTCGAATTTGCAGGACGGAAAGGTATAACTGGGAACTTACTTTAGAGAAGTTCACCAGACTTGTGTACAGTGACACCCTACCTGCTGTTTTAAGTGTTGGTAAGGTAGAAACCAGGCGGTCACAAAAGGAAACAAAAGGAAAGTCTGCAGTGGGCCGCCTAGCGGCGAGGATGAAGGAGACTGGTGCTCTGTCTTACTCCTCAGCCAGAGCTGAGTCAGTTGTAGACGCCATCTGTGACGGCTCCCTGTGCATGGAAATGCTAGCACATTACCTCAGGGGAGGCAAGCTCGCCCCCGACCTCTCCTCCTGGTGTCCCAGACAGAGCCACTTGCCTCTGGCCATGATGAGAAGGTCTGTGAGCTCATTTCTGGGCAGCGTTCCTGTGGAACAGAGTGTCCATTGGGGTTATATGTGAGGAACACTTCAAGACCTTGTTTCCTAAGAGAGCTGGGAAAGACATTATTAGGTGCTGAGAAGAGCTGCCTGTGGGCTTTTTAAATTAAATAATAAAAGAGAAGCAAAATGAGTTTTTCCTGGAAGACTTGACGTGGGCATACTTGCTATGGGTGGAGGAAGAGACATCAGCACTGACCTTATTGACCGACACTGAAGAAAGTCAGGAGGCAAAAGCTGGTCGTCTGACTTCTTGATAATCACTATCAGGCTCCCCTGAGTACCAATCTTAGAGTTGTTGTGCCTGAAGGTACCCAGACCTGTCCACATTCTCTTTAGCCAAAATCATCAAGCTGATATTCTTAGGTATCCAATGCAATAGCCACAAGTGTATAAGCAGCTCTTGAAGGATTGAAGGGCTGAATTATGTTTCGAGTTTAAAATTTAAAGCATACTTTGAGGCTTTAATATAAAAGTGTAAAATATCATACTAAAATTTAAAAGGAAAATATTTTGTACATCTTCGGCTTAGTAAAATATATTATTAAAACTCATTTAAAGTGTTTCTCCTTACTTTCTTGAAAATGTGGTTATGTCAAATTTGAAAATTTAATCTGTGGTGTACATTTGTGGCCCACATGATATTTACATAGGACCACACAGTTGTCTATCCTCAGAACTCTTATTTCTAAATGTGTCCACGCATCCTTGAAAATGATGACATGACTTTTCTCAAATAGTATTTTATTTTTATGGGCGTCCATGGGAAAAGTTACATAGAGGAACAGATAAATCCCTTCACATTGAATCTGCCTTCTCCCATTTCATGCTAGAAAACTCGTTCATCTACCAAGACTCGAGGTCTCATCATCAGGAAGCTTCCACTAACTATTAATCAGGCATGAAGAAGCAGTCGCTTCTTTTGTACTGACTCAGTGCACCATCCAAATCTCTACTAGAAAACTCTAACTGTCAAGAACCTGAGTGTGCGCCACAACCATTCTATGCTGTGAGTTTCTTCAGGATAAGAAGTCCTTAATTTTGATGTCATAATGCCATAACAGCACTGATAAATGTTTTCGTTATTGTTGTATGGTGTATGTGTGTGTGTGAAAGTGCATTTGTGTGTATGTTTGCACGTGTGGGGATGCATGATTGGGTACAGATGCGTGTGTGTGTGTGTGTGTGTGTGTGTGTGTGCGTCCATGAAAGGGTGCCTGAAATTGAAATTAGGTATCTTCCTCGATCATTCTCTACTTTTATTAAGGCAGTGTCTCTAGCTGAACTCGAAGCTCATCAATTAGCAAGGGTTCCTAGCTGGTTTGTCCTGAGGATTCTGTCTTCATTTTCTGAGTACTGAGATTACACGTAGCTGCTACAACTGTCTAGCTTTCATGTGGGTTCTGAGGAACTAAAATCCAGCTCTCACACTTTCAGGGAAAACACTTTATCCACTGATCCATCTACCTCTCCAGTCCTCTAAATGTCTTCTTATTCCTTAATGTATGGATGCATAAGTCTATCTATTCATCCTGACATGTAGTCTTGGGCACCAGTTTGTCAGCAGAAGGAAACCCCTTCACCCTTTATTCTTTGAATGTCAGAATGATATAACTCCTTATGAATTGCCAACCCAGACATATCTAATGAAATCACCTGACCTTTGGGAAAAAAAAAAAAAGTCCATTGCAGCTTTTGTTAAGTTCGGTCCAAAAACAGATCTCCTCAGTGTTCTCATGAAAGGGCATAGCCAAAATTCTGTCTTCAATTTTCATTGAGATAATAACAACCCAGATTGCCAAAATTTATTAAATTAGTGAAAATAAACCAAAAGCCATTCTGAAAACTCTCAGACGTTCTTTGATCATGAGGAAATGCTCAGTATGACTCGCAAAGGAGAGGGGGACTTCAGCAAAGCCTATCCTCATCTTTTAAGCATTAGATTGCACAATTGTAGAACTGTGACTTTAGCTTCCCTGCCTAATTTCTATTTTTCAGATCCATGGGAATAGTTTAACGATAAGACTTTGATCTGCTTGGAATTCTCCCAGACCTCCCACTTTGCCTGAGTACATCTATCACTTTGCTTCTCAGCCTGGACTTTAGTCTATTGAGAAATCTCCTAGTGGGAAAAAAAGTTGGTCATGATCTGCTTGGCTCCTAACACAAAGCCCAAACCACGTAACTAATAAAGAAATATTTGCTGAATAAAAGAATGAAGACACGAATAGTATCAAAAAACATCCTTAGCTTAAAAAATTGCCTGTAAGGGCTGCAGAGATGGCTCAGGGGTTTTCTCTGCCTGGCAAGCAGAAGGATGTGAGTTTGGATCCCAAATCCCACATAAAAATGCTAACAGTCAGCCTCCACTTCTAACCCTGGAAGGAAGAGCCTGGGAAACTCCAGAGCAAAGCTTAGAGGAGGTAAAGCAATCCAAGATAATATCTGAAATCATCTTTGGGCTTCCATAGACATACATGTTGAATGCGCTCTGATGCATGTGCACACATACACACACACACACAAACACACACACACACACACACACACACACACAATAGAGAGAGAGAGAGAGAGAGAGAGAGAGAAATATTAAAAATGGTCTCTATTTGAAGATGATAAATGCTATAGGGAAAATCCTGAATTCCCCCTAAAAATATTTGTTAGAACTGACAAATGAATTGAGTAAATAGTGTAATACCAATATGCAAAAGTCAACCGCTTTTTATGGCAGTAATAAACTTACTGAAAAAATGAAGAAAGCAATGTTATTTATAATTTCAGAAATAGTAGATGACCTGAGAATAGATTTAACCAAAAGAGTGAAGAATACTTGCAGAGAAAACTATAAAAGACAATGAAGAAAATTGAAGAAGACACAAATAAATGAAAATATATCTCATATCCATGAAATGGAAGACTTGTGCTATTGTTAAAATGTTTACAGAAGTCCATAAATTCAGTGCAATCATCATCAAGACAAAAATTATGTTCTTCACAGAAACAGGAAGAAACACCTTAAAAGTCTACAAAACCACAGTCATCAAAACAAGTTGGTGTTCACATAAAAACCCAACAAATAGATCAACTGAAAAGAATAGAGAATCATGAAATAATTCCATGCATCTTAAGACTACTGATCTCCAAAGACAAAAAATACATTGCAGAGCAGGCAAATAACCTTATTAAATAGTGCCAGTAAAAGTAGATATGTACCACAGAAGTAAATTATACACCTATCTATCATGAACTTATCACCAACAGTGCAGAGCATCTGCAACAGTAGTCACTAGAGATTAGGCAGGATGGAGGAAAAGTGGTACAGGGAAGTCAGAAAGTATGTATATATCTAAGTGGGTTATACAGGTAGGAGACGTTCTAAGATTCTACAGAATGGTAAAGAAAAATCTAGTTATCAATTTATTCCATAATTTTTAAAGAGCTAGAAGAGAAGCATTCACTTGTTCCCAATTGAAAGAAATGATAACTGTATAAATACATGGAAATGCTACCCTCCCATTTGACCATTACATAGTGTGTGCATATACTGGATGTCCAGATCACATTTCATTAGTAACAAAATTACATGTCAATTAATTTTTTTCAAATCCTTGACTTGAAGATCAACAGTGTTGGTATTTATTAATATCATTAACTTTTTCAAGTCTTGTGCATTCATCTGAATAAATAAACATAAGAAGATCTATATAGGGCATTCTGAGAGCAAGAAAGGTCAGGTCTGTGAAAACATTTTGTGAACTGAATGCCCTACAAAATATAACTTGATTCCTTTTCTCTTATATATCGATATTTGCCATGAAGATTTAAATGCACTGAAGCATCAGGCACATGAACCAGAATTATCCAGGAGGCAGGTGCAAGAGAATTGTCAAAGTCTATATAGTACAAAATACAACATCTACATATCATCCATGACTGACAGATTTCTTCTGTGCAATCCAGATTGCCTGGCTCCAAGGTCCACAGGCATCTAAGTAACAAATGATTGACATTGGACATGATTTCATATCTTCTCTCCTGAGACCCTACCCCCAGTAAGAATCAATGTGTTTCAAAAGCCCAGATGTGTGGGAGAGTTCTAAAGGTCTGTTAAAACTATTTAATAGCTTTTTGCCCTCAAAATGACTAGGTTGAATATAAAGCTTATTTTCTTGGCTTCCTAGGCAAAATCTAGAACATTGTCTAAGCACAGTATAATCAGAAAAGTAGAAGAGTTACATATAACCTTTGCTCATTGCCCTTTAAAAAGGCAATTAGGTATTCGATATTTATTAGGTTGATACTTGAAAGAATGGAGTTTGGTATGGGGACACGTGAAGAAAAGAATCATAGGAAGATTCTTTGGCTAAAACTGCCTTAAATTCTCTTAGCAATCTTAAAAATTTTTTATTATTATTGTTATTTATTCAACTGTGTGTATGTGCGCGCGCGTGTGTGTCTGTGTGTGTGTGTGTGTGTGTGTGTCTGTGTATGTGTAGAACCACGGACGAATTCGCGAACCACCATGGACGCCTCCACCTCCTTCTGCCCCGGGATTCACAGGCTCCGCCCTACCAGGACCAGAAGCGCAGGCCGCCCCCGCTTCCATCTGGCGTCTATACGTGGGATCTGGGATCCGAACTCGGGACCTTCCGCCTGCAAGGCGGAGGCTTAACCCCTGAGCCACCTCTCCAGCCCCTCTCTTAGCAATCTTGAAAGTCTGTCCTAGAATCTTTATATGTGATTCAAATCCAGTATTATTGATCATTAAGTATAAAAGGATTCTCACAAACATGGTTGATATGGGGCCTGACTAATTGTTTACTAGGAACCAAACCTCACTAATTAAAAAAAAAAAAAAAAAAATTGGACTATGAGAAGCCCAGGGTCACGGTCAGCAAAGAGGAGGAGACAGTGGCCACACAAAGAAAGAAAGGCAATGCTAGTTTCACTTGGGCAATATGACCATGCATATGTTGGCCTCTCTCTGAGTCCTCCTTATCTTGATGGACTTCCTTATTTCATATGGTCCAAGATGGTATCATGGGCAATCCACCCTCAGTACTTTCTAATATTCAAGAATCCTGACGTCAAATCAGCTAAGGCCATGACATACAAGGTCACAGTAAAAGAGGTCACATGAGGTATGCAGTTTGGTTCAGGGGTTAAATCTACTCTTTGTAAACTTTTCATGGATGATGAGTGTGCTAAAGATGTAAGATGAAACATGAATGGAAACAGAGCAAGAAGCCATGGTCTTTCCTTAGAACATTACCAGTGTAGCTAAAAGCCAGGTTAGACCCAAGTGTGACACATCTTCCCCTTTTCTGTGTTTCTCATCAACCAGCTTCTAAAAGAAATGGTGATTTCCATAGAACTAAGCCAGCCTAATCTCCCCCCATCCTGAAGCTCAGGGACATCTGCGGAAGAGGGGGCGGTAAGATTGTAAGAGCAAAAGGATGGGGGAGCAATGATTTGAAGAGTCTCCACACTAGATAGGGCTGAAGCAATCATAATAGGACTTTGCATGCCCTGCACCATGTCCATCACACTATTGACCTCACAAAGTCTAACATCGGCTAAAAGCACCAAGATCCTTGGAGGCAAGGGATTGATGGCCACAGTAGTGTTCCTATGCTTAAGGGGAACACGAGAAAGGGTTCAGGGAAATGCCACTGGGTCCTTTCACGTCATCAGAAAGGAGGACCAAGAGGAGAGTTAGGCATACACAATAAAGGACTCTCTGGGAATTGGGGGGGGGGGTACTGGGAGATGGGGAGGGAGGGAGGGGGAACAGGGGGTTCGGGGGGAGGAGGAGGAGGGAGGGAACTGGTCTACCTATTAAGTTTGTATGAGCGGAAATAATAATAATAATGTTATAAAAAAAGAAAAGAAATGGTGATTTCGATCTGCTATGAGTCACAAAGGCATGGGAAGATTCTACAAAAAGGTTTCTAATTGTGCTTTGGGAGAAAGCCTTGTGAAAAATCTGTGCCTAATTTTCTGCTTATGAGCTAGTATGCTTAACATATTATCACCAGTAACCAATATATTTAAATACTCTTTTATTTTAAGTTCCTTTTCATTACCCTGCTCATTGCCCCTGTTTGCCTTTGCAGGATTTAGAATGGACCCTCTGATTCTGTGATTTCGATGAGAGTTTACATGGAGACCCCATACCATAGGCACCTGTCTTTCCCCGGACCTGTCTCCATCTTCTACCACAAAGAGCCTCAGGCATCAGCAATCCATGACAAAATCTACTTCAACCCATAGTCCCACTGCAAAATAATCATGTATCAGTTTCCCATATGTCAAAAAAAACAGGAATAGTATGGTTTGTTCTCAAGAACACAGGCTAATGAAGAATGATAACCAAGCCCTGAGACCTGGCCTCAGACTCCATATACAGCAGTATAGAACTGGGAGAAAATTTGGCTTAGAGTCTATGACCAGCCTTGTCTGGAAATGTCAGAAATCACCTGGGTAATTTATAGACCCAGAGGACAATTACAGCACGATGATTACACTACCTTACAGTCTTTTGGAAAGCAAGGAGAAGGTATTGTGTGGCTTATTTGGCCTGGGGGGATTAGAAGCTTTGTTTTTCCTGCTTATATACTTTAATGTAAGTGGAAGATCATCCAATGAGATTACCTTAGGCCCCAAAGAAGATTTCCTAGGCGGGTTTAGTTGAAACATAAGATTCGGATCTGCAACTATTATTCTATAAAGTCTCCAAAGATGTGCTATGTCTTCAGTATAAGAAACCTAACATCCTTCAGATGACATTCACTCTCCTCTTCCTGCTAAGAGTGCCATTTCACCCCAAAGCATTGACCGCTTCCCTTATGCTTCGTCTGTTTTCCACTCTCTGATACTGGATGTGGTCCCAAGTCCCCTTACTGCTCTGGTCTATCACATCAAATGTCTCTCCCCTGTCATATCCCAGCTGCCAACATGCACTTTAGGTCTAGAACACTGTGATAAATTCCAGCCAACTCCACTGAAATCTAATGTAATCACTAATACTACTCATGTCTTGATCTGTCCATATTAATTCTCCTGAAAAGTTTCAATGGCTCCTCCTAAATTAACAATACATTTAAATCTTTAGCCTGGTATCACATCCTTCGTTGACCATACCCCTAATGAATTTATCTATGGATTATTTATTTGTTTTTGTCATTATTTTAATAAACCTTAGTAATTCTGAAAAATCCCAATAAAAATATGAAAAATGATATAAACTTCAACCCTCATGTCACTATTCAAAAGTATTTTGATCTAATTCTATATGGACTTATTTACAAAAGTAGAAACATCCTGTTTCTTTTTGAGAGTATTATTGACAGTAATTTTTACATATTTAAAGGCAAGCTTGCCACGCCGCCTCCGTCGGCGCCGCCATCCCCAGATGAGTCAGCCCGTCGGCCCGCCCAACCGCCACGCCCCAGCCTGCCTCGGGCTTTGGCCTGGGCCGTGCCCCCGGGACCCCAGCCCCCTTTCTTCCTCCAGCCCGCTTATCCGACCGACTGGACAGGACTTGCTCACATTCCTCCATCCCTGGAGCTTGGGTGGGCCACTAAGCCACGTCCCAGGCCCCAGGTGAAGAATTCTGCCAACAACATCAGACCCTCTGCCTCTCTGGCCCATCGGGGGACCCACACAAGTGGTCTACAGCAGACACACTTGCTACTCAGAATTCAATAGAGTCCAAAGAAAACTCAAGCAAAGTTCTAAGGGTCAAAGGCCATACATCTGTAAACCTCTACAATCATCCTATCACATGGGAGAGATTCTTCACATCCAGCCCAAAGATTAGTAAACCTCCCTTTGTTTTTCACCTTACTGTTTCTTTCTAATATTAATCACTGTATATTAACCTTTCCATACAGCCACCCCAAAAACATATACAACTCCAGGGAATACACCACTCACTCTCACATATCACCAATATACTACATCGTAAAAGTGCACTACCATACTAATATTCACCCCTGTCTACTTAACCTGATTTAACTGATGTACTAACAGCCTAGTAGCCACAACTAGGAAATAACAATAACAAAAGACAAACATACCCAACCCCAAGGCAAGCACTAGTAACAACTGCCCAAGTGTAGTAATACCAACTAAATCAGTTCAGTCAAAAACACACAGAAACTGAAAAGCTCTAGAAGACAAAACAACAATGTCCAAGTCAAAGTGCAGATACATGAGAAATTAAACCCAAGGAGACCAATCTCCCACTGAAAGAATCAACCCCTTAAGGATGGATTCCAACCAGAACAAATTCAGAGGAAATAGCCAAGAAAGCCAGACCCAAGACAACAACTTTCAAAGTATGATCATTACCATGATTAATACTATGAAACAGGAAATCAAAGAGGAATTAAACAAGCGCATCAACCACTTTGAACAGGAACACAACAGGCATTTGGAGGAGTTGAGAAAAACAGTGCAAGAAACAAAAATAGGCATAGAGCAGTTAAAACAGTCTCAGGCAGAGTTTAAAATTGAACTAAAAGACAAGTTATCTTCAGCCCAAAGCTCAACAGAGAGTCTTATCAGCAGAACTAACGAAGCAGAAAATAGAATTTCAGATCTTGAAGACAAAGTGGGAGAATTAACCAGCTCAATGGAAGAGGTAGTTAAAGCCAAAAAGGTATTTGAGAGGAACATTCAAGAGATATGGGACACCCTGAAGAAGCCTAATATGCGCATTCATGGAATACCAGAGCAAGAATCTCAAAATACCACACCTGAGGAAATTTTTCAAATTATCATAAATGGAAGCTTCCCTCAACTGAAGAATGAGAGGCCCATCCAAATACAAGAGGCATTTCACACTCCAAACAGATATGACCAAATAGAAAATCGCCACGGCAAATAATAGTCAAAACATTCCACATTCAAGACAAAGAAAAGGTGCTGAGAGCTTCAAGAGAAAAAAAGCAAGTCACTTTTAAAGGCAAACCTATTAAAAAAACAAATGACTTCTCAATGGAAACAGTAAAAGCAAGAAGAGCTTGGAAAGACGTACTTCATGTATTAAATGAGCAAAACTGCCAACCCAGACTGATATACCTGGCAAAACTATTTGTCATGATCGAAGAAGAAAGAAAAATTTTCCAGCACAAAGATAACTTGAAGGGATACATGTCTACCAAACCAGGCCTTCAAAAAATGCTAGAAATGATACACAAACTTGAAGGAAAAAACAACCATATCCAGGAAGATGAAGAGTAGTATAATATCACAAAAACATAAATGTAAAATAATAAGCTTACAAAACTCATTAAACATAAAAAAGTCCAGAATTAAAAATAATTTCTCCATTATAACATTAAATGTCAATGGTATTAACTCACCAATTAAGAGACACAGATTCAAAATTGGATTAAAAATCACAACCCATCAATCTGTTGCCTTCAGGAAACTCATCTCACCACAAAAGATAGGCACATCCTAAAAATGAAAGGCTGGTCCAAAATTCTGCAAGCTAATGGAACCAGGAAACAGGCAGGGGTAGCCATTATGCTGTCGGACAAAATCGACTTCAAACCAAAAAAAATCATAAGACACACAGATGGATACTACATTTTAATCACAGGTACAATTCACCAGGAAGACCTCACAATACTGAACATTTATGCACCCAATACGCCCCCCCCACATTCATTAAGAAAATCCTACAGAGTCTAAAGCAAGAAATCAACCCCCAAACGATAATTCTTGGGGATTTCAACACTGCCCTCTCAACATGGGATAGATCAACAGGTCCAAAGCTCAACAGAGACACTTTGGAACTTAATCAAACCCTTAAAGAAATGGACTTTATAGATCTCTATCGAACTTTTGATCCATGCACAAAAGAATACACATTTTTCTCAGCAGCACACGAAACTTTCTCCAAAATAGATCACATATTGGGCCACAAAACAAATCTGCACATATACAGGAAAGTTGAAATTCTAGCCTGTGCCCTATCAGACCACCACGGCCTAAAGCTGGACATCCACAACACAACAAATGACAGAAAATACACTAACTCTCGGAAACGTAACACGATGATGCTGAATGAGAACTGGATTCAGGAAGAAATTAAAAAGGAAATTCAAGATTTCCTGAAAGTGAACAATAATGAAAATACAACTTACCAAAATGAAAGCTGTTCTAAGAGGTAAGTTCATAGCTCTTAATGCCTACATCAGAAAAATGGAAACATCAGAAATAAACAACCTAACAATGCAGCTTAAAGCTTTAGAGAAACTAAAACAATCTGATCCCAAAAGTAGTTGAAGAGAGGAGATTAGCAAAATAAGGGGAGAAATATCTGAAATCGAGATTAAGAAAACAATAGAGAAAATCAACCAGTCAAAAAGCTGGTTCTTTGAAAAAATCAATAAGATTGCTACATCCCTAGCTAAATTAAACAAAAGCAGGAGAGAGAAAACCCAAATTAACAAAATTAGAAATGAACATGGAGTTATCACTACTGATACCCAAGAAAACCAGAGAATTATAACATCATATTTCAAAAACTTATACTCTGTGAAATTTGACAACACAAAAGAGATGAATGAATTCCTAAGTAAAATTGAATCAGGAAGTTGTGAATTATTTAAATAGTCCTAAAACATATAAGGAAATTAAGGAAGTAATCTCCAAAATTCCCACCAAAAAATGTCCTGGACCAGACAGATTCAGCACGGAGTTCTACCAGACATTTAAGCAGTTAATAACACCAATACTCCTTAAACTGTTCCATCAAATAGCAAAGGAAGGAACACTACCAAATTCCTTCTATGAAGCTAATATCGTTTTAATCCCAAAACCTAATAAAGATTCACTTAAAAAAGAAAACTATAGGCCAATCTCTCTGATGAACACAGATGCAAAGATTCTCAACAAAGTCTTAGCAAATCAGATTCAAAAACATATCAAAAAGATCATTCACGGGGACCAAGTAGGCTTCATCCCAAGCACACAAGGTTGGTTCAACATACGCAAAACAATAAATGTAATTCATCATGTAAACCAGTCCAAACTTCAAGACCACATGGTACTCTCGATAGATGCAGAAAAAGCTTTTGACAAGATCCAACAGCCTTTTATGATTAAAATGCTAGAGACAGTAGGAATGGAAGGAACCTTTATCAATATAATAAAAGCTGTAAACAACAAGCCCACAGCAAGGATTATGCTCAGTGAGGAAAAAATGGAAGCATTCCCACTTCGATCAGGAACTAGAAAAGGCTGTCCACTCTCACCACTTCTATTCAATATTGTACTTGAAGTCTTAGCTGAAGCCATAAGACAAGAAAGAGGCATAGAAGGGATTCAAATCGGCAAGGAAGAAGTCAAGCTATGCCTATTTGCAGATGACATGATCTTATATCTGAGTGATCCCAAAACTCCACCAGGAAGCTCCTGCAACTACTTGAGAAGTTCAGCAGGATAGCAGGATACAAAATAAACGTACAAAAATCAGTGGCTTTCCTATATGCCCACAGTGAAAGAAGTGAAAAAGTCCTGGCAGAAACAATCCCATTTACTATAGCCCCTAAAAAAATGAAATACCTTGGTATAAACCTAACCAAGGAGGTAAAAGACCTTTACAATGAAAACTTTAAACCCTAAAGAAAGAAATAGCAGAAGACACCAGAAGGTAGGAAAGACCTCCCTTGTTCCTGGATTGGCAGAATCAACATCATAAAAATGACCATCCTACCAAAGGCAATATACAGATTCAATGCTATACCAATTAAAATCCCAAAGCAATTCTTCAAAGAAGTTGACCAAACAATCTCAAAGTTCATATGGAGGCACAAAAGACCCAGGATAGCAAAAACAATCCTGAGTAACAAAAACACAGCTGGAGGTATTGCCATACCAAACCTTAGTCTATACTACAAATCCATAGTTATAAAGACAGCCTGGTACTGGCTCCAAAATAGACATGCAGATCAATGGATAAGGATTGAAGACCCAGATATAAGCCCACAAAGTTACAGCCATTTGGTCTTTGACAAAGGGGCCCAAAGAATCCAATGGAAAAAGAACAGCATCTTCAACAAATGGTGCTGGCAAAACTGGATCTCCACATACAGAAGATTAAAGCTGGACCCGTACTTGTCACTATGTACAAGACTTAATTCCAAATGGATCAAGGACCTTGATATCAGGCCAGAGACTATAAAAACCATAGTTGAAAGGGTAGGGAACTCCCTCGAGCTGATTGGGCTAGGCCAACATTTCCTAAACAGACATCCAATGGCACAGTCACTGCTACCAACTCTCAACAGTTGGGATCTTGTGAAATTAAAGAGCTTCTGTTCAGATAAAGAGATTGTAACACGAGCTCAAAGGCAACCCACAGAACGGGAGAAAATCTTCACTAACCACATATCTGATAGAGCTCTACTGTCCAGAGTGCACAAAGAACTTAGAAAACTAAACTCCAAGGAAATTAATGACCCAATTAAAAAATGGCCCTGGAACTTTAAAGAAACTTTACCAGGGATGAAACTAAAATGTCTAACAAATATCTGAAAAAATGCTCCACTTCCTTAGCCATCAGGGAAATGCAAATCAAAACTTCCCTGAGATATCATCTCACCCCAGTCAGGATGGCAAAAATCCACAATACAAACAACAACAAATGTTGGAGAGGATGTGGAGAGAGGGGAACTCTCCTACATTGCTGGTGGGAATGCAGGCTCATACAGCCACTCTGGTGAACCGTCTGGAGATTCTTAAAGAAATTAAAGATTGAAATGCTATTCCACTTTTGGGAATAACCCCTCATACAGCAGAGGTTCACCTCGATTGCACAAGCACGACCATGTTCATAGCAGCACTGTTTACAATAGTAAAGTCACGGAATCAGCCCAAATGTCCAACAGTTGACGAGTGGATAAGGAAACTGTGGTACATCTATACAGTGGAGTACTACTCAGCCATCAAAAATGATGAATTACTGGAATTTGCCGGGAAATAGATGTCATTAGAAACAATTATATTAAGTGAAGTATCCCAGACCCAGAAAATTAAGTGCCGTATATACTCCCTAATAGGTGGCTCCTAGTACCAAATCAACCCAGCCCACCTAGAGACAATAATTCCAAGGATTATGAACAGGAGGGATGGGGTAGGAGGGCCACTCCAGAAACAAGGAGAGAAGGGACCATGTTACAGCAGGGAAAATAGGCCTCCACCAAGGACCCAAATAAGTAATGAGACATCTGATTAAGTTCACAGACTTTTGTTCCTGATCATTTACTACTGAGGGGGTGTGATCTCACCAGAAGAGGAGGGCATATAGTCTGGCAGATAAAAAGTAACCATTTTGCAAATGGGTGATAGACCCCCTCCCTTACTGTGGTTTCCCACTTTTATTACATCTACCTTTAAATGTGCTTTTATCACAAGACTCTAACAGCTTTTTGTCTCTGGCCAGGGGGTAACATACAATGCCCACCAGGATGGAGTGAAGGGCATTGCAGGAGCAGCAAAACTGCAAAAGAAAATCAACAAACCACAATCCAGAACTTCAGAGACTCTATATCAACCACCTAGAACTAGGCCAGCTTAGTCTCTCCCCATCTTGAAGCTCAGGGAAATTTGTGGAAGAGGGGGCGGTAAGAGTGTAAGAGCAAAAGGATGGGAGGAGCAATGATATGTAAATTACTCTATACTAGTTAGGGCTGAAGCAGTTATAATTGGACTTTGCATACCCTGCACATTGTCCAACACACTGTTGACCTCACAAAGTCTAGCATCTGCTAAAGGCACCAAGATCCTTGGAGGCAAAGGATTGGCAGCCACAGCAGTGTTCCTATACCTAAGGGGAACATGGGAAAGGGTTCAGGCAAAGGCCACTGGGTCCTTGTACATCATCGGAGAGGAGGGCCCAGAGGAAAATCAGACATGCACAAGACAGGACTCTCTGGGAATTGGGGTGGGAGGCACTGGGGGATGGGGAGGGAGAGGGGTGGGGAGGGGGAGCAGGGTGTACGGGGGGAGGAGGAAGGAGGGAGGGAACTGGTGTACCTAATAAGTTTGTATGGGCTGAAATAAAAAAATTTTTTTTTAAAAAATTCTCATAAAAAAAAAAAATCAGTGGCTTTCCTATATGCCCACAGTGAAAGAAGTGAAAAAGTCCTGGCAGAAACAATCCCATTTACTATAGCCCCTAAAAAAATGAAATACCTTGGTATAAACCTAACCAAGGAGGTAAAAGACCTTTACAATGAAAACTTTAAAACCCTAAAGAAAGAAATTGCGGAAGACACCAGAAGGTGGAAAGACCTCCCATGTTCCTGGATTGGCAGAATCAACATGGTAAAAATGACCATCCTACCAAAGGCAATATACAAATTCAATGCTATACCAATTAAAATCCCAAAGCAATTCTTCAAAGAAGTTGACCAACCAATCTCAAAATTCATATGGAGGCACAAAAGACCCAGGATAGCAAAGACAATCCTGAGTAACAAAAACACTGCTGGAAGTATCATCATACCAAACCTTAGTCTATACTACAAATCCATTGTAGTAAAAACAGCCTGGTACTGGCATCAAAATAGACATGCAGATCAATGGATAAGGGTTGAAGACCCAGATATAAGCCCACACAACTACAGCCATTTGGTCTTTGACAAAGGGGCCCAAAGAATCCAATGGAAAAAGAACAGCATCTTCAACAAATGGTGCTGGCAAAACTGGATCTCCACATGCAGAAGATTAAAGCTGGACCCGTACTTGTCACCTTGTACAAGACTTAATTCCAAATGGATCAAGGACCTTGATTTAAGGCCAGAGACTATAAAAACCATAGTTGAAAGGGTAGGGAACTCCCTCGAGCTGATTGGGCTAGGCCAACATTTCCTAAACAGACATCCAATGGCACAGTCACTGCTACCAACTCTCGACAGTTGGGATCTTGTGAAATTAAAGAGCTTCTGTTCAGATAAAGAGATTGTAACACGAGCTCAAAGGCAACCCACAGAACGGGAGAAAATCTTCACTAACCACATATCTGATAGAGCTCTACTGTCCAGAGTGCACAAAGAACTTAGAAAACTAAACTCTAAGGAAATTAATGACCCAATTAAAAAATGGCCCTGGAAATTTAAAGAAACTTTACCAGGGATGAAATTAAAATGTCTAACAAATATCTTAAAAAATGCTTCACATCCTTAGCCATCAGGGAAATACAAATCAAAACTTACCTGAGACATCATCTCACCCCGGTCAGGATGGCAAAAATCCACAATACAAACAACAAATGTTGGAGAGGATGTGGAGAGAGGGGAACTCTCCTACATTGCTGGTGGGAATGCAGGCTCATACAGCCACTCTGGTGAGCCGTCTGGAGATTCTTAAAGAAATTAAAGATTGAAATACCACATGACCCTGCTATTCCACTTTTGGGAATAACCCCCCATGAAGCAGAGGTTTACCTCGATAGCACAAGCACGACCATGTTCATAGCAGCACTGTTTATAATAGCAAAGTCATGGAATCAACCATCAAAAATGATGAATTACTGGAATTTGTAGGAAATGGATGTCATGAGAAACAATTATATTAAGTGAAGTATCCCAGACGCAGAAAATTAAGTGCCGTATGTTCTCCCTAATAGGTGGCTCCTAGTACCAAACCCACCCAGCCCACCTAGAGACACTCAAAGATAAATCTCTATAATATAGTAATTGCAAGGAGTATGAACAGGAGGGATGGGGTAGGAGGGCCACACCAGACACAAGGAGAGAGGGGACCATGTTACAGCAGAGAAAGTAGGCCTCCATCAAGGACTGCAAGTAAGCAATGAGACATCTGGTTAAGTTCACAGACTTTTCGTTCCTGATCATTTACAAGTGAGGGGGTGTGATCTTACCAGAAGGGAAGGGCATATAGTCTGGCAGATAAGAAGTAACCATTTTGCTAATGGGTGATTGACCCCTCCCTCACTGTTGTTTCCTACTTTTATTACATCTACCTTTGAATATACTCTTATAACAAGACTCTCTAGTTTAACAGCTTTGTATCTCTGGCCAGGGATGGAGTGAAAGGCATTGCAGGAGCAGCAAAACCGCAAAAGAAAATCAGCAAACCATAATCCAGAACTTCAGAGACTCTATATCAACCACCTAGAACTAGGCCAGCCTAATCTCTCCCCATCCTGAAGCTCAGGGAAATTTGCGGAAGAGGGGGCGGTAAGATTGTAAGAGCACAAGAATGGGAGGAGCAATGGTATGCAAGATACTCCACACAAGTTAGGGCCGAAGCAATCATAATTGGACTTTGCATGCCCTGCGCAATGTCCAACACACTATTGACCCCACAAAGTCTAGCATTTGCTAAAAGCATCGAGATCCTTGGAGGCAAGGGATTGACAGCCAAAAAAATGTTCCTATGCTTAAGGGAACAAAGGAAAGGGTTCAGGGAAATGCCGCTGGTTCCTTGTAAGTCATCGGAGAGGAGGACCCAGAGGAGAGTTTGGCATGCACATTAAAGGATTCTCGGGGGATTGGGGGAGGGGAGGTACTGCGAGGTGGGGAGGGAGGGGTGAAAGGAGAGTGAGCAGAGGGGTCGGGTGGAGGAGGAGGGAGGGAGGGAACGGGTGTACCTATTAAGCTTGTATGAGCGGAGATAATAAAAAAAATGTTTAAAAAAAAAAGGAACAGAAAAGGAAAAAAAATAAAAAAATAAAGGCAAGCTCATGTATTAAGGGAAGAAAATGAAATACATTCTATTCACTATGAAAGTGTCAAAGAATAAAAAAATTAAAAAGAGCTCAAAATATTTTTCTAGTACCTTAATCAAAACTGTGAAAATTACATATAGTTTTAACAGTTAATATTTACAAATATTTGATCTCAATTACGGACATAGCTGTTTCTATTGCCTTTATCATTATAGATGATCAATAAATAGAAATCAAGAGATTATTATAGAACTATATACTTAAAATAGGCTTACTTGTTTATGTTAAAAATATAAGTTATCTGTTTCGGTATAATTAATTTGTACTTGTTTTTAAATATTATGTCAAATATAGACAAAGTATATACAAGTAAATAAATAAACCTTATACTTAGAGGCTTTGATAGTTTAGTAGGCATAGCTATTGCTTAATTTATTTGAATATTATATCATGTCACTTATTTACTTATATTTTTACTCCTACAAGGATTTCAACGGTTTACAGTATGTTCTCTTACGAGCAGTAATAAGCTACTTAACTGATATTTGAAAATGTAATACAGGCTACTTCTTCCAGTTGTTATTAGCAAAAATGAAAAGTATCATTTCTACAGGATTTAATATGACATGACTTTATTTCCACATTTGTTTCCTTGCCAAATTTGAAATTTCAACTGAAATAATCTGAGTGTTAATAGTATATGATGAATTTTTACAATGCATCTTTAAGATTATTTTTATATGTGAAATGTCTCATTATTCAACAAGTGATTATTGATGTTCAAATGGCTCCATTGTTTGACACCAGTTTTATTTTTGTTATTTTTTGTTGATTATTTCTTTTATTAAATTGCAATTATCTTTTCATAGTGTAAGCTCTACATGTATTATATTCATGTCATACTCTCCCAGTACCAGTAAATCTGAAATGTCTTTTCTCTCTCTAAACATACTTATGACAATGCTGCTGCACACGGGATTCTTTTGTAATAATATTTGAAATTCAAAACACTTTTGCTTATTCTCTATCCTTAGTAGCTTTATAATTTCAGCAATTTGTGATACTAGTCTTAGTAAATTTTTATGTAAACTGTTTCAATTAGCTTTAATGCTTAAAATTTTGAATTAAATTTGAATTTAAAATTTTCACCAGGTTGAAACTAGGAATTAGATTTTTTCTATTGAATTTGAATGAATAGGCTTGAATCAAAGGCTCAGGTCTTCAGAACAGTCTCATCTTTCATTGTTATTTTTCTCTACTTTATCACTCTACAGATTTCTATATTGTATGTGGAATCTTTAAATCTGTGTTCAATTTTTGCTTTCATTTTCTCTAGTCAAGAATTCTGCTTTATTGTCCCCTAAAAGCTTAGTCAAATTATGAAAGTTTCCAATGTCCTTATTCAGTCTCACAGTGTTCTATCAACTCTTCATGGTCTCCTTCCAACTTAGCATTTATTTTCAATTCTATGAAATTCTTCTCCCAGAATATCCCCTTTTCACAATCACTTGGCTTGACTCTCAGGCTGTGACAACCTTTGGAATCACAATAAGAATGAAATCTCCTTTCACTCAAGGAGAGGCATCTTACCCTTTTGACTCACAGTACAACTCTCATATATCATGTATTATCCTTACTTACAGTTCTTAGAAGAAGAAACAGTTAAATATATTTGGCTATTACTAGAGTTGTAGGTAGGATTTCCTCCATTTCTCTAGGTAAAAAGTCTTGATCTGATTTGAACTTCCATAGGACTTCTTATCCAGGCCACCATTCCTTTGAGTTACAGTCCCATCAATGAAAAGCTTATTTGAACTCATGGATTTGGATGCTAAAGTCCATGGTCCATTTACTCCACTGCACTGGGCTTACAGTGAGGTGGAAGGAAGTCATGGCAGGAGCACATAATGTAGAAAAACTGACTCATAGATAAAAAGCAAAAAGGGAGATGGGGGAAAGGTTACATGATCTGCTAAAGACTATCTCTCAAAGACTTCATCATCTCTCAAAAGCAGCATGCTAGGTATCAAGCATGCAACATACGGGTCTTTGGAGGATGACGAAGATCCAAATATAGCACATAGATGCTATAATTTTTCTTCATACCACTTGATCAAGTTGCATGACTGGATCATGCTGGTGAAACCTCCTGGAGGCAGGAAAACAGCCTTATACACCTCTGACAATGACACCATTTCCCAGATCCTTTCCTTCCAGTTCTTTCTTCATCTCCTTTATCATACCACTGTCTTCACAATGTAGCCTATGCTTTCTGGAAAATAAATACATTTTCTTGCTGTTTTCTTTTTGAAGGTCTTTCCTAGCATCTCTTCCCAACCCATCTCTTTCTACTGAAAAAACAAAATTGTTGGACTTCAACAATGGTGAATCACAACCAAGTGTTCACCAAGGAGGCAATGGAAAACTTTTTTAATATGTGTTTTCATGCTTTCTGTCAAAATGCACTAGGGCATACCACAAATAATGGTCGTATATACTATTCTCTCTATTAGAGTACTCTGCTTCAGAGAGAAGAAATCATTCTTTGCTGTTTAACTTTAACATGGTTCCCTTCAAGAAGAAGTTTTAAGTTTAAGTGTGTCAGTCATTTTTACACCCTCAATATCTCACATGTGTTATTCCTACATCTCATAACAACCCTTCAAAATGTCATCCGTTTTTGCAAAGGAGTTTTCTGAGGCATAGACAAGATTCCTAACTTTACAATCATCCAGTTAATGACTGAAATTGGATTCATGCCCAAGTCCAAATCCAAGGTCTATGTGATTTTTCTGGTTCATCATCCTAATTCAATTAAATTTTAATTATATTGAGATGACCTCATCAGGCATAAAAATTTTAGAAGGGATATAATTGAGTTAGATGTGAAACAGCATTCTTCCCTGAGCAAGTCTACTTCACATCTTTTCTCTAACCTCAATTTTTCTATCAAATTACTGACCATTGTACCTCTGAAGTCCTCTCTGGACATCTCTTTTATTCTCCATGATGAAGTGAAACTTTTCTACTTGCACTAAAAAAGTCCATATCACATCTTGGAAATCTGAATCAACTTTGACCAAAAACATTGTTTTTCTCATGTCAGAGTTATAATTTCATTCCAAAATATTTAATCTATGTATCAGGTGGCACAGTCCTCTGTGCTGGTGCTATCCTTCGTGAAACAACTGAAAAGCAATGTGTAGCCATTGGAAATGGCAAGAGTATGAAAAAAAAAACTTAAATGCATAAACTGACAGTTCCAGGGCCTCGTCTGATTCATTGTTGTATTCTGTTCAGACTGAATGGTTTTAAAGGTATGTGACTTTATAGCCAATATTGAAAAATTCATAACTGCGTAGAACCATACATTTGTAGCTTATTTTAAAATATAAATGTCTGATCACACTGAACTTGCATTTCTGTATGCAGCAGCAAAGATGGCTAGTGCCTTCAACTATGGGCCAGCACTATGAGACTTATGTGGATTATCACATACAGAAAGCTATAATGGGAAGGTACCTTAGCAAAGGTCAGCATTTTCATTTTGTCATAGGGAAGTTAGACCACAAAGATGAAATGAGATCACCCCAGGTAGTGGTGAACAGAAGAACCGACAGCTGAGTTGGACGTTCTGACCACTCACATGTTGCCTCACCTACGAAAGACCTCCCATATGTAGTAAATACTTCACATAAAATTATATAGACGGCAATTTCAAAGTGAGCCATGCAACTCTAGACAGCACATTTACAGCATCCTGAGATTCAGGGAACATTACAAAAGAGTAGGTAGTAAAAGCCAGAGGCGGGGAAGGAATGCCAGCAAACAGTGCCATGTCTCCTGGCACGCAGTACCCTTACAGGCATGGATGCATCGAAGTACAAGAGCGGTACAAGACTGGGCTCATCATTTCATCATGCTGGCAGGAAAAAGCTCAAGAGGACTCACCTCTCCCTGAGGTACTTCAGACAGTTAATTCTGGCTATGGGAAAGGAAAACCACTTTCTTCAGTGGTGTGGCCACCGATGGGTTCCTCATGATCCAGAGCGTCCCCAGGTGATAGCGCATGCTCATTCAAGAAACCTCTATTAGTGGTGTATACGCACTGTGCGCGCGCATGCAGAATGGAAACTTCAAGGATTTTCCGTGGGAAAAGGAGACAGAGGTGATAGAATTATATGGGATAAAATAACTTAAGTTCATCGCATACATGTATGAAACTGGAAATGAATAGAGAAGAAATTAGTTGAAGTTAAAAAGTGAACTTTCAGTAATTGCAAAGATTATGAACAGGAGGGATGGGGAAGGAGGGACACACCAGTAACAATGAGAGAGGGGATAATGTTACAGCAGAGCAAATAGGCCACTATCAAGGACTGCAAGTAAGTAATGAGACATCTGGTTAAGTCCACAGACTTTCCTTCCTGATCATTTACAACGGATGGGGTATGATCTCACCAGAAGGGGAGAGCGTATAGTCTGGCAGATAGAAAGTAACCATTTCGCAAATGGGCGACTGACCCCACTCTCACCGCAGTTTCCTACTTTTATTACATCTACCTTTGAATATACTCTTATAACAAGACTCTAATTTAACAAGTTTTTATCTCTAGCCAGGGGGCGATAGCCAATACCCATCAGGATGAAGTGAAGGGCATTGCAGAAGCAGCAAAACTGAAAAAAAAAAAAATCAACAAACCATAATCCAGAACATCAGAAACTCTATATCAACCACCTGGAACTAGGGAAGCTCAGGGAAATTTGCGGAAGAAGGGGCGGTAAGATTGTAAGAGCACAAGGATGGGAGGAGTAATGATATGCAAGATACTCCACACAAGTTAGGGCCAAAGCAATCATATTTGGACTTTGCATGCCCTGCGCAATGTCCAACACACTATTGATCCCAAAAATCTAGCGTTTGCTAAAGGCACAAGGATCCTTGGAGGCAAGGGATTGACAGCCACAGTAGTGTTCCTATGCTTAAAGGGAACACAGGAAACTGTTCTGGGAAGCGCCACTGGGTCCTTGCATCTCATCGGAGAGGAGGACCCAGAGAAGAGTTTGGCATGCTCATTAAAGGATGCTCCGGGGATGGGAGGGGGAGGCACTGGGAGATGGGGAGGGAAGGAGAGGGGTGGGGGGTATAAGAGGGTGGGTGGTGGAGGGAGGGAAGGGACAGGTGTACCTGTTAAGTTTGTATGAGTGGAAATTTTTTAAAAAGTCTTATCAAATCAGAATCAAACAAAAAAGTGAACTTTCAGTGGAAAGTTCTACCTGTTGCTCTGGATTCCTTTAATCTAGACTCTTTTTATGTTTTCATTCTTTGTTGCTTTCTTCATGAACAAAGAGCTTCTTTTAGCTAGGGATTCCAGTTTAACTCAGTAATCATATGCCAATATCATTCTGAAGGTCTAATTTGCGTAAAACATAATCATTTGTTCTGAATGAAACTTATAAATTCATCCACTAGTTTGTTCACTTATTTAATAAATGATCATTAAATAGCTATCCTCAAGCAACTACTTTTGATACTTAGCAAAAATTCAGAATAAAATACAGTCTTTGTCCCTTTGCCAGAGACTATCAGTGTGCTCCTACCACTGAGTGTCACGCTTCTCCAGGCAAAATCAGGACTATTTTGTACACATTTAGCAGGCATACTATTCATGATATATTTCAAAGTGATTTAGTGGAAGCTTAGAACCAAAGATTTAAATGAAATCAGTTAATTCATTAATAGATTGATTTAAAAAATTCTAGAATTGAGTAAAAAAAAAAACTATGATGCATTTTCCTAGCCAATAATTAGTTTCCTTTGTTTGAAGCTTAATTTTGAGGCATATAAAAGAATATTTACATTGGGAAAAAATCACAGGGATGTTGTAAATGGGCATCTGAATAAGACATCTCTACACTTGGTGACATTTATAAGATGAATAACAACTTCTCCCTATTTCTAGAACAGTCCTCTTGCTGCAAGTTTAATTTCATAAGCATGTATTAAATCCTAAAGATGAGTTACAAATCAGGTTTGCCAATGGAAGGCCAGAAAAATTACAAGGTATTTAGTATCTTAGATTAAAAGTTTATTGAAAGACTAGAAAGGCATTTTAGTAGGAAGTGGGAGGCAGAGTGAGATGGCTATGATCAAGATATGCTGGACTGGTGTATGAAACTGTCACAAAAGAAAAACTGATTATTTTAGAACAGTTCACTATGATTATGAATTAAGAGTAATAGAAGATGACTAATGCTTAGCTACCTGTGACTTTGCTTTTTGTTGATTTTTTCTGAAACAGAAAATATAGCAGACAACCAAAAATAAAGCTAAACATGAGAGGAATCAAGACAGTCTTCAAGGGCACAATGAGTCTTCAGGAGCAGAGAACAATGATGGAATGTCAAAATCCCAAAGGGAAGAAGGAATAGAATTCTTTGATTGTTCTTTGAAAGATTTATATATGGATGCAGTGAAATTATGTCACTTTCATCCTGTATTTTCCCCATCCCATTCTGCCCTCTACTCTCATTGGAATCTTTCTGAGATTTGGGCTCAAAGTTAAAGTCTCTGCCTTAAAGACAAAAAGAGCCCAGATCCCACTTAAAAAGGCAGGTCAGAATCAGAAATGGCAGCAGCTGGCACTTCCAGTCCTGGAAGGCATTGCCTGAGAAAGTCTAGAGCAAAGGAAGAAGATGGAACAATCCAGGATGATTCCCCGTGTTATCCTTGGGAATCCATAGGCACACACAATGCACAATCAAGTAAGTGCCCTCCTCCACACACACATACACATGCATGTGCACACATACACACATGCACACACACACACACACACACATGTACACACACACACATACACACACATATCAAAATAAACTTTCCCATCCAGTCTCCCTCCTACTTTCCTATATTTTTGCATGTGTAGTTCACTGAGTTTAACCAAGGTTGACTGCATTAACAAAAGCCAGGGCCCCTGCTGGAGTGTTGACATTACATCAGTGGTATACCAGTGAAGAAAAAAGCTTCCCTCCCCACAGCCAGCCCTGACTCTCCATGGTCCCTCAGGAAGGGGTGGTGTCTCACGAGGTATTTCTCTTCTACAATAAAATGCTCACAGGCCAAATTTTGTGCAGATCTTGTGGAATATGCATAGCTGTGAGTTTATCGTTTCATAGATCTCGCTTTCTTTGAACAAATCTTGAAATTTCTCTTATCTCCATTCATATATTTATCATCTAAGCCAGATATTTAAGCAACTAATTACACTGAGTTGATACTTAATTAAACATCAATATTCTATGAATTTGCTACATAATCTCTTCTTTATTAATTTTGTGAGACCAAGAATCTTAAGGATGAGCTAATTCACGTTTGTCTCTTGAATAATCTGTAACAGCTTATATAGATGATCAATAGATATTAGTTTCATTGATATTATATTACATTAATCTTGCTTTTGGGCTTGGGGCCTGCTGCAGGGGCTTGCTTAGCTTTGGGACACCAGCAGGCATCAGCAGATCAGCAGATCAGATTTCCTCCCTGGGATCAGGTAGCACAAACTTGAGACCAGAGCACCAGCATCTTGCTACTGAGGAAAGCTCCCTAAGCTTGCTCCCTTGCTACCCTAAAGCTTCTTCCATCAAACAGAAGGCAATCTTCACATCCAAGCCTAATAAAGTAACCCTTTTTACTTTCCTTCTCATCACAGTTGACAGTCACCTCTGCTTCAGACACCTGAAAGCCCACACACCTGCCCCTTGGGGCATTAACTATTTACCCTCATAAACCTGGAAGGAACTAATAGCTGCCATAGTACTCTAACCCCTGACTATGAAACCCACACTATTTCATAATATAAAGATGATCTAATATTTAGCCCAAACCATATACAATGATCCCTGACACTCAATCCCAAACATCCAGGCAAATCTAGCCCTAAATTCTGTTGTCCCCAGAACCAGAGTAGGGCCTTCACACATTTTCTTGGTAATATATCGCCTAACACATAAAGTAACAGCAAGAAATCCTAGACTGAGACATTAAATACTTAGGTAAACAATAGCAATAACAGCCTAAGTGCAGCAATTCTGTCTGAATCATAGCAGTCATAAACACACACCAAGAAAGATTCTAGAATCAAATACAAATAGACCAAATCACACTGTAAATCCACAAGAACAACAAAAACCATAACTCCATCACAAAAAAGTTGACCCTCTAACAATGGATTCCTATCAGAATAACCTCTCAGATATTAGTCAAAAATTTAATAACCAAGACAAGGATTTTCAAAGCATGATCTTTACCATGATGAAAACAATGAAAGAGGAAAGCCAAGAGGAGTTAAAAAAAACCACATTAGCCAATATGAACAAGAGCACAGCAGGCATCCAGATGAAATGAAAAAGGCAACTGAAGAAACAAAAGTAGCCATAGAGCAGTTGAAAAAAACCCATACAGAGATTGAGCTTAAAATTAAAAATAAACTAGCTATAATCCAAAATTCAGCAGAATTACCAGCAGAGCCAACAAAGCAGAAAATAGAATATCAGAACTAGAAGACAGGATGGCAGAACAAATTGGCTCAATTAAAATTGAAAAAGCAAAAAAAAATTTTTTCAAGACTCCTTGAAGAAACCAAACCTGCACATTCATGAAATACAGAAGAAGAAACATAAAGCTACTCCAGAAGAAATTTTTCACACTATCATTAATGAAAATTTTCCACACCTAAGGAAAAAGACCCCTATCCAAATACAAGAGGCATATTGTACACCATTCAGATAAGACCAAAATAAAAACTCACCATGACACATTACAGTCAAAACAACACAGATTCATGACAAAGACAATGCTTAGAGCATCAAAAGAAAAAAAAAGTCACATTTAAAAGTAAACTCATTAAAATAACAACTGATTTTTCAATGGAAACAGTAAAAACCAAAAAAGCTTGGAAAGATATACTTCAAGTCATGAATGAGCACAAATGCCAACCCGGAATAATATACTCATCAAAACGATCAGTCATGATTGAGGATGAAAGAAAAACCCTTTACCATAAAGACAAGCTGAAGGCTTACATATACAGCAAACAGGCCTACGAAAGATGCTAGAAAATACACTCAAGCTCAAAGAAGAGGACAAACATATACAAGAGGGCAGAAGGAAAAAAATGATACCAACACAACTTCCTAGCAAATAATACACACATCAAAATCACAAAGCACAGAAAATTACAGGAACCAGCAAGCATTTCTCAACTATAACCCTAAACATGAATGGAATGAAATCTCCAATCAAAAGACATAAACTACAAAACATGGATCAAATATCTGCTGCCTTCAGGGAACACATCTCACCATGAAATATAGGCACATTCTCAGAGCAAAAGGCTGGTAAAAGTACTGTAAGCTAATGGAAAAAGAAAACAAGCAGGAGTAGCAATTCTGATATCTGACAAAAAAAAAAAACTTCAAAAGAAACCATAAGAGACAGAAGAATACTACATATTACTCAAAGGAAGACTTCATAATACTGAACATGTATTCATCTAATACAGGCTCAGCCATGTTCATTGAACACAGTTTACAATATTTAAAATGACAAATTAACCCAAACATGGTAATACTAGGGGAGTTCAACATCCCACTCTCACCATTGGATAGGTTAACAGGCCAAAAACTGAACAGATATGCAATGAAGTTTAATCAAATCATAACTGAAATGAACCTGACTGACCTCTATTGAACCTTCCACCCAACAATAAGGAATACACATTCTTTTCAGCAGCCCATGGAACTTTCTCCAAAATAGATCACATATTGGGATACAAAGCAAACCTCTATATATACAGGAAAGTTGAAATAATATCCTGTATGCTATCTGACCATCATGGAATAAAGCTAGATATCAACAATAAAGCAAATGTCAAAAAATTCACAAATTCTTAAAGATTAAATGTCATGATCCTGAATGAGGAATGGGTTCATTCCGAAGCCAAAAAGGAAATTGAAAAAATTCCTAGAAATAAATGATAATGAATATACAATACATCAAAATCATTGAAGGCAGTCCTAAGAAGAAAGTTTATAGTATTCAAATGCCTATATTAAATTAATCTTAAGTGAAAAACCTAGGACTCTGTGTTTTAGTAGGAATTAGAAACAATAATATATTATCTAGATAGCTGGGCAAAGAGAGGAGCCAGTAACAACCTACAGTAATCTTATCCAGTGTTTTTACAGTTTACATACTAAAAACTAGGAGTAAGGTAGACACATTATGTGCTGGAGAAATGTCTCAGGGCTTAAGACTCTGCCTTACAAACAGAAGGACCTGAGTTTGGAACCTGGATCTCATGTTAAATATGCCAGACAGAAATGGCAGCAAACTGTACATCTGGCTATACAAGGTAGAACCTGTGAAATCCCAGAGTGAAGCCAAAGGGAGGTAGATGCAATCCAGGCAGATTCCCAAAGTCACCCTTGGGCCTCCATAGGGACACACAGTACTCTTTGATATACACAGACACACATGCAAAATGAATTTTTAAAAGATATACATGCTATAATAACAAAATAGCGAAGTTTGATTAGAAAGTCTATTTTTGTGGAAGAAAATGAACTCTAGTTTGGACTCCTGAAGTTTTAACTACAGATGAACTATTTGATAGAAAATTCATATGTCTAATGGCCTACAGAAAATAGAAATCAGATATGAATATGAGTCTGATTATTAGGATTTAAGAATCACTTATTAACACCAAATGAGGATGCCAATCTTTAGGATGGATAACATTCTAGAATGCTCTCAGCAATATGGTATGTTTCATGTCTATGGAAAACAGCCTTTTCGTGTAAACGTTAACAGATTCTAGGTTAATTAAAACAGGCACAAAAATATATAAAGGACCCACAAAGAAACTAAATATAATGGTTTGAAATGTGAGTTGTCTTCCACAGGCTTATGTGCTTGAATCTTTAGTTGTCTGGGAAGGTTATGGTACCTTTAAGAGGTGGATCCTTGCTGGAGGAAGGCAGTCCCACCTTGCTTCTGGGAGAAGCCTGCTTTTACAGTTTGCAGGGAGCAGTTCTGCAGCTCTCAGCCTCCACGATGGATGTGACGTAGGTTGTCTCCAGCCTCTGCCAGTCAGCCATGCCTCTTCCATGGTGACAGATTGTATCATTCCTCTGCAATCACAAACTGAATAAACCTCCCCTTTTGCCTTAAGTTGCTTGACTTCGAATGGTGTCTCACAGCAACAGAGAATAAGAAGTAATACATTAAGAGAAGCTCACATCTTTAAAATGCCCGAGAGAGAGCATGAAACTGAATGTAAGCAAGTACTAATCATTTAGTCCCCAATAATACATCATCTATCAGCGAGAATCTAGATGGCCGATTTTAATGCTTACAACTAGAGAAAGTAAGAAAGATCGCAACGTAGAACTTTGGATTTAAAAGCTCCGTAGAAAGTCTGGAAGCTTGAAGAGATAACCCCTGCACAAAAATGTAACAGAAAGAAAATCCATCTACTGAGAAGAAGCTATAGAAGCAGGAGTTTACCTTCAGCATTGGGAGAAAGAAAATATAAATTTGTCTCCTGGAAATTCATAATGATAAGACTATCCTCATCTTGGTGGGAGAATTGAAAGTTTGCTATCTTGTGTCCTCAAAAGTTGTAAGAAAAATTAGTTTATAAGAGGTTCCAGGTGATTTGTGACCCAAGACACTTGACAGAAGAAACAGAGATTTTTTTAAAACATTTCTTTAACCCAGATTATTTTTTTCCTTTCTTTTTTTCTCCCACATTTAATTTTTTCCTAATCATACAAGCTCAATAGGTACCCCCTCCTTTCCCTCCCCCATCTGCTCTCCCTATGTCACCCATTCCACTCTTTTCCTTTCCCCCTTCCTTTCACCCCACCCTCCCTCTCCTTCTTTTGGTACCTCCCCTTTCCTCTCTTCCATCCCTTGGAGCATCCATTTATGTGGGCTCGGAATCTATCTCTGAGTCCTCCACCCTAGTGAGGGTGGTAGACTCAGTGCCATAGCCTGGGGTCCCTTCTTGGGCTCCCCATTAGTATGGGAACTCTGTTTAACCCCTTGTCTCTAAGGATCCTACTATCTGAAGCCTTCTCCCCTGTGATCCAAGATAGACTTTGGGGATCATTGACATGTCAGCCATTGTACAGGTCAAGCAAAGTCCAATCCTAGCTGCTATAGCCCTAACTTGTGTGGAGTGTCTTGCATATCGTTGGTCCTTCCCATTTTTAGGCTCTTAAATGGCCTTAGAACTCAAAAGTCCTTTTTCCAGGGATGAAATCAAAATGATTAACAAATGTCTTTAAAAATGCTCCACATTCCTAGCCATCTGGGAAATAGTACCCTGAGATATGATCTCACCCTGGTCAGGATGGCAAAAATTCACAATACAAACAACACCAAATGCTGGAGAGAATGTGGAAAGAAAGGAACTCTCATACATTGTTGGTGGGAAAGCAGGTTTGTACAACCACTCTGGCGATCAACATGGAGATTTCTAAAAAAGTTAAAGATTGAAATGCTATATGTCCTTGCTATACCACTACTTGGAATAACCCCCCATAATGCAGCAATTCACTACAGTGACATGAACACAACCATGTTCATTGTACCACTATTTACAATAGCAAAATCATGGATCAACCCAAATGCCCAATAGTTACCCTAGATTCTTAAGGATCTTCCTAAATTAATATTATCCAAAGGGAAGTGTATAACAAAATTAATCAGAAAATAGCACTAAAAGTAAGTTAGAAGAAAAACAACCTATGGTCTTCAAATGGAAGTGCTGGGTTAAAATTATCTGAAAGCAGTGTATAAACCTTCTTGGACAAAGAGAGAATTGAATTGTAAGAATAAGGAAGACACTTTCACAGATTATCAGGTCTTATCTATAAAAGGCCTCAAAAGAACTTTTAGAAATGAGTAAGTTAAATGATGAACTCTAGAACTCAGTGATTGTCTATGTCACAGAATAGACACAGCTGAAGAGAGAACTGGAAATTCACAAGAAAGTGTTAAAGTCATCAAAGCAATGGCTTAAACTAAAAAAATCATTAGTATAATTTATAAACAAAAGTGGAATAGAGATAATTGTAGTTAAAAATAATGAAATATAAAACAGAAGAATTTACTTCCTCCCAAGAACGTACTGCAGGAAGAATCTCAGCTCATGAAGAAGGTCGATATTCAAGAAAAAAAAATGACACTTTTAAAGTATATAGATAAATATGAATGCTTATGAATATCTGCTTATGAAAAAGTATGCAATATGAAAGACATGAGACTAACAATGCACCAAAATAGCACATTAGACATTGTGGGGCATATGTACATTGAGGCTGTGATATAACCATTAGCAAATTAAAAAATCAATGGAAATATATACATCAGGAGTCTCACGCAGACAAACTTACTGTGAGTTTGAGTCTAGCCTGGGTCACAAAGTGAGACTCTGAGAACAAGTAATAAATGAAAAACTGAATGAATGAATTAGTAAATTAAGTAGAAATAGATGCCTTGCTCATGGATAAGATGATATGAAGCCAAACAGATGTCAGGCCCCACAAAATCATCAACAATTAATATTCCAATTCAAATAATAAGAGAGTTTGTTGTTGGGACTTGGTAGACTGATTCTAAAATGTACATGAAAGTACAATGTACCAATAATCATCCAGATACTCCTAGGAATAAAAGTATGAATGAGGCAAGAGGGGTGATTAGATGTTTTAAAAAAAAGATTATTACTAAGCTACAAAAAACTATAATATAAGTTTTAAAACACAGAGACATTCTGTAGGTCAAAATTAGATGTGAATAAATTCCAAAGGGTAAGTTAAATAATTGTGTGTGTATGTTTGTGTGTGTAGTTTTATCATGATGTATATATAGTACTGATAATATATACATATCATATGTTGTATGCAGTGCATATAATATGTTGTCTATAGCACAATATAATATTGACATTGAAAAAAACCAGTGGAGAAGGAAAATCTGGACTAGAGAGCTTAAAGAGATATATATATATATACATTGGGAGACATGGTGAGAACTACCATTACTGATCACTGAGAAAAAATAAAGGGTGTCTTAATCCTTACCTGATAGGCCAGTAAACTAGAATTCTATTTCTTACCTAGTATCAGCAGATGAAACTCATACTTCAATAATTTATAATAGTTTTGGGCTAGAAAGATAGTTCAGGAATTAAGACTCTGCCTCACAAACCTGAGTACCTGAGTTCAGATCCCATGTAAAAACATCAAGCAGAAACAGCAGCAGCCTGCATTCTGGCCCTGGAAGACAGAGCCTGGGAAATCCCAGAACAAAACAAAAAGGATTTAGAAAAATCCAGGGTGACTCTCAAAAATCATCCTCGAACCACTAGAGGCACACACAGAGCCCTCTGATACACACAAACATACACAAAGAAAAAGAAAAAGAAAAAATAATAATTTATAATAACTTCATGAAAATCAAGTATTAAACTTCTAAAAGAGAAATTGTTAGAATCCTAACAATATGCATGTCTACAGAAACAGGATAGAATATGAACAAATGCTGCATTTCCAACTTTCCTTCCAGGAAGGTGTGTTGTTGGGTGTTTTAGTTTCCAAACTAATTGCTGCAACAAATATCTGACCCGAACCACTTGGGTGGGGAGGGGTTGCTTCGCTCACCATTTGAGAATATTCTTCATCGTGAGTGAAGAGTCATACCAGCTTCAGGAAGTGAAGGAACTGGTCACATGGTATGGACAAGAGCAGAGGGCAAGAATCATTATGCTTGCCCACTTGCCTCTCACTCACTCACTCATACTCTATTCCCTTATTATGATGATGATGATTATTTCTCTCCCTCTCTCCTTTCTGTCTCTGTCTCTCTCTCTTTACATTGCTATCTACTTTCCCAGGAAATGGTCCCACACAGTAGGGACAGGGACAATCAAGAGTCTCGTACAGGTTTGCCCAGTGGACCGCCTTGACTAGAAAATATCCTCAGTTGTATTAGGAGCCCTCTCAACTATGTACCACATTGACAAGCATCATTCTGGATGGCAAAGTCAAATATAACTCTACTCCATAAAACCTATACATCGTTTATACTTATCACAAAAGAATTACAAGAAATAAAACCAAAACACATAGAAATGGTCCTGGAGGAATATCCAATTTTAATACACCTCATGGAAAGTTGGTGTAACCTAGTTAAGTTCACAGACATTCGTTCCTGAACATTTACAACTAAGGGGGTATGAACTCACCAGAAGGGGAGGGCATATAGTCCGGCAGATTAAAAAGTAACCATTTTGCAAAATGCCTCCCATTGCCAAATGCCATATGACCCTGCGATTCCACTTTTGGGTATAAGTATTACATCTACCCTTGAATGTACTCTTATAATAAGACTCCAGTTTAACAGCTTTCTGTCTCTGGCCAGGGGGTGACATACAGTGCCCATCACGATGGAGTGAAGGGCATTGCAGGAGCAACAAAACTGCAAAAGAAAGTCAACAAACCACAATCCAGAACTTCAGAGACTCTATATCAACCACCTAGAACTAGGCCAGACTAATCTCTCCCCATCCTGAAGCTCAGAGACATTTGCGGAAGAGGAGGCGGTAAGAGTGTAAGAGCAAAAGGATGGGAGGAGCAATGATTTGCAAGATACTCCACACAAGTTAGGGCCGAAGCAATCATAATTGGACATTGCATGCCCGGCGCAATGTCCAACACACCATTGACCTCACAAAGTCTAGCATTGGCTAAAGGCACCAAGATCCTTGGAGGCAAGGGATTGACAGCCACAGTAGTGTTCCTATGCGTAAGGGGAACACAGGAAAGGGTTCAGGGAAATACCACTGGATCCTTGTACGTCATCGGAGAGGAGGGCCCAGAGGAGAATCAGGCATGCACAAGAAAGGACTCTGGGATTGGGGCGGGAGGCACCGGGAGATGGGGCAGGAGGGGTGAGGGGAGGGGGAGCAGGGGGTTCGGGGGAAGGAGGAGGGAGGGAGGGAACTGGTGTACCTATTAAGTTTGTATGAGCTGAAATAATAATAAAAAATATATTAAAAAAAAAAAGAAAGTTGGTGTAAGGCTCTGGGAGGCAGAGCCTCAGAGTCTCCAGTGCAAGCTGGAAATCCAGACCGGCCCTCATATCAAGCAGTAGAGACCCAGACTCAAAGCAGTGAGGTGGAAGAGTGATCGATGATCATTCTCAATATCACCCTTGGATGTCTACATTAATGCACCGAATTCACCCGCACTCATATATGCATAGGCATCCACCTACACACAAACTCGCACATACACCTGCACACACCTTATACATACACATAAAAATTATTTTTAAAGCCATTGCTATTGGAACATGAAGAACGAAAACAGGAAGAAAATAACCCATCCTGGAGTTGTCTGGATGAGGAGGAGGTCACTGGCACCTTCACAGAGCCGTTCCAGAGTGTGACTAAACGGGTGAAGCAAGCTGGCCCTCAGGGTGTTATCGCCACTTGCATGTTCCTTGGAGGCCTTCCAGCTCTGTGGGAAGCCGAAGCACAATATACTTCTATTTCTGGATTTTGTATAACTAGGTGTACCTGAAGCACCAAGAAATACCGATCACCCTTGCCCTAAAAAGTTCCTTGGTTCTCCCCTCCTCCCATACTCATGGTATGTCTGCTATGAACACAGCTGGTCTCTAGGGTGTTGAAGGCCAGTGCATTTGGAATTTGACCCACGCGTCTCCTTAAGTAGGCTTTGGAAGGTAATTAACCTTTTTTATACCCTAGAATAAAGAATATGGATTGCTGTAAACTCTGCGTGTGTGTGTGTGTGTGTGTGTGTGTGTGTGTGTGTGTGTGTGTGCAAGACTGAGACTAACCTGGCTAGCTACATGAGACCCTATCTTGAGAGAAAGACAGAGAGAGAGAAAGAGAGAGAGAGAAAGGAAGGATGGAAGGAAGGAAGGGAGAGAGGGAGGGAGGGAGGGAGGGAGAGAGGGAGGGAGGGAAGAGAAAGAAAAAAGGAGAATGGAGGGAGGAAAGAGAAAGAAAAAAGGAAAAGAGAGAAGATGGAGAGAAAGGAAAAGTGAGAAACAGAAAGAAGAAGGAAAGAGAGTGAAAAGAAGGAAAACATAACAAGGGCAACTTGACATACAGAGCAACAGAAAAGGTAGTGGAAACGCGGTGGTGAAAGCTGGGACACCTGGCAAGGGGCCCTCCAGAGGCAGGAGGATGAATACCTCACACCGCTAAAGCACAAGAAGCCATGCCTGCATGTTGTCTCCAAAGGACAAGTCAAGATTCTGACCGAACTGCACAGACTATATCCCCTGGATGGGCCACTCCATGCTATCCACACTGCATGTTCACCACGTAGTACAGTGGTCTTGTCTTTTCTTTTTTCTTTTCTTTTTTTGTTCTTTTTTGAAAGGACAGAGAAAATATGGACAGGAGGGCAAAACCAAGAGCAGAGATGGAAGTCAAATTCCCTTTTCTTGAAGCAAAAACCCTCAAGCCTCCCTGATTCTGACCAGTTAAAGTGGCCTTGGTTTATGAACAGGCGCCAGGCATCCCTTCCTCTACCATGGAGACTAAGACAGCTGCAAGGCTCAGAGCAGCGCCCGGGAATATTTGAACTGCAAGATAGAAACACTCCCACGCTCCACACAAGCAAACCACAGCTATCGGCCCTGGCCTGGCTGGTCTCTTGCAGCCAGACCCCACCCCCTTCAGATTCCCAAAGGATACCTGGACACCTCATTGACCCAAAGTAACAGATCAGGTGTTTTTTTCTGATGGAAAGTTTTCAACATTTCACATTGGGATAGAGTGAGGAATTAGTTCCTGGCTTTGACTCTATCTAGTCCAACCCTTTGTGCTGTTGAACAAATCCAACCTAGTTGGATGTGCGGTTCTACATTCAGGGGTCTTCACTTGGTCTACCCAAGTGAAGTTGAAAAAAGATCATGAATACCCCCCCATATCATGCATGCACTAAGGATTATTTCTAAATCTCATTTCCTATTCTACCTGAAGGGCTCAAGGCCTGCCAGAAAGCTGTTATTTATTTATTTTTTGAAATGTCCTTTTCTATGTTTCTTCTCTGTGTTCTTTTAAAGCCTCTTTCTAGGTGGAGTTAATGGGAAAGCTGCACTCCTTCAAGGCTCCATACTTATATCTGAGACACCTATGGGTTTAGATTTATAACTTAACAAACAGACTAGAAACTCTTATGGGTTTGTGGGAAAACATACTCTATACCATTTGCTTACACTCATTGGACTTTCATAATTTATATTGACTACTGGCTATTTGTTAGCTTAGACATCTTTAAAATACTCACTGTCAGTCATCCTTTATGTAAATGTTTGTCACCCAAGGGAGTAATGCAAGCAAATGACATAGTTGACCTGTAACCTTGGTCTGTTGGACATTAGCAGCATTGAACTCTGCCTTATAAGGTGACTGACATATTTCATGCCTTTTTTAAATGTAAATCTCTCTAGTCATAACCAATGTGCACTTAGTAGATACATATTGAATTTCAAAATGGAAGATATCCCATCTTCCTAACCTTTTTTCAGTTTTCTTAGTTCTATTTAACGCCCTTTAAATTTTACAATGTCATTTCTCAGAACTCTTTCCGTAAGTCCCTTCTTCTGGACTTGTTCTCATCAGATATACGCATACACATCGTCTCCAGTCAAGGCAACCCTGTAGTTAGTTAGTTACATGGTTATTATCAGGTAAGGTGAAAGAACAAAGATTCCCAAAACATCTGGCTTTCCGATCCACATGTAGGGAGCTGGGAAACCTCCACTTTATCCTGACAAGGTATCATAGTTAAGCACAGGTGTCAACTTGACTGTGAGGGTTTGAGCTCTGGGCACAGTTGTAGAGAGTTGATGGTTGAGTTAAGCCCAGAGCAACCTAAAGGAGATTGTCCAGCTGATGGAGAAGACCCAGCCCATGGTGGGTGGGATTAGGCCCTGGGTAAATCACAGAGAGCTGGTTGAGAGAGTCGGCATCCTTTTGTACACTTGGCCAGACATGCTGGTTTCGCAAGTAAGGATTGTCCATCTCTCAGCCGTTATGCAGTGATGGTGTGGCCAGTTCCCTCGGCCTTGGTGTTGGTGCATGCTCTCCCGTCAAGCTGGACTGAGAACTGAAAACAGACTGTCGTAAGGAAATAAACCCCTTGTTCCCTTAAGCTGTTTGATGGTCATTTATCAGCAACTATGCAGATGAACTGCAACACAAGGCAACGATTGAACAGACTAAAAAGTCAACAAGCGCCTTTCATTCCGTAGCTAAAGCATGGACACAAAGACTTCCTAAGACTACAGAATCAGAATGGCAAGTGGCCTTAATGCCCACCCGGAAGAGACTGGCATGTAGCAGCCGCTGCGGGGATGATCTTCGAGTAGGGAAGTCGAACTGGTCATCATTCATGGGAGGACGGTAGTGTGGAAAAAAGCCGAGGTGATGGTTCCAAGAGGTCTCCCCACACTCCCCACACTTTTTTTGAGGTTCACCTCCAAAAGTCTGACCAGGTTCTCCATAAATATTAGGTCAAAATCCGATCTAGCATCCAGTAGACGGAAGGCCAAAGGAATCATTTTGAAACACAGCAGACCCTTTAACAGGGTCGGAACCTCAGGAGCAACTAGTTAGCCATCATTTAACCAGTGGGAGGTATTAGTAGGGTCTCAGTGACGTCAGGAAAGGGAAACATACCAACCTGCAGCTGCTCTAGTTGTCCTGAGAATTTTTGTTATTGTCTATAATGAAAACACAGATCCAGGAAGTCCAGAGAAGCATTGCAAGGATGAGACAGGGTCAGAGAGTGTAAAAATGACTACATTTCATCGTGTGCATGTATGAACCTTTCGAAAAATAAGAAGGAGATTAAAAAAAGAAAAATCACCATCACGCCTAAAAGAAGACAGTAGACATATGTTTTATTTTCTCTTTTGGATTTAGAGACAGTGCTTGTGGGGTCTTTATGTCCAGATTCTTTTGTTCAGGAGTCAAACATTGAGACCAGAGTAATAAAGCGGTTTATTAGAGGAGAAACAGAGCTGGCAGACAGAGCTGTCTGATGACTGGCAGGGTCGGGGGTGTTTATAAACTTGGGCAAGACCCAGAAAAGTGCTTTTTCTTATTGGTGAGTTCTAGTTTGTGTAAAACTGGTTGAGACATCTGATTGGTCTGTCCATAGAAGCCAGCTCAGCTTGGCCAGACCTCATGGCTAAGCTGGTTTTTGGTTTGGGGGATTTTTTGTTTGTTTTTTCTTTGCTTTGTTTTGTTTTGTTTTGTTTTGTTTTGTTTTGTTTTGTTTTTTGTTTTCTTTTCTTTTCTTTTCTTTTCTTTTTTCTTTTGTGGTGTTAAAATGGACCCAAGATAATCTGGCTGTGAACATTCCAGGTCTCTCTACCTCTTTGAATCAGGCTTACAGACGCAGCAGCTTCTTATGGTGAATTTACATTCAGTTCCCCACTGGCCAAACATCACAGTTTTGCGCATGCAGAGGCCACATGTAGTTAGCTTCCCACATGACTAGGAAGGCTCATTACTAGGACGTGGTGTTGACAAGGCTGAGTAGAGTGGTCTTCAGGAGAGAGAAATAGCAAACTATTAGAGCTATTAAGAAAAAAAAAACACCTGGGATTGTATTAAATCTATTAGTCTTAATGACCCAGATCTGTTATATTTTTGTTCTCTGTATCTGATTAGGTAGTTTTAGAACAGAGTAGCCAGACTGGAAATAAATGTCTTTGAAGGTCTTTGAAGGTCATTCCCCACTACTGGGATTATCCTGAAGGTATACACTCTGCCAACACGGAGGAACTGGTTCTAATCCCCCACAGAGATAAAGTTATCAACTTCCCCTAACCCTCTGTTCGTGAAAGGATATAGAGATGAGATCCCCCATGAAGTTAAGTTCCTGGAAAGAAACAGCTCAATCTTGAGTTGGGACACAAGGTCTACTGGGCTGGGCTTTCATATGGACAGACCAATGAGATGGAAGGGACCAAAAGCTCCAATCAGTTTGTAGAAACTGGAGCTAACCAATAAGGAAATGCCACTTTCCCCAAACCTGCCTAACCTCATAAATACCCCTGACCCTGCCAACCCCTCACAGACTCCATATCTGTGAGTTCCATTCTTTTCCTCCTTTAACAAACTCTACCTAATCTACTCTACTCCTGAACACAAGACTCTGGACATAAACCCCCCCAACATCTGATATAACATTTACATGTGACCTGTGTTGTCTGGCCTAATGAGGTGAAGGCAAGTAGTAAAGAGGATTGTAATTTCATGCCAGTTTGACATTCGTTATAATCCATAGCATTGTGTAATAAGATCTTTTGGCAATATTGTCTTGTCCCATGAAGCAAGTGATTAGTCCGCTAGGAATTAGGATTTTATTAGCCTTGTGGGTATAACCAAATCTTTATCTAATCAAGATACATTAGTTCTGAATGTAGGAAACAACATGCAAATTGTTATCTATATTATACTGGAATTAATGAGGAGAAAATTTACAGAGACAGTTAAATACTTCCTAAAATATAAAGCTCAGTTCTTAATAGATTTATTTCTGAGTTGAAAAACATTTGAATATTTTCTAAGATATAAGGCTTAGTTCTTAGCAGGTATATCTCTAAGGCTCAAATTTTTTTTGCAATATATTTTAACCTTCTAAGTTCATTTTGGAGCAAGTTTTACCTTACCAGAGTTCTTTCTCATTCAAAAAGATTTTTTTGTGTCAACAATATATCTCATATTCCTTAACCCTTCTGTTTTATCATATTTAGATACTTGAAAAACATCTTTTCAAAGGAGGCAATAGCAGTAAACCTCTTCTTTAAAAGAAATAAAGAGTTGAGTCTAATTTGACAATTGTAAATTAATTTGGTATCGTGCAAATGATATAAACACCCAGTCATATGTAGACATCTATATAGTCATTTATAAATTTATACTTAAAATCCAAGATTTTGTTGCTCTCATCCAAGTTAATTTAGCTATTTACTCTAACAGTAAGCAATCTTTAAAATTTGTGCCATTAAAATACATGACCTTTAATATAAGTACAGAAGAAAACTTCTGAATTAGGACCCAGAACATAATGTGACTAAGGGGAAGCTGAGCTGTTTGTGCTGCTCAGAGTGTCAAGTGACCCCCTTTTATTTCTCCACTATGAATTGTTCAAGATAAGAACCTTAAATATGAATGTTAATTACTAGGATTATGTCTCTCAAATCCCCATTTTTGAAAAGAATTTAACACCACCTCTAAAACCCAAGGGGAAATCAAAAGTTCTTCAAACAAAAGTTGTGAAAATCAGTTACCATAGCCATGATTTGTAAGGAATGTTAAAAGACTTTAATTATGGAAGAGAAAAGTGATATAGATCAGAATCTCAGAAGGACATAAAGAACAGGTGGGGCCAGGAGAGACGGCTGCAGATCGAAGACTTGGCACAAACCTGGCATCCTGAATTGGAGCTTCACAGCTGACTTCTGAAAGTCCTTGGACTTCATGGCACAAGTCTACCTTCTCTTTCTACCACACACAAATAAATAAATTAAATTAAATATCAATATATATATTTTTAAAAGAATCAAGAACACTGAAAGCAAAGGTGAAATAACTCATTTTCTAGATCCTTGCTTAACAGTAACAGTTTCCTGGGAATTTTAACAGAAAAAAATGCATCTTATTATGAATGCATCTTGCTCATACATTAATAATGGTTGTGATCCTATGGATGGAGAAGAGACAATGGAGTTATTGTGTTATTTCATGATACTCATATTGCCTTGAAATGCTATGGTGTTATTTGATAGTGGGATTGGACTCATTGAGATGGAATGATATAAACTCAAGGCAACCACTTACAAAAGTTAAAGAATAAAATAGAGAAAGGTGACGGATATTCTCAAAAAATAAGTGGAATCATATAAAAACGATCAATTAAAATCACAATGGGAAAGGGGAAAAGTGGAAGATAAAAACTAAGACCAGGAACAACAAACACAGAATAGTAATAATTGTGATCAATATGTACACAAATATGTCAGTCATTACATGGTCTATACATTAGTGTTCCCTGTCATGTCCCCTGACCTCCACAATTGGCTATACCCATAATATCCAAAGCTCAAGAAATACTGCAGAAGAGGAGAGCAGAAGCAAGCATGTTAGAATCAGAGGGCGAAATAAGGTTCAACCAGATATCATTCATTTTATAGTGGGTATTCAGGCATATGCCAGTATAGCAACCCAGAAGACATTCAAGAGATATACATATACCCCCCAAAAAAGTGAAAATAGGAGGGAGACTGATTGAAAAAGGAGGTTTTCAGTGGGAGAAAGAAGAGAGATGGGATTGGGTAATATGAGTGAAATAACAAAAATCGATTGTACTCATGTATGAAATTTTCAAAGAATAAAAACATGTTTAAAAAGAGTCTATTCACAAACCTGATATTATTCATAAAAGTTATCTCAAACTAGATCATAGACCTAAATGTAAAATGCACAACCATAAAATCCCTACAATGGGAGGGAGGGAGTAGACAGTTTTACATATGGTGAAGGTATTTTAGATACAACACCAAAACCATGATGATGAAAGAAATAATTGATAAGATGGGCTTCATTAAAATTAAAGTTGGACAAAGCCTCCTGTTCCCTGACAATAATAAAATGAACATGAAAATTAAAAGATAAATAAATAAAAACTTTTACTGTATGAGAGACACTGAAGAACACAAGCCATAGACTAGATGAGAAGAGATTAGCAAATTATGTGGTAAAAGTAAGCCTTGAAACTCGATAATGACAGGGCAAACCAGCAGCACTGAACTCTAAAAGGGCGTGGAGCTTCGGGAATACCCATTCACTGACAAGACACGTGCTGGTGCCAGTAAGATGTGAAGCCAACCTGGCGATTTGTGCTCTTACCATCCACCAATCTCACTTCTGACTTTTAGCTGGAGGAGTCAGAATTTAGGAGAACTGAAATTCTTGCACGTGGAGGTTAATAGCAGATTGATTCCTAATTTTCAATGCTTGGAAGCAACCAAGATATCCCTCAAAAAGCTAGTGCCTATATAAATGATGGTACATTAATATTATTCGTTTCTAAGAAAAAAAAAGCTATCAAATTCAGTGCAGAAAAAAAACATTCAGGATATTGAATGCATAGTTCTATGTGAACGAAGTCAGTCTGAGCAGGCTAAGTGCAGTATGGTCCTGACTTGGAGATATTCTGGAAAAGGAAAAATTGTAGAGATGATTAGAAAATCAGTGTGGCCAGGGTTAGGGTGGCAAGGGGCAAATGCATAGGACATGGAAGATTTTTTAGGGCAATAAAAATACTCTTCTCATGGGATTACAATGTTGTATACATTCCTACAAGCCCATAGAATGTACTGTCATGGTTTGAATGTGAGTTGTCCCCCACTGGCCCATGTGTTTGCATCCTTAACTGTTGTTTGGGAAGGTCATGGCACCCAGGAGGTGAAGACATCACCCCTCCCTGCTTCCCCTGGAGGCCTGCAGTTTGTTCTCTCAGCCTTCATGATGTCTGCAGTAACCTAAGCCACCTCCGGCTTCTGCTGTCAGCCATCCTTTTCCATCATAATGAACTGTATATCTCTCCTCTGGAATGATAAAATGAATAAATCTCCCTTTTGCTCATTAAGCTGATTGTTTTAGTGTTGTCTCACAGCAGCAGAAAGAATAACTGGTAAATGTACCAAAGCAAAAATGAACTCCAAGGTGAACTGTGGACTCTGAGGAATGTATGTGAAAATACAGTTTATCAATGATACAAATGTGCTATGTGGTGGGGGCATTGATCACAGGAGTGATGATGTAGGTATGTCACAGAAGAAAGATGAAAAGCATCAGTGTCCTTTTTTCGGGATTGCTGTGAGAATAAAAATTATTTAACTCATTTACATAAATAGTTGGACATATGCATGTCAGCATATGCCATATGCCAGTTCCTCGGGTGGCAGAGACAAGAGGATCCCAACTTCATGGCCAACCTAGGCTACAGAATGAGTTCAAGGCCATCCAAGACAATTTCATGAGACCCTGCCTCAAAAGTAGAAAGTAAAAGATCACTGCACTGTGCTTAGTATTAGTCCATGGGGCTGCAGGCTCAATCTTCTGTACACCACACACACACACACACACACACACACGCACATGCACACGCACACACACACGCACACATACAACCAGAAGCTCAATTTGATACTTTTGAGTATTTATGTCTCTTATTTGCAACCAACCCTGCATCCTTGCAACAGAATGGACATATTGACATATTGTACATGTCAGTGTGACTCAGGTGGGAATAGGGTCACTCTGCATCTGAACTACCTGAGACTTAATGTGCAAATCCATGGCTTTCCAAAAAGCAGAGGAAAGATGAACCACACAGCAAGTACTTGGAGCCTCCAAGCTCCTTAATGTTCTAGAGATGAGTTTGTCTCAGTTATTCATCTGCAAGCTTTCGTTATATGAGCCAGTAAGTTCCATCTGGTCTTTTAAACTAAGAATTAGTTCCTTGCAAGATTTTGCTGGCTCCATGGCAGGCCCCTTGAGGAAGTCATGTCTTCATCCATACATCACATGTACCCAGCACAGAACCCTACTAAGAAGGAAAGTCTAAAAAAAATTTGTCAAAGTCATGATTTTTTAAAATTTTTCCTCTAGAAAAATTATGCAACTAGAATATTATGCAACTTGCTGCAAATATTGAGATAATCTATGAAAAAATCATGAGCAGGCTCACAGTCTCTGGAGATACTAATATTTTGGCAAATAGTCTATATGACAAAAGCATATGTTTAATCACCATTTTACAAATACCTTTCTTGTTAATAGGCACTGCCTAGATGATATTCTTTCGTAACACCAAATATAAAGTGCTTGATACACACATGTTCAAATATTTTCATTTACACACTAATCACTGCTGATCACATAACGTGTGTGTGTGTGTGTGTGTGTGTGGTGTATGTTGCTTTAACTAACTTCTCAGAAAGTTTATTGCCCTCAGGAAGCCTAGAATATAAATCTAACAAAGTAAAAGTTTGCTTCACAGTCTCTAAATTCAGGCCCCTTTCCTCCATGAATTCTGTGTGTAACTTGTTCATAAATATGGAAAGTATCTAAAGGTTTTCTTTTAACTTGTCTTGATTTCCTTGAAGACTTTGGCACACTGCATGAGATTAAAATAATCCAGTGTTACTGGCTCCTTTACCCACAAATACCAAGGAATAAATATTGGAATGATGGATTCTCTTTCCCTTGTCAGTCATGAATATGTTCCAGCCCGAGGCAAGGTCGAGAAAGTAATTTAAAAATAAACAGATAGAACCAAAGAGTAACTCTATTCTTTTATTCAAAGTTTATTAAAATACAAGAACAAATTGTAAAAACACACATCCCACTCAGCACCAATATAATAACACTCTTTCTACTGATAATCCCCAAAGCTTTTCCTTTTTATTTTCTCCTGCAACTGAGAAGCAGAGATAGACACACATACATTCTCATCACATTGACCCAGGATTTTGCCCGAATAATCTCCTTGCCTAGGAGACAGAGATGGGGAGAAACCAACTGATGTGACCACATCCAACCACTGACTGAGTGGATGACTCTTTCGTCAGCAGTTATCATTTGCACACCAGCAAGTTCTAAACATCTCTGACTCCCTGTTCGGGTGCCCGGTTATGTGGGCTCCTGAGTTTGAAGATAATGTGATGCAAAACTAAACAAAACTGGCCAACATTCCCTACCCCGTATCTTTTCATTGCTTTGGTTATTAAGTACTGGGTATTTCTGTCTTTACATCTCCCAATACCAACACCCGTAAGAGCCACACTGACCAGTGACAAGGTCTGGGACCATCTTATGATAATTTTAGTGATTCTCATCTCCTTCCATGGGCCTCTTTCATTTTTCTGTTTGCCTGTTGGCTTTTACTTTCTTTTTCAGACAGATGGGGGAGAGCACTTTAAATCAAAATAGTGACTTCATTAAACATCTGTTGGGTCTCCAAAGTCTAGGTAAATATTAAATAAACTGCCTGCTCTGATTCTGCTGCCTGAGACGGGCGGCAAGCCCTAGCTTGCAGGGGCAGTCTTGTTTGGATATCTGTATGTGTTTGCTTTTGGCTGGTTCAGAATCACCTGGGAACAAGATGGGTTTGTTGAGCCCGACACCTGGTTTCTGGTGCTACCTAGAACATGGGACATGAAGAAGATGGTGTGCTCATCCCGAAGCTCCTTAGCAACACTGGAGAGCCGCCTTCTAAGCATAATTTACTTTTTAAATATCTTTTCCAATGAGCAGGCCGAGCCAGCTGAGGCTAATTCCCCCCAGTTGGAAGCTTCCTACTTCGCCCAATCATTGTCACTCCCTTTCATAGAGGAACACAGGACAGTCCCTACACAGTGTCATCGCCAGGTAGTAAGTTTACACTTAGGCCCCTTCTTAAAAGTCCATATGAAGAGTGAGTTTGGCTTCCTTCCATGTTATGACAAAGATGGTCTTTGACTTTGGAATAAAGTAAATTTAATTTTTAATTAATTTTAAGTTTCGGGCACCAATAAATTAATATATATATATAAAGCTCCTGGAATTTAAGGACTCCCAGTCAGTCTACCATTAGGAGAGATGGCACTGAACACATTTTGAAGAACTGTGAATTCTGGTAAACATTTTCATTAATTCTCTAATAGGACAGAAATCACTGCATATTGTCCCTTTTACAGAAGCCAAAAGTTAATTAAATGTGTTTTCCAAACCAACAGTCAGGAGTCAGGTGGAACAAATATCTGGGTTGAACATCCTATTAGAACTGTAGCGAGAAACCCTATAATTCAGTATGTTCCTCTCACTACCGGGTATGCCAAAGGCAGATTAAATTCATCTGAGAACTTTCTGCCGATGATAAATATTGTCCTCAACCTGCCCCTTCAGTAGGTGCTGCAGCAAAGGCACCCCCATACATCATTCACCAGGAAAAAGTGATCAGAGAATAAGCAGACCTTGGTTTTTTGGAAGAATGTAGCCAATCTATTGACCACTTAAAAAGTGATTACGACTAAAAAATCAGGGGCACATTCTAGGAATGAGATGAACACAGGTCTAGAGTTCTAAAGTGCCAATACAGGCAGCCATGTAGATTAAATTGTCTTCCACTTTAGTGACACAGAACAAGAGGTGAAGGTGCATTTGTATTGAATACCTCTACATCTGAGTGTAGACATTTCATGACTGCCCATTCAGTGTCAATATTACCTCTTCTAAGTAATAAAACAGAATAACCTTTGAATAGTTCCAAGACAGTTTTCAAACTCTAAACGTTTGAGTAAATCCAGATGTTAAGACATCATCAAAAATTTCTTAGAAACTACTTCAATATTAGACAAACTAATTCAGCTTAAAAGCTAAGCAAATAGTTCCATGTAAACATAGCTTATAGGAGGAAATGCTTAGTTACTAAGAAAAAGATTATATAGATATATATAATCTATGTGAGATTTACAATTATAACTCTTCAAAGGAATATGAAAGGTGGGTGTGTATTGACAATCTAATAATGTCTCTGAGAATATCGGCTAAGCATTGATTTTCTTGTCTCTCAAAGAATGATTTCTTGTTAATTTCATAAAAGGAACATCATAGGAAATCATAAACCTTGATAATATGATAAATATACTATATAACTATATGTTTATCACACCCTGGGAAGACCACAAACTATTCTTTACATTGTAGGATTCCTGAGCTTTGACAATCCACTTTCTTCATTGGTCCTTCCACAGCTTTTCTTCCAGTGTCTCTACCATGTTCTAATGAACATGTATTTCTCCCTGACAGTCAGCCTATCTTGGTCTTTGTATGTTGTCTTTCTCTGCACCACTCTTCTATTGGACTATCCTCCAAGCAATGAATTGTCTGCACACGTGTGCACATACAACTTTTTTCTTTCTTTAAAAAGTATAGCACATTTGGGTGATAATACCCTCATCTTTCTCTCTCAATGGCTAGCATTGCATTGTAGCCAAAAACTCATCCCCCACCCACTTCTCTGACATCCTATTCCATTATCGTACATGTACAACAAAGAGGACGTTTTGGGACAACGGTGTGAGTGTGCTGTGTTTCTAAGGCACCATGTGACTTTCAGCACCATTTTGAGAATGCAAGTCAATGGGTACCAGTGATAGCTGGTTTTAACCATGGAGGAATCTGAAAGGATGTTTTCATGGTTCATCAGTCAAAATGGGGGTTTCTTCTGTGGAACTGGAAACATTCAGACATTTAGACATGGCCCCAAAAATGAGTCACAATGCCACTTTAGTACCTGAACAATATACAGGCTCACTGATGTGACTAATTGCTTCCATGATTAAAAATGATACTCTTGGTTCCTAGAAACTACATCTAGCTCCCACGTTTTTCTCTTTTTGGACAACTAATTTAATAAGATTCTTCCCAATTTAGCTTCTCTTTGCCTCTTAGGTTAATTTGCTGATTCAGTTATTAATGGAACAGACATAAGAAATATTACCTGCACATTTAAATACACCCATAAATTATGATCTGATGGTCTCTTCAACTTTAAAAACAATTCATTATACAAAGTTGTTTTCTTTGTGGGACTATGAGTTTTTAGTGTTACCTATAACAAAAACCATATTGCTTTTGTTTTAAAGCCATATAGGCCAGTCATAATCGCAATTATGCACAATTAAGCTACTCAAACCTCAACTAATGGGCTAACCTCAGCTTCAAGGTAGCCCCAAGCTCCAATTCAAATGTCCGTGGAGATTACATTTCACCAAATAGACATCAAAGCCTCCAGAAGTATGGGTAGGAATCATCACAAACCAACTTTCTCTCTCTCTCTCTTTTTTTTTTTTTTTTACAACCAAAGAAACCTACGATTGTTGCACTTCACCTACTTTAGGAGGAAATCATGGCTATAGCTGAATGGCCAAGCTATCTGCCTCTTGCAGCCTTTGTTCAGCATTCAGAACACACAACTCTAGAGACACTGAGAAGGAGCCAAACCACGTCATGACTCCAGGAATTGGGAGGAGCACCCCAGCACCTTGGGACCCACTGGTTTTTCCTTTAATCGCTATTGTGATTATAATTCACCCACTCATCAAATATATGTCCAGAAACTTTGATTTTCACAACAACAATTTCATTAGTACAATTTTTTTTTCTCTCAATTTAGGAACTAAATGCCTTCTTTTCTTTTGCAGCTTCTCTATCCTATTTTTAGTTGATCTTTTTCTTTCTCCGGCCCCTTGTGCTTCTGTGGCTAACAAATGAGTCTCCCTTTCTATAGCTTCTTGGTGAAGCACTATGAAATCTTCCACTCTTTCTGCCTCCTCCTTCCTGGCTCCTGGAGTGAATTTGGTACTGTCTCAGATGTCATTCTAAGAGTCTCCAGGTTACGGAGCTGTCTCGGTGTCTGCAGATACTCCTGGGAATTCTGGGCTGTGAAGAGTAACTCAGAGAACCAGCACCGCTAAATTAGCCTAACACACTACTATTTTAACCGCATGGCCTGATTTCAAGCGTCACGTTTTAAGAAAGTATTTGGGGATTTTCCAGTTGGGTTTCATGCACAGTGGCCAAAGCTGAGACAGTATGCTTGATCATAACATAGCCTGTAGCCTGTAGCTTCCCTAACAGTAACTATCTAGAGAACTCTTTTCCTTTGGTCCCAAAACATACATCAGTGGAACCAGTTCTTTCTCAAAGAGAAATGAGCACACATTACACCAGGGTTTCTTCCTCTCCAACGTGGGTCTTTTCACTCCGAAAGGGCAGTAGGTCACAGGGCTGCTATTTAGCCCAGTGCTATTCGAGTAGCGAAGGAAGTATGGGGATGTTAGAGGCCCGTGTTCTTCTGACAGGTAAATTCTTAACTTTCAGTGAGGCAACGGGACTCAGCCGAAATAGTGGGTGCAGTTCTCAGTTTCATTTCCATAACTTTAAAAAATAATAATAAGCTCTATGACAGCCATACCTTTGCATCACCTAATCTAAAATTCATCTCTGGCTGAAATGTTTCTCTAGCCAGCTGCGGACCTCTTGTAGGTTGTAGCAGAAGGGGCCTTTGCCCCCTAAATAAGCAATTTTCTGTCTTTGCACAATGCACACGCGTTCGAAAGCGACCCCGTAGGCGACATTGGCATTGTTGTCCATGAGGTCAGCCACGACTCGGCACTGGGGCGGCAAGGAGAATCGCTCCAGGAGCTGCTGGGCCGCGGCGCATCGTTCCTCTTGGCTCCGGTGCTTCTTCACCTCGAAAGACAGAGAAGGGTCCCCGGGCACTGCCCAACCGTCTGAAGGATGAGCTTCATCGATGTAGACCAGCAGGAAGTCAGCCACGGAAGAGAACTCCTCCACCAGCTGGCGGAAGGCTGGCAGCTGCCGGGTGAAAGGCGGTCAGGTGGCAGAACCGAAGTTGACCACCAGCGGGCGCTCTGCACTGGCAAAGTCCAGGAGGTGGCACCCCGCCCCATCCGCCGTCTTCTCCAGCGCCCCGCGTCCACCACTGGGACCTGCTCCCGGACTGGACACGTGCACCACACTGGAATTGGGGGCATCTTCACCCAATTTCACCTGACGGTGAAAACAGAAGAGAAAAAAAAAAAAAAAAAGATTACCATGTTAAACACATTGCCGCTTCAGTTCACTCTTAAATAGACCCCGTTGGCTGTAATAAAATGTGAGATTTCCCTCCAAGAATGCAGCGCCTACATATTGATTTAAGTAGAAAGGAGTCACGGCAGGTAATGTGAAGGATGGTCAGAAGAGAACAAAAGTCTTTCACTCTGTGTCTTCACTGCTGGTAATTATTTTCATCTCTCAAGGCCCTGGGGTTAACACTCTTCATAATTAAGTGGAGGCTGGTATTCTTTATTGTTAGTCTTAGCAGGCATTATGGTAACAGATGATTAATTGACTTCATTTTAAATGTGAAAAGCAAATGGTCGACTTCAAAACAAATTATTGTGGTCTGGGGACAGACTGCCTCCTGAATTCTAAAAGGCTCGGGCAAGACCTGAATTTTCAGGTTTGATTCAAAGGTCTTCAACCTCAACAGAGTGTGAGTGGGTTCTGTCCCTGGGCAGAGCTAGACAATTTAGGAAATGCCATTCATAAGCACAATCGCTTCCACTTAGCCTGGTCGAGAGCTTCTCAAACCTGCAGAATGATGATTGTAACTGCATGGATAGATGCCACCCTACCACATGTGACACACTATCTGGGAAGTCCTATGCGTATAATAAATAAGCAGACAAACTATCCCAAGAAGAGATTTCTCTTCTCCTCAGCATGAGACCCTCACTCCAGGGTTGAAAAACAAAAATGGACCAGCAAAGAGCTAAAAGCAGAGATATTCCTGTATCTGACTTTTAGTTCATTTCCCATTTTCCATGTGTCTTTGTGCATGTGTTCCTCCTTCGTTTATCTAAGAAGTCCTAAACCATATACTTCCCTACCATGTCCACAAGTTCTTCTGAATGATAAACTATTCAGATATGCGAGGTATCAACATACCCCTTTTGCACATGGTTTAGATAGCTGAACACAGGATACTGAAACTTCGTAAGTACCCTTTGGATCTTTAAATTGATAATAAAAAGCAGGCAATGTAAAAGAGCCAATTACTTTAGCTTGAATTAACAGAACTGGATTTCCCTCTAGGATGGTTTAATCAAAGCCAATACCATTAAGAAGAGTTTACAACAGTACAATTGATTTTTATATACTATCCTTAATATTACAAAACACTTCCAACTGGATCGACTTATTTCCAGCATATAAATATAACCACATATAGCATCACTGTTAATTGAAGCCACTTAGAAGCAAACTGCTGAAGATGTAACAATGTGAACTGATGTGGGACACTAAAGAGCTGTTCTTCAGCAGCATCTAACTAATGCTAAGGCACAAGCATTGTAACATAGAGAAACGATTGAAATTCTCTCCTCAAAAAGCATTGCAGAGTGCATATGAAATAGGTACTACTAGTTTTCTAAAAGAAATTTGAAATCATAATGTTCCTTGTATTTTTATTTCATGATTGCATTTGTGTGTGTGTGTGTGTGTGTGTGTGTGTGTGTGTAAGGCATTATGTGTGCCTGCGGAGGTCCAAGGTGACTTTGGGAATCACCTTGGATTGCTCTTCCCTCCTTTTTGCTTTGCTCTGGGTTTTTCAAGGCTCTGTCTTCCAGGCCAGAAGTACAAGCTGCTGCCATTTTCTACCTGGTGTTCTTAAATAGGCTCAGGATTCAAATTCAGGTCTTTCTCTTGGAGGGCAAAGGTTTAACCCCTCAGTTATTGCTCCAGCACCAATCTACCTTCTTAAAGAAAGTTGTTGACATAATTTAAATAAACAAGTAAATTGGTTTTAGCCTGAACCAAGAAGAAAGTTGCTTATACTCATTATCTGGGCAAATGTATAACTCACATGAGACCTAGCATGATTCCATATAGACTAGATTCATACATGTGAACTGAGGTCATCTTTGAGCAGAAATATACTTTCTGCTTCAAGCCATGCATTTTAAAGGTTTGACAAAGCTTTGCCTTCATGGCAAGTAGCAATCTTATGACCTTCCATATAGTCATAATGATTCTACAAGGGCTGCTTTTTTAGAGATACTGGGTATGTAATATGCCTCAACATATTGTGATAAGAAGACCTGATATGCTTGGAGGTGTGTGCTGCATAGATTTCTTGTTATGTCAACAACCCATTCATAGGCGGAAAATAATCTCTGCACTTTAGGCTGGGGGGTCATGGCAGGTGGGGACACCCACCTGTGTTCTGGAGCTCATTGATAAGACCTGAGAATGACTGTAAGGTCTTGATTATTGAGTCCAGGTCTCCCAGACTTTCACCCAAGCAAGTCTGTTGGGTTCTTGATGATTGAGTTCTTGATTATTTGACTGGAAAATCCAATCTGACACTTTGGTTGTAGGACATCTCATGGCACCTACAGTTAATTCTGGAGAGTTTCAGTGCATGTCTCTTCTGAGAAAAGAGACAATTCAGCTACGAAATGTACTCAAAACAGAAATTTTCATCTCCAGCTTAGAAAAACTAGGACAAATATCACATGCTGTCCATCTAAAATAAAAGTTAGGAAAGTAGGCTGGGGAGATGGCTCAGCAGGTAAGAGTGCTTGCTGTGCAAGCGTGAGGGCCTGAGTTCAAATCTCAAGCACTCGCATGCAAAGCTGGATGTGGCTGTACACACCAGTAACTGTGGGTGAAGAAAATAGGAGGACAACTGTGACTTGCTGGCCTCCAGCCTAGCTTCAGATCCAATGAAGACCCCGTTTCAAGGGAATACTACAGAAAGTGATCAGGATGCATGAGTGACATTCTCTTCAGATCATGATATGCACACTGTACCCCACACACACACATATGCACATTAATCACACAAAAAAATTAGAGAAACTCCCAAATTTTGTTAATTTGGGAAATACACGTCTTAAAAACTTGGTTGAATGAAATACTGAATGAACACTAGTCGTTATAATCTCACATCATGAAAGAATTTTACATTTAATAGTACCCTTGACAGATAATAAACATAGTCAATTCATGGATGGATAAGTCACTGAAAGGATAGATCCAGAATATTAATCCAGGACCCTCCCACAGAAAAGTTCCATGATCAAAATCCAGTGTTATTGATTATGCTTAATTATCTCATCTGATCAGCAATTAGAACTAAAGTGCTCAGTTCTCTCTGTTTAGTAGCTATCTACTGTACTGGAAACCAGAAAACCATATATGAGCCGAAGTCATCAAAGTGAAAGGTAAGAGAAACTGTAAAGGTAAGATTATTGCTATTAATTAAAGCATTTGTTAGACATGAGCAAAGCCCTGAGCTCAGTCTCTAGTACTATAAAATAGAGAGAGAGAGAGAGAGAGAGAGAGAGAGAGAGAGGAAGAAAGAGAGAGAAAGAGAGAGAAAGAAAGTGAAAGAGGGAGGGAGGGAGGGAGGAAGGGAGGGAGGAAGGGGAGGGAGGAAGGGGAGGGAGGCAGGGAGGAAGGAGGGAAGGAAGGAGGAAGGAAGGGAGGGAGGGAGGAAGAGAGGGAAGGAAAAAAGAGGAAGAGAGGGAAGGAAAAAAGAGAGGAAGAGAGGGAAGGAAAAAGGGAGGGAGGGAGGAAAAAAGAGAGGGAGGACGGGAAGAGGAGAGGGAGGGACAGAGGGAGGGAGGGAGGGAAGGAGAAAAACTAAGAACAACTCTAATTTAGCATCTGTCCTTAATTCTCTCAGCTGCTCACCATTCGAGAGCAGTACTCTGCTTTTAAAAAGCATCATATATGGCTGGGGAGATGACTTGGGTTCGAGTCTTTGCATTGCAAGTAAAAGGACCCAGGTTCAGATCTACAGATCCCAGGTAAAAGTCCTAGGAGGACATGGTGGTGACCCGCAATTCTGGCTTTGGACGCTGGGGCCGAGAAAGCCCAGAGCAAAGCAATAAGGAGGTACAGCAACCCAGGATGATTCTCAAAGTCACCCTGAGGCCTCCACAGGCCCACACAGTGTCTCCTTGCGACAATGTCCCTTCCACATTAACACATACGCAGCATGCACCTACCATAAGAACTCACGCAACTAGCCATCAGTTCATCTATCTTTGCTAAAACCTGATGGGGAACAAATTAGCTAAAATGAAGAGGAAAAACACTTCAATTTGCTCTCATCTGAGAAGAATTTTTTTTTCAGAGACATTCCTGCCTGCATTCCAGCACTATGAAAATTAAATTTCCATTAGACCAGAATTTCCGATGGAGTGTCTCTTCGTTTGCTTGGTCAGAAACCCTGCTGAGCTGGAATGGGAGAATGGCCATCATCTCCGCAGAGGGAAGGCAGGAGCAAATATTCCTTGACACAGGACCAAAGTGATGAGGAAAATAAAGTGGGTCCCATAATAACATCCAGGCAGCAGGAAAACAGCTCAACAAAAACAAGTTATCCCTTGGTACTTCCAAACTTTGTTTTAATTTCCCACAGTGGTTCAGCAAGTCTCCTGGCCACAAGTTGCCTATCATCTTAATTTCTGCTTCTTAGAGGGTTTGTGTTTGGTTTTTGTCCTTAATGAGACATATTTGCCAAAGAGGCGTTCAAAAGGCATTTCTCACTCTTGCGGAAGAGTAATTAGGTCGGTACCTCTTTCGCTGCCAGCAGTAGCGGCTCTAAAGAGAACCCTGCCCGGTATTTAATGCCCAAACACAAGAAGCGTCGTTTCCACTAATTGGTCTTGAAGTTCCGATGTTCCCAAAGGGGTCCCTTTATTTTGCAAGGATCAGAAAGAACATGCGTAAAATGTGATAGCGTCACTACTGACTTTTCTCTCTCTCTCTCTCTCTCTCTCTCTCTCTCTCTCTCTCTCTCTCTCTCTTTATTTCTGCACGATTATCGTTGTCCTTTCTTCTGTTTGTGCAATTGACAGGGGCACAACACCAATAAAGGAAATGAACAAACCAAGTGTTCACATGTTCACAACAAATGACTGCTCCAGATCAGGGTCAGGTTCGCAGCGGACGTGGGTACAAACAGGAGCAGGAGTATGAAGGTATAACACAGAAGACTTGGATTTTCTTGATGATGGATTACTTTGATTGACAGTGCTGGTACTTAGGAAGGAGAGGTGACCACTACTTCTGAATGGAGACTGGGAGATGCAGGTTAAGGGAGATAAAGAACCATTCATCCAGCCAACTGAAAGTAGTGCACATATTACTATCCTCGTCTTAGTCACTTTCTTTGTCTTTTTCTTTTTCACAACCTAAGAAAGTCTTCGGGGTAAATTATCGCACAAGCTCATAACAGGAAGTAAAGCAGTTTTGAGAATGGGGGATGGGCATGTGTTAGAATATATACTCATACCTTTCGCTACCCAAAGCCTTGGTAATGGGTTTATTAACGGCCGGGAAATTTCCAATTCTTTGACATAATGACCAGGCACCACCGATGTCCCTAGGAGCATGGCCAAGTAGTCATTAAGCAGAGACTTAATCACCTCCATTTTGATTGGCCACATAAATCAGGGTTGAACAATAGCCTATCCATTTTGTGTCTGGGTTCAGTTCCCTCCTGGCTGATCTCCTTTTGGATTTGGACCCCAAAAATGCAGCTGGAAGCCCTGTCATTTCTAGTGTTCAGTACGAGCGACAGACAAACACTGGTTGTAGCTTGCTCTGTGTGCTTTCAGTCCCTCTCTTATGAAAGGGCCATTTTGCATGGTAGAGACTAGGGCTACCGGACTAGAGGTGAATGGAGAAGAGGGGAAACATGTTTAAAAAAAAAGACCCTTTCAAAGGCAAAATTAGATGTTCCCATGAACACGCCTACTGTACGCGCTGCAATATGAACCGCAGCATCTAAACAGCCCGTCTGCATCTGTAGGGAATGCTGACTTTTACACTTCATTTAGGTAAAAGCCAGGCTCCCAGACAGTTCGGTTTGCTTACTGGTTGCCTTTCTGAGCTTTTACACACCAACACAAGGGTACAGTGTTCACAGGCAATAACACAGAAGTTTAACTAACAAATACCTGTTTTTCACTCAGCATCTTCCGTGAGTCTCTACAGACGTTCTTGCCAATCAATGTTGTTGGCCGATTCCCAGCCATTCCCAGACCTACAAGATCTTTGAAGGCTTTTCTATAAAGTTCATTTCAAATTCCTTTAAACTTTATTGCAGATTTTTTTTCACATTTAATTCTGCTATCTCCTCCCTCCCACACACACACACACAAAACTATTACTACTTCCTGTGTGAGTGTTCATTTATCCCTCTGCCTCTAAATATCTTTCCAAATAGTTGACATCCACTAGCCAGGAGGATGGGAATGGCCAATGGCAAGTCTACTTGTAATACCTGTGGACACACCCCCTGTCATGGCAAACTTTGCTCCTACAGGAACAGTCTCCAAACAATGCCAGAGGAAGTTGTGACATCATGGGATATCATGCCAGACAGGACCTCCCCTCCAGGGTCTGTAGAAATACTTCCGTTAAATGCAGTGTCCTGGAAGACTCCAGCTCCCAATAGAGTAGTTGAGTGTTGACCTGTTGGAAAGATACCACCAGAACCCTAGCTGTACTTGAAGACAGAAAAATTACCAGAGTTGCTCCAAGCTGTGCCCACAATGTTACCAGTCATTACCTGCCCAGCCCAGTCTTGTCTCTGGGCACAGCGTTCCTGGTGTTTGCTTCTGCACTTGGTAGCTATTATGTAAATCATTAAAAGCCAACATAATATAACATCATCAGTCATGAACCTGGTCACTAATCAGATCAGAAGGCAGAGACAAAGAAATATAGACAAGGGATACACAAACCATATGCCAGGAGAAAAAAAGTCATTCATCATTCCTAATTTATTGGAATAGGAATAACAACGCATTGCAGCACAATGGAGCACTATACATTGGTGAAAAAAGAAATAATAAATTTATTAGAGAGGCATCTTTTTCCATTTCTACTTCAAGAAGCTGTTTAATGAGAAAGCTATCTCACTTAATACTTGAGAATGACATCACAGCCTCCAGAGTTCACATGAGAAATTATATGTATATAAGTATATACACATAATTTAAAAATTATATGTATAGTAAATATATGTATAATTAAAAGTCTCTTGAAAAGTGACTATTTAAACTGTAAAAGTAAAACTCAATTGTTTTCCAGAATGTAAGAGTTCAATATACTTTGATCAAGTCACTGATATTTCATTTCATTCAAGACATATAATATATATACAGATAGTTTATACACATGTGCAATCCCTTCCATTCCTCCAAATTCTGGACTTGCAAATGAAGCATAAAATAATTCACATTCAATACACACTGTGGAAATGGTATATCAACATCTCCTTTCGAATGACACTATATACATGGTATGAATGACTTTTTAACTCTTTAGAACTTTGAGCACCTGTTCCCATAAAGAGATTCCCACTGGCCAAAGAGAGTTCTAACTATTCACGTGCCTTTCTGGACAATAAATGCAAGCCTTCTTTAAGCTGATCTCAATCAGAATGGCATGAATTATAGCAAAACTTCCTCAGTTCACAAAAGATGGATTCTGCCTCAGCATGTGTGTATACTATGGCGTATACTATTATTTTCCTGGCCTTGGCTGTTGTCCTCTTCCCCCTGTATTAGCGTTGAGTTTCCGCTAGGGTTTCTAGCCATCTGCCTAAAGTGTGCCTTTTCCTTAAACATCTGTTCTCACCGCTGCTCTCAAGCTTCCTAACCTGAGGTGAGTAGGAATGTTGTTAGAAAAAGCAAGGAGTGTCTCCTCACAGCACCAAGGCATTCTTCCTAAGCCCTGGGGAGGGGGGGTGTGCTTCAGGAGTGGGAGCAAACTGGCAAGGACTGATACAAGGTATTCCTCTTTGCCCCTTAAGATCAAATGTAAGTGGTCCACTAACAATCCACCCACATCTCCCAGCACCAGAAAAGCTGGACATCAAACTGTTCCACTTCAAAACACCCATCCCTGTCCTATGCCTCAGGGAAAATGGTGGGGCACACCTTCCTCAGGTGAGAGAGGCCACTGCTCTCATGCCCCAGGCCTGATGGGTCTGCACCCCACATCTATCGGTGTGTGTTCCAACATAACTTACTTTCCCACGAACAAAGATTCGCAGCTTTGCCTTCCCTTACCACCCGTGGATACCCTCAGACACTGGAATGGGGGGACCACTTCTCGGGACTTTCTTTTGGAAATTGGTGTGTGATGAACCGGGATCCCCAGAAATCTTGAGCCTTGTAGGTTGGTAGACCAGGGTTGGTTCCATGATCAGAAACTAAAGGGGTGGCGTTTTCACACCGACTGTGGCTGTGACTGTGACCGTGTGTGTGTGTGTGTGTGTGTGTGTGTGTATTTGCAATCCCAACAGTTTCAGCACCAGGAAACTTTCTAACTTTCCTTCCTAGTGAATCAGCAAGCTTCCCATAAGCAAAGCATCAGAATTCCAACTCCTTCCCAGAGCAGCGAGCAAAGTGCTGCAAATCCCCCTCCCCCCCGCCCCTCAACATTTTCTGACTTTGCCCAAAGTTACTTTACCGGTCCTAAAGTCTAACCCAGAGCCAGGTAACAGCAGCCCTTACTAAAACATTTCTGAGAAGATCACCCCAGAGTCCTAGCAAGGAGGTAGGGTCTCTCCCCCACCAGCTAGCCCGGGCAGCAGGTATCTCAGTGACCTAGAGACGGGGGAGGGGCACAGTCATCCCAGGCGCCGCTCCCCAGCTCTCCTGCAAGCCCCCATGTGGCCAGTGGGTCCCCTATCGTCCCAGCCCCTGCCTGGGACCCCTCCGGCGGCGGACCCCGGGGCCCCCGCTCACCTGCTTGTAAGCGTCGAGCAGAAAGCTGTTCCAGACGCAGCGCAGCCCCTCTGAGGTCAGCATGCGCCGCCACTCTCCGCGGCTGGACTTGGAGCGGCTCAGCAGGAGCGCCACGTGCTTGAGCAGAATGACCGAGTCATAGAGCGCCAGGAAGAGGCAGTTGGAGAAAAAAACTGGCAGAATCTGCAATGTGATCAGCAAGTCTACGCTGAGGATGCCCATCTTCGCCGCCTCCTGCGCCACTCGGTCTCCTTGTGCGCTTGGTTTCCCCCTTCACCCTCTTTTTTTTTTTTTAAAGGAGGGTGGTGGTAGAGAGGTGGGGGGGGGAGAAAGGGAGGGAAGGGGGGAAGGTTGGGGTGGGGGGGGAGAAAAAACTAAATTAAAAGGAAGCCCAAGTTGTCTCTTCTTTCAAAGAAGCAGAAATGGCAAGACCAAGTTCAGTCTCTCCAGCCGGGCAGTTGGAGTGTGCCCATCAATTCATTCAATTCGGAGCTGCTGCCTTTTTTTTTTTTTTCAGGATTTAAGATGTTAAAAAAAGAAAGAAAGAAAGAAACTCTGGCGTGCCGTCCCTAATCCGGCTCCCCTGTCACAGTCCGTTAAAGACAGGCAGTTCTATTTCCATTTCCGAGCACCTATGAGACTGTGGCTCAGATGGAAAGAAAAAAATTTTTTAGCATTTCATTGCATGTTCTTTAAACTCAGCCTTGTTTCTTTCTTGACTTGCCAGAGTTGTTTTTTTTTTTAATGTGCTTTAAGGGTAGGATTTGTTTTTTTCCTTTCTTTTCTGTCTTTACTCTGTTTTGAATACACTTTCTCTTCTCTCAGCCTGTCTCCCTGTCCTGCTCCAGAAGCACCTACTTGTCCTCTGCCCCTCCTTCTGACTTCTAATCCTGCTGTCTTCTCTCTCTCTCTTTCTCTCTCTCTCTCTCTTTCTCTCTCTCTCTCTCTTCTCTCTCTCTCTCCAGCCCAGTCTCCCTGAAGCCTTTTATACATTCCCTAGCTAATTGCTGCAATGGAGAAATGAACGCCTAATCTTGCTAAAGATCTTGACGTCATTGAGAAAGAGGCTTTACTTTGGCCAGGAATGCAGTGAATAGAGAAGCAAAACTTAACAACTTTTTTTTTAAAGAAGGGGTGGGGGAAGACAGTGAAATTTGTGCTTTGTGATTTAAAGAGAGAGAGAGAAAGTAATATCTTTGACAGCTCTTAGGAAGTACTTCCAAAACATTAGGAAAAGTAATTCATAGATTAATATATTAATACTCTCCTCTGATGATCATTTTTATTAACTTATCAAGGAACTTTGCAAGAAACGCTCCTGGCAAGCAGGTAGAAAAGAGGAAGCGAGAACAGAGATGGTCTTTGCTCAGCCCCCTGGAGGGTATGAATGTGTCTCTGTGACCTTTATGCTTATACCTTTACTCTGCTCATTGGATTTAGGACACAGGTCCTTTAAATATTTTTCAGTCATGATCTAAGTAAGCTGTGAGGTACAAAAGTATTTGAATGTTACTGCATTATCTCTACAAAGTTGCTTGAAGAAACTTAATATTCCTTTCAACTTTACTTACTACAGCATCAACATATTCATAATAATAAAATAGTAATAATAATAATAATAATAATAATAAACCTTCCAGATACGAAGGGAACTAGGTGACCAGGGTTTTCAGCTTTATCTTGCTTCAGCAGTGCTTGTAAAATGAAAATTTTACTTTGACTGGCATTCAGACACTATGGGGCTGAGACATTGATGATTTTATTATTTATTTATCTGCATATGTGGATATGTGTGATTGTGTGTGGAAGAGGACACTTGAAAATGTGTACCTGTGGAAGCCTAACAGGTGATATCAGGAATTACCCTCAAATGCCCTACATCCTTTTGGCTTTATTCTGGGGTTTCCAAGACTCTCCCTTCCGGGGCCAAAATTATAGGCCACTGCCATTTCCTTCTGGAGTTACGTGGGATGTGGGGGATCTGAACTCAGGTGTCCTTTTGCTTACTAGGCAAAGGCCTCAATTCCTCAGTCATCTCTTTAGCCTCCATTGATGATTTATAAGAGCCCTTTCCTGCTTCTGTTAGCACAGCCCCTGGGATGCCTGAAGCTTTAATGGATTTTCTTTTTTTGCTTGAAAAAAAAAATCAACTAAGCATATAAGCGGATAGGCTCCAAGTGCCACACTGAACTCAGTGATCTCCCCTTCCATTAGTCTCTGAGACTAATTTAGGCATGTACCTGCTCCGGCACAATGCCAGGACTCTCTGCCCTCACCTCCTCACCCCCCACAAACCTCCTAGTTTCCTTCTTTGCTTACCCAACAGATCACCTCTACACATGATGTTTCCCTGGAAGGAGTGACAAGCGCAGACTATGGGGCAAGGCATTAACTTTTAATTGAAGCCTAATTAGCTCCACGTCCAGTGTGCACAGAGCCTTCATTAAGCATAAGTGAGGCTGTGGACACAAACCTGTGGTCAGCCCACTGCTGTATATTCTTCCAGTGGCTAAACCACAGATTACAGAAATAAGTTAAGTCTCCATAGGGCAGAGCTCATTAATTGGTGGAAACATGGGTTAAAATTTGCATAGGAATGTATTTTACTTGCTGGGCAAGGTACTTTGGTACCTTCTTGAAAAACCAGAGAGGACTTAGTGTCTGCGCGACAAAGGCTTCTTGTCTTCTCTTGTTCATCTCCCCAGCACTTATGAGCATGCTTGGCACCCATGCAGCTCAGTAAGGACCTTCTGAATGAATGAGGATCTAGGACATATAGAGGGACCTACACTAGGGGGCGCCATTCACACACAACATGACATGGGGGAAAGGTGGTGTTAAATGCATGGCAGTGGCCCTTGCATGGACAATCTTCCATCTTATTTCTTGGTTTTAACATATATATATAGAGAAAAAATATATATATAATATGTATATATGTAAAACTTGTATATCAAATATGTAAAAATCAAATAATATGTATATATGTTATATAAACTATGCCATGAATTATATATATATATATATAATATGTATATATGTAAAAATCAAGAAATAAGATGGTAGGTATTATATATATATATATATATATATATATATATAAATTGAGCATTAGTTAATCCATTGTGAGTTTTGGATCAAATATTGGGAAGACTTCAGAAAATGGAAAACATTAACAACAACAACAAAAATAGAGAAACTCTGTTCCAGAAGCAGAATACACTGTTAGTAAAAGAATATCATTCCCAGATATGTTTGTTCCATTTTTTTCTCTTAAACATCTCCAGATCCTCATTAGAGGAAAGAAAGGACAAAGAGAAGAAGTTGACGGGGTGTTTTTACTAGTGAGGATGGGAAGGTGGGTGCCAGAATGAAAGAGAAGGTGTGAACTCTAGAAGTGAGATCTTCTTGAAAAATTCATTTCACATTATTTGAAAGAAACCAACGTTTCCTCTGAGGTAAAGACTCTAAACTCATTCTCTCCATCCAGTCACTTATTCTCAAAGTCTAAGGTATGTCTGGAAATGGTCGAGATCCATGGAAAACTGGAACACTCTTCTCAAGGCAAAGTTTAAGGCACATGGAGAACGTAAATGATGATAAAGCAGAATCATAAATCCTGTTGGCTGCTATTAATACATTTTCACCTTTCTTTTCATATTTTTAGATAAGATATGTTTGGGTGTAATAGAAAATAGTAAAACAAGAAGTTACATAATTCAATAAAGTCATTTGCCAGGTTCCTTCTAGCATTTTCTTTTAAATAAATGAATCACAAAGCAGAGCTTTGCTTCTACCAGACGGACCATCTGTCTGTCCGTTTTAGAAGTCATAGTTTTCCAAAGCTTTTTATGTGTGGCTCACATTTGCTCATAATTATTGATGATGCCTACCACTTTGACCTTCGAGAAATCTTATATTCTTTCCAGGGTGAGGTTTTTCACAATCATGCAGATGAGGAAACGTGGATCAGTACAGTTGGCGTATCAAGTGGTCAGGCATATTTTCCCAAACTCTAACCCTTCACTTTCCTCCTTAATGACAGTTTTATGGTCCTGGTCATAGTTCTGAGAACCAAAATGCTTGTCGAAAGTGGTTTGCTGGGTAACTTTAGCTCTGCAGTTGCAAAGACTATCTGGAACTTAACATCTGTTTAATATTGCTCCAATTCAAGCTGTTGGTTTAGATTTCATATGACATTTAAAAGGCTTGGATAGCCTCTTGGTCATGTAAGTGTACTAAGCAATCAACGTGGTAATAAGTTAAATTCAAACCAGCACAGGCACGGTGGTTGAATTTCTCCATACAATGTGGTATACAGGTTTTTGATTCCAAAGACACAAGGCCCAGGGTAAAATGCTTTGGGCTTTTAAGTAAGTACAGAACCTCTGTAAAATTGTTTAATTTGTTTCCCTCTTTCCATAGTAAGAGACTATTCTACCCTGCCATTGGCTTCTTTGGGCTGGAAAAAGAACAAATGATGAGTCTGCCTTTAGTCGCCTGCTCTCTGGCTTACAAATTGAGGTTAAGAAGCTAAAGCCAGTGGCCCAGAAGCTGACTTGAAATTTTGGAGCAAGTACATGTTCCCCTTGCTCATCTGCAAAAGCAAAAGAATTCTGTAATGTAAACTATTCATGCCATGAACTTGCAAACAGTCTTAGTTTCAAGAATTGAATTTCACATCATTCAAGTGTTTTGTCCAAGGCATGACAAAAATGGGATTTTGTCTTCGTTAAAAGTCATGAATCCATGATTACACAGAAAGGGCACACAGGAGTCCACTGGGAACCTGGACATAGGGCTACGGGGCCTATTTCTCTGAAGGCCACAGCTCTTATTAGAAAAAGACATGGAGAACTGTCCAAACAAGTCATCGTTGGGCCAGAGGGCGAGATGTGATGAAAGGTTTATACACAACTACTGGTTCGCTGGAATTCCCCATGGGCCCATCCATTCTACACACACAGCCATGTTCTCGGCCTGTGTTGATGGATCACAGGCTCAATGGATCAAATTCACAATCCTATCCCCAGCCCTGGTGCACCTTGAACAAAGCAACTCTGAGCTGAGGCAGGGTGGGTGGGGCACCGTGGAGAGGGATGGATTCTCTCCCTGCAGCCCTTCCCTAGGGCCCCTGCAGGTGCTGGGACCACCACGGGAGGTGCGACTGCATTCTTCCCTCTGCGGCTCATGGCAAGCAGAGGAAGCAAGCGGGGAGGAAATGCCAGACGCGGGAAGCAAAAGAGAAAGACAAAGCCATGAGGAGTTGAGCGGAGGAAACGATGGTTCAGCAGTGAAGTGCTCCCTGCGCAAGGGCGAGGTTCTGAGTTCCAGCCGTGGTCTCCACAAGAAGCCAAGCCCAATAGCACATGGTAATGCCAGCACTGGGGTTTTTGGGACTCACTGGGGAGCCAGCTTAGTCTAATTGGGAACCCTCAGGTGCTAGCGAGAGACCCCGATCCCAAATAAAAAAGTGGACAGCCCCTGAGGAATGACACCTGAGGATGACCTCTAACCTCCATATACACATGTGCGCGCGCGCGCGCGCACACACACACACACACACACACACACACACACACACACACACACACGTGCTCGCGGTCATGATACTTAGTGAGGAATACAGCTGTCCAGACTCTACTGAGAACCACCTTATTTTACAAAAGCCACCGAACAGCAGTTTGGAGGCAAGAGCATTCATTTGCTATTGACCAGACCTATATTAAAATTGACAACCAGTCTCCGCCCCCCCACCCCCCATAACCCCACTCTAGCCAAAAGTTCCCAGGTACCAGGTGGCTCTCTGAGTGTTAATCGCTTTTGAGACATAGTAAGCTCTAGAGATGTCCAAAGATTGGATTCTTGTAAGGGGAAAAGAGGAAGGTTCTGTCAAGTTACACATGGTGCATTTCTTATGGAGAAAGCTCACAGGAGGAACAAGTCAAACTCATCCTTTTCTGTAAGTATGACTCAGTGGCTTCCTTTCTCCACCATCCTTGACCCAGAGCAATCGACCAAAAGAAACAAAGGAACCCGTTCAGAAATAGTCCCTCACCTTTGGAACAACTTTCCTTTTTCCTTCATTTTATTCCACTGCTCATAGGAAACCGCCAGATGATGTTCAGAAAACAGGTCATTCTATATAAATGGCTTTACAGCAGCTTTTAAAAGAATGGCTTTTATATCACCTCATTCATATGCCGAGTGCACAGCTCCGCAGCATGACAAAAGACCTTAAGGTACATGCTGGAGCATGTCTCTCCAAACTATGGCTTGTTCTCCTTGAGAGTGAGGGATGCCACACCTCTTAAGAATCAGTAGGGAAAGTGAGCTAGATATGTTCTATATCTCAGTGGAGAAAGTGAGGCTAATTAACTGTATGACGGGAAATACTTTGTACTTTGCATGAGGATAAAATATCTGCAATGAATAGATTATTGTACCAGGAGAAGTTATGGAAATGTCAGTGATCTGGTATTCAAGGTAAGAAAGAAAGCTAATCAGATTAATTGCTCAAAACCTCTTTAAATCTATGATGCTGTTAAGAGAATGACTTGGAATACAACAGTTTATCACTCAGACATAAAACCATACAACTGGGGTAAGAACAGAATACTATAACCATAAATTATGGATATAATTTTGTAATGGACTTACATTTTATCAGATTAAATGAATGCTATTTGCTTTTCTAAGGGTTAGACAGGAAAGGGCTGGCATGGCTTACAAGGACAAAAATCTAAGGCTTGAATTTGAATCTGCTTTCAAAGCCAGGCTCATTTGTTAGAGGGGTGCAAGGAGCCTTTCCTCAACATACACAAACACTGAGCTCAATGATGACTTTCAAAACAGATAAGCAAATTCCCAAATGGCCCCATCTTGCTTTCTCAGCAAAATGTTTTAAAGACTTTATGTTCATGTTTTAAAGTCTTTAATACATTTGCCTTCCCAAAAGAAAACTAATACATGTTAAGGCTTTTTACATTAATAATAAAGGATACACAGACCTTGGAGAAGTTGAACTGCCCTTGGAGAAGTTGAACTGCAATCATTCCCCCAGCAATTTGCCATTAAATTTGTTGTTCTCTCTCTCTCTCTCTCTCTCTCTCTCTCTCCTCTCTCTCTCAATGGTGCTGAGTTTTAAACCTATAATCATGCTGGGGCCATGAGGTCCATATAACAGAAACAGATTTCTGGTTCTATTTTTATATCTGTAAAGTATAGAGAAAGAATCTTCTCATGGTACTAAATTTTGATGAGTTTTAAAGAAACCTGGTCTTATGATAAAGCTCAAAATAAAAACCAACTTAAATATTAAGTATATTAAGACTTGCCTCTCAAAAGTTTCCTTCTAATCAAGAAGAAAAGAGGAGAGAGAAGAAAAAAGAAGAGAGGAGAGAAAAGAGGAAGGGAAAGAGAGAGAAGGGGAGAAAGAAAGCAGGAAAGAGAAAGTGAAAGAAAAAAGAGAAGGAAGGAAGGAGGAAGGAAGGAAGGGGAGAGAGAGAAAGAAAAGAAAGAGGAAGAGAGAAAGGAAGGAAGGAAGGAAGGAAGGAAGGAAGGAAGGAAGGAAGGAAGGAAGGAAGGAAGGAAGGAAGGAAAGAAAAGAAAGAAAGAAAAGAAAGAGAGAAAGAAGAGAGAAAGAGAGAGAAAGAGAGAGAGAGAAAGAGAGAGAAAGAAAGAAATTTCTAGCAAGCTAGGAATAATTTTAGTATGAATTATTAACCAAATCTGGCTAACATGTTGAAAACTTTAGATATAGGAGACAGATTGCCTGTCATGGGCAATATTAGGAGTGAGCACTGTATCAAAAAGTAACAATGATAATGGTGGTTCTGAATCACGCTCTGATTCAATTCTGAACTGACCCCCAGTGTGGAGTCTTGGGAGAGTCATGCACCCTGATTACATTATTTACACCATGATCTTCACTCTGTCTTCCATGATTCCAAGAAGAAGAAAAAGAAAAACCGCTCAGCTGTCCCTGATCCATGAAACCAATTGTTCTCTGAAGTTCCCCAGGATAAAATCTAAAAAGGGAGGGAATCCACTAACATTTTAATGGACAGTGCGCGTGTCCCACTGAATCCTCAACAAAATGCAACTCATGCCCCTGTTCTTGGTACTATTTTCAGCCTCTTTTCCAGATGGTCAGACGTTTAGATCTTACAAAGACAGGCTTGTTGTGTAGCAGAATGATTCTGTTAGGAAAAATCGATGGGAGGAGTTAGGAACAGAGGTGAGGCATGGTGAAAACACGGAGTTCAAGGATAACAGGGCTGGGAACAGGACAGCAACCAGCATTTGATCGTCTCAATCATGACAGAGGACAGATGCTAGGAAAACAAAGCACATAAGTTAATCTGATAGAAAGATAGAAAGCCAGAAATAAGTAGGCAAAAAATATGTTCCTATCATAACCAAGTATAAGCACATGGGACATTTGGAAGTGGAAAAAAACAACAGAAAAAAAAACTAAAATGACACATGTTTATATTACAAAACCAGTTCCGAATCACTCAAAGAATTAGTCACTGCACCATTTACTCAGCTAGCCCGTCCCTTACAATAAACATTTGCTGAAACTTCCAAAGCACTAATTGTTGTACCCCACACAGATGATTCCTAGACTCAAAGATATTTAGGATCTGGCAGGGGAGATAGACTTGTCAGTTGAAGGAGGAAACAGAATGTAGCAGGTAGCATGCTGCTGTGGGGTGAGATGCAAGAAGAGCCTGAGCTTCATGGAGCAAGAGTAAAGAAAGGGCTAATGAAGAAGTGCATATAAAGCAAATTACATGCATGTGGTATTTGCTCTTGGAACACATAATGATTTTTTCAATGTGTGTGTGTGTATGTGTGTATGTGTGTGGTGTGTGTGTGCTTGTGTGTACAAGAGGACATTGGTCTGTGTACCTGTGGAGGTCCAAAGATATCGGGAATCATCCTGGATTGCTCTACCTCCTTACTGCTTTGCTCTGGGATTTTCTAGGCTCTATCTTCCAGGACTGGAATTTAGGCCACACTCATATCTTCCAGGCATTTTTATTGGGATCTGAAGATCAGACCTAGGTCCTTTTGCTTTCAAGGTGAAGGCTTTAACTCCTGAGCCATTTTCCAACCCAATGAGAGATTCTAATATATCCATCGTTGTAACCTTAAATAAATCTCTCTTCAGGCAACTTCTATAGCATTTTGGGGGGGATGGGGGTCCTTAGAACACTAATTTAGAACAGATAACCTTCTTTTCATAACATTAATTGCCACAGAAATACATAAGGAAAGAAAATTTGTTTAAAGCTTTGTTTGATAAACTCTGTCAGGAACCTGGACATTATCTTCCCCCTCCCCTTTTTTTCAATTGTCCTCCACAGCCACACTTTGATTTCGTGCCATTCCTTTCATTTGTGGGTTGACTGACCTGCTCGAGGTCAGCTTAATAACAAGAAACTTGTCACTGCTGGGTTGTAAAAGGGCTCTACTCACAAAATGACTTTAATCCAAATTCCTATTCTTCTGGGTCTATCCAATCACAAAATCTTTTTTTTTTCTGTATTATATACTGATGACTTATTACTTTACTCCTGTCATAATAAATCATCTTTATGGAGCATAAGAAATAGAATAAGAGATATTGAAGATGTTTTCTGACTGGGGAATTATATGAACCAGTTCAAGAAAGATGCAAAAATCAAGACTATAGTAATACATATGAAATAGAGATGTGGTACCTGCACATAATGAACATTCTTGCCTCATGTTTGGTACTAATATTGAAAAATAGTTAAATCCTGGAGATTTTTTAAAGTTCATTCTAGAAAAATTTAAATATATGTGCAACAGAAGAGAGAAATAGAAGGAACCACCCAGTTGCAACAAATGTAAACTCATGATTGATCTCATTTCATCTCTTCTGCCTCTAGTTCCCTCCTCAGTTCCTGTGTAGTTATGAAGGAGTTTCTAGGAATGTTTTGATATTCCCAAAACATTAAAAAAATTTTAAACAATGGAAAGGCAACCTTATAAATTAAATAGCTAACTGACTTGTTTTCTACCCTCTGCCATGTTTTTCTCTTTGACAGTTGCCTGCCAAGCTACTAAGAAATAAAAATAAAATAAAAAATTCTATTCTTTCTAGGCAACAAATCCTTCATCTGGATACCTTTGTATTACAGTGGCAGGAGCTATTAAAAATGTATATACGGAAACTAAAAGTAGAATATTTTCCAGAAATTGTGGAGCCACAATCATTTTCTTCTTTTCCACTCAGTTTTAATGGTTTGCAGTTCATATGCAGATACAGACTGAGATTGCTTCTGAAATTATGAGGTGGTCTCAGTTTATTCATTTCTATTCATGCTCACATGGAATGTACCATGAGGCATGGCATGAAGTTATCAACTAGGCCATAATAATCATTTGCTGGAAGAGAGGCAATGAATAAGAATTCACATAGATTATCAATACCAAACTAACATGCTTTTTAATGTGAAATTTCCCATGGGGAACCTCATCAATGAGAGAAAAAAATAATACAATTAATGATAACAATAAAAATATGAAACTTTTAATGAAACCTATAATGCATAATTATAGGTCTCTGTGCCTGGTTTTCTCGAGTCATTTTCCCCTCTCAGTTATCACTTTTCCCTACAGGTAGTAATCTCTTTCACTGAATGTCACATATCCCCTCCATCACTTACAGTCCCATAACGAACAACCTTCAGTCCAAAAACTGATGAAGAACTGTTTCACAGGACTTTTTGGAAAAATGCAAAGGTCTTTCCATGGATACTCCTAAGAGGGTTAGAGGCTGAGGGAGGAGTCGTGTCTGATTATTGCCTTGTTGCCTTCTCTGTATCCTCTCCATCAGAAGACACAACCCTTACCTGGTGCTGTAATCGCACATTGTCCTTGCATATTGTACATTACATTTTGTAGGCACACAAAAAAACAGACTCAAATGATAATTCTCGATACATGAAAATTGCTTTCTTTTCCTACAGTATATAAAAGTGCCAGGGCAATCTGCTCTCTGCGATCAGACACCAAACACTGAGTGATATCCAACTTTATGAGACACATAAAGATGAAATAAAAATGGGTAAGAAGATAAACACTTGAAGAGATAAATGCTGTCAAACAGAAATTACAAGGTTTGCAACAATCTGTATTTTTCATTGACTTCTGTTTACCTGGATCTTTCCACTATAGATTTTTGTTCACTTCCCTTTCTTTTAATAATGCATGTCCCCATAATAATTGGCATTAAAGGGAATGATGGGAGCCAAGTCTCAGTTGCTATTTATTGGGAGAAATATAAGTAACTGAGAAATGTAAAAATCAGCTTCCATTCTTGAATGTTTCATCAAGCCTCCTTTCCATTGAATAGCTCTATAAAATTGAGCTCCTTTTTCACAAGAATACTGTCTGTTTGTATCATATAAAATCGCCACATTCAACCTTTTGTTAACCTACCAAAAAAAGTACAATTTCTATTATTTAACCTAATGCTATGCCACGTGGTAAAAGATCCTCAGATAGCCATTGCACCAGAACTGTGCATGGTTATTTTCTGGTAAACCAATAAGAGAAAATAGAGTTCTTGCTGTATGGGTGCATTTTTGACATTGTCATTTGAATTTTTACTTCATTAAATTGTATCGTATTCATACTGAAAACCTGAAAAGGTTAGCTTGTCAATGAGTGTATCACTACACTAACTGGAAGAAATGATATCTGCTGCTTATTAGTGTAAAACACAGATGTCCTCATATCTTCAAAATGACCACAATCTGAAAGGCACATTAGAACTTAGAATATCATTACTTATGAAATGCAGTAAAGTTGTCAATAGGAAGTGGACTTATTTTATTATTGACAAACTAATTATGCTTACACTACAGGGATAATAACTGGAGGGCAACTGCAAAATGTGGCCTGGATGAGAGACTGCTTAAAGAATAGTTGAAAGCCCCACCCAACAAGAAGAATCTCTGCTACAATTAGAAAGTTTGAGATTTTTACTTCTGGCCACCAAAACTTCACAAGAGAGAGACCAAGTATAAGCAACTTCTCCATGTGAACAATATCCTAATATTTTGCAGGTCTTTGGTAATAACAGGATCTCATGAAACTGGGTCTCTGAGTTGTCTACTGAAATCTGGGATTAGGCTAGTAAGCCCTGTTGTTAGAAAAAAGTTAAATAAACATCTACAAGGCAGATTAAATACATTACTTGGACAGCTATTTATCACTTTACTCCTATAATTTACTTTAGTCAAATTTATCAAAACAAAACAAAGAGTATAGAAGTAAATGTAAGGCAGAGAATTAGGTCACGAAGCAAGTGCCCAGTCAGCTCTCATATAACCATTCTTTGCAATAACAATATTGTCAGCATGGAGGACATGAAACCATAATGGTTGCTGGGTGTTATTGGGGACTTACTAAACACTGGTTGCTCTTCTAAATGTATTGTCAACACTGAGTAAGTCAATCTCCCTGCTTACAGGCTAAATGCCATCAGCAGATTCATTGTTTTAAATGAGTAAAACCAACACACAGAGAAGGGTGAAGCAAATCTCAGTCTCTTAATGCTGAAATTGACTCTGGAACAATCAACTAGTCTATCCCTTCATTTTCAATCTGCCCCACAACCTGCCAAAAGATAGTAAATTATAATCCCTGGAATCTTATGTAGGGGAAAAAAGGGAGGTCTTGGTAGACATGACTTTGTTAAAGATCTTGACCTGAAGAGGACCCTAGACCCCATGACAGCCTTATAAAACGCAGACAGAGCTGCCTCTCACACACACTGGCGGACAACACAGGGAAGGTGGAAGAGAAAGAGGATCAAAGATGCCATCCTTGGAAATCACGGTGATGTAGGAAAAAAGCCAAGGGATGCTGGCGGTGACCAGAATTGAAAGAGGCAGCAAGCAGATACAGACACCTCCACTCTGACCCCTGAGGGCTGGCCTCTAGAACAGTGACAGGATAATGCAGCACGGTGTCTCCCCGGGTTAGACATGATGGCGGCTATGTTCAAAGCAGGGATGCTGTGATATTCACAGGGGACCCTCAGGAGGTGGGGCCTGTTATAATTCCCTCATGAAGTGCAAGGGAGAGTCCTATAAGGCCATCAACACAAGGCCTATCCCTCCACTAGATCATGATGGGGATTCTCAGTCGTACAGCTCCCTTCAACAGACTTCTCCCTGACGCACCTGCCCAAGAATCTTCCATGTTTCTGTGAGTCATTCCAACAGATGCACTGGCTCTGCTGGCCAAGCTACATTTGGATGGACTCCTTTCTTTGGTCTGTCGGTGCCCCCTGCAGCTGGGATGAATAGACATTTCTTTACATCTCCCCAGGAAACACTATGCAACAATAAGCCTTTATTGTTTTGAACTAGCAGTGCATGGGAATCTTTACAACTGCCAGAGGACTTCAGCATGGGTTACAATTAGAAGACAATTGAAACACTTGGAAACAAGTTACATGTTCCCACTTTGAAAAAAAAAAAAAAAAACAAAAAAACGCTGCTAATGAAAATTCAGGGCGGTTCTGGTAACCAGCAGATTACTCTGTTAACCTCTTGGTAAAAATGCCTTTAGATATGCAAATTCTTTACTGTCTTTTGCTCAGCTTGCTACAGAAGCAGATATTAGCTTTATTTTGTTTCTAATGATCGCCTTTATATTATATGTAACATTGCGTTACCTTCTATGAACTGAAAGATACTTCTTTAACCTCCTCATTGCAAGAGCAATGATGACTTTTGGTCTAGTTTTCATTTGCTCTTTTTGCAGTTTGAAATGATGTTAGACTTGAAACACACTAGATTCTTATGAAGATCAGAGTGCAATGGGGAATGTAAGAGATGTGTCATTTTGTGATTTTCAAAATTAATATTTTATGTTTAGCCGAGAAACACTTTAATGCAATCAAAACATCTCTGACATTATCAGCGATTGTATATTTCAGATGCATTCTTATCCAACTTGCAAAATTGCTTTGAGTGATTTTTCATGTGACTTCCACAATTAGAATTCAATTCTTAGGAATTGGTATAAAAAATTGAAACTACAAGAAATTTCTAAATCTAGGAAATAAGGCTTTTCTAAAATTATAAGCAATGGACGCAATGACAGCCAGTCTGTTTAGGGGGTGGGTGGAATGCGTGTGAGCCTTCCTCTATCGCTCTCTGCCTAATTCTTTGAAATAGTCTCACGCTAAGACTGAAACTCGTGTTTTCTTTGCCTCTGCCTCCTACACTTCGGGTTGTAGACCTGTTTGAGTACCCCACTTGCTATGTGGGTTCTGACATCAGAACTCAGGTACTCATGCTTTTACAAGTGCTTTTAGTCCACTGACCCATCTCTCCAGGCCATTTGTGAACATTACAATTTGTGAACAGAGATACTCACTTGTCCTGAGCTCCGGCTGATTTCCTACCTGTGAACTATCCTCAAGCAGCACATGCCTCATTCCATCTCAAGGCAGCCAGTAGATTCCTGATTGGCCAACCACAGTCTAGTTCTCTAAATAAATATAAAAACAGGGTTGTGCAGTCAGAACCCATTTTTCTTTAGTCACTTGACGCAGCTATAATTAGCAATGATACAAGGGACCTGGACATTCGTGGTCAACGGCTACATTTTCGCTACAACAGAACTTTTGAGTAGATCATAATCAAAAAGACTTCCTGCTTTCTGCTGTGTTTGTACTGTTCAATCAAGGTTTTCTCAAAGTACATGCTGCTGGCATTTGGGGGTGGACAGTTCCTATTCTGTGAGGCACTGTCCTATGCGCTATGGAATGTCTACCAGCAGCTCTCATCTCTGTTCAGCTAGTACCAGTGGGCCACTCCACACCCAAACAGGAAAACCAAAAGTGATCAATAGTGTTAAATGTCCCGTTACATCCAGTGTTGAAAAATCACACTGTTTTTAGAGACGGCATTAATATTAATTAATACCACTAATTTACTGATATAGGACACATTTTGGAAAAGCAGACCTCTTGTACTTACATACTGCTTTAAATAAAATAATAAACTTATAATGTAGGGCCTTTTTTAACTACTAAAGAGAGGTGTTCTTTAAAGCAGAACTAAGGGACAGTGAGAGAGCTCAGCAGGTAAACCATCTGCTCACAGATCGGGAACAGTTAGATCCTCAGAAGTCCACATGGCAGAGGAGAGATATGAACTTCTTGGAACTCTCTGAAGAACACTCTCGCACCATGGTACATATGCATAGGCGTTCTCTCTCTCTCTCTCTCTCTCTCTCTCTCTCTCTCTCTCCTTCCCCCTCATCTTTCTTTTGCTCCTCCTTTTTTTCTTTTTCTTTCTCTGTCTTATCCTTATCATCCAAATAAATAAGTAATTAAAAAAATAGAAAGTATTAGGGTGTGTGTGTGTGTGCATGTATGTTGTCGCAGTCAGCCTGTGTGGTTGCTGATAAATGACCATCAAATGGCTTAAGGGAACAAGGGGTTTATTCTTTTATGATTCCTAGTTACAGTTCCCAGTTCAGCTGACAGGAGAGCACGCACCAACACTAGGGCCGAGGGAACTGGCCACACCATCACCACATAACAGCTGAGAGATGGACAGTCTTACTTGCCGGACCAGCATGTCTGGCCAAGTGAACAGAAGGATACCAACTTCCTCAACCAGCTCTCTGTATTTTATTCATCTGTTCAGGGCCTAGGCTCACCCACCATGGGCAAGGGCCTTCCCTATCAGCTAGACAATCTCCTGCAGGTTCACTCTGGGCTTAACTCAGCTACTAATTCTCCACAAATGTGCCCAGAGCTCAAATCTTCAACCATCAAGTTGACACCTGTGCCTAACTATGACACTCCACCCCTTGTAAACTTGACACAAAAACATAGCACTTTTAAACTGTAACCTTCAATCCTTGTCCCCATAGATGTTAAAAGTTATTGTAAAAATATAAATACATTTAATTTTATTAATTCTAAAAGTCAAAATTAAAATTCCTATAATCCAATTTAAAATGTCAATAATTAAAAGTTCAATTCTCAAAATGTTGGAACTGAAAGTTTTAAAAAATGTCTCAAATCTGACCCCGGAGCCCCACGCGTCCTGGCGGCGAGCACCCAGGCCGACTCCGGCTTGGCCTGCACCACGGCCTGGACAACCCCAGGCCCCTCCGCGCCGCCCCGCCCTCCCCGCCCCCGCCAGCTGCCCAAGGTGAGTGAGAGAGCCCAGCCCAGCCCCCCCTCCCACCCGGGACCGCAGGGCCAGCAGCACCGCCTCCCGCGGCCCTTGGCTTTGCCCCCAGGGCCCCGCCCCCCTCCGCGCCGACCTTCCCAGGTTGCAGGTGAAGAATTCTGCCATCAACATCAGACCCTCTGCCTCTCTGGCCCACTGGGGACCTACGCACGTGGTCCACGGAAGACACAGTGCTACTCAGAATTCAATAGAGCCCAAAGGAAACTCAAGCAAAATTCTAAGGAACAAAGGGAACACAGGCAATAATACATCTGGACTCCACTACAATCAATATATCACGTGGGCGAGATTCTTCTCATCCAACCCAAAGATAAGTAAACTTTTTCTTTTCACCTTACTGATCCTTTAAAGTATCAATGCTGTAGATCAACTTTCTCATACAGCCACCCCACAACATACAACTCCAGGGAGTACACCACTCACCCCCACATTTCACCAAGATACTAAATCGTAAAAGTGCACTACCAAACTAATATTCACCCCCTGGTAACATAACCTGACTTAACTGACATACTAACAGCCTAGTAGCCTCATCTAGGATATAACGATAACAATACAGAAACATACCCAATCCAAGGCAAGCACTAGTAATAACTGGCAAGTGTAACAATACCAACTAGGTGGATTCAGTGAAAAACACACAGAAACTGAAAGGTCCTAAAAAACAAAACAACAATGTACAAGTCAAAGTGCAGATCCACGAGAAACAAAACCCAAGAAGACCAATCTCCTGCCGAAAAAATCAATCCCATAATGAGGGATTCTGACCAAAACAAATCCACAAAAAATAGCCATGAAAGCCAGACCCAACATAACGACTTTCAGAGTATGATCATTACCATGATTAATACTATGAAAGAGGAAATCTGGGAAGAGTTAAACAACCGTATCAACCACTTCAAACAGGAACACAACAGGCACTTGGAGGAGTTGAGAAAAACAGTTCAAGAAACAAAAATAGGTATAGAGCAATTAAAACAGTCTCAGGCAGAGTTTAAAATTGAACTAAAAGACAAGTTATCTTCAACCCAAAACTCAACAGAGAGTCTTATCAGCAGAACAAATGAGGCAGAAAATAGAATTTCAGATCTTGAAGACAAAGTGGGAGAATTAACCAGCTCAATGGAAGAGATTGTTAAAGCCAAAAAGATACTGGAGAGGAACATTCAAGAGATATGGGACACCCTGAAGAAGCCTAACATGCGCATTCATGGAATACCAGAACAAGAATCCCAAAATACCACACCGGAGGAAATATTTCAATTCATCATAAATGAAAACTTCCCACAACTAAAGAATGAGAGGCCTATCCAAATACAAGAAGCATTTCGCACTCCAAACAGATATGACCAAAATAGAAAATCGCCACGGCAAATAATAGTCAAAACACTCCACATTCAAGACAAAGAAAAGGTGCTGAGAGCTTCAAGAGAAAAAAAGCAAGTCACTTTTAAAAGTAAACTTATTAGAATAACAAATGACTACTCAATGGAAACAGTAAAAGCAAGAAGAGCTTGGAAAGGCGTACTTCAAGTATTAAATGAACAAAAATGCCAACCCAGACTGATATACCTGGCAAAACTATTTGTCATGATTGAAGAAGAAAGAAAAATTTTCCAGCACAAAGACAACTTGAAGGGATACATGACAACCAAACCAGGCCTTCAAAAAATCCTAGAAATGATACTCAAGCTTGAAGAAAAGAACAAGCGTATCCAGGAGGACAGAAGGGAAGTATAATACCACCAAAACATAAATATCAAACAACATGCTTACAAAGTCTACTAAACATAAAAAATGTTCAGAATTAAAAATAGTTTCTCCATTATAACATTAAATGTCAATGGTATTAACTCGCCGATTAAGAGACACAGATTACAAACTTGGATTAAAAACCACAATCCAACAATCTGCTGCCTTCAGGAAACTCATCTCACCACAAAAGATAGGCACATCCTAAGAATGAAAGGCTGGTCCAAAATCTTGCAAGCTAATGGAACCAGGAAACAGGCAAGGGTAGCAATTATGCTTTCAGACAAAGTGGACTTCAAACCAAAGAAAATCATAAGAGACACAGATGGATACTACATTTTAGTCACAGGTACAATTCACCAGGAAGACTTCACAATACTGAACATTTATGCACCCAATACGGGCCCCTCCACATTCATTAAGAAAACCCTACAGCATCTAAAGCAAGAAATCAACCCCCAAACGATAATTCTTGGGGACTTCAACACCGCCCTCTCTACATGGGATAGATCAACAGGTCAAAAGCTTAACAGAGACACTTTGGAACTTAATCAAACCCTGAAAGAAATGGACCTTACAGATCTCTATCGAACTTTTCACCCACACACGAAAGAATACACATTTTTCTCAGCAGCACACGGAACTTTTTCCAAAATAGATCACATATTGGGCCACAAAACGAATCTACACATATACAAAAAAGCTGAAATTCTAACCTGTGCCCTATCAGACCACCACGGCCTAAAGCTGGACATCCACAACACAACAAACAAGAGAAAATACACTAACTCCTGGAAACTTAACAATATGATGCTGAATGAGAACTGGATTCAGGAAGAAATTAAAAAGGAAATTCAAGATTTCCTGAAAGTGAACAATAATGAAAATACAACTTACCAAAATCTCTGGGACACAATGAAAGTTGTCCTAAGAGGTAAGTTCATAGCTCTTAATGCCTACATCAAAAAAATGGAAACATCAGAAATAAACAACTTAACGATGCAGCTTAAGGCTTTAGAGAAACTTGAGCAATCTGATCCCAAAAGCAGTAGAAGAGAGGAGATTAGCAAAATAAGGGGAGAAATATCTGAAATCGAGACTAAGAAAACGATAGAAAAAAATCAACCAGTCAAAAAGCTGGTTCTTTGAAAAAATCAATAAGATTGATACACCCCTAGCTAAATTAACCAAAAGCAAGAGACAGAAAACCCAAATTAACAAAATCAGAAATGAACATGGAGTTATCACTACTGATACCCAAGAAATCCAGAGAATTATAACATCATATTTCAAAAACTTATACTCAGTGAAGTTTGACAGCACAAAAGAGATGGATGAATTTCTAAGTAAACACAACCTACCTAAATTGAATCGGGAAGTTGTGAATTACTTAAATAGCCCTATAACATACAAGGGAATTGAAGAAGTAATCTCAAATCTTCCCACCAAAAAATGTCCTGGACCAGATGGATTCAGCACAGAATTCTACCAGACATTTAAGGAGTTAATAACACCAATACTCCTTAAACTGTTCCATGAAATAGCAAAGGAAGGAACACTACCAAATTCCTTCTATGAAGCTAATATCGTCTTAATCCCAAAATCTAATAAAGATTCACTTAATAAAGAAAACTATAGGCCGATCTCTCTGATGAACACAGACACAAAGATTCTCAACAAAGTCTTAGCAAATCGGATTCAAAAACATATCAAAAAGATAATTCACAGGGACCAAGTAGGCTTCATCTCCAGCACAGAAGGTTGGTTCAACATACGAAAATCAATAAATGTAATTCATCATGTAAACCAGTCCAAAGTCCAAGACCACATGATGCTCTCGAAAGATGCAGAAAAAGCCTTTGACAAGATCCAACAGCCTTTTATGATCAAAACGCTAGAGACAGTAGGAATGGAAGGAACCTTTATCAATATAATAAAAGCTGTATACAACAAGCTCACAGCAAGGATTATGCTCAATGGGGAACAATTGGAAGCATTCCCACTTCGATCAGGAACTAGACAAGGCTGTCCACTCTCACCACTTCTATTCAATATTGTACTTGAAGTCTTAGCTAAAGCCATAAGACAAGAAAGGGACATAAGAGGGATTCAAATCGGCAAGTCAAGCTATCCCTATTTGCAGATGACATGATCTTATACCTGAGGGATCCCAAAAACTCCACCAGGAAGCTCCTGGAACTAATTGAGAAGTTCAGAAGGGTGGCAGGATACAAAATAAATGTGCAAAAATCAGAGGTCTTCCTATATGCCCAGAATGAAAGAAGTGAAAAAGCCTTGAGAGAAACAATCCCATTTACTGTAGCCCCTAAAAAATGAAATACCTTGGTATAAACCTAACGAAGGAGGTAAAAGACCTTTACAATGAAAACTTTAAAACCCTAAAGAAAGAAATTGCAGAAGACACCAGAAGGTAGAAAGACCTCCCATGTTCCTGGATTGGCAGAATCAACATTGTAAAAATGACCATCCTACCAAAGGCAACATACAAATTCAATGCTATACCAATTAAAATCCCAAAGCAATTCTTTAAAGAAGTTGACCAAATAATCTCAAAATTCATATGGAGGCACAAAAGACCCAGGATAGCAAAGACTATCCTGAGTAACAAAAACACTGCTGGAGGTATTACCATACCAAACCTTAGTCTATACTACAAATCCATAGTTATAAAAGCAGCCTGGTACTGGCATCAAAATAGACATGCAGATCAATGGATAAGGGTTGAAGACCCAGATATAAGCCCACACAACTACAGCCATTTGGTCTTTGACAAAGGGGCCCAAAGAATCCAATGGAAAAAGAACAGCATCTTCAACAAATGGTGCTGGCAAAACTGGATCTCCACATGCAGAAGATTAAAGCTGGATCCGTACTTGTCACCATATACAAGACTTAACTCCAAATGGATCAAGGACCTTGATATCAGGCCAGAGACTATAAAAATCATAGTTGAAAGGATAGGGAACTCCCTCGAGCTGATTGGGCTAGGCCAACATTTCCTAAAAAGACATCCAATGGCACAGTCCCTGCTACCAACTCTCAACAGTTGGGATCTTGTGAAATTAAAGAGCTTCTGTTCAGATAAAGAGATTGTCACACGAGCTCAAAGGCAACCCACAGAATGGGAGAAAATCTTCACTAACCACATATCTGACAGAGCTCTACTGTCCAGAGTGCACAAAGAACTTAGAAAATTAAACACCAAGGAAACCAATGGCCCAATTAAAAAATGGGCCCTGGAACTTAAAAGAAATTTTACCAGAGATGAAATTAAAATGTCTAACAAATATCTTAAAAAATGCTCCACTTCTTTAGCCATCAGGGAAATGCAAATCAAAACCTCCCTGAGATATCATCTCACCCCAGTCAGGATGGCAAAAATCTACAATACAAACAACAAGTGCTGGAGAGGATGTGGAGAGAGGGGAACTCTCCTACACTGCTGGTGGGAATGCAGGCTCATACAGCCACTCTGGCGAGCTGTCTGGAGATTCTTAAAGAAATTAAAGATTGAAATGCCATATGACCCTGCGATTCCACTTTTGGGAATAACCCCCCATGCAGCAGAGGTTCGCCTCGATAGCATAAGCACAACCATGTTCATAGCAGCACTGTTTACAATAGCAAAGTCATGGAATCAACCTAAATGTCCAACAGTTGATGAGTAGATAAGGAAAAGGTGGTACATCTATGCAATGGAGTACTACTCAGCCATCAAAAATGATGAATTACTGGAATTTGCTGGGAAATGGATGTCATTAGAAACAATTATATTAAGTGAAGTATCCCAAACCCAGAAAGTTAAGCGCCGTATGTACTCCCTAATAGGTGGCTCCTAGTACCAAACTCACCCAGCCCACATTGAGACACTCAAAGGTAAACCTATGTAATACAGTAATTGCAAGGATTGTGAACAGGAGGGATGGGGTTGGAGGGCCACAACAGACACAAGGAGAGAGGGAACCATGTTACAGCAGAGAAAATCGGCCTCCAAGGAATGCAAGTAAGTAATGTGACACCTGGTTAAGTTCACAGACGTTCGTTCCTGATCATGTACAACTGAGGGGGTATGATCTCACCAGAAGGGGAGGGCATATAGTCTGGCAGATGAAAGGTGATCATTCTGCAAATGGGTGACTGACCCCTCCCTCACCGAGGTTTCCTGCTTTTATTACATCTACCCTTGAATGTGCTATTATAACAAGACTCCAGTTTAACCGTTTTTTGTCTCTGACCAGGGGATGACATACAGTGCCCATCAGGATGGAGTGAAGGGCATTGCAGGAGCAGCAAAACTGCAAAAGAAAATCAACAAACCACAATCCAGAACTTCAGAGACTCTATCTCAACCACATAGAACTAAGCCAGCCTAATCTCCTCCCATCCTGAAGCTCAGGGACATTTGCGGAAGAGGGGGCGGTAAGATTGTAATAGGACTTTGCATGCCTGGGGCAATGTCCAACACACTATTGACCTCACAAAGTCTAGCATCGGCTAAAGGCACCAAGATCCTTGGAGGCAAGGTATTGACAGCCACAGTAGTGTTCCTATGCTTAAGGGGAACACGAGAAAGGGTTCAGGGAAATTCCACTGGGTCCTTATACGTCATCGGAGAGGAGGACCCAGAGGAGAGTTAGGCATACACAATAAAGGACTCTCTGGGAATTGGGGGGGAGCACTGGGAGACGGGGAGGGAGGGAAAGGGAGCAGGGAGTTCAGGGGAAGGAGGAGGGAGGAGGTCTACCTATTAAGTTTGTATGAGCGGAAATAATAATAAAAAATGTTAAAAAAATTTTAAAAAGGGCTGGAGAGGTGGCTCAGGGGTTAAGCCTCCGCCTTGCAGGCAGAAAGTCCTGAGTTTGGATCCTAGACCCCACGTATAGACGCCAGGCGGAAGCGGGGGCGGCCTGCGCTTCTGGCCCTGGTAGGACGGAGCCTGTGAATCCCGGGGCAGAAGGAGGTGGAGGCGTCCATGGTGGTTCGCAAATTCGTCCGTGGTTCTACACAGACACAGACACACACAGACACACAGACACAACACACGCGCGCACATACACACGCATATAGTGCACAGTTGAATAAATAATAAAAATTTTAAAAAATTTTAAAAAAATGTCTCAAATCTTTTAACTGTAAGAATCTATCAAATCAAAAAATATTAAATACTTCAACAAGATAAAACATCAAAATAGAAGTATCACGATATCATAAGAAAATATCAAATTAGAATCAAGTTCAGCAAATCAAATCCCATATCCTGTATTTCAGTGTCCATCTTCTGTTGCTCATCATGTAATCATGGTGGCTCGAAGATTCTAGACATTCCCAGTCCCTGTTTGCAGCTCAAAGTTGTAAAAGCAGAGTTCCTTTGAAGCAGGCTGAATCTCCACTTACAGCTGTCCTCAGTACACATCCCATGGTTCTTGCATCTCCAACAACACTTTGGATTCACCTCTGCAGCTATAAGCTTTACCTTTCCTTCCAGAAACTCTATGCCTGTCTCTTAGTGCTAAGCTTTTGCTGCTCTCCACAAATCCTGTAATCGTACACCAAAACCAGTACCACCTGAGGGACACTGGCAGAGTCCACAGCGAGGCTGAAATGTAACTTGGTCCACTTGAGCTACAGCTGTACCAACTTTAGCGTGCTGACTCTGGAAAAGCCTCTTTCTATGTAGCCGAAACTTCCAAAGGGCAAGAAATGGCTTCAACTTGGGCTTTCGGCCCCTGAAAGAATCCAGATTTTCAAACCACAAAATTGCTATACAGTGGTATTCATGTTTTCCACCGTCCCAGTGCAAGTCACTAAGTGTTCCTTCATTGATACTCATTTCTCCAACAATGGCAGCTTTTCGGCTGCTTGCCCTTTCCTCATGCAAATCTTCAAGGCTGCCAACGCAGCTCTCCTCTATCAAGCAAACCAAATTCAGTTTTACCAAGGTCCTTGTTCTCCCCTCATCAGAAACTGGCCCCAAACAATTCACAACTCTCTCAACACTGACATTATCCAATTGGCCCACCAAACTCTGAAGAACAGTATTGGTAATCCACAAAGTGAAAATCTTCAAACATTTCCAACTTTGTCCAGCAAAACCATTCAAAAGCTACAAAGTCCACATAGTCAGATTTATCAACAACACCCCACTTCCTGAGTACCAAATTCTGTTGCAGTTCGCCTGCATGGTTGCTGATAAATGACCATCAAACACCTTAAGGGAACAAAGGTTTATTCTCTCTTACGATTCCTGGATACAGTTCTCAGACCAGCTTGACAGGAGAGCTCATGCCAACACCAGGGCCGAGGGAACTGGCCACACCATCATCACATAACAGCTGAGAGATGGACAGTCTTACTTGCCAAACCAGCATGTCTGGCCAAGTGAACACAGGGATACCAACTTCCTCAACCAGCTCTCTGTATTTTATTCATCTATTCAGGGCCTAGTCCCACCCACCATGGGCAGTGCCTTCCCTATCAGCTAGACAATCTCCTGCAGGTTCGCTCTGGGCTTAACTCAGCTACTAATTCTCCACAAATGTGCCCAGAGCTTAAACCTTCAACCATCAAGTTGACCTGTGCCTAACTGTGACATATGTGTACGCACACACATATGCCTATGCGCAACACACTTTCCTCTGAGACGGGTTCTTCCTCAACCTGGGGCTCACCACTGGACTAGGCTGGAAGCCAGCAAACCCCAATATCCTCCTATCTCTGCTTCCCCCCACTCCCCTCCTCTCCACAAAACTGGGGTCATAGCCGTTTTCAGGGACACCTGCCTTGTCATATGAGTACTGGGATCCAAACTCCAACACTCATGATTATGGACCGAGCACTCTTTATCCTTTGATTTTTAACCACTCAACCTTCTGGTTTATCTGTACACCAAAGGACAACTCATGCATGGTTCAGATTTCTTCAACAGCATTCACCTCAGGTTTCTGGGAATAAGGATTTTACAGCCAATCCCTGATTTGCATGGATGACGCTGACCCCCGGGGCAGGTGTGTTTCCACAGCAGTTCTATTCATACATGTATCTAGAGGTAGGATGAGGTTAAGTAATAGTGGTGTCATTAATTTAAGTGGCTGACAGATGCATTTTTAATTTCCTGAATGACAAGAGTGGAAGAAGGAGGAAAAAGAGGCAAAAAATAAAAGCCAATTGAGATGCTTTTCCACTTTCCTCCCTAAGGGATCTCTGCTGTCTTCATAGCAGATGAAACTGAAGGTCCTCAAGTGTGATATGGTGTCACCTTTAAGGCAGACTCACGGTCCTTTATTTACAATGTAACAACAAAATGATAGGAACGCATCAGGAATGGAATTTGTAAGTATTTGTAGAAATGGTACAATCTGAGAGCCTGTGGGTGTCAAGTGTCTCATTTGCACTATGGTTTCCTTTCAAATCATGTATTTTTTGGACCTTTAAAAATACCTGGAATTTCATAATGTTCTCTAGATGTCTAAAGCATTGATTTTTAGGATTGAGCAATTTCAGCCCTGCGTGTAGATCTAAATAGTCTGTCATCACGTCAGAAGATACCCTGAGACATTCTTTCTCCTCCCAACAAGTAAGGACAAAGCTTGACGGCGGGCTTTTATGTCTGACTCACTCCTCCAGCAACTCATTTCTACCTATCCCCAAAGATAGCGCCCCAAAGATACAACATGTACAAGCAAATATGGGCATGCATCTATTGTGATTGTCTTTAATCAAGCCTCATCATACAGACAGTGATAACCTCCTGCTCTTTTATGATGTCACAACTACACCCCTCCAAGCCTGACAGCGCAAATCACCCCCACCTTCCCACTCCCCCACCCCGCCCCCTTGCTCCTGTACCAACAAGTCCAGGGCTTCTCCTGAAGAACTCCTTCACATTCTTGCAAAAACTAATTCAAAATCCCATGTAGAATGAAACCCTGGGGCGGTTTCCTGTTGCCAGAAATATGTGTTCCGGCCCCTCCTCCCGATGGTTTTACTCTTTTAGATGGAAGAACGACACTGAGCGAGGTTTCCCTGGGAATGTAACTCTCTAAAGGAAGCTGTGCTAATGTGGAAAGCTGGAACTACTTGGCGGAGACTGACCTGGTCAGAGATAGGGATCTTTGCCATGACAAGCATCAGACAACCATTGTCACCTGTCAAAAAACTCTTCCTCCTCCTCCTTCCTCCTTCAGCAGTCCTATTGCTGAAAGTAGAAGCTTCTTGAAATTTCAGTGTTGCTGACCTTGCAAATGCAAGGAGTTTGGCTTGAAAATATGGGAGACTCCTCCATCAGGATTCTTAAGATATAAAGTATCATTCCAGAGAACAAAAGGGCTAGTCTAGCTTTTAAAAACTTTAATAATGTGTGGAACCTGCTTTAGCAAAAGTAATACAGTTATAAATACACAAATGCAAGGTAGAGACTGTCCATTTTCAAATGTTGGAAAATACTAAAAACATTACAAAATTCTGAAAACAAATACACAACATGTTTTCGTTAACATTGATTCATTCTTTACATTTTGTAACTATGTTTTTTAATTGCCTCTCCGTATATAATAATATCGTCATATACTTTTTTATGAAAGGAATAAAAAGATAATAGCTGTTTGTGCAAAGTCACAAATAGGATTAACTTCCTTATTGTTATTGATTGCTTAAAAGATTTTTTTCAGTTCTACCACCCATTAAAAGCCACATAAAATTTTACTATAGATGTCAAATTCTATTACATATGAGAGCTGTAAATCTGAATTTTCTAGTGGTGAACTTCCCATGTGATGTTTTCACTATTTTTTTCCAACTAGAACATCTTTTAGTCCTTTGCCCACACACCTTGTTACCACAATACGAGAAAATTAGTCATAGAACATGGTATTTCTAGAAGTTTCCCATATCAGAATAGCAAACTGTGTTAGCTATGAATGATTAAAATTTGTATAAATATATTCATTAAGCCTGAACTAAATGAACTTCTAAAATATCTTTTGGTCTCCAATACCAAGGAACACAAGGGGCATAAAGGATCTACAGACAAGCCGTAAGGCTAGGTTGTTTTAAGGTTAAAACATCTTACATAAATTTTGCAAAAACTGTAGCTATGTGAATTCATTGCAAAAAAGTTTCATTCCATGAACATCCTTGTAAATCTTCCTTAAGGAGGCCAATTTCAATCATGTATGTAACACGAAGAATTCTCACTTATTTGAGTTCTCTGTTACATATATCCAAACTTAAACTTAAGTAACTTTTAAAGACTATTTGGTGACATTGATAAGTCGGGAATGTGAAGCAAATACTCTCAAGGAAAACAAATGCAAAGGTTAGATAATTATTAAATTTTTCTTTAAGCTATAAAAACTAGGGAAATGTCAAAAATAACAAAGTGGAATTCTATGACCTAGGAAGAAGGTGTAGTGTTTGTGAATACTTTCGTTGTAAGAGTGTTGACAGATTCCTGCAGGGCTGAGAGACTAAGTAAGGCTTTTGCAAAAACTTTCAGCAAGAGGGCTATGAATTTGAAACTCAGCCCCCATTGCTTTATATTAGTAACATAAAAAGCTGTACCTTAAGAGCAAGGATAAATCAGAAGTATACCAAACTCTCAAAGGGAAGAAAGATAAGATTTCAACAATTTCAAGCCCTGAAATTAGATTAAGGTTATCACAGATTGTTTGTGTCCCTAGCTGTTTTCTAGAAGCAAATGTAAGCTTTGGTGAAGAAAAATAGTGTTATCTTAGTTGACAAATTATTTCCATAGTGATTGCTTGCTTATATGCACTGCCTTGTGTTCAATCAAAAATAAGTTGGTGCACGCGCGTGCACACACACACACAGATACAGAGAAACAGAGACAGAGAGAAACAGAGACACACAGAGAGAAACAGAAACTGTGACAAGCCACAGAGATAAATGTCAGTAGGAACCAAATATCTTGATCATAGAATTGTCAGAAATAAGTGTTGAATCAGTCAAGTAGAAGATGGGTTTATGAGGAATTATGCCGAATATGTATAAGGAATCAGACTTTTGCATTTAAAACATCAGTCCCCAAAGAAAACTCACTAACAAAGAAAACCCACCAGATATTTTGAAAGTGAATCAAAGTAAAATCTCCCCCTCCCCCCAAAATAGCCAATAACAAAGCTAAGAATTCAGTGGTTAAGCTGAAGAACAAATAAATTGTAGCTGCCAAGGAAGAAGAGCTATACTTACCACCCGCCTCCCTTCGCCCCGAGCATTAAACTGCTAGGAGCTGCTAAAGCTCTGTTTGTGTCATGAGCGTTAAGAATGTCTGGAGAGGGTCGGGGAGATGGTTCAGTCTTTAGAACTCCTGCTGTACAAGCACAAGTACCCAAGTTTGGGTCCCCAGATCCCACATAAGATGACAGGTAAGTGTGGCAGCCCACCTGTCATTCCAGCCTCTGAAGACAAGAAATAGGAATCCCCAGAACAACTGACCAGCTAAACAAGCCTTAGCAAGCTCTAGATTTGACTAGAACCCAACCTTTGAACAATAAAGTAGAAGAGAATATTTTCTTAGTTTTTTTAGATCATTGTTTTGACTGGCCTTTGAGTGTGCTAATCTCTGTACAGACTAATGCATAACCATTCTAACTTGTGCATTTGTTCACATGCATGTGCATGTCTGTGTGTATGCATGTGAAGGGGTGCACATCTGTAGGGGGGCCAGATGTCAGTATCAGGTATCTTCCTCAATCACTCTTCAACTTTTTTTTTTTTTACATAGGGTCTCTCAATGAACTTGAATCTTGATGATTTGCCTACACTGCCTGTCCATCAAGTTCCACAGATCCTCCTGTGTCCTCCACACTGGTGCTTGATATTATAGCACTAAATATAACGTTTTGACATAGGGGCTAAGGATCCAAACTCATGTCTTCATGCTTGCATGCTAAGTACTCCACTGATTAAGCCATTTGCCCACTGATTGCTTTTCTTCAATAGCCATTAATACCCACTTGGAAAATTGAATGCCTTATTTATATCAAAATTCTCTACATTTTTATCCAGGCTGTAAATTTTTTTCTGTTTTCTTGATTAATATTCTAAAGTCCTGTCTAGCAACTGAGTTACTTGAAGTTCTGTGTTGTATGTTTCTCTTGGGTATAGACCATGCTTTACTCCTCATAGGAGAGGGGAGATTGGAGTCAATATTACTTTCTTGTGGAGAGCATGACATTTCCTTTATCAAATACACAGGAGGACTGGATGATACCTTCTGAACTAATTAGGAGTTGATATGGTGAGAGTGAGATATTGGCAAGAGTCAGGGCACAATTCAACAGTGAGGCCAGTTGTTCGGTGCTTTTCAGAAACCTCTTCATGTCAAAGAACTTGCTTATAAGTAATGCATGTAGCTATAGCATTTCCTAAGTTCACTAGCTTAGCCCTGTTCTTGTGCAATCTTAGACTACATTCTCTGGGAAATAGCCTTGCAGTTGGGACTCCTGTTCCCAGGTGGTCTAGGCCATCCCTCTGAAAATCTCATTCTGATTCCTCTTTCCCTCAGCAGTGTCTAAGGATTTATATGAAGCTTGGAAATTTTGCTACAATGAGACTTGGCCATAGCTCCCAGAAAGGAAGATGGCTCTAGATCTCTGTATACCTACATTTCATGCCTATGTCTATATGTATGAGTGTGTGTGTCCAGCTTTCCTTAAAGTTGTTTCAGAACAAACAGCATTCTGCCAATATTTTATGCATCTTAAAGATGTGAGTCTGTGTAGCTATAAAATAAATAGAATCTTCAATTAATTGACTTTCAAAAAATTTCATACCTAGATGGCTTTTAGTTATATCACATGTTTAAGGAAGCAATAACTACAGCTTATGAAAACTTAGAGAATAGAAAAGGAGTAATATTTTCAATTCATTTTTGAAGGTTCATATCTTTGATAACCAACCTTATGAGAAGGTAAAATCAGAACTCCACATCTCTCTTGAGCATAAATGGAAACAAAGTCAAAATGAACTCTTTACAAATAAAGATCAGTGATTTATTAAGAACTCAATACCTCACTATCAGTTGAACATGCTTCAGTAAATGGATTTTACTTTACTTTACTTTCAGTAACATGGAGATGAGTACAATACATCATTTGACTAAAGAAGCAAAATTGTGAGACTCAACATGTTCCGAGAAAATATTTTATAAATTCAAAATCTATTCATAATAAAAGCTCAAATTTAAGTATAGAAATGCTGATAAGTGTTATAAAATTAATCACTTTCCTACATAATAATGTCATACTGAAAGTTATCTAGCAGTAACAAAACAGTAATGTTAATTTAATAAAATGCATAAGATACAGCAAGAAATAAACAAAAACTGGTAAGAATTTGCATATAGAAAACAAAAAGAGTCTGCATATTGCATATGAAGCCAGCACACAAAAAAATTGTATTTTTATGTAAGCACCTACAGCCAAAAAATACAACTTTAAAAGACACATAACATGTATATCATAACATGATATCTTAAGTGAGTACATTTCTAGAAATCAACTTACAGAAAATTGTAAAACATTATGAAAGTAACTAGAAACATGCAAACCAAGTGCAGAAAATTTTTCTGTTAAGAAGCAAATATTCAGTATTTGAGTCTTTGCAAGCTGGTTGTCTCTGCACAGCTTCCCAACTCTACATTACATTGCCAATGCAAAAATAAGTGGGTGAGGCTATGTTCTGATAGAACTTTGTTCTCAAATCAAGTACAGGACTGAATTTAGCCCTGAAAACTAATGTTTGCCAACTTCTTTATCTAAACAATCCAAACAACAAAAAGTATCAGCACATAACAGCAATATAAATGAGATATGAATTCTCCCTAAATTGATTGTGTGTGTGTGTGTGTGTGTGTGTGTGTGTGTGTGTGTGTGTGTGTGTGTGACTTACTGTTTCTATCTAGGACACTTTTTAATTGAATACAAACATGGAACTGCAAAGCAGTGTGGGAAAATGATCATTCCAATAACTGGTTCTAGATAATCTACGTAGGAATATTATAAAAGAAAATATTTTTTCAATTACACACACAGAAATTTTAGATATATTACAAATACAAACATGAAAGAAAAAATGAAGCAACCACAAGACACTATAGCAGAATTACTTTAGTACTTTCAAGTAAAAAAAAAAATTCTTACCTGGGATACAAGAGGTGTTAATACTAAAGGAATCAGCATTAAAATTAAGAATTTCCAATTATTAAAAGATACTCTGATTGAGAAAACATTCTCAGACACTTAGGTACTGCACTAGGAATTTCCATCTCAAGAAATATCAAGTGTCTTGGCGTGTCATGATAATGTAAATCAAAAGCACAAAAGACTGATCAATACTAAAACAACAAAACCAGTAACACTAAGTTTTGGATGCCATACCCCACTGTTGGGATCAAAATGAGAAAAGGCACTCTGGGAAGGCAGACATTGTGAGATATGTGAAGTCATACATAACATGCCCTGTGAACCAGCTCCATGCTCAGGCAGATTTCAAAGAGAAGCCCCTGCACAGACAGTTAATTTTCACAATAGCCCCAGGCTGAGAGGCTGTGTGGAAGGCTGTACTGGTCACTCTTCTCTGTTGCTGTGAACACTCTCAAGCTCAGACAACTTAAAGGGAGAAAAGGGAGATTTATTCAGCTTCGGGTTCCAGAGAAGAAATACAGTCCTTCGTGGCAGAAAAGACATAGCTAGCAGCAGAAGATGGAGGAGGCCTCAGTCACTGTAGACGTTATAGAGGTTGAGCGCTGCTGCTGCAAGCTCAAGAGCAGACTCACTCACTCAAGTAGGGTGGGACTAACCAACTTCAAGCCATTCCCACCCACACCCCACACCCCCTGCAGTGACTGCCTTCCTCAGCAAGGTTTACCTCCTAAAGGTGCCGTGACTTGCCCAAACTAAAGATTCAAACACATGGGCCTGTTGGGAGTGAGGACTCACATCTCAAGCCACGACAGAGGTCATCCAAATGGGCAGTAGAAGAGATGGATAACTTCTGATGCGTGTGTTTGCTGTAATACTAAACATCAATGAAAACAAATAAACTACTTGTCTTGCACCTAATGTGAACACATCTCATAAATATGATAAGGGATTTGCTGGATCCAGGGGTACGTATTTTTTTATTTATGTGACACAATTTTTTTCCTACTATTTCTTTTTTTTTTTTCTACACATACTAATGTAATAGGAACTTCTGTCCCCTCCCTCCCTCCACTCCTCCCTGAACCTTCCTGTTCCCTCCCCACTTTGTCCTTTCCTTTCCCCCTTCCCTCCCTTTCTCCCAGTGCCCCCTCCCCCATCTCTGAAACATCCTTTAATGAGTATATCAAACTTTCCTCTGGGTCCTCCTCTCTGATGAGATGTAAGGACTTAGCTGCAATTCCTAGAACTCTTTCTTGTGTTCCCCTTAAGTATAGGAACACTATTGTGACTGTTAATCCCTTGCTTCTAAGGATCCCAGTGCCTTTAGAGGTGATACAATTTTTAACAATTGAAACAATGCTAGAATATTTTAAGTCAGGACAGAAGTGTTTTGAGAGGAGAGAGTTACCTCTTGTTAAAACTTGATTTATGCAAATAAACAGATAGTGATTACATTTCTAATGCCAAGAGTAATGATTGGAAGGATGAATACCTACAGAAATATGATTATTTCAAGATGCTGACCTACTAGATGAAAAATCTTTAGAGAAGACAAAAGGAAAGACTTCTTCAAATAGACAATCTCAAAATCAAAGGCTTTTCATAACTTATATGTGTGAACCATTTTCAACTCATAATTCCTCATCATTTTAAGTTCTGCCGCTTACTATCATCATCATATCTTTGAAAAGATTCCAAGATGTGAATCTCCACCTTCTACCTTTACACCTTCTACTTTACTGAATTGTTATCTTTGATTGTCTCCTTGGTTTTGCCTCCTCAGTCTTCACAAATAGAGTATGTGGGAAGATTTTTTTTATTTTGCCCAAACCCGACCCTTTGCTTCTATTACTGCCCATGATGTGTGTGGCTGTATTCTTTCAGATATTCATTATTCAAAGACTTAGGTTGCTGAATTTTAAAGCTTTTACTAACTATGAAAATGAATGCATATTACTATATACAGGGTGGTTTGGAAATGAGAGTTCAATTAATTAAATAAGCAAGAGTCTCCTTGTGGTACAAATCTAAGAAGAAAAGGAAACCAAATCAGTTTTAGGGCTAAGGAAAGCAAAGTCCTCAACAAGCCTAAACAACATAACCAAAGTTCGAGGGAAAATATCAGGAATAAATAAAAAATACTGAATCTAGTTTGGAAAATAGAACATATCAAGTATATCTGAGAAAATATAAATACCAAATAGTTCAGAAAATATAAAATATAAAGTACCAAATATAATTTTAAAAACTATAGCTCAGCAACACCAGTATAGAATGTGAAAAAAATTACAGGTTATTTAAAAAAAAAAGCCTAAAGGTTTGAAATGACGTGGAGCCCAATATAAATTAATGTGGGGCACAAAGCAACAAAAACGTAGGTCACTTCCAGGCTATATCAATAAATGGCGCGTCCTGAACAAGTAAGTTAATAGTTTCATCAGACATTTTAGTAGCCAGAACAAACTGGAATGCTAGGCTCAGTCTGGCTCAGTCTGGCTCAGTCTGGCTCAGTCTGGCTGGCCGTCTGGGAAAAAGCAGCCAAGACGGAGGTGTCTGGAAACCATGATTAAAGATGCCGGATGTTTGGAAAAGAAGAACTCTAAAGAGAGACAAGACAAATGTCAGTACTTAAAAGGTTGCCATATGTAAAAAGTTTCTTTGAAACTTTATAATCCAAATAAAGAGAAACCATTGGATACTTAGGCTAAGTGTAAAGAAAGCAAGAGGGCACATCCACAGTTAGAATGGATTATATGTGAGAACTGTCACTCAAACAGTTTTATTGTTACCTTGACTGGAATCAAGTGTAAGGACTCCTATGTATTATGGTATTAGAGAGGAACCCACTACTTTGTATGCAGTTCTAAAACATCAATGAAAGAATTTTTAATAAAGTGGAACATTAAATATATTGTAACAGTTTAAACAACATTAAAAGGATCCCTTGTACTAGCACTTAAGAAATAAACTGTTATGGGCTGGGGAGATGGCTCAGGGGTTAAAGTCTTTGCCTCACAAGCAAAAGCACATTAGTTCAGATCTCCAAATTCCACATAAAAATGCCAGGCAGAAATGACGGCAGCCGGAAGTTCCTGCCCTGCAAGGAGATCCGGTGAAACCCCAGAGCAAAGCAATAAGGAGATAGAGTAATGCAGGATGATTCCCAATGCCACCCTTGGGACTCTACAAGTACACAAACCCAATGTTTTACAGAAACTCACATATGCACACACAAATGTTACATATTCCTTTGGAATAGAATATTTAAAATTTGTGGTAATGATGCCTTTCTTTTTACCACCTCCATATAGCTTACTAAATAATATATTACATAGCATTAAATTTTACATGAGCTAATAATGAATGTCATTTTATTACCTGCTTATTATCTACTATTACTAGTGTGTGTGTGTGTGTGTGTGTGTGTGTGTGTGTGTGTGTATGTTTGTGCTATGGTACATGTCTGTGTATTCATGTATGCATGCATATGGACATGCACACTAGTTGTGGAACCCAGAGACCAGTACTGGATATCTTCTATTGCCACTCTCCACATTATAGAAATTTTCACTGACCCTGGAGCTTCAAGGATCTGCCTGCCTTGGTCTCCCCAGCACGGCGTACAGAACCCCAATGTTGGGGGTCTGAACTCAGATCCTCATACATGTGTGGCAGGTACTTCACAACTGATCTATCTCCCCAGAGACTTAGCAAGTTATTTTATGTTTCATTCCCACTGGTAGGCACAGGAATGGCTCGTTCATTTTCAGCAGCAGGTATCACAAGGTATACTGCTGTATGCTGAGCTCTTTCCTGTCACATAAGTTGCATAGATGTAGCAGTGCAAGGACTTGGTCCGGGTTACAGAGCAAGTTCAGCTTCATTAGGTCACATCACAAGGTCCAAAAAAGCTGTGCCAGTTAATCTTCCCACCAACATTAGATGAGCTCCTGATGCTTCAAGTGATCCTCGGCCCTTGATATTTTTATACTCGTGACCACAGCTTTACCACAGACATCTAATTGTAACTTTAACCTATTGTTACCTTCATACAAATGAAGTTAAATGACTTTTACATATTAAAGAAACATCTGTGCTTTCTTTTTCTGTTAAAAAAAACACAATATTTTATCTTGCTCTGTTCTCTATTAAGTCACTCTGTTTTCTTTATTGCTCTCCAAACGGCAATCATTCTTTGTCTGGTTATTTTATAATTTTTATAATGCATTCTCTAGTCTTTTTTGCATTATTTTTCAACTTAGCATTAATTTAACATTTTAAATGATAATTTACTATTGTGTAATCATTGTTTATTAGTTCTGCCATTTATCTGTCTTTTCCTGTATGTTTCCTGTATGTTTTATGTAACTTTTAAAATAATTTCTTTTCTATCATAACTTAAATAATATATTATTGATCATTGTCTCTTAAAGTTTTCTTGAATTTTGACACTCCCTCTTTTCCTTATTCCATCTGGGACTAACTTTGTTAATGGTAAGGGTTCATGTCATATTTGTTAACCAATAGTCACTGATAAAAACATCAGAATAAATTATATCTATTTGTGCTTGGGTATGTGAAAGGATTCTGTTCTGTCAGTGAATCTACACCTACCCATATATATATGTGTGTGTGCATATGTGTGTGTATGTGTGTATAGATATGCATATACCTCTATAATTTTAATTATTAAAGTTTATCAGCCATGACATATGGCTAGAGAAGATGTTCTCACATATGTGCACAAACTGTGAAACACAAGAAACCTTAACTTTTTCTTCCATAGGACAGTGGGGTCTGAGTGTCTAGAACATTTGTCTTAATTATCTATTTTACAGTTTACCCAGTTCTGTATAACCAAAACAATATAAGGAATATAAGAGTTATGGACAGAATCCTTATAAAGCACAAACTTGAAGAAAGCTAACAATTCTATGCCATTTACTCTTCCTACCCAAGGAAATTATTTATCTTGTTTGCATATTTTTTTGGTAGCCTTAAACATTTTTATCAAAGTGATGTCCTGAGAGACATTATGAAAGCTGCATAGAGGTTCCCATGGCCAGAGAGTAACACAGATTTGCCTTGGCTTTCTTTACTGTCCTGTTCATTCTCCTTCGTTCATGATTACTGCTCACAATCACATTCTGGACAGCCAGGTGTGGCCATGCAAAACTATAATCCCAGCACTGGGAAGACAGAGCCAAGAGGGTCACAAGTTCAAGACCTGCCCAGGCTCTACAGTGAGAAACTATTTCAAACAAAAGCAACCACAAAAACAGACACTTGAATGATCTAAGTGTTCAACAGTCTTAATTTGAGGATCTCTTTTATTAGAACTCAAGCTCACATTGTATTTTTAAATTATATTTACTTCCGCTGCTGTCATGTAGAGATGCCAATGACCTCTTTTTATATCCACAGTAATTCTATTTGATTTATAGACACTATCCATTTTAATCCTCACAGACTGTATCGAATATTAATAGTTATTATACTGAAGAACAAAGTTTAATACACTGACTTCCATCTGGCGGCATTGATAAATTCATATTAGTTATAACACATTTTTCTCTGGACTCTAAAATTTACTATGTAGACAATCCTCGACTTCATCCTAATATAAAAGTACTTTCAACATTTCACATTAAATATGATTCTGGCTGTAAGATTTTTACAGGTTCTAAGATGATTTTTATTCCTGTTTGTTAAGAGTTTTTGTTTTCCAGGTATATGCTTTTACTACCTATTTATGAATCTGATATTTGATTTTCTCCTTTAATCTGCTAATGGAACAACATAGTTAATTAATGTCGGACTATCATTGACATGAGTCACCGTAGTCATGATTACCTCTTTGGATCTCACCGGATTTCATTTGCTAATGCTGTGCACACAGGTCAAATAATGAAATTGCCTCATAATTTTGCTAGTGTTGGTGCTATCTAGCATTGGAGAAATGTTAATTTCATTAGAAGAGCTGGAGAATGATCTTTTGTCTTCTCTTGAAGGGTTTATGTGACTTTAGGATGATGTTTTCTTTGAAAATTTAGAATATAACTGCCCATAAGGCCTTTGAACTTCGTGCTTCCCTGTTAGGAAGATTTTTAAACTTGAATTCAACTTTTTTAGTTATATAATAAGGCACGCACCGTAATTCTTCTTGGGTCAGTTTCAGAAGGTGGATTTTTCCAATTATTCATTTCACTTAGGTTTTAAAACATTTTTCTTGAGTTACTTATAATATCTTTCAATTTTTATTTGTTGCTACTCTTTTCAATCCTAATGTTGCTTATTTCTACCTTCCATTATAGCCTGCTTCATTAATCCTTCAATGGTTTGTCTAATGTATTAATAGTTTGGAAGAACCAACCTCTGGCTTTATTGATTTGTGTTTTCTTGTTTTGTTTTGTATGCCAGTATTTTTTCCCTTTTAAGATTATTGTATTATTCTAATTCTTTAAGCTGATGGTTACAATGCTTGTCTCATTTCTTCTGAGCTTTTGCTAGGTAAGGCTAACAACTTACCTTAGAGTCAATAGCTCATAGCAGTTTCAACAATGGTATTTTCATTATTAATACATTTTAAGCATTTTCTCCAATCTATGAACTAACCAAGCCCAACCCTTATTAGCTTCCGATATCAGATGAAATTAGATGTGTTCAGGGTTATATGGCAATAAACCATGTTTAGCATTTTTAATTACTGTTATGATTTACTAATCAACACATGCATTTAGCATACTTACTGATACTGTTCTGCACATTCTCTATAAACTGAGACTAGATCCATGACTGAGAACTATTCTGTCAACTTAAGAGCAATTCATACACACTTCACTTGCAAATCTGTTGTAATTATTTCCACAGCAATTGAGAGCTTTTCAGTTTCTCGATGAATCTGGTATTTCACTGCTTTTAGTGATCCTTGTTCGTGGCTTTTGAGTTTGCGTTGGGAGATACTGACATTGCCAGTAGGTTTCTTTGCTCACTTGTATCCTCCCTGCCTTGTCCCTTACGGACAATAGCATGTTGTTCACAAAGTGAGCAGACTTCCTTAGTCCTTGACTGGCTGGGGGTTTGGGGAATGCAATGTCTGCACTTGTTCCCAAAGGCTGGGAATGAGCTGATAATTTCCTTCTTCCTTGTCTGTGTGTGCTTCAGAGAAGCCTGATGTGTTTTTTTAACCTTGAGCAAGCCCAAAGGTCTCCTGACTGTAGTGATAGGAGAGTCTTGCGTGCTCTGCTTTGTTTCAACATTACCTCCTGCATGAATTCTGCATAAACTCTGCATGCTGAACTGTCCTCATAAAAGCCTCTTGGGGTGCTGACAAGGCACGCCTGAGTGGCATTAGCTTGAGTTCCCTGATCTAACTTCATATCTTCAGCACCAATCTTCCATGGGCAACAACAATTATTAGCTTTGTTTGTTCGTTTGAATAAGAGGCCCAAGCACTGATAATTCAGGAAGTAGAATGAATATCCAGTTTCCCTGAATTCCATTCCATTGCTCTTTAAAATACCTTAATAAGATGAGCACAGGGCTAGAAATGGCATGAGTGGTAAGTGTATAGGGGAGAACAACCAGAGTAGGAGGTCTAAAGCTATGGGGGGGGGACAATCAGAACCAGGCAAAGAATGTGAATTTTAATACAAAGATGTCAGGACACAAATAGGATTTTAGGATGATTCTAATTTCAGCAATATCCAGGAAAAAGGATGAATTTAGAATATTTAGGAAGTTCCTTGCCTTTTAATGCAGGGAATCTGAATCCAAGAACAAAAAGGAAGAGAAAGAAAGTAGAAGTTAGAGCTATTGTATGGAAGAAATGGCAAAATGAAATGAATCGATGAGTTATGGAATGGAGACAGCAGTGGAGTCATAGGTCAGCTCACTTTTGTCTGTGTTGCCCTAACAGCTTTGGTGCTTTTTTAAGGGTACAAATCAGAGGAGAGAAAAAAATAAGTACACTCCAAGCAACAGTGTTTTATTTGTAGTATGAATGGAATCTGAAGACTGGGTTGTGCAGAGGTTTGGCTGTTGTTCTCTACATCATTTTGTTTTTTGAGGGGAATTATGCATAAAATCATTGTTAAATGTTTCTTTCAGAATCTATGTTTCTTATACACATCTGCCTTTCTTAGACACTAAGTATTATCCTTATCAAAGTTTTAAAAGTTAAAAAAGACACAATTTATTATTATCACATTCTTAAATATAGTCTTATAGAAAACGGTCCCATAAATTCACTTCTGGTCAGCTGAATGAGTTTTGTTGGACCACCTCTGTACTCTAAGCCTTTCTTGAATATTCTTGTATTAAGTAAGCAGAATTTATTGCTCTGACCTCTGAAAGTTCTTGTAGACCTCCCTTTAAAGTATGACAAAGATCAGCACTACTCATTTCATAAACCACATCTGTTTGTGCAATTACCAATAATGCCAGAAAACCATCTTGTACATTTGGTCACAGTGAACTCAGAGGGAACAAGCAACCAGGAAGTAGCTAAAACCTTCCTTCCCAGAAATTTAAAACACTGAACTCAACTCAGTGGATAACTTTTTTTTCATTGAGTTTAGTTGTGTTTTTTTTTTTTTAATTTTTCCAACTGGATATAATAAAAGTGTCTGAGATTTTTACTACATAATATGATTTTGGAAGGGTCAATACTAATGTTATAGGGCCAGAACAGCAGGACTAAATTCAGTTTAGAAAGTAAGATCCGACAGAGTTCTAACAAGTGACTCCCAAGAGCCAGCACTCATCCATAGATTACTTATGTTGACTCCTTTTATTGGTAAGACAGGGAAACCCCCAGTGAATCACTCAGTTTTCTGTGCATAAATTGTAAAGTGTTGACTTTCTGAAATTACAAATCCAAAGTCCTGGAATAACCGCCCATCTCTTGTTTCAAGGAAAACTCCTGGTCAATACTGCTGCCCACTATGGGAAACTTTTGGATGAGTTTTTTTTTAATATCAATCTAAGCCACATAAAACTTCAGCTTTAAAGAACCTATGTCACACTTCTGCTATCAACCAATGCTGATTTCATCCCAAGATCTGAGACCAAAGCCAACTTTGCTCTGAAAAGAATATGGAAACATAGCTTGATAATAAATGATACATTTCTTTATTTGAAGCCTCAAAATATACTATGTTTCTAAAGCATATAAAACTCTTCAAAATGGTCTGTCAACAAGAAAATGATAAAAATGCTGAGGAAAAGAAAATATTAAATTGCGATTGACCCCATTCATTCTTTCTTTAGGTCCATGACTTTATTCAATTATTGTAATTAGCATACAGAGCATTAAATTTCATTATGGTATTTCTCTGTGTTTTAATTTTATCTGTTTCTTCTTTCATACAGAAATACAATGAACTTATATCTTTTCATTCCTCAGTCCCACCCCTCCTCATGTCCCACTATCTATGCTCTCCTTGTCAGCCTACTTTTCACGTCCCTTTGCATGTGCGATTCACTGGGTTGCATCTGGGATGCCTGTACTGGCAAGCGCCTAAGTACTTGCTGGGGCGTGGATGACTTATGAGTAGATCAAATCACTAAGTGAAGAAGCTCCCCTTCTCCTGTCTGGCATTAGGCTCAGTGGTCTCATTCTTGCATTTTCAAACAATGTTTTCTATTGCACATCCGTCCCCTCTTCTCTTCCATCCCACTGACCTCCTGACACCCTTCCTCCCTCCCGCAGTAATCTCCTTTCATGTCATTCTCATGTTCTATTCCTCTCTCCCCCTTTCATTTTAAATAAGAAAAGGTATGAACACCTGCTCCCTGTCCTTGTCCATGATGAAATGTCAATTGTTCCAGTTTCCATTTTTTTCATTTGAGAATGAATGGAACCAACTGCGGTATTCAGCTGTTTCCATTCAGCATTCTAGTTGCCCATTAACTCTGCATTTTCATGTGCACCTACCCTCAGCTTGGGTTGCCCTTTCTTGACTGGCTTTCAGATAAATCCTGGAGGTGCTAAACAAACTTCTACAAAGCCCTCCCATAAGCCATTCTTGTTCCAGGTTCCATCTTGCTATTTCCTTTCACCCAATCATTATCTGCTCCTGACTTCCTCAGTCACTTTTGTTACATTCTACCACAACGTTTACTAGATTGCTTCCCTACTGCAATAACGCTTCAAATACAAGCAACTGCATTTGCATTGGTAGTTCTAGCACCTAGTTTAATTTTAGTAAGGATTCACAAAGCACATCACAGAACTCTGACAAAGTGGTTTCTCACTCACTTGGCCTAGGTACAAAAAGTGTGATCTTTTCTTTTGAAGTTTCAAGAAATTACAGCTATCTCTCAAACTATTAGAGACATTTACCAAAAACCTATTCTGTATCTGCCAGTGTACAGCAATGAGCAAGGTACACGTAAAATAAAATACACCAAAGCAAGCAAGCAAAAAGTCAATCTACACTATGTCTAATAGCATTGTGCTATAAAGGAAAACAAATCAGAGATAGAGATAAAAAAGAGAATGTACAGAGTGGGGATCGGAGAGTCCTTTCAACTTGAAAGATACAGAAGAGCGCATCAGAGTCCAGGAAGAGCTTTCTGTTAGCAGAGCATCAAACTGAAGATTCTGCTAAGTAAGCACATTTGATGGGTATGGAGAACGGCAGGGATCCAGTGTGAGTCAAGCAGAGAGGTGAGGGTAGTCACAGAGCAGTATGCAGCGAGCAGCCCTCGCTCCGACCATGCCAAGCCTTGAAGTCCTTTGGGCGCATTGCATAGAAAGAGAATATTGTGACTACTGGCGTCTACTCCAGGCTCTACTCCAGTATGCCATATATTGGTTCTGATTCTAGAGGGAGTGCGTTGGATGCTCGGTAACAACAGGATGCGTGGAGACATCAATTATCTCATCTTGAGGGAACTTTTATGGCAACCCAGAACGGTACAGGTGATGAGGAACAGGCAAGCTTCAGATCACCTTTGAAGGCAGAGCCAAGAGAATTTGGCATTGATTGCTGTGGTGTGTTAAGCTTCTTACCAAATTAACTGGGATCAGGCTAATCCCATGACTAATCAAACACATGTGTGAACATCATCACAAGCAGATACTGACAGTGACACAGCAGGCGGGCAGCCCTTGATTTAATCTGATTTGGGGCTGTAGGCATTATCTGCAGGTGCTGGGGCATCCTGACTCGGAAATCACCTCACCACCAATCCCAGTGAGTCAGCGCTGGCCGCCGCTACCCAGCTGTAGTCTACGGTTGGTCAGAAGTCACTTCACAAGCACTTGGTCTTGAGACTGAATGTCAGAGCTCCCGTGAGGAGTTACTCGGATCCCTCTACCATCACAAGATTTGCTGGTATACAGAAAGACTGGATTGCCCCACATGTCACCAAGAGAGACGAGTGAAAGAAGGGAGCTTAGCAGCTTGAATTCTGACTTCTGTGCCTAACTGATGTCATTTGACCTCTTTGGAACTGTTTCCTCCGCTGTATAATGTAGAAATTTCAAAAAATTGAAGAGATTGTATGCTATGTCTGTCTTACCTGCCACTCGTGTTCCATATCCTCATTTGGAGTCATCTCCAGACACACGCGGCCTCAAGAAAACAATGACCAAATAGGATGTCTGTGGTGGACACATAATTCACAGATGTGACTAGGGCCAGAACTTGTCAAGTTCCAAAAAGCAACCGTGTAGGTCAAGTCTCATATTTAGAAGCATCTTTGGAACCACTCACTGTCCAAAGGCCAGCTTCCCATCCTGAACTTGCGCTCATAGCCTCGTCATTCTTTTGGAACGACAACACTTCCACTGTTGGGGCTACAGCCCACAAATATAGGTGAAACAAATGTCTCAGAAGTCTCAGAGTGGAGACCCCAAACAAGACACCCTTCAGGACCGACCAAACAGTGGGGCTCTTTACACTACCCTATTGATCGTCACCTGAGTTTCATTTATTTTTAAGCTGCGTTTCAGAATAAAAGGCTAAAATTGCACCAGTGGAATAGAGGGGAAGAAAGAGATGCTGAAAGAGATGCTGAGCAGAGCAAAGGGTTGAGGATTGAGAAATGTTTCAGTACAACCAATAAAAATCACCAGCAGACACTGAGGGCAAATGACTTTCATATATAGAAATTATACCACAATAAAAGAGACTGATAGACACTCGCACGGCACCGCTGTAGTTATTAGGAAGACATAATAACATTTGTTCAAAGCAAATAATGGAGGCATGGCAGGCTCAATATGGCAGGCTTTCAGACCTTGCCAACAATAGAGAAGACACATACTGAGTAAGGCACTGAAGCAATCAGAGAAAAAGAACGAAGATTGAGATCCGGGATGGTGATGGAGAGGATTTTTACAAGGCTGCTCTTGAGGTTGCGAATGTTCATTTTAAGCAAGTTACAGGTTATCATACATTTTTTTCAGGCAACTCTACACAGGTGCCTAGCTGAGCTGATATCTCTGAGTCGCTCACTTCGGGCGTAAGTGAAGTTTAGAATTTGGGCCACGAAATGACTGAAGTTAGAAGTGAGCCACAGTATGCAAATATTGGTACTCTAGAACCTCTTAAGATCCACAGAGATTAGAGCACCTGACCTCTAGCACTCTGCCACAGTAGCGCTTTAGAATGTGTTATTTGGGGGAAATAAGAAAGGACCAGCTGTTTGCAGCTCTCCTTCTTGATATCCTGGTTGAACGAAGTGTCTCAGCAGACCTTAGTTATCTCTCCTCCAGAAATGATATGGTTTTACTTTGTTCTTTGCTCTTTGCTCACGCAAATTTTACATGAGCAATAGCATTTAGTTTTGGGACATATACTCCGATTTAACAAGATCAAAGGTCACTACTCTTAATTCTTGTCTCAGCTAAGAGCAGGAACAAGGAATTCATGATGGAACACTGAATGTTATTATCACAGAGTGGCTGGGATATACATATCTTAACAAGTTATCAAAGAGTACAGAATGACTGGAGAGATGGCTCAGGGGTTAAAACTGTGCCTTGCAAACAGAAGGACCAGAGTTCAGACCCCAGATCCCACGTAAGCAACAACAACATCAAAAATGCCAGGTGGAAATGGTGGCAGCCTGCACTTCTGGCTTTGGAAGGTGGAGCCTGGGAATTCCCTGAATGAAGCAAAAAGGAGGTAGAGCAATCCAAGATGATTCCCAAAGTCACCAGTGGGTCTCCATGTGCACACACAGTGCCCTCTGACGCACAGACACACACACACTAAATAGATAAATAAGTAAATAAATAAGGCAGAATCTGCAGTTACTGGTGAAGTTATTGACATTACAGCCAAACATTTGCAATCAAAAGCCTGCTTTAACCACCTAGCTACCATAGGTGGGTTATCTTCCCTGAAAACTGTACTTCCATCCTTCAAAGATACGTAAAACAATCTTCTTTCTGTACAGCCTGACATTCTTCCAGTAAAGGAAGAGTTAATAATCAAGTTGTAAAGCTTAATGTCTTTGTGGTCTCATTTGTCTCTTTCTTTTCAACAAAAAAATCGGCCTTGAGAACATTTGACTGACATTTATGATAATTAAATTTAGAGATTAAAATAATTGAGGGTTTCATGAGGTTTAAAATTTGCACACCATATTGGGCCTCACATGACTACAGCTTCCTTCATATCATTATGGCCGGGTATTGAAATCCATTTGATGTGAATGTAATAGTTATTTTAATGGATATTGTTAATTCCTTGTTTTCAGCATACTAGATAAAGGGGATTTTAATTAAATTCATTGTGTGAGCACTTATCGTGGGTAAAAAAGGTTCATAAATTTATTATTTTTCTGGCACGACATGCAAGGAACACTGTTAAAGGCATAGAGGAGAGCAATATCAGAGGGTGGCCTCATCAGGAGTCAGACTAGCTTCATTCTCTTCCAGAGGAGAGGATAAGCCCTCCAAAATGGTGCAAGTCTATGGCGAAAGCATTGCACCTCAAAACTACACTTTCCGGAAGGCACTGGCACACTATGTCAGAATTACTTTAGCTCTTATTCCAACCTGCTGTGACTACTTAAGGTCAGCTCCAGATTTTTCCACACATCTTAATAGAGCTATGGTAAGAAATAGCCATTCTAATAGTTCCAATTCCTGGGCTAGATCAGAAGATGCAAGGGACTCCTTGGAAATTTGAGGGTTTTCCTAGTTAAAATTCCTGACTGACTACAGAGTAATTTCTTTCTTTACTTATATTCTCTAAAGGGTTTATACATGAAATTCTGCCATTCTCACCCTTATTACCCTATCTAAATCCTCTACTTTTTCTCCCATTGCAAACTTTCTTCTTTCCTACCAATCACCCTCCACTCTCATGTCCTTACTGCCAATGACATGTGTCTAGGTGTTTTTTGGAAGAAGGAAGATACGTGGGTGGGCATATCACTGAGAAGAGTAGCGCTCCTTCTCCCTTATCCAGCATTAGCCTTTGGTAGTCTCTGAGGGAGGGGTGGGGGGAGTCTCTTGAGGTAGTTCCCTTTATGGTGTCATGTTGATAGGCCAAATCTTGGGCAGATCTCCTGGGTGTAGCTCAGTGATGGAGTGTGTCCCGTCCTTCATAATGCCACTGGGTCCTTGTACGACATCGGAGAGGAGGACCCAGAGGAGAGTTAGGCATACACAATAAAGGACTCTCTGGGAATTGGGAGGGAGGCACTGGGGAATGGGGAGAGAGGGGAGGGGAGCAGGGGGTTCGGGGGGGGGAGGAGGAGAGAGGGAGGGAACTGGTCTACCTATTAAGTTTGTATGAGCGGAAATAATAAAAAATGTATTTTAAAAAAAAAGACTTCAAAAGTCCTTGGCTTATTATTGGGCCAGGAAGTTGTTGCATGGTATTCTTTCTCTGGGCATAGCACGATTCCATCTTGCTGAGGACTAACCTGGGGATGTTGTGGGGGGTCTGGACCAGACTGCTGGACCTTAGAACTCACTGTAGCAATGTTGCTTCTGCAAGACCTACACAAGATTTGACCTGTCAACATTTCACCATGGAAGAGGAACGATCTCAAGAAACTTCCCTCAGAGACTATTGAGGATTGATGCCAGACTTTATTTATTTACACTGATAGGTCAACCCTACCCCCAACAAGTGCTCAGGCACCTTCCAGGGCAGGCGAAACTCATCGGGCCACTTGTGCACAAAGGCAAGAAAGTGGGAAGGAGACTGGTTGGAAAGGAGAAATATGTAGTGGGAAAGAAGTAAGGGATAGGATTGGGTAGCAAAAGCAGAAAACAACAAATTCGTTGGATTCATTCAGGAAAATGTCAAAGAATTAAAAAAAAATAATAACAGGAAAAAAAGAATGTACTAGGAGCTTCCCCTGAGAACGTTATAAAAGAATCACCAGACAGTTTAACACTAACATAAATGATCCCACTATACTCCTACCAATCTTTAGCACTTTGGGTTATGATGGCAAAAATAATAATCTACATAGTGAGTATATTTATAAGTTTTTATGCATGAATAGCACAAATATGCTAATATTCCTTAGCAAGAGAAAATTCCATGTGATTTTATTTTCTTTTCAAAGAATTATAGTGTAATCGACATTTAGTGGCCACATTTTTTAAACTATAAAATGATCTGAAATATTGAAAAGTAACTAAATGATTGATAACAAAGTTTTGTTTTGTTTTTTTTTCCTACAGAATTCAACATGACTCCCAAAGAACCTGACTAGGCTTTTCAATGGACAGTCCTGGACTTTTTTTTTCTTTTATAAGCAAACGCTATAGGTAGAGATATATGTTAGCTTAAGTTGAGTTTTAGGCATACTGGGAGTAATCTAGACAACGTTCAAGGAGATCTAGACAACGCTGGATAGGCAAATCTGAAGTGTAAGTTCTGGGTTGGAAAAAGATGAACAGTCATATAAGGAAATAGATGGGAGACCTAGAGGAAAAGAAAAGAATAAGAGAAAAAATCATACTAAGCCAATACTTAGGTAATGAAGAGACTCTACAAAGCCAAAGAAATGAATTCACAAGCATGGAGGTCACAGTTCCTGTGGTGGGTGATGGGTTGTCCCACTGAAATGTCTTGTCTTGTCGTCAGCTTGTAAATAACTCAAAATATTTATGAAATCAACCTCTTTCTAAAAATCCTTAAGAAGACTCCCAGATACTACTCACTGAAAGCTATTTTCTCCTGATTTTTCTACCATTACCCTCCTATATAGTCCTCAGTTTTAGCCAAATGGTCCCTTTCCTTCAAATTTTGCATAATCGCTTTGCCTTTCTGTCTTCATGTCTAGTATTGAATTCCCATGTTTCCATCTAAGTGCCTTTACCAGACATCATTCATCATCATTACCCATGGCTTATGAAAAGCTAAAACCAGCCCAAACTGGAGCCACCACCTCAAAGGGAAAAATGTTATGACTATTTATTCAGGGTTTTCTAATAAGCTAGAACTAGAGTTGGCAATGGATAACTCTCATTTAATCTCATAGCAACTTTAGTCTCACTTAATTTCAATCCCTTTGGTAGATGTCTACTTTAACCTTATGCTTGTATGTAAAAGAAATATCTATATAATGAGTGCATGTATGCAATTTCTTGAAAAGATATTCTAGACAGAATTCTTTGCAACTTTTTAATTCTGGGTATATGCTGAGTATCTCTTCAATGAATATATAAGTTCCTGATTTATTACCTTTATATTTCAAGGATACATTCCAAAATATGCATTAAAGTTATTTAACTTTTATTGTAGAGATGGAAATGTAAAAAGGTAGTAAAATTTTAAAAAAATAGATTACTAGAGTCCATTCATTTACTTAGTAAACATTTATTTACTATTTTCAAAGGCCAATTATTTGCTAGGTAGTTTGCTAGATGCTAAACAATGATAAAATAAACAAAGCCCACAACTTGCACCTACAAAGACTTAACAACAATGTGCAAGGCAAATATTAAAAATGTGATTCTGTAAATAAATATATGTATGAGTTTGAGAAAGTTCATAGATTTAAAAGATAGTAACTAGCTCAGAGAAGGGGGTCTCCTGTCTCTGACAGGCACATGTATGATGAGACCAAAAAGATAATTAGATATGTGGAAATAGAAAGACATTCATGAAACATCATGAATTTACAAAAGTCCAGTGTGGGGAGAAAGAAATGACAAACGGAAGGAGTTGCATGTGACTGAACAAGGTGGCATGGATCAGATTTTGCATGCCTTTGTAGATCATGTGTAAGAGCTTAGATTTTACTCATCAAATAGAAAGATAGTGAGTTATGTAAGAAAACCAGAATTACACCCCAAATTACAAAAGCTAAGTGTATAAAGCCACCGATGTCTGCTGCCTAACATTTGAAGAAAGACTGTAGTCTGGACCCAGACACAGTACTATACCCTAAAGGGTACAGCCACTGTTTACTTGACTTGGGTAGATTCACACAGTACTATACCCTAAAGGGTACAGCCACTGTTTACTTGACTTGGGTAGATTCAGCTTAGGTTTGGATCTTCTTTGTTCAAATGCAGAGATCCATTGGTCATAGCCTAAAAAGCATAAGCATTTTAAAAAGCTTATAAAAAGCATATTTATAAATGTATTCCCATGCTTCCATCTAAGCATCTTTACCAGACATCATTCATCATCATTACCCATGGCTTGTGAAAAGCTTCTACACATTCATAAAGCATAAATTTTTGACATACACCCTAGGAAAGTTAGATCTTTCCAGTGTTATATGCCTTTTTACATCATCTATTACTGACCTTAAACTTAGCTTCCTTTCAACTCTCTAGTGCCCCCTGTCATGGTTCGAAATTTGAGTTGTCCACGACCGGCTCACGTGTTTGAATTTTTAGTTGTTTGCAAAGGTCATGGCACCTTTAGGAGATGGAGCTTCTTGAAGGAAGGCAGTCACAGGGGTTGGGCCTTGAGGTTTATCAGCCCCTCCTTACTTCTGGGAAATGTCTGTTCTTGAAGGTGGCAGTTTTGTAGCTCTCAGTCTCCCTGATGGATGTGATTTAGGCCTCCCCAGCTTCTGTCAGACAATCATACCTTTTCTGTCATAAAGGACTATATCTTCCCTCTGAAGCCATAAACTGAGTAAATCTCCCATTCTCCCTTAAGTTGTTTCAGCATTAGTGGTGTCTCACAACAATACAGAAAGATGTGTGAACTGGTGTTGATATTAACATCAGACCTCTTCACTTTGTAGCTTCCCATCTTAACTAACCAGAGGTTTATAAGGCAGTGGAACCTGAATGCCTGGATTGCCAGATGTGGTTCCACACTTGCTGGCTGGATAATTCTGGAGCAGGCTCCTGGGCCTATCTCTTCATCTATAAACAAGACTTGTAGGACATAGGACTGTGTAAAGATTCATGCATCTATTCAACATAAAGGCCCGAAATATAAGGATTCAGTGTGTGTATGCATCTCTAAAGTACTCCAATACTCCAAGCCCTCAAGAAATGGTTCACAAGTAGTCCTTGAAGTCACTTACAACTTTGGATGTCTCCTTGAGTAAAATGTATCTTCTGGGTGTGTAGCAATTCATGCCTATATTTCTGTTATTGGGGTTCAGTGGCAAGAGGATAGTGACCTTAAGATCAGAGTAGGCTATTGAGACTATACTTCAAAATAAGAAAAAAAGAAGAAGGGAAGGAAGAAGGGAGGGAGGGAGGGAGGGAGGGAGGGAGGGAGGGAGGGAGGGAGGGAGGGAGGCTTCTGTCTCTTTGTGAGAGGTACAAAAGTGCATGCCAAAGAATCTCTGGGGTTGACATACAATACACCTTCAAAGCACCATCTTTGCAAACACAGTGGATGCCAGGATCTTGAAGCCACCTGATATCCTTCTAGAATTGTTAAGTCAATAGCAATTGATAAGGAGTAAAAAGAAATTCTAGAGAAAAAGTCAGCTTGGATGACTTACTATAGTGATAGACACTCAGAGAATAAGCTTCCACAACTAGATCTTAGACCATAGAATGCTAATAAGCAAAGCGCTTCCCTGATCCTTTGAATCTACTAAGAGAACTTACAAAGGTCCCACATATATGGAGTATTCAAATGTAATGGGTTCTCTCAGATTACTGCTGCTGTGTTTGGCCAAATATCGAGTTCCAGCCTGGTGTCTAACTGATCTAGAGAGAGGGAGAAAAGAAGTAGTAGAGTTCAAAGATAATTACTAAACTAGGAAGAAGAAGAGTCAAAGAGAGCAATATGAATAAAATCTTCTCTGGAAGGGTTTACAGGAAGGAAGGGATATGCAATGTGGAGCAAGGAACTTAAGACACATGTCATAGAGCATCTAGAAGGGGAAGATGCTGGGAAATCCCTTCCCACCTGTGCCTACATTGTCTATGTGAGGAAGAGGCAGATTAGAGACTGAGAGGGAGGAAGATATGATGCTCATCTAGCTATTGTGGTAATCTCTTTGTCAGCTCCTGGGCTCCATTTATAGCATAGAAGAAGAGTTAATGTGTGTGTGTGTGTGTGTGTGTGTGTGTGTGTGTGTGTGTGTGTGTGAGACATTCCCCAGCTGGTTTCATCTGTTAACTTAACATCTGAAGTGGGCCTCTGGGCACATCTGAGGGGGAATTATTTATTTAAGCAAGTCCTGGACAAGCCTGTAGAAGACTGTCTTACCTGTACTAATGATGTGGGAGGAGCCAGTCTATAGTGGGTGGGACTATTTCTTAAGCAGGTAGATAACACGAGGAGAGATGAGCAACCGTTTCGACTGATATTCATTGGTTCTTTACCCCCTGTCCTTGCCATGGATGTGGTGTTGCCAGTTCCCTTGAGTTGTGATGCTGGTGTAATTAACCTGCTGTGAGCAACTACAGCTGAGTATCATGAGCATGAACAAAAATCCCCTTGTTAAAACTCTCTCTCTCTCTTTCTCTCTCTATGTGTGTGTGTGTGTGTGTGTGTGTGTGTGTGTGTGTGTGTGTAAAATGTAACCTAAGAGCTAGACAATAGAGAGAAGGGCTGTGAAATGCTACGACATGTGCATGGCATTCATGAACACTCAAACAGCTACATAGGATCTGCACAAGACAGAACCTGTAACATTCCGTCATAGATGGAGTCCATGAGGCACGGCCCAGGGGAGTTCATGAAAGTCCAGGACTCGCAGAGGAAGTCCTGTCTGTCTCTGGTGATGTAGCCACCGGTGAGCTGCCTATGCTCCAGCGCCCAGCATCACACCGGTACTCAAGCGAGCAGCCCTAGCAAAGCCAGGGAGTCACAAAGCAAAACCATTTTTTTTAAAAGACCTAAAAGTGGGATGTAGACTCAGTGATAGGAAGGCTGTGGGTTGGTAGGGCTGGAAGAAAGATAAAAGATGGTGGCAGGATGAGGGTGATCAGAATGCATTCTGGGCAGGTATGAAATTGGCAAAAAAAAAAATTCATTAATAAGCAAATGTAGTTGACAAAAGCATAGTAGCCTTAGTTATAGGCATATTTTTTTTTGCAAAACCACTTCAGAGAAACTGAAATATTCGATGAAATGTACTCATCAGTTGGAAGATGTTTCCCAGTTCTGAAAATAATAGCACACAGAGGAAAAATGGCTGGCACACGATCTGAAAACCCAGTGCTCTGAACCGCCTTGAACAGTTTCCCAACAAGCACAGAGACACCTGGAGTTTCTTATTTCTTCTTGAAAGCCTTTAAAAATTAGACGGGGCTGTCTAGAGACACATACCCTTGGCTTTTTTCCCTCTGCTGTTTTCTGTGAAATGGTTTCCTTCAAGCATTGCTAAGGGATTGGTGTGCTTCCTTCAAGATTTATTGGGAAACCTGACACACATCACAGACAAAACAACTGAGCTAGGAAAACATCACGAGACTATTCATGTTACAACTTCAACGCCACTGGAAAACTTGAGCTGAAAATTGCCCAATGATTCGATTCCTTGCATGATTCATTTGTTAATTTTAAGTTGGAAAGCACTTCTTAATTTGTCAATCAAAAAAATCCTAATTGTTATTACTCATTTAGACCACAGAGTGACATATGCTTATTGTGTTAACTTTGGAACAAAATTAAGGGGAAACATTGAAATCTTCTGTAATAGTTCTACCCATATATTCATAGTTAACCTTTTGAAATCCATGCTGGTTATATTTTTCAGAAGCATATTTGTATAGCCTAAATATAATCAAAGTTATAATGTGCACAATGAGCTAAATTTTCATTAACTAGTCTTAAACATTTGTCTCAAGTATTATGATTACTCTGAAACACAGAATCTCTTCATCATTCTACAGCAGTAATTCATTACTGGCCATTAAATTGTCTGCAATTATAAAAATGATATAATAAACATGTTCAACATAATTTGGAGAATATATGACTGTTTCCTTAGGCCAAACATATATAAGACAAATTATTAGATTAAACATCTTAAGATATGTAACATACATTGTTAATTTGTGCCCATTAAGAATATGCTAATTCATCTTCCCACCAACAGAATACAAGTCCATACTTGTTAAATAAGAAAATATAAACCTTTAAGTTAAAACTTCAGCAACCTACAATTAAAATTTCTGCCTTTACTAGAACGAAATAAAAGTACAAAAAACAGTGGGTTAAAATAGCTGCAAGAGGGGGTGGAGAGGTGGCTCAGGGGTTAAACCTCTGCCTTGAAAGCGGAAGGTCCTGAGTTCGGACCCTAGACCCAACGTATAGATGCTGGGCGGAAGCCGGGGCGGTCTGCGTTTCTGGTCCTGGTAGGGCAGAGCCTGTGAATCCCAGGGCAGAGTAAATAAGGAGGAGGTGGAAGCGTCCATGGTGGTTCCCGAATTCATCCATGGTTCTACACACACACACACACACATACACACACACACACACACACACACACACATGCGTGCACACACATACATGCACAATTGAATAAATAATAAAAAAATTTTAAAAGACTGCAAGAAGAAAATATAGCATTACTTAAACATGGAAAGATGATTGGAAGATGGCTAGCAAAAATCTGATTCTCCATAGGCCTTCAAGAGAACCTTATTATAGCTCCTTTGGAATCTTTCACTTATGGTTCTTTTTAAACATTTAAGAGAATATGCTGGTCAAATTTTGAAATAAATCTTCAGTTAACCCTGTCCTTGTTTGTTTTCTTTATTAGGAGATATTAAGGTGGGCCGCAGATCCTGACATAACTATTTTAAGAGAATTATTGATTCAAAGCTTTAAAATTACAATTATCAATTCAAAATGGAGAATTTGTCCAGAAAATACCAACTGTGTTTATTAAATCTTTGTCCTTTTTGTCCATAGTGAAGGTTACCCAGGCCACCTTGTCAAAGGATCCACTCACCAGGGCAGTCATTGTGAGCTTCTTTGCCTTCACTGTCTTGAGATCTTTTTCAGCTCTTCTCTGATTCATCTTTGCTGATGCCCATGCACCCTGATAACTTCTGCATCTTTCTATTTAAACTTTAACAGGCAATAGTGGTAGGTGCTAAAGAGCTTATGATGGGAAATACTGAGAAAATTGTGGAAGTTCTCCCAATGCACTGATGAATAGTTACCATAACTGACTCAAACATGAGCAAAAATCATGAGAACTGAAGATGCGTGGGCACTGAAATGTGTCCTAAACAGAGAGAATGAGTCACAGTAGTATGCTCCTTGATTATTGAAATTGAATAGAAAAAAGAGTAGGATTTTTTTTTTTACCTTTTGCTCTAGAAGTTTCACTCTAGTGCATATGTGCCTTGGCTCCTGTCATCTTGTCCGCATGCAACATTCACTGCAAGGTCACCCTTTGGAATCAGCATCCCACTCAGGAAAGCTACAGACTGATCAAATGTTCAAATTGGCCTTTTAATGACATAGTCAGGAAGGTATTCAAAGAGAGGACACAGAGTTCTTCCTCTGTTACAGTTACATAAAGTTAAGAGATTTTTTTCAAGGAAATTATAAAGTTATTAACATCCCTGAATTTTCACCACACCAAGTCAAAAAAGAAAACACCAAAAGAGCTACAGATCAAGTCTGTGCAAATACTGCAATTAGTGACAGACAACATTTATGTTCTTATCAGTTAAGTTCATTTTCAGTAATGGTACAAGTCAGATCTTACTTACTACATCAATGGATCCAATATTCCGACTCTGTGTCACCAGCTACACAAATGGTTTGCAAACTCTGTGGGTCCCACACTTCAATGTTTTCAATTATTAATCATGACAATAACAGAAGTTATTCAAAGGTGACAATTTGTGAAGGTTATCAAAGTTAAGATAATATTTGCCTAGTAGGGAACTCATACGAGGAACTATATAGAAGGCTAAGGATCTAGGAGTAGAGAGATCAGAGGCTTTAGAGTAGAACAAACTACTAGTATACTATTGTTTTATTACATGGACATATCAAAACTGTCCACTGTGGACTTACTATCTTACCCATAGATCAGTGCAGCTCTCAGACCTTTTGTAACAGAAGGTGTTTAGAACAGTGTAGCAGTTCAACTGCATGGTTGCTGATAAATCACCATCAAATGGATTAAGGGAACAACGGGTTTATTCCCTCTTATGATTTTCCAGTTACAGTTCTCAGTCCACCTTGACAGGAGAGCTCATACCAATACCAGGGCTGAGGGAACTGGCATACCATCTCTTCATAACGGCTGAGAGAGGGATGATCTTTATTTGCCAGGCCAGCATATCTGGCCAAGTGTACACAAGGATGCCAACGTTCTCAACCAGCTTTCTGTGTTTTATTCTAGGGCCTAGTCCCACCCACCATGGGCTGGGCCTTCCCCATCAACCAATCTCCTTCAGGTTTGCTCTGGGCTTAACTCAACCATTAATTCTCTACAAATGTGCCCAGAGCTCAAACCCTCAACCATCAAGTTGACACCTGTGCCTAACTATGATAGAGAATTACAACCAGCTAAAATGTAAAGAATAAGTGATTGTGAAATGCTCCTTCCTCAACAGGACATCTACATCATTATCCTCCATCCCAAGGGAACATCGTGGAAGATGGGGCAGCAAGAATCAAGGGGAGGGAGGGGAGAGGAGTGTTGTCAAATATTGTCTTCAGAACTTGACGGGACTGCTGTATCTGAATATTCAGAAACTGTTTATTTCCACAGACCTGCACAAGAGTTGACCTGTGGACATTTTGCTACAAAAGGGAGAAGACCACATGGGAGACCACCTCTCCCTGAGGGATTCTTGAGGGTTAATGCCGCTGTAAGAAGGGGAACTACTTTCTTTAGTGGCATACTCAACTGATGTATTTATTGCCCATGCTTCAGAAAGTACCTAGGTACATATTAGTGCAGGCAACCTGTTCTGCAAGTTTCCAGGCACTTGCAAATAGAAGCAGCCTCGAAGAAACTCAGTGGGCCATACACGCAAAAAGACATGAAAGTAGAAGACAAACTGGCTGGGAAGAAGAAGGTTTTCGATGGAAGAAAGAGGGGGAAGGGATTTGGTAATATGGGGTCAAAATGACTCATATGTAAAACTGTCAAAGAATAAAAAGAAATTATATTGGCTAAGTTGCTTATCTAGCCCAAAAATTTAATATTGAGTGGAAAGCACGACCTTAAATGTATGTGCCACCTTCTAACACCTTCCTTTGGCTAGGAAAACCACAATTTGATTTTTGTTTTCCAAAATAAGAAAAGTTGGGCTTTACTTTGCACTTGAGTGCTATTCTATGAGGATTGATAACTGCAGCTGCAGAAGCCAATCTGGGCACACAAGAAGAGAAGCTTGAGAATAAAAGTCACCCCGCCAATGGAAGAAGGATAGGAAGGCAAAGCAGCCTCATCGTATTCAACAAATCTTCAAACTCCCCATCTTCAGATCTTGTGTAGCAATACAATGCTGTATATGTATCCTGTTGTTTTATTATTTAACAGATTTTGGTTATATATTTCTCTTCCTGGCAGCTGACCAAGACTTTTGGTCTTTAGCACCTTTCTTCCTCTCTCTCTCTCCCCTGAATGAAAGACAACTCTATGTCTCCCCCACCTCCCATCTGTCATGCTGACAAAAATTGTTCCCCTACTTGTGTTCCTATGTAATGAGCTATTACCATCTTTATCATTATTATAGTATAAGTACTAAACACTGTATGAGTTCTTTTGGTGCCAGGAATTGAGCTTAGTTAAGTAGTTTACACATATGTGCTACCTTGTAGTAGATTGAATTGTTTACTTGTGAATATATGCTTTCTTCTCAGACATATCGGCCTCCTGGAAGAAAGAACATTCTTCTTGTCTTCTAATTTGGGGGCTTGGCCATGTGTCTTGATTTGATCGGTAAAATCTGAATGAATCTGACCAGCTTAAATGTCCTCACATTACATGGCTACCATGTTTACCATGACATGCTTGTTCCTCTAACACCAACCAGAGTTAACAGACATAACAAAGAATCCGGTAAAGTCAAACAAAGCCTTATATAATTCACAGGCCTCTTGTAACAAGAATAAGAAACTAAAATCAGCTTTGCTAAGCTACAGAGATACTGAACATAAACTCATTCCAAGGGTGTTGAATCTGAATTTCAGCAGCGTGAAGCAATAATGACAATGATAATAATTGCTACTGTTACTTAAGAGTGGAGGAAAACAGCTTCAATTATAGGAGGAGAATGTCCCTATTATATGATAGCTATCTATGTGTCTTTTGCCACACTCAACTTCTTAAGAGTCAGGAACACATAATCTTCATCCTTGCTTCCTCACCAACTACCACATTATCTTCCAGATAAATTACTTTGCTGGAAAGAGGATTTATAATGTACTAAATTGTCTTTATGACTCATAATTTGCATGCTGTATTACCAGTGGTTTAGATAAGTCACTATATACTGTCAATATTTTCTCATATTAAATATGTAGTAAAATTCTAAAATTTTAAGCACATAGTAAAGCATATACAAATATTAATATATATAAATAATACATAGCATAGTCTTATGTTTAACATCATCATGGACTATGCCCTTGGAAATATCTCAAAACAACTATGATAAAAATCTGTTTATTTGAAAAGAATTATAATTTTAGAAAATTGTCAAATCAAGATAATTTGTACATTGTTTTTAGAATATTTTATATAGTTTTACTTCATTAAAGTTGATTTTATCTGATAGTAACTGAATTCACAAAGCTTAATAGTTACATGGATGGGGAAGGAGCAATTATTAATATATACAACATGCACCATCATTTTCCAGAGGAATAAAAATAAATATATGGATGTAAGTAAATATAAAGGGAGTAAGGAGTTGACTCACATGATCATGAACACTCTGAAGTCACAATATTTGCTGCCCAATATATAATTCCACCTCGAGTACAAAGGCTTAAGAACCAAGAGCATCAATGGTATAAATTCTTTTCCAATGCAGCAAGTTTAAGACTCATCTAAGTTCAAGGGCTATAAAAGGCCAAGATTCTAGTTCAGCTTGTCAGACAGGATATGTTACCTCTCACTAGCAAAAGGAGATGAGTTCAGATTCTATATAAAAATGCTAAGGGGACAGGAATAGGAGAGACCTTTCATTTTAGCCTTGGAAGGTGGAGTCTGGGAGACCCTAGTAGTACAAAACAACAAGGAAGTAATACAGTCCAGGATGCCACCTTTAGGTGTCCACAGGCGCACACACACTCAAGTGCCTCTGGCACACACACACACACACACACACACACACACACACACACACATTTAGCATCACATAAGACTTGTTTATTCAATCAATATGTACTCAATGTGCTAAACACCAATCGTTTTACCCTCCTTGTGGCAAATCACGTTTCATCCTTCACAAAAAGATTTAGAACTAATCCTAGAAATTACATTTTCCAATTGAATCATTTATAAAGATAAGAAGATGGCTGAGAAACATGAAGGGTCTTACTTCAACCAATGCACTTTTGCAAGAAAAAGTAGAGGCAAGACTAAAACAAGATCAAGAGTTCTTTCCATTGCACTACAAAGTTCTCCTTCTAAACATTTTGTTGTAAATTAATTGATACACAAACACACATAAGCCTCATGAAGTGTTTATCTTGTTACAGATGCACACACACAGCATTTATGAACATGGGAGAGATAAAAGTTTTATTACAGCTTCCAAGCAACAATAAAACACATTTTAGTCATAAAAGACAAGATTCCCATAGATAAAAGTGTACCCTTCCTAGTATTTCAACTATTAGAGAGAAATATAATAAAACACTCCATTTCTATTCCTGAATGAAGCATTCCAGTACTTTAATTTTTTTCTTGCTAACATCCAAGTAACCCAATGATGTTCATCGAAAAATGAGGGCAAAAGGTATTAAAGCCATCAGCATATAAATGACTTTTCTAGGGCGTGAAGATGGGTGGCAGTGGAAGAAGCCCAAGATTTCCAATAGCACTACTCACCAAGGGAAAAAATATTCACGCTATCATTTACAGACTATTTCGCCAAACTACTCTTAATATCATCACGTTCTGCTTTATGCTTTTTCCTCTAGAGAAACTATGTATAAAGTCAAGTAGATAACTCAATAGTCTGAATATTATGTTTTTTTTCCATTGTTTCCCTAAATAATTCTGATAGAAAAGAAAATATTGGTAATTGACCACCATCTACTTAAGTGCTACCAGCTGAGAGTGAATTCTGAAATGGCTTTCATCTTGTTCGAGTTTCATAGGAAATGTGATTCACATGAAATATGATTCACACACGGAGAGATATCCTTCTAGAGATAAATATCAACAAGTGCTGGCATACCTAAATTCTATATACTTTCATTTTAGTATAGAGCTAGTTCAGGACACCTATTTAGCAGTGCACATGACTATTAAAGAGAATATCATTAATCAAAAATTCTTCTAAACTTACCAAAGTTCCAACATCTCTATCTCCACCAGTTATTTAACAAGCATCTAAAATTAATCTAACAAATATCAGATGCACTGTTTGTACTGGGCATTATCTTGGAAGCTTGATTCACAAAACTTAATGAGTGATGAGATGTGAATAGATAAATGAGTGATCACTTCTATTGTGAGGGAGAGCGAATCCATCTCATTAATATTTCAAGGGCATCCTTATGAACCCCTAGAGAACAACCAAACAAAGATACTCAGGAAGGTTCTTATTTTAGAATCAGGAAGATTCAGCCATCCTAAAAGCACAATCCTGGGGTTGAATCCTTCTGTGTGTATAAAAGGCAGTTTCAAAACACATGGCTTTCCCTTTCAGAAGACAGATCAATGAGACAAACAGAACTGTTAATGGATTATATAATAGGGTGATATAAATACATTGTTAATGATATTATGATACTTGTCAGCTTCTGTAACATATAATGATGATAACTGATTTGATCTGTAAAAACTTTTGCACTTATTTTATCAGGTTCTGTAAATACCTTGACATGCAAAGCTATTTGGGTAATTTTTAATTTTAATTCTGGAAATCTCTGAAGATCCAAATGCAACTAAAAAGCACTTTATTAGTTAATTCATGATCAGCCCATTTTGAACTTGTGATTGATCTGAGAAGAATTTTTAAAAAAAGGAATGATCTATTATAGTAAACAAATTCCTAGCTTTCTTAGCAATGCAAAGTTTTTAGGCTGGTTAGAAAAGAACATCTTGATTGTCTCTCCACCCCCCCCACACACACACCTTTTTTGAGTCTGTAGACTTTTTATTTTATGCCTGGGACTTGTTTTTGACCTTTGGCTCTCAGTTGGGAAGATGTGGAGAACTCTACGCCCTCCCCCCCAAGAAAAGCCCACCGAGGAGGTCTTTTTGCCTCTTACTGTGGATTTTTATTTTAGTTCTTTCCTCTCAGTTCCTGGCTGGTTAGCAGGAGTAGCTGGGCCTTCAGGCAGCCAAGGTTGCAAGGTGCCTCATTAAGCACAGCAGGCAAGTAAGAGCCTTTACAAAAGTGAGGGGGACGTCGAGGATGTAAGAGAAAGAAGCATCAGCCAGGTAGACACCCAGATTTCTTTCACTGGGGTGCAGGAAGGGGTGGGCCTCTAGGGGAGGGACGCTGAGCCCACCCTGCACAGCTTGTGGTTGGCGCCGGCTCCCGGCTTTGTCGCATCTGGAAGCTCTGGAGGACTGGAGAAAGGTTCAAGGGGCGGGGTCTCAAAGGCATCATCTGTGGGGAAGGCCAGGCCATCCGTGGCTGGAGCCTGTGAACACACATAAATCATCCGGGGGGCTAGGCTGCCTCTGTCTCCACCCCTTCCCAGTGGTTCCCACACCTTGATTTTTTTTTTTTAATCAGTGTTCTATTTTTAATCATATTTTTATCTACTCTATTTTATGACATCTGCCCTATTTTTATCAGTGCTCAAATGATTCCTTATATCAATAAAATAGCTGTCAAAATATTGCAAAAGCATGAAGCTTAATTTTTAAATCTGCAAGGGCAGGATTAAATGGATTGTTAATGGATTCATAGTAGGGCATTTCTTGACATACTATTTGCGAAGAAAACAAAAGTCAAAGCCAGATTTATACCTATTTTTCTATTTATGCTCAGTAAAACAGTAACAGGAAAATCTCATCTATATTTGGAGATGTGGATGGTAATTGGAAAGTGTGGAATGAGAGGTTCCTGCTATGTAATAATGTTTGATTTTTTGACATTGATATTGATGACAAAGGGAAGTATGATATGTGAAAATCCACCATGATATATAACTATTATCTATATCTATTTCTTTACTCTTTGACAATTTCCAGCATGAATACAATGAATTTATGTCATGGTTTTCCCCTTATTACCTGATTCTACCCCCATTCTTTTCCCAGTGTAAACCTTTTTTTTTTCCCTACCACTCTCCTCCTCATTTTCATGCCCCTTCTGTGTGTGTGACCTGCAGAGTTTCACCTGCATTTCCCATACTAGATGGGCCTGAACCCTCGCTAGAGCATGGACCATCTATCAGTGGGTATATCACCAAGGAAAGTAGCTGCTTTTTACCCACATCTGTCATTAACCTTCAATAGTCTCTCAAGAAGGTGTGGTGCCTGCTGGATCTGGACTCTTTTTAAAATAGACTATTTTGGAATCAATGTCCGTTCACAACAAAATTGAATTTCAGATAGAAAAATCTCCCATACACATTTTAAGCTTACTTTTGAATAGCATCCCATATTGCCAACAGCCCCAACCAGAGTATCATGCATCTTACAATTAAAAAATTTACATTGCCAATCATCTACAAACAAATCTGTGGATTTTGAGTAGATGTACAATTATATAGTCTCACCATTATAGAGAAGGAACATCTTGGGTTTATTTAAACATCTTGCCTTAATATATATATATATATATATATATATATATGTATATATGTAAGTATATATATACATGTACATGTACATGTACATGTACATGTACATGTATATGTATATGTATATGTATATGTATATGTATATGTATATGTATATAAAGGAGACCTCAAGGGAAAAGGAAAGGAAATATTTGTTGTATTTCTAGTCCCTGGTATGATTTAACATGACGACCAGGTTAATAAAATAGCACAGACAATTTTCCCAATGATGAGGAAAGAAGGGTTTAGCCTGTTTAGTAGATAGGGGCCAGGTGAGCAACTTGTATGGGGAAGACAGTACTTTTGTTTATAGAAATATTGTTTTTTCTGTTACTCCAAGCTGCTTAATAAGAACACAGATTTACAAACAAAACAAATAAACAAAAAAACAAAAAGTGGAAAAGGAAGGAATACTAAGAATAAAATCTACCAACCTCTTAATTTTATTCAAAGCTAATTAAGACTGTTATTAATAGATATATTCTGTTGGAAGTTGTTCTCTAGCATACGGTAGCTAATGAAACTAAATATTTGAACATTTAGTTCATTGTGAACTATAGCAGCCTAAAAAGAAGCAACTAATTCCTTTGTAGACATACAAGTACATACTATCATGGGAGCATGTCCAACTGTGTTGTCCGGTGATATCTCCCATCCCCAGAGGTCACTGTCTATGGTTTATGTGGAGGGCATCTTTCTTATAGTCAATAAGGACAAAATCTAAAACTGTATCTAGCACACCATTTCAGTATCTGAAATCCTTGTTTCCAGGAATTTCTTCCTCTGCCTCAATACTTACCATGCTAGTCTCCAAGAACGCTTCTTAGAAAACAGGTCTGGGACGACAGCTCAGTTCATAAAGTGCTTGTTGCACAAGCACAAAGCACCTGAGTTCAAAATCTCAGCACTCGCACACACGCATGCATGTGCACATGCACATGCACACGCACACGCACACACACACACACACACACACACACACACACACAAAGCCAGGTGTGGTGCCATGCACTTGTCACGTCAGAGCTGGGAGGCAGAGATAGACATTTCAGGTTTACTGATTGCAGCTCCTGAGGATCAACAGTTGAGGCTCATCTATTGTGTATACACACACACACACACACACACACACACACAGACTCTCTGTGCACTAGAAAACACACATGTGTACTAGCACATACACAAACACACTCACATACACACACACACTTGAGTATGCACACACACAAGAATGCTTCTCCGAACCATGGAAATTAACTGGCCACTATCCGAGTACTAGAGAGTCTCATTGAGCTTTCTTTCCCCAGGTGAAATAAATTCAATTTCTGTGTTCCTATCTCCTAACATAATTGGCATTTTCTCAGAATTTAATAAGAAGTGTCAAGACCCAGAAAGAAACAATTCATCTGAGGCTCTGCAATATCAGTTGCCATTCATAATTGTCAAGTACCCCTGCCAGCATCCAGTGTAAACAGGAGAGCAGTTTTATGAGCTTAGTGAACATTAAAATAAAATAACCTACACCCACCGGAGTGAAGCAGATCACATCTGTAAATCAAGTATTTGAGAGGCTGAGGCAAGAGGATTCCAATGAGCTCAAGGTCACTCTGGAGCTACAAAGTGAGACCTTGTCTCAAAATTAATTAATTAAATTTAATTAAATATGAATAAATAACCTGATAACTTGTTAAAATATGGGAAGACCTATTATCCGGATTCTAAACATATACTATAAGCTGAATAATATGAGAGATATAGATAAAAATAGGAGTAGAGAAACAATAAAATATAGAAGTACTGACCATGAAATTGAAGAAAACATAAAATACTCATGCTCAAGTTATTATAAATAATCATCCTATAATCATTCATAGGTTACTCAGTTTAACATATTTCAGAGGTGACAACCTTCCTAACAGTGGTATTGATTCAAAATTATAATGTACAGCTAGTTTGTTTAAAACTTTTAGTATACTTACAAAATGTGTGGTCATCATTACCTAATTTTAGAACATTTTTTTCTTTCTACATATATCTGCTTGTTTATTACGTACATACAAATGCTCCTGTGTATAAGGATGCAATCATGTCATCGTGTGTGTATAGAAGTCAAAGGAGTCTGTCCTTGCCTTCCACCCTGTATGCTAACTGGTACACAAGTTTAAAGGGGTTCTCCTTTCTCCATCACCCATCCTGACATTGGAGCTCTGGTATTATAAGTCCGCACTGGCTCATTCAGCTTTTTGTATTGAGTTATGGAGATTTGAACTTAGGTCCTCATACCTGTGTTGGAAGCCCGTTACCCATTGAGCTCTCTCTCCTTCCCTAATTTTGGATTTTTTTCACTTTTCTTTATTGATGAATTTTGCTCTTTGACATTTTTACACATATGTACCAAACCTTCCATTTATCTCCCTCTCTCCTCCCCTACTTACTTCCCTCCTTCACACTACCCAATCACCTTTCTGTCTTCCTTCCATACTCAAATCCCTGTTCAAGTCTGGGGCTAGGAACTTCCCTTGGAGATTGGTAAACTCCTCCATGGGCATACTACTAATTTTTATCCTTTATCTCCAACCTTGGGCTGCTCATTGTTCATTTGTACTTTGTAGGGTCCCATGAGTGCATCATTTGTGTAAACACGTGTAAATACAGCTGGCCATGTAGGCTTAACATCAGTGATCACCCCTGTAAAATAGCACTTCTCACCACTGCATAAAGGAATCTCATAGCTGTCAAAGATGGAAGCGAACTAATATTGATAGGGAAGAAAAGGAGGATGCTTTCTTCAGTGGTATACGCACTGATCTATGATACTTGCTGGACCATGAATCATGTCAGACATCTGTCATCAAAGGCAAACCAGATGAAACAATGAGTCATACAAGTGAAGAAACTTGAAAATAGGAAGGAGTCTGGCAGGAGAGAGAGATTGTAAGCGGAAAAGGAAGGGGAGTGGGCTGGGGATTGAGAGGTGAAAATATCATAAATTCACTGCATTCATGTATGCAACAGTAAAAACATAAAACATGTATATTATAAAAAGAAATTTCATAGTTTTCATTGGTCCCTCCTATCCTCTCCTGTCTCTTGCCAATCACTAATCTGTTTTTATGTGCAACTCATATAAATGGAATGTCTAATATTTTGTGACTGCTATTGCTAAATATGCTACTTTTGAAGTTCATTCATGCTATGGCATATAGCATTTTTTCCATTGTAGAATAATATTCTTTTATTTGGCTACCTCAAGTTTTGCTTTTTTTCATGCATCTGTTGATTAGTATCCACATTTATAGCTACTACAACTAATACGGTCATAAAAACTTACATACAAACATCTGTGTGAAAGGTAAGTTTTCATATATCTTACGAAGATAAGTTAGGACGAAATTGCCGAGTCACATAGTAATTCTATGCTTAACCTTTTGGGGAGCTAAGGCTGTTTTCCAAAATGGCTGACCTTCTTGTAAACCCACTAGCCATGTGTAAGAGTTTTGATTTGGCTCATGTTTCCTAACGGTAATGTCTGTCTTTCCCATTATGACAGATCAACTGATGTGACCTAGTGTTTCACTATGGTTTTCACTTCCATTTTCCTAAAGACTGATAGCACTAGGCATCTTTTCATGGGTTTGCTCGTCATTCCCATATTTCTTTGAAGAACTGCCTATTTGCATCCTTTACCAAGTTTTTAATTAGGCTACTTATTGAGTTGTAAGAGTCCTTCATATATTGCAGGCTCCCCCTTATCAATTAAGTGATGGGTAAACATTCTTTCTGGATTTTCTCCATGGTGTCCTTTCAGCATAAAAGCCTGTAGTTACAATGAAGCTCAATTTTCCAATCTCATTTATCACTATGCAGATGAGGTCTTTCCTAAGAGATCACAGTCTAACCTAATGCCACAGAAGTTTACTCCTCATTATTTTAGATCTTACATTTAAACTGAAAATTTGTTTTATTTTTACTGTGTGTCATATTGTGAGGAAGTTAACTCCACCTTTCTGCATAAGGATATCCAGTTGTACAAACACTATTTGTTTAAAAAGAAGGCTGTTTCCTCTGCTGCATTGACTTGCTCTCTCTATGAAGAATTAATTTAACAAAAAGTTAGAATTTATTTCTAAATGCTTAATTCTTTTTTTTTAGTTTTTTTAATTAATTTATTTATTTATTCAATTGTGCATGTGTGCATGTGTGTGTGTGTGTGTGTGTGTGTGTGTGTGTGTGTGTGTGTGTATGTGTGTAGAACCACGGATGAATTCGGGAACCACCATGGACCGCCACCACCTCCTTTTTGTTTACTCTGCCCCAGGACTCACAGGCTCTGCCCTACCAGGACCAGAAACACAGGCAGCCCCCGCCTCCATCTGGCGTCTACATGTGGGGTCTAGGATCGGAACTCAGGACCTTCCGTCTGCAAGGCAGAGGCTTAACCCCTGAGCCACCTCTCCAGCCCCCTAAATGCTTAATTCTATTACACTGATTTATATGTTTATTCTATATTGTACCTCCCTAGCTTGACTGTTACATTGATATAGTGGGTTCTGAAATAAGGACATGATTTCTATAAATCCATATTTCTTCTTAAAGATTATTTTAGCTAGTCTAAGCCTCTTACATTTCCATGATAATTTTACAGTTAGTTTGTCAAGTTCCCAAAATAAGTTCAGCTGAGATTTTGATATGGACTGTGCTGAATGTAAAAGAGAGTAACTTTGTTGCTTTTCCACAGATACAAAGTACCACAATTACGATTATTCATCAAACAGCTAAATAATTTTTCAGACTTGAAGAAAAGTTTAAGAGAGTTGTAGTACATTATTAACCAGTAGATGCAAATGACATGAAAAGCAAAAGTAATGGTAAAATATGGTAGATGCAGAAGGAAGTTATCAGAGATTTTAAAAAATTATACTTATATCTGGCACAATAGCTAGGCCTTTCAAAATTATTAATGATATAAAAACTCTATTGGCTCCAAATATGAGCACTAAAGAATCAAAATTCATGGACTATCAATTTGATACCTAAGAAATATAATTTTTATCAACTAGTTGCAGCTTAATGCTTGAAATCATGTGTACTTAATATAATAACACAATTCAGTTTTGAAGACGACAGCACATGTCACAATCTAGAATTATGAAACAATTTCAAAAGTGTAATGGCAAGGATATATTTAGTGTGGATCATCATTTCATTGTATTGAAATTGCTGGGAATAACCGCTCAGGAATTATATAAATTTGAATTCTGTATAATGAAAAATAGTCTGTTTTGTGTCTCCTCAAAACATAAAGAAATCACGTGGTGTCTTTGTTGTGGTTATTACTCTATAATACAGAAATCAAGCAATATTAGATCATACAACAGTTTGACTTAGTTTCAAAAGCATTTCCCCAAGTCTTTGAAGATGAATAAACATGTGACAGCCTTACATTGGGCTGTTCACCTCAGGAATGGGCTCTATTAATCACCAGCTCGTCTCAGAGTCATTTTAAAAATTCTGCTTGGGAAGAAATGCTTTATTGAACAATCCTTGTGATTCATCTTTTGTTTATGGAACCATTGTGCAGTGACCACTCCAGGGATCTCTAGTTGTGCTTCAACTCCGATCATCCCATGCAGTGTGGGCAGTAACTTGAAAACTATTCCCATCGCACAATGCATATCATGAGTGGAGAAAGTTCAAAGGAGATTCCTTATAACCTCTTAGACATTTTATGAGTGTCTAAATGATGGCATGGCCGCTTTCTTCAGTGAAGGCATCTGCACAAAACAGTGATTATTATCTATCATGTTATTCAGACACTGGATATTTATGCCAGAAAGATTTACAGATGGCGCTTCTTTTTAATTTTTACCTAGTAGCAGTAGAAATGCAAAATGTTTACCATGATCTTAAGTTCTGGGATAGGAAATACTTGCAGAAATGCTGGGATGGTTTCTTTTTCAGTAGATGGCGTTTCCCAGTTGTAGCTTTGTAGCTGTCTAGAACAATTGATGTTATGCTCTTTGCCTAGTCAACTGCTCAGCGGTCTTCTGACACCTTAGTGTTTGAACTCAGCCTAAGTTGATGTTCAAACTGAATAATAAAAATTTTAAGAGAATAATGTAGCATAACCTTGTTGCCTATTATATATACATATATATTTATATATACATACACACTTGGTACATATACACACATACACTTGATTTTGAAAATGATCAACTTTCCAAGATATAAAAGGTCATAACTTATCAAACTTGAAGTTTATCCTTCTAGTAGCTTAGCAATGGTAACTTTTAAAGATTTGTGCTTCATCCATGAGTTTCTCAATACTAACTGCTGTTGTGAATATCCAAATCACGTGTGAACTTAGCAAATTACTTATGACTAATACATAAATAATAAACCTGAAGACTTTCACTAACTACTACAGATTATTTTCCTTTTCAGAGATCACTTTTAATTAATTAATTATTACTTATTTTGAGAGAGGGAGAAAAAGGGAAAGATAAAGAGAGAGAGAGAGAGAGATATGCATAGTGCATGCCTGCCACCATACATGGGTAGAAGTCAGAAGTCAACTCTCTCCTTCCATCATATGAGTTTCCAGGGATTGAAATCAGGTTGCCAGGTTTACAATGACACAAGCAGGCACCTTGCACACTGAACCAAACTCCACATTACTTTGTTATGAAAGGGAGTAAATAAACATGCATCAGTGAGTATTCTTCCTTTGGAAGATTATACTCTTCCTGTGTTCTAGCTCAGAGGCATATGTTTGCATAAAAATCAAGGAAAACTTATCTCTAGTTGTAATAAGCCATCATGGAGCTCTGCTGTAATCTTTCCATTTCCCAACACTCCTGCCTGTCTTTGTGAGTCTTTAAGAATATTATAAGTAAAAGGTTTAAGAATGATAGCATGTAAATGATAGGAAGCTGAGTTGCTTGGTACTATATACTGTAAAAGATAATGGATGAAATTTGAAGTAGATTTAACTACAAGAAATTGTTGTCTAATGATGCAGCATCTTTCTCTATTGCTAATAACAATCACTGAAACTATCACCATGGCCACCGTGATCTCACCCCGTCATCCCTTGAGCTACATAGGTAAAATCTTCTGCAAATGAAGCATACATATTCCAGGATAATTTTAGGTAGAATGTGGGATCAAAGCCAAATGGAAATATCTTCCATGTACAGAATTCTTTAAGAGGAATGCCTTAGAGGAAAGGGGCCAAATATAGCCAAGATGCTCTCAAATGCATCAGCAAGTGAGTCCTTTGCAGCCGAAGCACCTCTGGGTCTCATATTTCTTCTATAGAATTCATCTGTCCTTGTCCACTTGGGCTGCTGTAACAAATTCCTTTCACTTGGCAGCTTATAAGCAACAGAGATTTATTTCTGACTCTTCTGGAGTTTGGGCCGTTCCAGATCAAAGCACCAGCAGATTCACTGACTGGTAATAGCCCAGATTCTGCTGAGTCCTCCTGTCTGAAGAGGCATGGGAGGTTTGTTTTCATTTCTTTGTCCATTTTCACGTGTATACGTGTGGTGAATCCAGATATGAATTTCCATTTTTTTCCTCCTTTATTTGCATGTGTATGTATGTGGTGGGTGCATGTATGTGTATATGAATGTTCATGTGTGTATGTGTGTGTGTGTGTGTGTGTGTGTGTGTGTGTGTTGGTATTGGACATTATCCTCGATTGCCTTTATCTTATTCCTTCAAATAAGTTCTCTAATCAAGCCCATGGTATTTGTGGACCAAACTTGAGCCATTTTGCTTATACAGCAAGCAAGTCAAACACTGAACATTCTCCCCAACCCATGGGAATTTGGGAAAACATCTTTTATAATGACACTAATCTTATTCATGAAGTTCTGACTTTAGGATCAAAAACATTCTCAAAACCATCACATTGAGAGTTGAATTGTCAGCCTGTGAATTTAGAGGTACATCAAAAAAAAAAAAATCTACGTGGCACTGCCCATAGAAAAATATAGGTGAACTATTACAACATCACTGAGGATTTTGGAGGGAGGATAGAGGGGTTTCCCAGCAAAAACTTTCATTTTTAAAGACTCCCATTGGTGGTTATTTCCTAAATCAGTACCGGTTCCTTCTATTCTTCATGGCATGCTGCCTGACAATCCTGACTTATCTGTCATGTCTCAGTTTTCCCAAATTCTTTGGCACCCCATTCACTCTAAATCACTGAACATTTTTCATCTGCTGAGAACATGCTAGTTACTGTCATAGTCCTGTAACTAAACTTCATGACACAGACAAGAGGGGAAATGTTAATCCTGGGTCATAGTTTCAGAGGCCCCACCTGTACCATGAAGGCACAGCACAATTCGTGGTGGTAGGAACATGTGACTGAGGCTTTTCACACCACGCAAACCAGAAAGACATGAGAGAGTGACCAAACGCCCAGGGGCCTGGCGCTTACACCTGCTTCAGTCAGCTGGGCACACCTCAGGTTGCACAGTCCAGAGCTATGCCACCATAGTCTGTGCCTGTCTCCATGGCAACACTGGTCAGGTCCACCTCAGTCTGACTCTGACCCCTCACTTCATATCCTGAACCTCGTGTCTCACTTCAGAAAACTTGGGGTGGATGTTGCTTCTGAAAGCATAGTTTCCAGTAACACCCAGCACGGCCTTATTTATTTATTTGGCATTTCCTAAGCTCTTGGCAATATAGCATGTATTTCACAAATAATCACATTTAAAGTGGCCTAAGCCTAGAAGTGGACACTACATTCCACATCTGCTTCTTGGCTTTCTTTTGTCATGACAAAAAGACTTGCAGCTTGATGTTCGTGCTTCTTTGAGGGAGAAAATAGTGTGCTGGACCAAGGCCTTGGGACTGAGCTGCGGATCAGCAATGGGGGGGTTTACATTTATTTATTCAGTAGGTAACTCTGGCCTCACATCTCAAAGGTTAATGAGAAAAGAAAAAAACGCCACACTTCAATTTCACTTAGAAGCTTATGCCATGTTTAATATCTTCTCAAAGGATGTCACCTACATAATCTCTGATCTTCATGGCAACCTGAAGAGAAAACCTTATTTTACTTTTTGGACTAATGGAGATCTTATCCACGACCTCACGCATACTAGACATACTAGACAAACACCCTATCCTTTAGCTATCTCCCCAATTCTGAACTTACTTTTAAAGATAAGTAAAATGGGGCTGGAGAGGTGGCTCAGGGGTTAGGCCTCTGCCTGGCAAGCAAAAAGTCCTGAGTTCGGATCCTAGACCCCACATATAGACACCAGGCGGAAGCAGGGGATGCCTGCATTTCTGGTCCTGGTAAGGCGGAGCCTGTGAATCCCGGGGCAGAGTAAAGAAGGACGAGGTGGAGGCAGTCCATGGTGGTTCCTGAATTCGTCTGTGGTTCTACACACACACACACACACTCACACACATGCACAATTGAATAAATATTAATAATATATTTTAAAGATTAGTAAAATGTACACATAAATAAGGAGAAACCAAAAAAAACCTGTCAAGTGCTAAGTACAAGAGTGAAGGCATTCATCTTCTCCAAATACATATTTTTAGCCACACACATGTGCGCACACACACGCTCCCCTTGCATGCACGTACACGTATGTGTGTGTTTGCATATGCTTGTCTTAATGAAATGAAAATAACTAGTTTGCAAGGCTAAATTATTCAATGAAAACATTACCAAGAGAACACCTTATTTCCCAAAAGTGAAAAATAATATTCAGTCTCCACAAATTGATTCTGAAACCCATAATCATAAAATGAAAATAATTCATCATTTAAAGGTAAAATCTGCATATGCCAAACTAGAGGTATAATAAGGGATTTCATGTAATTTCAAAAAAATTCAACCCTATTTCATTTGTGTATGTGTCAATATATGGTAGATGTTGGGAATGTGGGAACCACGATGTTTTCAGAGCAGAGGATTATGCTAAAATGTTTAGCATAATCACACTAATATTGAATGCTATTTCAAGCCACATGGCTATGAAAGAAGAACAGGATAATAGCTAAAAAGAAAAAAAATTGTCAGGAAAGAACAATTATAATGGTTGGGAAAACTGAACTCCAGGCAGTCAAATATGTATGTATGACCAGGTGAATACAAACTAGAAAACATGTCTTAAACTACAAAGAATGTCTATAGGAGTAAGATAATAATACCAGTAATTAATATTTCTGACATGCGCTATGCCGAGAATTTTACACACATTGCCATATCTATTACTCCTATGACTCTGAGTTACAAATATTATTACCTGCATTCTTCAGACAAAAAGCTGAGATTTAAAGAAGTTATGAGCCACCAGCTTGAGCCAGAACTTACCAAGTGTGGCCAACAGCAGGGAAAGATAATATTGGAATGAAAATAAACTTGGGGCTACCAAGTCACATGAATTTGCATAGCAATTAGAATAACATCAAACTGAAAGCTTTTTTCTTTTAAAACAAATAGAGTAATTTAACAAGCAGGGCGTGGTTTGGCATACCTGTATTCTCTGCTTGAGAGATGAAGGTAGAAGAATCAAAAGTTCAAGTTCATACTATATAAGTGACATAAGGGGTGTGAGGTGGCCAGGATGACTTGAGAACTTGTCTAAAAAATGATAGATTTAAGTCATTTATGGTGGTTTACACATTAAAAATCAAGAAGGTGCAAAAGATTAACAAAGAGAAATAAAATTGTTGACTACGAACTAAGAAAAACGTATCATACAACAAACTTGTTTAACTTGGTTGGCTCTCTGGAGCAGCAATCCAATAGGAGAGGGAGGGAACTCAGGTTGTTCGTGGGACAGAACTGAATGGTATCATTTAATCTCACCATATGCTCTCCCTCAGAAATAGATCCTAGCATTAAACCTTCAGTTTGATGTAATCAAATAGAACTCTTACAACACCCACAAACTCAAAGGAATATAAGCCCGGTGGGTGGGGGCATTGGAAGAAGATCCCAAAAGAACATGGGTTAACAGTTTAAAATAAAAAGGTTTCAAAGGGGAGGAAAGCACGAGAATGGGACACAGTAGAAAGCAGAGTTAGATAACCAATCACCAGCTTATTAGCCCTTAATGGCACCCCTTCCATCATGGCAGGTAACACGTGCCCAGCACTGTACACCATCTAAACAACAGTGGACTGGGAGAAAACTGGCACTAGACCAGATCAGATGCCTCAATACTAACTGTAAACACTTGATAGTAATCCTCCATCTAAACACCTCTCACTTTATCTTTAGACAAGAAAAGATCTCAACACCCAAAATAAGACAACCAAGCGAATACAGAGTATTGGTGACCCTGAAATGCTCAGTGGGAACCAAGCCCAACAAATCTCCCGCATCCTAAGGCTCAAGGAATTGGAGAGGTAGCAAGAGAGGTAGCAAGCTTGTAAGAGCCTAAAGATGGGGAAGTCCACTGTGGCCAGAGCATTCCACTCAAGACAGGGCTACCGCATCCAGGAACTCACTGCAGTGAGACTTATTCTCACCAGACTTGCGTAATGGCCAACATATTGACATAGACTAGTGAGGAACTCAGGAGAAATAATGCACTGGAAACCTTAGGGGCTGGGCTAGACAGGTGAAGGACAGTGCCCCATCAGTGGATCTGTCCATTCCGATGCTGACCACCTGAGGGGAACCCTGGGGCCCACAGAAGCAGACAGGCAGAAGGGTAGGAGGAAGAGAGATGATTGATGACGGGAGGAGAGGGAGCAAAAGGAAGAGGGAAGAGTGAGCTGGGAAAGGAGGGAGGCAGGGACAAGCACTCATTACATTTGTAAAACTAGAGAAAAAAAGAATCTTAAGAATAATTCAAGGAGAGGAGAAGAGAACAGGCAGAAGTTCAGGCATCACAAACATCCAGAACGTTCAGAAGAAAAGCATGTCAGTTCATGGCTCAAGATGAAATTTGGAAAACGATACCCAAGTTAATCTTCTTACAAAGAACGAAGCGGCACATCAGCCAATAGGATCACAATCGCAAGAGACCCTCTGTCTACCTCTCACCTCACAAGTCTTACCTTAAGCTCTTGCTGTTCCCACCACAGCGCTGGGATTCCACAGCACTCAAGCCAAGAACTGAGCAATCGTGAGTAAGTGGGACCCACGTGGAGGGTCCCCTCCCCTTTCTCTGGCTTTTCTGTGGGGTGTGCTTATGGGAGTTACATCACACTGTGTTCAACCCATCAGCTGATTGCAGACATCCCTCCCGGGAAAACTTCCATTCTGATATGCATGGGTCTATTACTCCACCCTCTGAAGCAACACGAGTCAGGAAGACAAAGAATCCACAGAGGTGTGAAATGCAAGCTCCTGGGGAGGAGATGAGGCTGTTTTCATTCCTTGCTCAATGGAGAAGTGATCTGCATAACCAAGAGTGGCAAGCTATGAACAGGATCAAAAACACATCTTTATGACCCAGGCACCTCATACTGTAGTTAGCATCTCTACAGGTATGCAGGGAGGGAGGCCTCACCTATATTAAAGGCTGATGAGAGGCAGAAGGCGACCACACCCTTGACTATCTAACACACATTTACTCCCAAAGCTGAGAGAGGAAATGTCAACATTTCATTCTGTGAAAATCTGCTTTGTTTTCTTTTGTAGGGCTGGGCTAGGGAGCGGTGGGGAGAGGGGGCTCAAACCCAAAGTCTGTATGCACTAGGCAGGAATTCTATGCTTGTATTATACACCCAACCCAACCCTAAGAAAAATATATTATGTCCCCACTCTAAACTTTATGACTTCTATTTTATATACAATTCTAAGAAACTTTAGCATAGCACAAGATTAACATAAATCAAAATCACAGACACTCCCCTCTATTTATTGGATTTAATACTTCAAAATCTTCATGTATCACGTATAAAGTTGCATAAACTAAGTGCTTTTCATAATAAGGATAGGTATAAGGATGTAATTGGAACATCTACATGCAGTATAAACACAAAATGAGTTCCCTAAAGTTCAACATTTTTAAAAAATATTTTATTTATTGTGTGTGTGTGCATGTGCGTGTGTGTGTGTGTGTGTGTGTGTGTGTGTGTGTGTGTGTGTGCGCATCAGAGGACACTGTGTAGTCCTGTGGAGGACCAAGGGTGACTCCAGGAATCATCCTGGATTGTTTCTACCTCCTTCTTGCTTCACTCTGGAATTTCCCAGGCTCCGCCTGTCAGGGCCATAAGTATGTTTCCATACGTGGGACCTCGGATCCAAACTCAGGACCTTCTGCTCATGAGACAAAGTCTTAACCCCTGAGCCATTTCTCCAGCCCAAGTTAAACATTTTTTATTCACAGAATCACATTGGGCACCAACTTTTTCTGAGGTTTGATCAGAGAAGTAGATATTCCTTCCAAATATTGGGCTGAAATGTTAATTAAATTAAATATTAGAATTAAATTTTATATAGAATTAAGCGGAATCTTTTGGCATATCCCTATTTCCAAAAAAAATAGATAATTAGCACTCACTTTTTTGGCGTGATGAAAAAATTAAAAAATAATGAGGCTGAAAAGATTGCTCAGTGGATCATGGTGCTTGCTACTAAGACTGATGATCTGAGTTCGATCCCCACATGGTAAAAGGAAAGAACTGACTCCCATGAGTTGCCCTCTGACCTCCTCACAGATATCATGGCATGTACACACACACACACACATACACACACACACACACACACACACTTACACACAGACACATACACTCTCACACACACATATACACAATCTCACACACATATACACACTCACACACATACACACACTCACACACATACACACTCATGTACACATACACACATATATACACTCGTATACACATTCTCTCTCTCTCTCACATTCACACACACTAAAATACTACAAAAAACAAGTAAATGCTCAAAAAGAGAAATAAAAAAAATTATACAATGCATGGAAGCTGGTCTTGCCAGGAAGTTGAACGTATATTACTCATGCTTCAAAGTCTTAAATACTTGGGATTATAGGCATGTGACTCCACACCCAGCTGAATGTCCTTAAATGGGAATTTTCATAGAGCAGATCTTCATAGATATGGAAAAAACTAAAGAAAAAACAGGAAATAAGGAAAAAGCTAAGGTATACAAGTTATTCTTTTCCAAAAGAAAAAGACAAAACTTCTTAAAATCCTTTCACACAACAAAAGAGAAGGCAGATTTCACTTAGTCCCAAGCTTCCATAAACATGTGACCTGAGATGAGAAGAACTGAACCCAAATCCTGCACAACAGCCCTCTGATTAATTCCCTCTCTCCACACACACACGTGCAAACACCCACACCATTCCAAGCCAGGCCTGAAATAAATCTCTAAAGGTTTCTAGTTTCTAAAAGTTAACTAAGGAGTAACCATCATTCGTATTGCAGCTGACAAGCCAAAAGTGGTTTGGAAAATTATTGCTGATCCATGAAATCATTATTTTTTAAAGCTTAGTACTTTCAACAAAATCTAATTGAAGCCTAATGTAATATAATGTAAATGAACTTACTTAATTTAATGTTAATAAAAGCTAATAGTTCTTAAACTGTAGGATTCATGAGGTTCTTTTGCAGCATTGACTAAAAACACACATTTTTAAAACTTTAATAAGATATACATGATGGAATACTATTCAGCTGTCAAGAAAAATGAACTAATGAAATTTGCTGGTAAATGAATGAAATTGGAAGAAATTATACTGAGTTATCTCAGCTGCAGAAAGACATGCTCTTATATAGTCTCCCTTATATGAATGCTAGCATTGAACCTGCAGAATATTATACTCAAAAGGAAACCTCTACAACACCCACAAATTAGAAAGGAACATAAGTAAGAGAGTGGGAAAAGATCCTAAAAGAGTTGAGACAAAAAAAAAAAACCACAGACAAAATGATAAATTAGGCAATTATGGAAGGAAAACATTCCCCCCCTCCATATTGTCAGGGAACACATGCCGGGTACTGGGAACCTATCCAAATAATAGTGGAATGGAGAGAGATAGACACTAGACAGGAACAGATTATCTTAGTGTTAACTGTGAATACCTGATACTAAACCACCATCTAAACACTTCTTATTATACCCTTAGATAGAAAAACTCTCAGCACTCAGCCAAGATCCATCCTACTGCAATGGAAGATAATTAATGCAGAGAACCACATCTGGCCAACACGCAGAGCATAAGCAACCCTGGAATGCTCAACCCTAACGAGGCCATCAAAATCACTCCCATCTCAAGCCTCAGGAAACCTGGCAGAAGAGGGAGGCAGTAAGATTTTAAGAGCCTACAGGCAATGAAGTGTACTGCCTTCCATCAGGGCTGTGTCTAGAAACTCACTGAGATCTACCTCCACCAGATCTATAATGACTAACATATCAACATTCCCCCTAATGGATGAGCAAAGATGCCAGGAGAAACAGATAATACCCAGAGAGAATCTTTGGGAAGGGTGCTAGACAAGAAAACACCTGTAGGTTTGTCCCCTGGAGGATCACTTGTAATACCACAGATGCCCAGACTCTAGTACAAGCATCCTGAAAAAGAAGCTGTGGTCTACAGCAGAGGAAGAGGTTAGAGGGAGACAGCAGAGGGAGATGGTTAGATTGGTGAATCTAAGATATATTCATTTGTTTGTGTATGAAAATTTCAAAGAACAAAAAGGCAAAATAGTGAAAGAAAGAGAGAGAGAAAGAAAGAAACAAACAAACAAACAAACAAACAAAGAGAGAGAAAAAAGAGAGAGAAAGGAAGGAAGGAAGGGAGGGAGGGAGAGAGAGAAAGAGAGAAAGAAAGAAGAAAGAAAGAAAGAAAGAAAGAAAGAAAGAAAGAAAGAAAGAAAGAAAGAAAGAAAGAAAGAAGAGAGAGAGAGAGAAGAAGAAAGAAGAAAGAAGAAGAAGAAAGAAAGAAAGAAAGAAAGAAAGAAAGAAAGAAGAAAAGGAAAGAAAGAAAGAAGAAGGAGAAGAGAAGAAAGGGAGAGGAAGGAAGGAAGGAAGGAAGGAAGGAAGGAAGGAAGGAAGGAAGGAAGGAAGGAAGGAAGGAAGGAAGGAAGGAAGGAACAACTTCACTGGAGAGACCCTGATTCAGCAAGTGCGTAGGGATGGTTTCAGAAGTCTGTGCTTTTCCCAGGTACATCACAAATGAAGCAGCAGATCGTCAGAGGACACATGGAGAAGCACTGTTAGAATGTTCGGCATTAACAAGCTTCAGGCACATTCTGCCTTGACTTTCAAGAGAACACAATACATGTAGCATTCAGGGACATAAATAGTCATATGGTTTTCATCCTCGAACTCGATGACTCAGCTTCAGCTGGGGTAAGGAAGGCAAGGGAAAATGTCCTCGCAGGGCAGGTGATCTCACCATGTTCTACTTGTGAGTTTTCACATGATGTACCCTGGCTAACATTTCATGCATTTATAAACTTTGTTCTAGTACTTTTACAAATATTGGGTTTTGAGACTTAAGTAAAGGGCCCAATTCAGCAAACTTTTATGAAAATTTGATCCAAGGTTGGCTAAGATCTAATAAAAGTTTTGGCTGACTAGCAGGTAAAACCTCAATTCTGAGACAAGCCCCATCTATAGAAGTTGATTTGATCTGTCACAACAAGCACACATATGCTCTATCTGGACCATCACAAGTCATCAATACAAGTTAGTTTACTAAATTTTCTGAATCCAGAACCTTATGGTGTCCAAGACATGTCGACATTGTTTATCTTTTCTTAGACAATCTTCTGGTCCATTATCATGTAGATCATTAACATGCTTGGGTTGACTGAAGCCAAAGAAAATTCACAAGCAGCCCAGAAACAAGCAGAATCATGTTATCCTAGAAATGGACATGTGGTCTATCTAACCTAGACACCTGCTTCTCATGATGAATAATGCCAGATGTTCTCAGGAAAGATACAGACCCTGATGACACATCTGTCTTTTGCAATTGTGCAATAGTACATCACAAGGGAATTTTCCTTTTCTGACCTTGAGTTCACCGTCATTTGTGGTTTAGCATTTTAAGACATCAGCCCCTAAAGCATCATCTCTGAATCCTTTCCTGTTCTCTGTCATAAAACACATATGGAGCAAGGGAACAGAAAAGAATACTTTGTCCATTATATTCCCTCATCAACTCTGGAACAAAGCAATTATACTTGCAGACAACCTTTCCTAGTTTACATGAAGGAGAAGCTGGATGTCTTCTATAAAACAATGTTTGTGGGTTGTAGTAAGCAAATGAGACCTAATTCATGCATGGAAATCGCTCTACTGGCATGCTGAAAATGTATCAGAAAGTCCTCTGAAATCTGAATAGCAAACTGAAAATACTTCACATTAAAAAATCAAAAGTTAATAACAACTGTAAGAAACGTAAGCTCTCGAACTTCTGGAATTATGTATTTCTGATAAAAAGATAGTAAGAAGCTAGACTATAGTGCTATCACTAGTTTATTCAGAGTTATTCAGTGCCATATTAAGTGTTAGAGAAATAGAACTGAATCTTACTCTGACAGAGTCCAGAGAGGTCATGAGCAACTGACATGGAAATAAATAGACAACATATTGAAAGGGAAGATAAATAATATAAAGAATACCAATATGACCATGATAAAGGATAACTGCAGACCCCTATCACAGAGAGCTCAGCTGAATTTTCTCCAACACTCTGCCTTTATACTGAATTTAGTTAAGGATTAGAAGACGAACAGCAAGTCTAAAGTCTGACTAAAGGAAGTGAGAACCAGATTTGAAGGCAGAGCTCAAACTGGTCTGTGCTTTAGGAAATGAAAAAAGAAATAGGTCTGGAAGTAGACAAGAATCGGATCTTGGAGGATGTTGTGGCTATGGTAAGGAGTCTGAGATTTAGTCTGAAGTTTTACAAAGGGCAAACAATAAGGTATCACAGCAGATGCCAAAAAGCAAATGTGACCAAAAGGTCTCAGGATGCAGAGGTCAGCTAAGACAGGGATTCTCCAGCTCTAAAACTGTACACATTGCCATTCCTTTTGTTTTCGCAGTGAGACAATACTCAGATTCAGGCAGCTTAAGGGAAAAGGGAGATTTAATTGGCTTCCCGCTCTAGAGGGCACATAGCTTATCATGGCAGGAATCGTATAGCGAGTCGGGGCTGGAGGCAGAAGCAGGATTCTGATTCAGGTTACCTCAATCATCAGGAAACCAGAGAGCAAGAAGAAGCTGAGAGGAAACAGGGACCACCAAATCTCAAGGCCCACCCCGTGTGACACCTTCAGGAAGGTTCTACCTCTTAAAGGTACCACAGCCTTCCCAAATGTTAACATCAGCTAAGGATGCAAACACATGAGCCTGTGGGGGCGGGGCAACTCACATTCAAACCACAAGATGTGGACTTCTCAGGATCAGGCTAAACGTAAGTGATGACTTGCAAGATCCTAGAAGAATATCAAACAGCAACCCAATAGTGTTTTAACTTGGGGTTGTATTTTCTTCTGATGCTGTTAATAGAAAATTATCTTGACTTTCATATCTATAGGTTTGATTAACATTTCAGGCTTGTGCTCCCTTCTGTGAATTGGGTTTGAATGGGGTTAAATCCAATTGGAAAGCAGCTAGTTATCCCCTTAGCATCTAGGCAACTACTGCACCCCGCTTTCCAGGCTGGTTCCTGTTGAAGCTCCCAGGATTTGTGATGGTGGTTTTTCCCTCTCCTGGCAGCCTGCATGGTAGCTTCCCATACTATAAAAACTAGCATATAAAGCAAGGAGTGATTTCCCATCCCGGCCTGAGTCCCTGTGTATCCCACAACGATTTAGCCTTGGGTAATTGAAAATCATCACCTCCAAATCAACAATGGCCCGCATTGGTACAGATACTTCAAAGGTGATTTCTAATTAACAGAACATGTAGACATGGGTTAACATGGGTCTTAGAGAACTTCTATGGTCCCTTTGCTGCAAGAGTCTATGAAAAGCACCAGGCTGTAGGCTACCAAAATGTAGGAAAAGGGGTCTGGCAGTACCAGAGTAGGATCTTTCCAGGTCTGGCTAAACAACTATCATGATTTTGTTTTGGTTGATTGTGTCTTAAACCCTTGCTCTCTGTTTGTTAGTTATATCCCTTGTGCTAAAGAGGAGGCTTGCTGGCTTTATCTTTGGTTCAATTTAATGTCTTCTTTCTTCTCCAGATGTGCAGGGGGAGGAGAAAACTCTCTGTTCCCCAGACTCTCCAACCCTGCTGTGTAGTTTGGTTTATTTCATTTAAACCATCTTCATAATTACCCACAAATACTTGCATAGAGCAAATTCCCAGCAGCACTCAAAGACTGTTTTCATCTTCAAATGGGCGTAAAAGTGTGAGCCCCTATAAAGGTGCATTTTAAATTCAGGTGCTGATCTCGTCACAGTGATACACAGCCAAAGTTTGGCCTTTTGAAATTATACATTTAAAGCAACAAGCTTCTTTACTATATCATCTTAAAAGTCATAGATTGTTCAGCTTCCCAGGACAGGGACAAGTTTATAGAGTACATCTTGTGCAGAGACGTGGGTAGTTTTCCTTTTGAACCCTATTCCCAGAACAAACCACCAGGGATCTTCTCCCCCTTAAAGCCGTGTCTACTCCAATCAAGACAGAGGCTCTCTCTCTCTCTCTCTCTCTCTCTCTCTCTCTCTCTCTCTTTCTCTCTCTCTCTCTCTCTCCACATTTGCTCCTTTCTATTATCTACAGTAATTCTCAAATCCCCAAAGTGCTCCAAAATCCCCCTGGGCAGTCAATCCACTTTGACAGCAAGAAGGAATCAATTTGGTCATTATCATCGGCGCACTGTCCTAGGCAACATTAAGGGTCATATTCAAGAGATGAGGTGCCATTTTGACCCTCTATAAAAACCTGTACAAAATAGTTCCACGTCTGTTTCCCAGCTGCAAAGATTCCCTCCAGCGCAGAGCTAATATGCAGGCGGTCCCCACCCAGCAAATTTTGAGCATGTGCCTCCTCGCTGGCAGACAATCCAGACCATCAAGAAAGACCACTAGACCACACAAATCACCCAGCCCGTGCCCGCCTTCCCTGCACTCCATCTCATGATGAATAAGGATGGCCAGTGGGGTGGCTTCAGAGAAGAGAGGTCTTTCAAAAGACCTGACAGCCAGACATGTCAGTTTCACCTGCTCTCTCATCGACAGCCGCTCCTCGTTTTCTGAGCCAACCCACTCAAATCAACCATCCACGCAGACTCCAAAGGAAAAGTTCCAAGGTGTAAATGTAATTATGGCGCTTGGTGCAATTGGGAAGCCTAAATAATTGACCACCTCCATCCCATCGATGCTCTAATCTGACTCACTCATCAGAATGTAAACTTTAAGACAGGGAACCAAATCATATTCATCCCATTAATCCTGCAAGCTAACCTCAGGCTTGGCATTTAATAGATACTCCACTAATGTTTATTGAGTGAGTCAATATTAGATATTCAGAATCACAGGCTTTCACAAATGGCCTTTAAAGAAGACAGTAGGGAAGACAGAATGACAAAGAACCCAGCCTTCATTTCCTGTTACACCCTCTTCCTGTTTCCCAGAAACTGAAGAGGCTTATCTAAGATCAAGAGTTTATATCACAACCTCCTGCTGCAGCCAGTGCTTTTGAAATAATCTCACACCCGAAGTGATGTCCCAGGAAATCAAGTCACATTTTAATCCATAGTAACCACATTACCAAAACAATGCAAAGCTATATTGTAGATTTTATGTACAATGGAGCAGAGTTTCACTGAGATGTATTTGTCTACAAGCAATGCCATCTCAGCATTACACCTCTCTCCCTATTTTTACCCAAGCCCTTCCACCCAAACACATATTCATGCATGCACGCACATGTGTGTGTGCGTGCACACACACACACACACACACACACACACACACACACACACAAAGCTGCACTTTCTATACTGCAAATATCACTCAGATGTATGGAGGGTAAAGCAAACAGGCCCCTAACTGTGTTATAATCACAGTCATTACTGCTGTAATGATAGTCATCATGCTTTGTGCTTCCACAGCGCTTCTCGAATGATCTCAAAGCATGACTGAATCCGGACTGTAAAAGTTAAGGATATTCATCTCCTCCAGGATGGTGTTTATAATAAGGGTGGGAGCATGCAGTCTCACCTGACACCCACAAATCAAAATTATGAGAAGGCTTGCACAGATTTGTTTCTTTTATTTAGCTAGAAATGAGCGATTTTATTGAGACAGGTCAAGACAAGTCTGCGGGAAGGCTCATCAAAGCGAAAAGACTTATTTCTTATCCAACACTCACTGACCTTATCAAATGCATTTTATACTGTCACGCAGAAGGAACGTTTTGTTGCATTCATGCTTTAAATCTGGAAAAGACCCTTTCAAGTGTTGATAATAAACTGGCCACCTCCCCCGTGGAGTCTTGGTCTCCAGCCTCAAGCCACACATTTTACATGATTCCACTCCCTTCAACCCCTTTCATGTGATGTTGCCCCAATTTCCCTAGTACATCCCCCCAAAGCACTTCACACCACTATGATGAGTATCTTCCTGAGATTCCAGGGAATTGTTTAGGAAACGATGGACAACACAAGGCACCTACTTCACCCTTTGTGGGGTGGCTCAATCTTAGAAGAGGTCCCTAAGACCCAAAGCCTGATATATTTCTATTGTCATGTAAAGGAGACAATTAGCTTACTCACCATGTCAGAATCTATGAGTGCCAGGAAAAGTATCAAGAACAGCAATGCTTGCGTGTGTTCCCTGCCCTTGGGCAATGAATATTCCTTATAAGCTACAGTTCATGGGAGGAGATCATGGTAGTTAACTACAGGTGTCAACTTGACAATTGAAGATCAAGCTCTGAGTACAGTTGTAAAGAATTACTATGAGTTAAGACCTGGAGTGAATTTTTAAGAGAATGTCTAGTTGATGAGGAAAGACCTGGCCCATGTGGTGGGTGGATGGTAAGTACTTTTCCCTGGGCTGGTGAAAAAGATGGAGGGCATTAGAATTCTTGGCATACTGGCCCCCCTCTCAGCACACCTGTGGATATGGTGTGGCAGTTCCCTCAATTAAGCCACTTGGTCATGAATTTATCTGCAGCACGAAGAGTAACTGCAGCAGGAATAATTGATGTGCTTGCTCCCGTGTTATGACTCCCCTGAATATTTAGCCTCCATGTGGACACAGAAAAAAATACACGTCAGATTCTATTGCTGTTCCGCAGACAATCCTTTGGGAGTTTCTAGGCACACTCAGACTGCGGAGTATCCACTGTCTGCATGGGTCCCTGGGGTGCTAGCTGTCCCATCTCTCTCCTCTGGGGTCCTTCTGTACACTGATCTGACTTCCTTTCCCAAGCCTGATCCCCTCTCAACTGTTCCTCCATCTTACAATACCACCCCCCCAGGCCATCCTATGACGGACTCCCTCATTCCTTTCAGCCCTCTCCTCCATTGTCTTCTGCTCACAGATGTGTTCCTGAAGTAGTCCTCTGAATAGATGATCATTCATCTTTGTCTTCTTAGCCTGCTTTATACTTTTCCCTGTAACCTGATATTTTGCTACCCATTCACCTTCATCGGCCTTCTCCACCAGGATATAAGCTTCGTCTATGCAGGCCACGGTTCGGGTACGACATCACTATAAGCCGAACACCTTGAAAAGCACTTGACACCTAGTACCTAGTAGACACATATTTACCGAGAAGTAACAGAAAGACTTATCTTTGCAATGTCCCACCTATTAACATCATGGAGCCTCTTATGTGTTTACAGGCTCACGAATTCTTTAAGACCGTGAAGAGAATGAACACTAAGGGAATGGCTTTTATCCAGCTAACCCAGGTCCACCAATGCAGACTACAAGGAATTCTCAGTTATAAAGATGCACCCCTCATTGATGTTTGTTGCCCCACGGACATAGATAGTTCTGAGAACTGTGCCCCTCTACCTCTGCTCCTCCTGATTCCTGAGTAGGATTGATGTGATGAATTCATGTATTAAAGGGCGTTTCCCCATTGAAGCAACAACAGAAACTGAACTATTTACATGAAGCTTCGTGTGTGCGTCTTTAGGTTTCCAGGGTTGAATGCTTCTATCTTGCATCTTTATAGAGAAGTTAAAACTATCAGAACCAGTTAAGCAAACCAGAGTGCTCCTTAGTTGAATTCACCAATAGTGTGTGTGCTGATCTGCGGGTAGACGCAATAATTCCCTGTAGGGAAAAAAATGTTAGTAGACAAAATAATAAAGTCACAAACCCAGCAAAATGAACACATGATTGATGAACACAAATTGATGCTTTTGAAATTCTAATCTGTTTAGGGAAGTCTGGGAATGCAAGCATTTCATTCATAATTGCCCTGAATTCTTTATGAAGCTACCTCCCCATCAAAGATCAGCCCCTTCTTCCCATTCAGTGCCTAACAAGGATATGACTTCCCATTTTCAGAATGCACCAGATGCCACTCTGTGATGAGAGCGAGAACGAACAGCTGAAGCTGCATCTTTACACTTCTGTTCCGCTTGCAGTCACTTTACAGCTGGTATCCTCTCATTGACGGACTACACCACCAACTCAGAACATGTGGCTTCTAATCACACCTGGTTCTCCGCCTGCATTCCAAGCCATCATCTGTCTCTCTGGAAAGAAAGCACTGCAGGTCTTACCCAGCCAAATGACTTTTAAAGACTGCTTTTCCATTTCTAAACTTTAGGGAGCACGTCCCTTCATCTGTCCATCATCCACCTACCCTTTGAAACATACAGCAAATAGCCGTGCCCTAGAAGAACCTGCTGGCAATGGAAACACATGTATGGAAAAGGTATGATTCTTGTACTCTAGCAGTTGTCTTGCTGTAAGCCAGAGTTTCTGTCTTCAGCAACTTTACCCCCATTCATTTCTATTGGGAGACTTCCTACCCAACTTTTAATTAAGTCTACATCTCAGATCTCTGACATGGGACCTCTGCTATTTCCTTGCTTACTACTTTCCCAGGTATCATTTCAGTTCATTTTCATATAGCCTGTGATTAAGTTGTCATAAACCTCTTCTTCGAGAACTGGAGGCAGACTCTTGGGATGGTCATCTCTGACTCCCAATCACTGCACTTCAGGGTAAAGCCAACTCTAAGACCCTTTTATCCCCTTTCTTCCTCTCTTAGATCATCTAGAAAGCATTTACTGGACATCAATAATCTTCAAACTATTCTGCTAAGGAAGCATAATCAATTCTTGACAGCTCTGTCAATTTCTTCATCTCTTATTTTGATCAAGAGAAGTTAATTATCTCTGTGGTCCCAGGTTTTATAACTAGACTCTCCTAATTATTTTTGCCTTCTAGTTAATTGAGTTATTCTTTTACAACTATCTAAATTAACACTACCAAATATAATTTTCTACAAAATGAAAATATTCTAAATCCACACTGTTCCAGACATTACTCACGAGTCAACGATAAACATTGGGCATGCTATTTTTATTAGTTTTTTAAGTTGGCATAGAAAGTAATGAGTTTCATTATGGTATTTTCATTCATACTTTATTCTGTTTATTTAGTATTATGAATGTGTGTGTGTGTGTGTGTGTGTGTGTGTGTGTGTGTAAGGGCACTGTGTGTCCCTGTAGAGGACCAAGGGTGACTTCCAGAATCATCCTAGATGGCTTCTACCTCCTTTTTGCTTGGCTCTGTGTTTTCCCAGGTTTTGTCCACCAGAACCGGAAGTCGAGGCCTCTGACATTTCTCCCTGGAGTTTTTCTCTTTTTTTATTTAATTTATTCAGTTGTACGTGTGCGCGTGTGTATGTATGTATTCAGCTGGTATCCTCTCATTGACGGACTACAACACCAACTCAGAACATGTGGCTTCTAATCACACCTGGTTCTCCGCCTGCATTCCAAGCCATGTGTGTGCGCATGTATGTGTGTGTGTATGTGTATGTAGAACCACGGGCGAATTCGGGAACCACCATGGACGCCTCCACCTCCTCCTTATTTACTCTGCCCTGGGATTCACAGGCTCCGCCCTACCAGGACCAGAAACGCAGGCCGCCCCCGCTTCAGCCCGGCGTCTATACGTGGGGTTTAGGATCCGAACTCAGGACCTTCCGCCTGCAAGGCAGAGGCTTAACCCCTAAGCCACCTCTCCAGCCCCTCTCCCTGGAGTTTTTATGTGAGACCTGGGATCCGAATTCAGGACCTTCTGCTTATGAGACAGAGTTTTAACTCCTGAGCCATCTCTCCACCTCTGGCTGATCCTCTCCCAACGCCCCTTTTGCTATCATTTGTGTTGTATTAATCTTTCTTCACACCATAACACTTCTTCCAATATCATTGGTCTCTTTTCAGTTAAACTACCACATACACACCACACACACACTTACACACACACATCACATCGAAAGCAAGAATTCACATACAAAAGCAAGCACATTATTTTGTCTTGCTTAGTGTGGCGCTATACCTAGCAATGATGTCCAGTTTCATCCACCGTCCTGCAGTTGTCATGAATTCATTCTCCAGTGTGGCTGAATACAAGTTCATTATGTATATATACAGTACAATATCTTTTTTTTTTCTGCTCATACAAACGTAATAGGAACCCCTGTCCCCTCCCTCCCTTCACCCCTCCTTGGACCTCCCTGTTCCCTCCCCCCTTTGCCCCTTCCTTTCCTCCCTCCCTCCCTTTTTTCCCAGTGCCCCCTCCCCCCATCTCTGAAGCATCCTTTAATGTGTATATCAAACTTTCCTCTGGGTCCTCCTCTCTGATGAGGTGTAAGGACTCAGTGGCAATTCCTAGAACTCTTTCTTGTGTTCCTCTTAAGTATAGGAACACTATTGTGACTGTTAATCCCTTGCTTCTAAGGATCCTAGAGCCTTTAGTCCATGCTAGAATTTAAGGGGTCAATGATATGTTGGTCATTGCACAGAGCATGCAGACTCCTATTATAATTGCTTCGGCCCTAATTTGTGTGAAGTATCTTGTATATCATGACTCCTCCCATCCTTGTGCTCTTACAATCTTACCGCCCTCTCTTCTGCAAATTTCCCTGAGCTTCAGGATGGGGAGAGATTAGGCAGGTCTGATTCCAAGTGGTTGATATAGAGTCTCTGATGTTCTGAATTATGGTTTGTTGATTTTTTTTTTTCAGTTTTGCTGTTCCTGCAATGCCCTTGGCTCCATCCTGATGGGTATTGGATGTCACCCCCTGACCAGAGAAAAAAACCTGTTAAATTAGTCTCTTGTTATAAGAGTATATTCAAAGGTAGATGGAATAAAAGTAGGAGAACACTGTTAGAGAGGGGTCAGTCACCCATTTGCAAAATGGTTACCTTCTATCTGGCAGCCTATATGCCCTCCCTTCTGGTGAGATCATACCCCCTCAGTTGTAAATGATCAGGAAGGAAAGTCTGTGACCTTAACCAGATGTCTCATTACTTACTTGCAGTCCTTGATGGTGACCTATTTTCTCTGCTGTAACATGGTCCCCTCTCTTTGTTTCTGGTGGGGCCCTCCTTCCTCATCCCTCCCTGTTTATAATCTTTGCAATTACTGTAGGTATTACAGAAATTTGTCTTTGAGTGTCTCTAAGTGGGTTTGGTACTATGATCCACCTATTAGGGAGTACATATGGTGCTTAATTTTCTGACAGCACAATCTTTATCCCTGTATTTGTTGATAGACATCTGGGCTGGTTCCTTGTTTTAGTTATTATAACCAATGCAGCAATGAAAATGGATATGCACTATCATGATATGCTGATTTAGAATCTCTTGTTTATATATCCAGGACTGGTATACATGCCTCATATGATAGCTTTGAGTTTTTCAGGGAAACCTTCATGTTGACTTCATAGTGGCTGTGCTATGTGCACACCACTTCCCAGAACAGTCATTGGCAGTTGTTTGCAACGCCAGTGATTCTGACTGGGGTGAGACAGAATCACAGAGCAGTCTGAATTTATTTTTTCCTAGTGGTTAAAGATCTTGAGCATATTTTTTCAAATATTTATTGGTCATTAATATTTCTTCTTTTGAAAACTGCTGGTTGTTCCATTGGTATATTTGGAGAGGTTGGTGCTCAATTTTTAAGGTCTAAATATGTTTTTAAATTAATCCCATCTGAAGAATAGTTGATCAAGGTTTTCTTTGTCTCTGTAGACTGCCTTTTCGCTCTGACGATGGTTTCATTGGCTGTGGTTTTTTGATTCCCATTTGTCAGCTCTTAGAACCATTTCTTGTTCTACCCAAGTTGTTCTTAGAAAATTCTTGTCTATGCCTATATCTTGAAGTGTCTTCCCTATGTATTGCTCTAGCAATCTAAAAGTTTGAGCTTATTCCAAACTTCTTGGATCAGTATTGAATTTATTTTTATGCCAGGTGAAAGATATAGATCTAATTTCATTCTCCTGTATGTGGATGTCCTGCCTTCCCACTATCATCTGTGGAAGTGTCTACTGTTTTATAATGCATTTTTGTAACACCTGTTTCTGAGCTTGTTCCATGCTGTCTTTGTTGTAAAGATTCTACGAAAAGAATTGACTTCAGTCATTGTGGCACCTGCAGCAGTTTTCTCTAAGCTTGGGATTGCTTTGGCTACTCAAGGTCCTTCATGCTTCCATATAAATTTTAGAATTTGCCTTTTCTATTTCTTTAAAAAATGCCATTGAGATTTTGGTAGGAACTATGTGGAATCTGTAGGTCACTTTCAGTAGCATAGCAATAATATTAATTATTCAATCCATGAGTGTAGAAAGTGTTCCCATCTTCTTCAATTTCTTCATTCTTAAAGTTTTTATTGTAGAGGTCTTTTACCAACTAGCTATTTTATATTTCTTTGAAACAACTGAAAATGGAATATCCCTCACCCTGATTTCTTTCGCAGCAATTTATTATTAGTACATAGAAAAACTGCTGTTTTTTGTATGTTGATATTGGACCCTATAACTTTGCTAAGGTGTTTGTAGATAGAAGAATTTTTTGGAAGCGTGCTGATAATTCATCCATGCTCCAGCAAGTATGCAGGCATTTTGTCAGTACAGGCATTCCAGATGAAGACCAGGAAAGTAAGAGACAGATAGGTGACAGACGGGCAGAAAAACAGAAAACTTAAAATTGGACAGGAGGGAAGCTAAGTAGGGGTGAAAGTGATGCAAATTCATTGTATCCATGTGTGAAAGTGTCAAAGAATAAAAATAATACTTAATAAAAATAAATAGAAATAAAAGAAAAAACATTTTTGGTAAAGCCTTTAGCATCTCTGAAGTATAGGATCATGTCACCCACAAATGAGCATAATTAGACTTCTTCCTTATTTAAATCTTTTTTCATTTCTTTTTCTTTTCTTATATCCCTAATCAAGACTTTGAGCCTTATATTGAGGAAGAATGACAAAAGAAGCACCCCTTCTCTCATTCCAGATTTTAGTGGAAACACCTTCAAATTATTCCCATTTAAAATAATGTTGGCTATAGGTCACTCACATATAGCCTTTGCTATATTGAAATACAATTCTGTTTCTAGTTTTTTCCACACCTTTATTGTGAAGCGATGCTGAACTATGTCAAGTGATTTTTGTGCATCTATTGAGATGATTACATAGTTTCTATCTTTAAGCCTATTTATATCCTTCTTCATTCTTATTTGTCTGTTTTTAACTTTTTGTAACCTTGGAATGAAACTAACAAGACTATGGTATATGCTCTCCTTGCATGCTCATGAATTGAGTTTGTAAGTGTTTCATACAGATATTTTGTATTCATTAGGAAAATCAGCCTATAGTTTCCTTCTTTGTTGTTGTTTCCTTAGTTCCTTATTGTTTTGTATCTTCTTGACAAACTTTGATATTCAGATAATTCTGGCTTCCAGAATGAATTTATGCTTGCAGGACATTTTGACAAGGATTGATATTAGTACTTCCTTGCAGGTTGGTAGATCAACAGTCAAAAGTAAGTCAATCCAACCCTGAGCTTTTCTTTGTAGAGAGACTTTTAATTACTATCTAATCTCATTGCTTACTATAGTTCTGTTTAAGTTATTTATGTCTTCATGATTTATTTATCATTTATTTATTATTTATTGATATGATTTAGCAGATCATATGTGATTAAGGATTTATCTATCTTAGATTTTCTGATTTGTTGATATGTACCATTTCAAATTATTTTCTAACAAATTTATGGATTTCCTTAGAATCTGTTTTTACATGTCACTTTCCTTCTATAATTTTGTTATTTGGGTCTTGTCTTTATTTTTTTGTTAGTTTGGCAAAGAGCTAACTGATTTTATTTGTATTTTTAAAGAATCAGCTCTTGGATTGTTATATGCATTCTTCTTTTAGTCCTTGCTTCCTTAATTTCTGCCTAATTATTATTACTTGTTCCATTGACTACATCCAAGTTTTTTTTATTTAAGAATACTGGAGTATATCATCAGATGATACATTTGAGATCACTCTATTTTTTTTAATTTAAATACTCCATAGCTATAAACTTTCCTCTTACAACTACCTTAGACCTTTCCCAGATTTCTGGTGCATTGTGTTACCACTTTTATTTTATTTCTAGTAATTGTAACTTCCCCCTGTTATTTCAGCAATGATCTTCTGATCATTCAAAAGTACATTATTTAGTCCTCAAGTATTTTTGTAGTTTTGGGCTCTCCTGATATTTGGTGATTGCTAATCTTATTCTACTGTGATCTGATAAAATAATGAATTATTGTGAATCTTTTTGTATTTGTAAAAGTTTCCCTTGTAATCATTTTAGAGAAGTTTCCAAGGGCCACTGAGAAAAATGTATAGAATGTGCCTGTTGGAAATAATGTTCTGGGGATAACTATTATATCTGTTTGACTTATAATAGCTTGATTCTAAACTTTCTTTACTTATTTTTAGTTTGAAAGACCTGTCTAAAGACAAGCATAAGTACATGGTTTCCCACTTACTCCATCAAAACCTACCTAACCTTTATGCCTTTTAGTGTTTTATATTATTAATTTTGAGGCTAGTGTGCAAATAATGTGCTTTAACATAGTATCTTCATACTTATGTATCATAATTTTATGTTTGCATTATTTCCACTGACACACTGCCCTTCCCCTGGCCCACCCCCCAAGAATTTTCCTTCCTTTCCCTCAGTGTAATGCTTTTTTAAAACATATCGTTGATAAATTGTTCCATTTATTAATATGTAGTAGTCTTCTTTATGGCTTCTGACTTGTTTTGGCTTGAAGTCTATTCTATCAGTTACACAAATAGCTATCTTTGTCAGCTTGTTTTCAGCCTCCATTTCTTTGGAGGTGATTTCTCATCCTGTGACTCTCAGTATATGGGTATCTATGTTTATTCATGATGGCAAATAGTTGGATTTCTTATTTAATCAAGTCAACCACCCTGTACTCTTAAATGGTAAGTTGAGATCATTTACATTTAAGATTATTATTGAAAAAGAATTCATTTTCTCCCATGGATTGTTGGTTATTGTTCTGCTTGAAACAATTGTTACTAGTTCTTTCCATTATCCCCTACTAGTATAGGGAATTTCTAGTTGATTGTGCTGAATAAAATACAAGTTTTCCTTTGTTCACCTATTTCTATCATTAATCTATTCTTTCTTGCACATTCATGAAAGAAACTTTTTTCCGTATATAGTATTCCTTTAAATATTTTCTACATTGGTGGCTTGGCTGTCATAAATTTCTTTAATTTGTGATTATCTTTGAAATGGTCTCATATCTCCATCAATTTTAAAACATTGCTTTTCTTACTTGCAGTTATTTGCTCTTAGGGCTTGAAATAAACCACCCTATGTTTTCCTAGCTTTTAAAGTTACTAGTGGCTACCTGGGAAGATAGTCAATAAACATATAGGTAGGAAGACAGTACATCAAACTGCTCTGTTAGGTAGCTGTTGTTATACCCATAGAATGGGAACTTACAGTGGGAATCTTTGGGTCTAAAGTTGGATGAATGAATGGAAATGCACAAATTTGTGGGGTGGCCTAAAGAGAGTTAACTTGATATGCCATCAAAGGTTTGGGCCCCCACAGGAGTAGACAAGACAGAATGAACCATGGCGTCCATAGAAACATACAAGCAGAAGGAGGGAGAGAGTAGGAGAGAATAATGAAAGAAGGGCTGGGATGGGAGGGGGAGAGAAGGGAGGGAAGCTGGGTGAATGCTCAATGTTTGTAAAAGTAGAAAAAAATAAAAGTTGGGGGAAAATCACTATGAAATGAGAAAAAAATAAAGTCACTAGTGACAAGCCTCATGTTATTCCGATATGCTCACCTTTGCAGATGAGTTGGTTGTTTCCCTTAGTGACATTTAGTATTGCCTTTGAATTTCTGACATCTGAAATATGATATTGTGGGTAGCTTCCTCTCTGGTTATGTCTGTCTGGAGTTCTAACTGCCTCTCGTGCTTCAGGGTCCCTTTCTCTATGGTTCGAAATTTCTCGCTCTCATTTCATTGAGTAAATTTTCTATGCCTTTAGATTTTATTTTGGCTCCTCCTGCTGCCCAGTGGATTCTCAGGTTTGGTTTCCTGAATCTATCTCAGTAGTGGTTTGACGCTTAGGTCAGGCCGATGTACTTATTTTCTTTATGAATATGTAATATATTTTCTTCTTGATCTTGTCCTCTGTTCCTGAGATTCATTCTGCTTGTACTTGACTACAGCCATGCTTTTCACTTGGGTTCTTACATTTTACTTGTGTGTGTGTGTGTGTATTTGGGTATACATAGAAATCAGAGGACAACTGCTAGAGAACAACCTTTAGGAGTTGGTTTTCTCCCTCTACCTTCTGGCTTCTAGGATTGAACTTAATTCAGCAGGCTTGTATGGCAAACACTTTTTCTGAGCCATTCTCACTGATCCTCCACTGTGCTTTTTATTTAGTTGCGTGATTTCTGTTTGGTTCTCTTCCCAGTCTCAGTGTCCTTTTTGAATTTCTCCTCCAATGTTGACCATTTCATCTATTTGCTAGCTTTCTTGTCTGAGTTCTGGATTTATTTCATTCATACATTTATTTGAGTGCTCTTTGTGGTTATTAACCCTTCTAAAGTAGAACTCTGAAACCTTTTTCTAGCATTGGATTATCTCATTTTTGTTTTCTAATACTGAGAAGATGAGCACTTGTGTTTTGTTTTTTCAGTGTGTATGTGTGTGTGTGTGTGTGTGTGTTTTGTGCACATCTTAAGATGGATCTGCCCTTCAGTTCTTGTTTTCCTTTTTACCCCAGTTTTTTGGATGGTGTTGTTTGTTTCATTTTACATGAATCTCCCTGGTGAGCTCTCTTGCCCACTGATGTTTGGGAGAAGCTGATTATAGTCACAGATACAATTATACAACAGTACCCCAGTGATAACTGAAATAGAAGTCACTCTTGTACTTTTCTTGTGTCACTTTTCAGAGAAAGTGGCATCAGGTATTTATTCAGCAAAATGTAACTTGTAAGCTTTTAGAACTCAGAGTATTGATAAGTGTCCAATAAAATGAGGAGGAAATAGAAAAAGGAGAAAAGAGGTGGTGAAGGAGGAATGAGAAGGAAAGTATATTCCATAATAGATACAGAGAAAGACAGAAGAGTTACAAAGCCTGCCAGAGTGAGATACATGCTAAAACAAATCAAATGGAGGGGGCTGGAGAGGTGGCTCAGGGGTTAAGCCTCTGCCTTGCAGGCGGAAGGTCCTGAGTTCGATCTTAGACCCCACGTATAAACACCGAGCAGAAGCAGGGGCAGCCTATGTTTCTGGTCCTGGTAGGGCGGAGCCTGTGAATCCCGGAGCAGATTAAACAATGGAGAAGGTGGAGGCATCCATGGTGGTTCCCAAATTCGTCCGTGGTTCTACATACACACACATACACATTCATACATACATACACACACACACACACACACACACACACACACACACATACTCACACATACATACACACATGTGCACACATGCACAATTGAATAAAAAAATCAAATGGAAAATAAGCAAGTAATGAAAATAAGAGATGAGTGATAGCTCTGTGGGTAAAGTGTGGCTTTGCAAGCATGAAGACCCAAGTTAACAAAAATAGCCATACATGGTGGTACACACTTGTAAAGCCATCACTATGAAGGTAGAAAGAAGGAGATCCCTACGAATCACCAGTCAGACAACCCAGCCAACTTGAAATGTTCCAAGCCAATGAGAAGCTCTGTCTCAAATCGAAACAAGTTTAGATGGTACCAAGGAATGACGTTTAAGTCTGACCTTGGTCTACACACACACATGCACACACACAAGAAAAAAATGAATAATATTTCTTCTTCGTTTGAAAGAGTGAAGAATGTAGTTTCTCCCTATTCCTCTTTTTATTTAAATCAATTTCTGCGGGTGGGGAAAGAACTGTTCACAAAGAAAGATTCAGCAAGTTCAGGTTACCAACTTCTCTAATGAGAGGGATTTCTGTGTTGGGACTTCATTTTGTATGCTGGATTACCCCAGTCTGAGTATTGTTCATTCACTCAATGACTCTTGGTCATTCACACTACTAGACTTGAAAGGCCCTGCACCATCTGCCCTGTCTTGTAGGAAAACTGACTCAGAAGATAGAATAGGTAAATAAAGCAGTGTCTCTTTGCCGATGTATGAGACACAGAGGTGGATGACAGCCAGATTCTGGAGCTGACAGCAAGACAATGGAAGCCTTGAAATCCCCTGGGCCTCGGTCACCCAGACCCAGATATCCCAGGAAGACAGTTCTGTGAATTCTGCCAGTTCTTAAGCAAGGTCACTGCGCTCACTACCTTCCTCATACATTGGTTGTTTGTTGAGCTCCTTTAACTTCAGTTCAGAATGATATCCTTTAAGACTGAAAAGGCACAAAATGAAAACCAGATGCTTCCAAGTTCTGGGGTCATGTCTGGGTCTTGAAATTGAAACAGGGACAGCAGGTTTTTATATTCTCGGGAAAATCCCAGGACGTTCTTTAAAATGAAACATTTTGAAAAATGTATAAATATTTCCATTTGTCAAGGGATACCAAGCTGAGGTTTACCAATTCAGTGGCTGAGAACTACCCCAAGAGGAAATGTTTACAAGAAGATTGGGGTCATTGGTTAAGAAGAACTTTGTGAGACCTCTCTACTCTTTTCCTTTTCTAGACTGTGGCAAGCAAACAAACAAACAAACAAAAAACATAAAGAGAAGAAGGGAAGGGGGCTGGAGAGGTGGCTCAGGGATTAAGCCTCTGCCTTGCAGGCGGAAGATCCTGAGTTCCGATCCTAGACCCCACGTATAGACACCGGGCAGAAGCGGGGGCGGCCTGCGATTCTGGTCCTGGTAGGGCGGAGCCCGTGAATCCCGGGGCAGAGTAAAAAAAGAGGAGGTGGAGGTGGTCCATGGTGGTTCCCAAATTCACCCGTGGTTCTACACACACACACATACATACACACACACGCACACATGCACAATTGAACAACAACAACAACAAAAAAGATTAAAAAAAAAAAAGAAGAAGGGAAGGATGATTGAGAAGCAAGAAAAGGGTAGAATGGTGAAAAGAAAAAAGCAGAAAAAAAATGAAAGAGGGCTTTGGGGTCAGGTGGACATAAATTTAAATGCCAGGTTAAATCTACCTGGACATTCTAGAATGACTTTTAGACAACTATTCTGGTTATTCCAGAAGATCCGAAAAGAAAGACGAACTTGCCCAAAATAAAAACTGAGATTTTCCAAAGTGAATTAAGCTGGGAAGTTAGGAAAGTTACTTGTAGAACTGAAAACAAAGTTCGACACCTAGGACTCTTCTCCAAAAATTTGCTTTCAGTAAAGCTCAAACACCGCTATTGGTTTTCAAGTTCACCAAGTAATCTAATGTCACAGTTATTGTTTCCGTTGCTGTGAGACAACACTCAGATACAAATTAAGAGGAGAAAAGGGGAGACTTCGTTAGCTTACAGTTACAGACCAAATACATGGCCCATCTTGACAGGAAAGGCACGGCAGGCAGCAGAAGCGGGAGGAGGCTCAGGTCCCTGCAGGCATCATGGTGGCCAGAGAGCAAGCAGCAAACTGCAAAAGCAGACTGCTAGTGGAAGCAGGATGGGGCTCCCCAACCTCAGTGTCTGCTCCCTGTGACTACCTTCTTCCAGCAAGATCCACTCCCTAATGATGCTGCGAACTTCCCAAACATTAACGACAGCTAAGGAGACAAAGAGCCTGTGGAGGCGACTCGCATGAGAACCATGACCTCTGATGTCCCAAAGAACTTGACAATTGCTGCCATGGAAATTGCAAAGAGATAAATTTAAGCATCATTGACACGGGGAACATGCATTCCTCTAATGGGAATAATCACAGCCACTCTGTAGATCAGAGAGCAGTGCTTCCACTTGCAGATCTTCCAGCTAGCTTCTGCGTGGCAGTTTTTACTTAAACTCCCACTATGCTATCTAATGATAAATCCAAAATGTGCCCCGTAAGAACCACCAGCAGCCCAGCCAGGATGTATTCGTCTGGATTTTGACCATGCCTTCATGAATCTATCTGAGATTTATCATTTCCTGATTTCCACTTCAATGTATGCAGAAGCCCACCAGGGAGACATTCTCAGACACAAAGACGGGTGACGTTATATCCTTTGACATCTTGATTCAATTTGTCTGCCTCCATCTACACAAGCATTGACTAGCACCTGGCCAGTTACTCATTTGTTTTGATCACTGGAGAACTGAAAGTATCCAATGAGAACATCTCAGTGAATCATAGCTTCATGCTTACCATGTGACTCTTAGCCAAAGACCCCCTCCCATCCATGGAAGCTTCTGGAATGCATTTTCCATTGAAGATTATTTAATAGATGTTTAACTCCACCATACCAGAAGAGAAACAGTTACACACACACACACACACACACACACACACACACACACACACACACACCACACTTCTGTTGCTGTATCACAAGGTTAACCATTTTTGAAAAACTATACTTTGCAAAACCCCCAAGAGCCTCTAGTGCATTTGTTTTCAGATATGCAAGAGAAAACTTGCTCTAAATTAATTTTCAAGTGAAAAGCCGGAAAGTGAGGGAAATTTACTCAATGGGCCAAGAATACAAAAAGGCGTGGATAGTGCTGTGAGTTCTGCCTCTCTTTCATCCGGTTTCACTTAACCTAAGGTCAGGCCTGCAAATGCAGATAAACAAACAAAGAGCTCATATTTAAACAAGGGTGCATTCCTAACAGGCCTACTTGGCCTGAGGGGGAGCAGTCTTCCCAGGTTCTCCCCACCTCAGGAAAGAGCCAGCTGTTCTTCATCTCTTTGGGGAGAAAATGTGAAGACCATTGGTGTCTTATAATTAAAGTGAAGGAATTCCATTCACATGGGATCATAAAGGGAAATGACAGAGACACAAAAGAAATGAAGAAATTAAATGAAAATTAAATCCCTTGAAAGCCTGAAGTGACCCTAGATTATAAGGAAAACAGAATGTCCTTAAAAGAATTATCCCTTCTGATTAGAAAGTCACATCAGCTACAGTTTTGAGACAAGAAAGTCATGTCAGTAAGAAAACAACAGTCATTTTAAGAGCCTAGTAGTGTCCGGGCTGGTGAAAAGCACATTATGGCTCTGTCTTACTTCTTGGCTGGCATCCTTTAGTACTGGAGACTTTTAAAGTAGTTTCAACTCTGAGTTCACCAGATTTTTTTTTTTACATTTACATTGTGTGGACAATTTACTGAAGTCGGTTCTATCCACCCACATTAGTTTGATAGCACCAAGCCTTTTCTCAATTCTCTATCAATGGTTACATTATTTTCTTTTTAAAATTTTTTTTTATTTCCACTCATACAAACTTAACAGGTACACCGGTCCCCCCCTCCCTCCAACCCACTATCCTCCTGTGCCCCCTCCTCTCCCCCTTCCCTCCCCATCTTCTAGTGCCTCCCCCTCCCATCCCCGGAGCATCCTTTAATGTGCATGCCAAACTCTCCTCTGGATCCTCCTCTCCGATGAGGTCCAAGGACCCAGTGGCATTTCCCAGAACTCTTTCCTGTGTTCCTGTTATGCATAGGAACACTACTGTGGCTGTCAATCCCTTGCCGCCAAGGATCCTAGTGCCTTTAGCAAATGCTAGACTTCCTGAGGTCAATAGTGTGTTGGACATTGCGTAGGGCATGTAAAGTCAAAATATGATTGCTTCAGCCCTAACTTCTGTGGAGTATCTTGCATATCATTGCTCCTTCATCCTTGTGCTCTTACAATCTTATTGCCCCCTCTTCCGCAAATTTCTCTGAGCTTCAGGATGGGGAGAGATTAGGCTGGCCTAATTCCAGGTGATTGATATAGAGTCTCTGATGTTCTGAATTATGGTTTGTTGATTTTCTTTTGCAGTTTTGCTGCTCCTGCAATGCCCTTGGCTCTACCCTGATGGGTATTGGATGTCACCCCCTGGCTAGAGATAAAAACCTGTTAAATTAGAGTCTTGTATATACTCTTATAACATTATTTTCTTTTTATGTTCCATAGTAGACTTTGTGTATTTTGGATGGGGGTTCCACTCAAACTCAGGTTGTCAGACATGAAAAGCACTTTTGCCCACTGAGCTATCTGGCTAGTTCCTAAATCATCTTTAAGAAAATAGAAATTTGCCTGACCTTCTCTGTTGTTTTTTTAAGTGAAGAAGAAGGAGCCAAATGACCATTTCACAATGTTCTTAAAACTTCTAAACAGAAATTTGACCTCCTGAAAGAGATTAATCACTTATTGGAACCGTCCTCCATAGATTTTTGAAAAATCTATGAAGACATCTTTGAAAAATAAGCATACCCACCCAAGGGGGGGAGAAATCATGATTCATATAGAAGTAATTTCCAAAACGTTCATATGCACTATGAGTTGAATTTGATCTGAATTGGAATAACATAAGCATAAGTCAAAAAGAGTGCCCCAGAATAGAAATGAGGGGAAAATGATGTGCTCAAGATATTTACATTTAATTGCTTGCCAAAGTGCTTAAAGCATTAGCCTCCCTCGAAAAAGAGAAATATCTGACCTGTCGCTTGACTTCAATGTTTATATTCCCTTCCCAGACCAACTGACCAAATTGACTTGGGTAGTAAGTTTATGTCACAAATAATTCCACTGATTGAATACTTTCAGACCTTTAAATAATGTGTGCATTTATTCTCATAAAAGATTTTTAAGGTTTTCTATCTTTCACCAGTCTTCACAGCCACGTGTCTACACCAGTTATTGAACCCAGGTTGCTACCTCCTCCATATACACCGCCACGCCTTTCTTCAGCAGTTTGGTTGCTCTGTCTGGGCCTCTCTTTGGCTAATACTTGAAGATACGTCTGATTCCAGACCAGATTATTCTGTTCATCTTAGGGAGATAGGGAATGTAAAGGACCACATAGGAAACAATGGTATGCAATTATTTGACAAAGGGCTATGTAGACAGATGATTTCTTTAGTGAAGGGGAGCAGGTAACCTCCCATCCTATAGTTTGGAGAGATTCCAAGGTACAGCGCAGCAAAAGAAACACAGAACCAGAGGTCTTTTTGAAGATATCAGGAGATAGTTCAGAATTCAAGGAGGTAGAAGCAGTTAGAATAAGTGGAGATGGAACATAGAAGATAAGAAAATTGCATAAATAAAACCTCAGGGAGAATCCTTGAGTCTTTGACTAAGTAGTGACCAAGCCTAGGTGTGAGGAAGCTACCCAAGATCAACAAAAAAGCAAAGGCTTACAATTCCCAAGCACACGTGGGGCTGACAAGAATGTCATTGAACTGTAATGTTTGGAAGGATGAGTTAATGCAGCAAGAAGGGTTTTGCACCCTCAGCGTGGTGGTCACCTAGATCTGGGACTACATTAGGCTTAGATTCCTTAGATTCAAAGCTGTCTGAAGTCTGAATCTATACAAAAACATCAAGAATATCAACAACAGTAAATACGAAAGCATTAAAAGCATTTTTTTTTCATTTAATACATCTCTATGGATAAAGTAATGTTTTTATGCATGTTTGAAAGTATACGGGCACACATGTACACAGGTGCATGTGCCTATATGCTCGCATGTGAGTGGAGGCCCAAAGTTTATGTCAGGTGTCTTCTTTAATTGATCTCTCTTTTATTTTTAAGTAGGAGTCTCTCTAATGAATGCAGAACTCACAGTTTGTTAGCTACATAGCTATCTTGCCCTAACACCTTACACCTGCCTGGCTTTCATGTGGGTTCTGGGTTCCCACTTTTAGGGCAAGCACCTTAAGTGATGAGCCATCTCCCAATGCTTATTGAATTTCATTTTAAAATATTCACAATTAGTAATGCCGTACTTCCTAACATACTACTTACTAAAATGGGTGATAACACATTTGGAATTAAAAGCATATAACTATAACATACAGATAGGGTGATGGAAACATTAAAGTTTTTAAGTATGTGTGTGGCAGCATTATATCATCAAGAATATTATAGTAAGCAAAAGATTTAATTTACAGTATAAACCTTAGGAATTGGGCTGGAGTGATGGCTCAGGAGTTAAGCCTGTATCTCACAAGCAGAAGGTCGTGAGTTCGGATCCCAGGTCCCATTTAAAAATGGAAAGCATGAACAGTGGTGGCCTGTACTTCTGGCCCTGGTGGGCGGAGCCTAGGAAATCGCAAAGCCAAGCAAAAAGGAGGTAGAAACATTCCAGGATGAGTCCAGAAGTTATCCTGAGTCCTCCACAGGGACACACAATGCCCTCTGACACACACACACACACACACAGCAAAATAATAAAGTTTTTTGAAAAACCCTAGGAATAACCTCCACTTTAAATGGTATAGCAATAAATCAATTGTGGTGCTACAAAAAAACCATAACACATATAATAGAAATAAGTGATTTGGAAAAAAAGGATAGAAACAGTAAAAACCTTTCTGACAGGATTACTATAAAATTATGATTGATATAAAGACAATAATATTAATAAATACAAATGGCCATAATAATATTCTAGAGAAAGAAACATTTAATTGGCAAAAATAATCAAGAAACCAGGATTTCTGGATAAAGGATTCATGGATGGCCAGGTCTAAAATCAAAGCGGGGTTTTTCTGCAGCAGGAATGAACAAGAGGCCTTCTCTTCAGAGATCCCTCTTACAGTGGGAGCACATGAGTAGAGACCTGTCCACACAGGTATGAATGCTGACAGGAGAACAGTGCATGGCTCATGGGATGTGGGAAAGGAAGGGAAACAAGAGCTTATAACATGGGTTTCCAAGCTCACTATGAGGAACTAGCCTTAAATTCTCATGGTGCTTACAAGTCTGTATCTTTATCAAGTGCCTACAAGTAATTAGATGGGGTAATCTCTGAGTCACAGAGAGAACCAGGTAACATAATTGAAAAAAATGAGACCTTAAGTCCATGATGAGACCACCCGATATGAATCTTAGTCAATTAACCACCAACTAGTGCAAATCACTGAACTTCTGATGAATGATAAACAATGATATCACTTTATCGAAGGCACCAGCACAGTCATGCAAATGCTAATCACTGTTATTATTGTTCCCATATTCCTGAGTCAGTTGAACTTTTACATGGATGGCATTAGCTATAACCAAAATTACAAAAATCAATAAATTTATCCACCTCTTTAAAATATTTTATTCAGTGCTCGCTTTGGCAGCACATATACTAAAATTGGAACAATACAGAGAAGATTAGCATGGTCCCTGCGCAAGGATGACATGCAAATACCATATTTTTGGAAAGACCTCCCATGTTCCTGGATTGGCAAAATCAACATCGTAAAAATGACCATCCTACCAAAGGCAATATACAAATTCAATGCTACACCAATTAAAATCCCAAAGCAATTCTTTAAAGAAGCTGTTGAGTGAAGTATCCCAGACCCAGAAAATTAAGCACCATATGTACTCCCTAACAGGTGGCTCCTAGTACCAAACCCACCCAGCCCACCTAGAGACACTCGATGATAAATCTCTGTAATACAGTAATTGCAAGGAGTATGAACAGGCGGGATGGGGTATGAGGGCCACGCCAGAAACAAGGAGAGAGGGGACCATGTAACAGCAGAGAAAATAGGCCTCCATCAAAGACTGCAAGTAAGCAAAGAGACATCTGGTTAAGTTCACAGACTTTCCTTCCTGATCATTTACAACTGAGGGGGTATGATCTCACCAGAAGGGAAGGACATATAGTCTGGCAGGTAAGTAACCATTTTGCAAATGGGTGATTGACCCCTCCCTCACTGTGGTTTCCTACTTTTATTGCATCTACCTTTGAATATACTCTTATAACAAGACCCTAGTTTAACAGTTTTTTATCTCTGGCCAGGGGGTGACATACAGTGCCCAGCAGGATGGAGTGAAGGGCATTGCAGGAGCAGCAAAACCGCAAAAGAAAATCAACAAACCATAATCCAGAACTTCAGAGACTCTATATCAACCAGCTGGGCCCTGGGCCTAGAACTAGGCCAGCCTAATCTCTCCCCATCCTGAAGCTCAGGGAAATTTGCGGAAGAGGGGGCGGTAAGAGCGTAAGAGCACAAGGATGGGAGGAGTAATGATATGCGAGATACTCCACAGAAGTTAGGGCCGAAGCAATTATAATTGGACTTTACGGACCAGAGACCCCAGACAGCAGGAAGAGGAAGCTGCAGAACCAGGGCCCCCCCCACCAGCCCCTCTGTCTCCCCCACCCCCAGCCCCAACTGTCCCCCAAGCCTCTGGGGATCCCCTCATGAGCCGTCTGTTCTATGGGGTGAAGGCAGGGCCTGGGGTAGGGGCCCCCCGCCGCAGCGGACACACCTTCACAGTCAACCCTCGCAGGTCTGCGCCCCCTGCAAACCCAGCCCCTCCCTGCCACCCCAGCCAATGCCGATGTCGCCAGCCCTGGGGCTAGGAAAAAGAGGTACCCGACTGCAGAGGAGATCCTGGTTTTGGGGGGCTACCTCCATCTCAGCCGCAGCTGCCTTGTCAAGGGGTCCCCTGAAAGGACACCACAAGCAGCTTAAGATCTCTTCAGTGAGACGGCCCTGGAGACCACGTACCAGTACCGCTTGGAGAGCTCTGTCCTGGAGGAGCTGGGCCCGGAGCCAGAGGTCCCCAGCGCGCCCATCACGCAGCCTGACGATGAAGAGGATGAGGAGGAGCCTGCTGCTGCAGCCGGAGCTTCAGGGCAGGCTGCGCACTAAGGCCCTGATCGTGGATGGGTCCTGCCGGCGGTGACCATCTTCCACTGTGGGCACACAGCTCCCTCCTTCCGGTGACCCGAGCTCCTGGAGCCTGGATGGATGACTCAGAGCCAGCGCACCCCAGAGATGAGCCTGGCGGGGAAGGACGGCCAGCATCTTCCCACTTGCTTTTCCTTTCCCCATCCTGGGGCAGGGTCAGTTGGCTACACTTCCCCCGACCCCCCAACCTAATGCCATGATGCCACCTGCATGGGCTGGAGAATCAGGATGAGCACCAAGCTCCCTGGAGGAGCACGATATTCACCTGGGCTTAAGGTGGAGCACTTCTTCTCCATGGCATACTACACTGCCCCCACACCCCCCTTGACCTCCCACCACTCTCTGGGGACACTCAGGATTTCTCTCCCTGGAAAGCCCAATTTCCACCCCATTTACAATCACCCCTTCCGTGGCCACTACCTCTCTGTTTACAGCTTTGCTTCCCACTGACCACACCCACCGGCTTCCACCGCCACCTGGGTTTACAAGCCGCATCCCCCTGCCAGGTCTCCTGGGAATCCTTTCCAAGGTCCTTCCATTTGACTGGTCTGAGGTGACCTGAGAAGGGAGGGAATGGCTCTCCATCTTCGTTCAGTATTACTGTGCCTCTGTTTCCCCTTGAGGGAAGACTGGGGATCCTAACCCTGAACCCCAAGAGAGTTAATTTAAGTCCCTTCCTCCTAGTGGTTCACATTGAATTACAGCATTGTGGGGGCCAAGAAGCTCCCCTCCCACTGCTTCTTATATCAATTACCTGGTTTGTTTTGTGTTGTTTTTTAACTTTCAGTAATAAAATGGAGCTTATTCCAAAAAATAAAAAAAATAATAATTGGACTTTACATGCCCTGCGCAATGTCCAACACACTATTGTCCCCACAAAGTCTAGCATTTGCTAAAAGCACAAAGATCCTTGGAGGCAAGGGATTGACAGTCAAAATAGTGTTCCTATGCTTACGGGGAACACAGGAAAGGGTTCAGGGAAATGCGGCTGGGTCCTTGTATGTCATCGGAGAGGAGAACCCAGAGGACAGTCAGGCATGCACATTAAAGGATTCTCCGGGGATTGGGGAGGGGAGGCACTGGGGGGTGGGGAGGGAGGGGTGAGGAGAGGGCGAGCAGAGGGGTGGGGGAAGGAGGAGGGAGGGAGGGAACCAGTGTACCTATTGTTTGTATGAGCAGAGATAATAAAAAATGATAAAAAAAAAAGAAGCTGATCAAACAATCTCAAAATTCATATGGAGGCACAAAAGACCCAGGGTAGCAAAGATAATCCTGAGTAACAAAAACACGGCTGGAGGTATCACCATACCAAACCTTAGTCTGTACTACAAATCCATAGTTATAAAAACAGCCTGGTACTGGCTCCAAAATAGACACACAGATCAATGGATAAGGGTTGAAGACCCAGATTTAAGCCCACAAAATTACAGCCATTTGATATTTGACAAAGGGGCCCAAAAAATCCAATGGAAAAAGAACAGTATCTTCAACAAATGGAGCTGGCAAAACTGGATGTCCACAAAAGATTAAAACTGAACCCGTACTTGTCACCAGGTACAAGACTTAATTCCAAATGGATCAAGGACCTTGATATAAGACCAGAGACTATAAAAACCATAGGTGAAAGGGTAGGGAACTCCCTTGAGCTGATTGGGCTGGGCCAACACTTCCTAAACAGACATCCAATAGCCAAGTCACTACTACCAACTCTCAACAGTTGGGATCTTGTGAAATTAAAGAGCTTCTGTCCAGATAAAGAGATTGTAACATGAGCTCAAAGGCAACCCACAGAATGGGAGAAAATCTTCACTAACCACATATCTGATAGAGCTCTATTATCCAGAGTGCACAAAGAACTTAGAAAACTAAACACCAAGGAAACAAATGGGCCAATTAAAAAATGGGCCCTGGAACTTAAAAGAAACTTTACCAGGGATGAAATTAAAATGTCCAACAAATATCTTAAAAAATGCTCCACGTCCTTAGCCATCAGGGAAATGCAAATCAAAACCTCCTTGAGATATCATCTCACCTCTGTCAGGATGGCAAAAATTCACAATACAAACAACACCAAATGCTGGAGAGGATGTGGAGAGAGGGGAACTCTCTTACATTGCTGGTGGGAATGCAGGCTCATACAACCATTCTGGCAAGCCGTCTGGCGATTCTTAAAGAAGTTAAAGATTGCAATGCCATATGACCCTGCGATGCCACTTTTGGGAATAACCCCCCATACAGCAAAAATTCACCTTGATAGCACAAGCACGACCATGTTCATAGCAGCACTGTTTACAATAGCAAAGTCATGGAATCAGCCCGAATGTCTAACAGTTGACGAATGGATAAGGAAAATGTGGTACATTTATACAATGAAATACTACTCAGCCATCAAAAATGATGATTTAATGCAATTTTCTGGGTATTGGATGGAATTAGAAACAATTATATTGAGTGAAGTATCCCAGACATGGAAAATTAAGCACTGTATGTACTCCCTAATAGGTGGATCCTAGTACCAAACTCACTTAGAGACACTCAAAGACAAATCTCTGTAATACCTACAGTAAGTGCAAGGATTATGAACAGGAGGGATGGGGTAGGAGGGCCACACCAGAAACAAGGAAAGAGGGGACCATGTTACAGCAGAGAAAATAGGCCTCCATCAAGGACTGCAAGTAAGTAATGAGACATCTGGTTAAGTTCACAGACTTTCGTTCCTGATCATTTACAACTGAGGGGGTATGATCTCACCAGAAGGGGAGGGCATATAGTCTGGCAGATAAAAAGTAACCATTTTGCAAATGGGTGATTGACCCCTCCCTCACTGTGGTTTCCTACTTTTATTACATCTACCTTTGAATAGACTCTTATAACAAGACTCTAATTTAACAGGTTTTTACCTCTGGCCAGGGGGTGACATCCAAAACCCATCAGGATGGAACCAAAGGCATTGCAGGAGCAGCAAAACTGAAAAAAAAAAATCATCAACAAACCATAATTCAGAACATCAGAGACTCTATAACAATCACCTGGAATCAGGCCTGCCTAATCTCTCCCCATCCTGAAGCTCAGGAAAATTTGTGGAAGAGGGGGCGGTAAGATTATAAAAGCATAAGGATGGGAAGAGTCATGATATGCAAGATACTCCACACAAGTTAGGGCTGAAGCAATTATAACAGGACTCTGCATGATCTGAGCAATGACCAACATATCCTTGACCCCTCAAATTCTAGCATGGACTAAAGGCACTAGGATCCTTAGAAAACAAGGGATTAACAGTCACAATAGTGTTCCTATACTTAAGGGGAACACAAGAAAGAGTTCTAGGAAATGTCACTGAGTCCTTGCACCTCATCAGAGAGGAGGACCCAGAGGAAAGTTTGATATACTCATTAAAGGATGCTTCAGAGATGCAGGGAGGGGGCACTGGGAGAAAGGGAGGGAGGGGGGAAAGGAAGGGGCAAAGGGGGGAGGGAGCAGGGAGGGATGGAGGGAGGGAGGGGACAGGTGTTCCTATTATGTTTGTATGAGCAGAAAAAAATTTAAAAATTTAAAAAATATTTTATTTGAGAGAAAGAGAGAGAGAGAGAGAGAGAGAAGTTGGCTCTTCTCTTCCACCATGTGAGCTCCAGGTATCGAACTCAGGTTGACAGCTTTACATGCAGGTGCCTTTTCCCATTGGCTTCCCAGGCCAGAACCTTCATCTACTTTATTTTTTTGACATTTTGTTCATCAGAGGTTTTGCATGTGTTTTGATTGTTTTTAAATATTGTATTAAGCTAACTGGATTATAGGAAAAGGAGGATGGTGAGCAAGGATACCCCTAGAGGATGGGCTGTTCTCCAATGAATGCAGCCAGCTCCTCTCTCCTCCTCCTGCAAGGATGCACCACACCCAAGCCTAGCCCCACCCCTACCTGGGTTTCTTGAGAACATCTCCACAGCACTATCCTTAGTCGCCAGAGCCAGCAGCTGGGACTCCAATGACCAGAGCTCCAATCCTTCCCCCAAGAAGGACAGAAATTCTGAGAGTCCAAGGTGACGCACCAAAGATCCCAGACCCCTCCCTAGAACCACTAGGATGCAAAGCAGCGAGTAGACATATCAACAGCTGGTTCCCACACGTAAATATTCAGGCATATAAAGGAATGTTCCCAGTGATTCATAATGAAGTTGGTTGCCCATTGGCTGAGACGCTAAGAGACTAACCACACACACACACACAAAGTCCATGGGAATTTACCGACTCATCAAGAGAGATCTGTGTAGAAAGAATACTTGAATCACTTTAGCATGGGTCCCCTGTCCTGTTTTCCCTTTGGAAGTTGAGGGGCTGCTGGCAGCAGCATACCAACTTCAAAGATGGTATCTCCACTGAAAACTTGATGAGCACACCATATGCGAATGCTATCTAATTCCTACTTGCAGATAATCCTCCTCAAGTGATGTTTACATAAGATACAGAGAGTTGATATGATAAAAATAAATACTATGAAATTCTCTGCAGGGTACAAATAGCTTTAAGATTTGGCAAAAGGGACCTTATTATTTACATATTCAGACATATATAGGTCACACTCTTCTCAAATTATTAATTTTCTTCTATAGATAACTGACACATGTGGTGCAAATCTATTGGTAGAACCCCTTCCAGTATCCTAATTAAATTCTGGCAACTGCTTACAGTCTCGTGTGCTTGATTCTAGGATCATCATATTAACAGACATCCATAATATTGCAGTCAATGATCTTATTTTGTAAGACAAATGTGGTCAGAAGTGATTTGCTTCTAATATTGACTAATATTTAACTCCAACACCTCAGAATTGAAATCCCCACTGTCCAAATGTCCATAAATTCCAAGCAAAATCAACCAAACTTAGATCCTACTAGATAAGGAAGAGGCGGGCTCTGTAACTGGAACAAGGAGCGCATTGGTTGACATTGAAACAGTTGTTTCTCTGTCAACTCCTCACGGGAAACACAGAGACTCAATTGAACTTTCCTCAGCCAAATGAAGCATCATGTTTATAAATAAAACTTCCAGCCCTTTTCCTCTCCAGGCAATAAATTCTCTGGAACCTCTGGCATTTGCAGTAGGAACATTTGTCTGATTTAGTCTCAGGACAAAGATGCTCTGTTGTGGACAAAGAAGCATTTCTACTGCTCATCCACATCACCGAACATTCCTAAAACATAGGTGTTCTCTAGGCTCTATGGTAGGCAGAGTGACAATTCAAAAGCAAACAAACAAACAAACAAAAAAACTCGAATCCATTCTCTGCATCTTGCTAATGTGCTATATCACATGCAATGGGGATTTAACAGATGTGTTTACCTTCTTGTATAGCCAGAGCACCTTGGCTTAACAAGTGACCCCACCCAGTCTGATCACAGGTATAACAATAGAAGTGCATTCCCCAGTTGAGATTACAGTGGGAAAGGAAGGCATGACTACAGGAGAAACTTCTAAAAGGTATCACGTTGTTGGCTTGAAAAACAGAAGGAGGGGGAAGCATCGCTGGCTAGCTCCGTAGGCGAGGCTTGCGCGCCGGCCCCCCAGCGCCCACCCGATCGGCCCGGCCCAGCCATGATCAAGGCGATCCTCATCTTCAACAACCACGAGAAGCCGAGGCTCTCCAAGTTCTACCAGCCCTACAGTGAAGATACGCAACAGCAAATTATTAGGGAGACTTTCCATTTGTTGTCTAAGCGGGATGAAAATGTTTATAATTTCCTAGAAGGAGGATTATTAATTGGAGGATCTGACAACAAACTGATTTATAGACATTATGCAACACTATATTTTGTCTTCTGCGTGGATTCGTCAGAAAGTGAACTTGGCATTTTAGATCTAATTCAAGCATTTGTGGAAACATTAGACAAGTGTTTTGAAAATGTCTGTGAACTGGATTTAATATTCCATGTAGACAAGGTTCACAATATTCTTGCAGAAATGGTGATGTGGGGGAATGGTTTTAGAGACGAACATGAATGAGATTGTCACACAGATCGATGCACAGAATAAACTGGAGAAATCTGAGGCTGGCTTAGCAGGAGCTCCAGCCTGTGCTGTGTCAGCTGTAAAGAATATGAATCTTCCTGAGATCCCAAGAAATATTAACATTGGTGACATCACTATAAAAGTGCCAAACCTGCCCTCTTTTAAATAAAATATTTAAAAGGCTACTCCCAGGTAAAATCCAGGGGGAAGTCATCTAAGTTTACCATGCAGTTGTTTACCAAAAATAGAGGAGGAGTCTCTTAACTTTTGCTCTTGGATTTAAGTCAAGGTACTGTATAGAAATTTGTATAAAATCAGTATGGAAGTTCAACGTTGCTTTTTTTTTTTTTTTTCCTCAGTGATTTTAAAGAAACTCAGTAGTTTTGATGTGATTTTTTTTTTCTTTTCTAAATTGCATTCCTGGGCCCATGTTGAAGGCATGTATGTATGTGTTGGCTATTGCAGTATTTCAAGAAGCGAGATATTTCTTTAATTATGTACAACCCAAAATGTTGGTGTTTTGTATGGATCACAGGCGCAGAATTCTTTGATTCTTTCTGCTGTTTGTCAGAATTGTTATTTAAAACAAGTATGTATTGCATGAAATCATTATGACCTTTCCTCTTAGTTTAAATAAACTCCAAGGTAACTGGAAAAAAAAAAGAAAAGAAAAACAGAAGGAGCCATGAGCTAAGGAATACAGATGTTCTCTGCAAACACAAAACACAAGGAAAATAAAAAGGAACATAGCCGGACCAGTTTTTGGAGTTCACTTCAGTAATATTTGTATAAAATATCCAAACCGCACATGTTATTTCAAACCCCTTAAGTACATGGTGAGGTTCTAGAGCAACTCAAGGTGTTTTCTTGTTGTAGGCAACTCCACTTCCACCTTGAAAGCAGGCTTCTTTGCTACCAAAGGAAATATACATTTTCCTTTTTATCCAGAACCACGTATGTTAAAGGGACATAAAGAGTTCATTCATTTTTCTCTTTTCTAGGAAATAAACTCAGAGAGTATTCTTGGGTATAGCATCCCAAACCATTGAACTGCCCAAGATCCAACAACGTCTGACATCAAAGATAAGAGGACTCCAGAATTTCCTAACAAGGAGCAACTTCTGGTGTCTTTGAGAGCTTGGGGTCACTATCAGGTAATAAAGAAAGAAGGTACAGTTTGGGAAATGAGAGGTCTGACTCCCATGCATTTCCCTCGAGTTTCCTACATACCTACCAGCTCAACGTCAATTTCCTTAAATGAATACTGACTGTGTGTCTATGATGTTGCAGACACCGTGCTAGCAGGAAGCATGACAGGCATGTGTCTATCATAGCAGCAGGCACTTGATAGACTTTCTATGTAGCAGAGAGATCTTGCCTTCAGCTTACTAGCCCCTGACAGGAACGCTTGCTCTACATGGTGACCTCAGCTTTGTTGTACCCTGGATGTAGTTCCCCTCTGGAGAAAACCCATGACTGAATGTGATGGTCAACATCAGCAGTGGGAGGGCGTGGCCTCTGAAAAGAAGCTGGGCTTAAATCTGATCACATAGTGTTCAAAGAGGAGACGCTTGACCAACGGAGACTAAATCCAAAGAGGAAGCTGCTAAGAGACCCCGCACCTGCCCACTTCCCCTGTCTTTTTCTTAAGACTAGAGTAGTTCTTACAGAAGCAAACTCCTCAAAGCACCACGGTCTCCTCATCCCTTCCTCTCTTACACATGCACTTATTTCTCTTCTTTCTACTCTGAGTTCAAAGAACCACTGATTGATTGTCTTTAGTGTTTAAACCATCTGCAAGCAATGATGACAGTTGCGTCTCCCTCATTCTCATAATTGCAACATGGATTTTTTGGTATCTGATTGCGTCTGTTAAAACATTGAAATCAATATCAAATATCATGATGTTTTATTCACCACTTAATGACATTATTCCTGTATTTCATTATTAAATATTATTCTTTCCCTTGAGTAGGCTGATAATTTTTAGCATGTTAAGGAAATTTTCCCCAATTACAAATTAAGATTTATTTTTAAGATCAAATCGAGAGTATATTTTGACAAATAAATTATCTACATCTACTAAGAAAATAATATGCTTCCTTCTTAGATTATCTATCTACTCACTATTTCTTAGTAGTAAACTACTCTTCCATTTTTACAATAGAAGCATTTTCTTTCATTCTTTTGACATGGCTCCAATGACTACATATTAATAATTTAAACTTTATTACTACTTTTAAAATTTTAATTAAAAAATCAAAATTCTTATGCTATTTTTTGAAGTAAGATGTGGTTTTGTTTTATATGTGTGTGTATAAGTATCTGCTATGTTTGCAGGTTTTGCGGTAGTTATCCAACCTCCATAAAGTAAATTGAGAAGATATTCATCCCAAGTATAGATTTATCTTTTCCTTAACAGACAAACCAAAACAAAACAAAAATAACTTGCCTCTAAAAATTTTTGAGCCTGAAATTTCCAAGAATTGCCTTTTGTTACTATGCATGTGAACCATAAATCTTGTTTGTCCTTCTAAGTGACAAATTATTGTGAAAGAGGCTAATCTGCAAGCATCTTATTTCTTTTGCCTTGCTGTTTACAGTTGTTGTTTCTAAATATTATAATATGCTTTAGGTTAATTAAAGGTACTGCGTTTTACTTAAAACTTTACCAGAATTAGAATTTGATTTTTTTGTTTTTTGTTTTTTTGTTTGTTTGTTTGTTTGTTTTTGAAGTGCTGGGGCATCTAAACCCAGGACCATGTTACATCATGCTACACCAATGATCTATCATTAAGGCCCAGATCCCTTGGTGAATTGATTTGCTAAGTATTCACAAGTTAACTGTTACACATCTGAGAAAAAAGTCTATCATTATCATTATTAATATTTATCTGCACTCTTTTCCTTAATATTAATAGGTTGAATTGCCTAGGATGGTTTGATATTTTTCTCTTAGAATAAGATATTTCTGAATCTCATGAGAATTTTATCCAAGTGTTTTCCATGCTTGCTATGGCCAATGGAAATTAACTAGGGCTGTGATCTTGTATCTTTAACTGAAGTGACTAGTACAAGGTACAACCCTCTGGCCCCTCCTAGTGCACAGGACCATTCACTGAGTTGCTAAGATCAAGCACCGCAGTAAGAACTAGGCACTAGGACTGTGTAGTGCTCACTGGTTTCACTGCAATTGAGATTTCTCTACCACTTCTTGTTCCTCCTGGATTATCCCACCATTTGACTATTTCAAGCCACATCTTTTTGAAAGAAAGACCAACTAGCCTATGAGTCACCACAAGCCAAGAATACTATGCCAGGAAAATTCTCTCAAACTCACCAGCTCATTCATCTCCCCAGGGTCACATTCTTTGAAATTGTTGGCATGTGCAGTGAAGTTTTCAGTTGAAAAGGAGTTTCCCTTGTCATTATAGCCTTTTGTCAATGGGAGTGTGGGATAAGTGGAATGAGCAGTCATCATTTGAGAAAAACACCATCACTTCCTTAAGAGCTTCAACCCAGGACTTGGTGAGCTCAGTGGATAAAGCGCTTGTCTCACAAGCCTGGGGGCCTGAGTTCCATCCCCATAACCCGGTAAAAACCAGGCGTGGTGCTAAGCAAGAGTCTCCAAAGAAAGATAGCACATAAAATCTCCTCTCTCTCTCTCTCTCTTTCTCTCTCTCCCCCCCCCCCACACACAATGACTCCCACAAGTACAGCCACACACTAAGATGGTCTGAAAGGCAGACTGGACTTCCAGTACATATTCGATGATATAACTGAAATCTGAAGTCAAACCAGAGGCAGAATCTGTTTTATTTGAAGGACCTTGATCTCTTTCTCGTAAGATCTTCACCAACAATACACAAGGGGCAATCTGTATCGCTCAAATTCTGTTGATTTAAATGTCAGTCTTGGAGCTGGAGAGATGGTTCAGGGGTTAAGACTCTGTCTCACCAGCAGGTCCCGCTTAAAAATGCCAGGTAGAAACGGTGGCAGCCTGAACTTCTAGTCCTGGTGGGCGGAGCCTGGGAAAACCCAGAGCGAAGCAAAAAGGAGGTAGAAGCAACCCAGTAATTTCAGTAATTCCTGAAATTACTCTTGATTCTACACAAGGACATACAGTGCCCTCTGATATACACACACATATATACTCCATAAAACTAACCATTATATTTACTCAGTAGCAAATTCTATTCTGGCAGTAGACATACAGCAGTGAGCCTAGTACAGTAGGTACTTAGCAAATAATAATTGGGTGAATAACTTTGACTTTTCACACTTACTTACAATCTTCCTACTTGTTAGTATCCACTCATTGGCCATCCATGTATTGATTTGCCTCCTAATACAAGCCATTGGGGCCACACTGGTCCACATGTCTTGGATATACATATTCATCTTTTGCTCTCCCTCATTCCTTCCAACACTCATTTAATTTCAGAAATCCTTCAAAGTCTAGGTCAAGAATAACATTTTTTTGTAAATAAGCAGCCATTCATCTATTCAGAAAACACTAATTAAATGTCAACTTAATAGCAAGCACTGGGTAATGTTTGTCAAATAAACATGAGCTCCCAAAAAGAAAAAGTTCTATATTGAGAAAATTGGCATGGTTATGAGAAACATTTATTAAGGTTTAACGTATCCAAGAGCCTATATGTTAATAGCATCTCTGATACTAAAAATACCACAGTTACTGTCTGGAGATCAATTTAGTCATCTCTAGAACACATTCATCAGTCAACCAGAGGACCACAGATCTGGAACATTTTAGCACACGAAAACAGATATTCACATGGAAGTGAAATGTCAAAGGCATGTAGCCAGTGGATCATGCGTACATTTAAATATGAATACGGCAGGCTGGGGGGAAAGCAGGGTATAAAGAAGGAAAATGGCGAAGGGTTTGCAGGGAATATCATAGGCATACCTCCTCCCTCCCACCATCATTCAACAAAGATGATGGACCCAGGATCCGTGTCAGCACTTAGCAAGCTGACGCTTTATGTATGCGGTGCAGAGTCTCCGGGGCTCCTGCCTTGCCCTGACGTGATTTTTGAGGATAAGACACTGGCAGATTGAAACAGTCACCTGTCCACTCAGCCTTCTACATGGCATCTTGCTTCCTGGGCATGGGAAGATCCCCTCCCAGCCTCGGTGGGAGAACATACCATATACCTTGAATGTACCAGTGCTGAAAGGTCATCTGGGACCCCAGTGCCTCTCGGTCATGTGTGGGAGCCTCCAGCCTCCCCTTTCTGGCACGGCAATGCAGGGAAGTCACAGGCAGGTAAGTTTCCATCTCCCGTTCTGCTTGTCAGCCCGGGTCTGAATCATAAATTATGTTTCTCCATTTTACAGGCAGAAAAACCTCTTCTTCAATGATAATAAAATCAGTGGACCAGATTCTGCCCTTCCTTACTAATGTACGAAACCTGCTGAAGTCAGCAGAACTTAAGGGCATGCGACTTTGGGCAAAGTGTGTTCCAACTTCCTTTCTTCTTTTTGCTTTTTTTTTTTTTTTTTCGTTGCTGGATTTTTATTACCTGACATCCTTCTGATTCCTCTAGATTGCACAATAAAGGAAGGGTGGCCCAGTTTGGGTAAAATAAAAAATGACCCAAACCACTGACCTAAATCCTGCCTTTGAAATTTAAAATTACATTTACTAGGATGGAAAATAGTTTTTTGAGTGTGGGTGGTTTTCTTTTTCAAAAACCATTTCAAATGTTGACCTCCTGAATGTTATCATACCAGTTGGGATTGGAAAACAGAAGGGTAGGTAAACATACTTTTTTGAAAACTGTGGTAGAGGGAGGTCATCCTTTTCTGAATTCATTATCTGCAGAGAAGGAAATACTAAAAATCTTATTTTTTTTCCCAAAAGATTCTCTGGTTGCATTGTCAGATTTGACTTGAAAAGCAAATTGTCCACTCCTATGAATGACTGGAAACTTTTCTCCTGTGTTCTTTCAAAGGCAAACTCGGGTGTGGAAGAAGCAGAAGTGGGAGGATCATTTTTGGAGTAGAATGTGGAGTTGAGGGAGACTCTTCCTTTGCGCAAACACAGACGCTGTAGATAGGGATGTGAAGACAACACAATCCGTAAGTTGTAATCTAATGAATGCTTAAAAATGATTCCCATCAACCTCACAGCTCTGGAGCTATACCTGAGATGACACCTCTCGAAGAACTCCATAAATTATCTAGAACATGGAACTCCAAGATTGCAACCCTACTACCAACCTACGATTCAGCCAAGCAATGGCCAACTGGAATATGAACCAAGCAGTTAAAGAGGATAGAGTTGGGAGGAAGGGATGCTTTGGATCAAAGCTCTGGATGAATGAAAGCAATTGGTGACTTTGTATCTATCATGCCCCTCTGCTATTCCTTGCACTAACAGATATCCTTGGTGTTGCAATATGTAAAACAGCTAGTCCTTTCCTGAACAGATCTTGAAGCTGAAATCTAGGTCTCATTATTACATTATCACTAACACGGAGTCAGGTTACATGAAAGGCATTAAGCACAGAGCCTTAGGTGAATCCTGGGCTTGAGTTGGCTATGTGCTTACAATATAAATGACTTTGGACAAATATTGCACTTCAAGCCCAGAGCATTAACAAGGGCATCAAATTTCCTTCCTGAAAACATCCTTCTGAGGATGAAGTCAGTGTAACCTTCACAGACCTTGCTCATCATAGAGCTTGTGCTCAGTGAAGCCCATTATTGTTACAGTCAACCATTTGGCAAGTGGTTTGAACAAATGCAGCAACCAACTAGTTAAGAATCAAGAAGAATTAGGTGAACTGAGCTAAAGAATAGACAAAACAACTGCTAGCTGTGGCTTTGTTTTAGTCACATTTCCAAAGGCTCAACACATGTGAACAGAAGTCTTAAAACGGCTGTAAAGTAGCAGTGCTTTGGAAAGCAATCACTCTATCATGATCGCGTGTTTTACAATGTCCGCACCATGTGCAGATCGCCCTCTGTTGCTGCTTAAAACAGCTATGCGTGTGTGTGTGCTCTTAAACTCTTACACAGCCAAGCGCCACATGTCCCAGCAAGCCTGCACGCCGACGTCATGTTTCATAAGACCAGTGGCTTTATTCTGTGTGTGGCCACGCCAGCTCATAAAAGTTAACGTGTACTGAACGCTGACTATACTCAGCATGTATCTGAGCACTTTCACATAAAACAGTTTCCTTTGTCTTCACAATCCTGTGATATAAACACCGCCTTTGTGGAAATTATAATTGTCATTGCTTTTACAAATGAGGAAAATGATGAATATGGATGACATGACTTTGTTCGGGACACAGAGGTAGCGAGAGGTGAATAAGATCTCAAACATGCAGACGGACTCCAGAGTCCTACTGACTGTATCATGTATCCTACAAGACATGTCAGTTTCACCTGCCTGTTACAGACACCATTACAGCAATGTCTGCATATTGGGTGGATAAATTTTGACCACATACATAGGGGACGACATGGGATTTTCTGGCAAATTCTACTTTATTGAGGAATATGGTGTTGGCAAAATAGCTCAGTGGATAAGAAACTTGCTTGCCAACTTGGCAATAAACATGGTGGAAGGAGAGGATCAACTCGTACAAGTTAAGTTGTTCGCTAACCTACACTCGTTATATGGAAATCTCTCTCTCTCTCCCCCTCTTTCTCTCTCATTCCCCTTCTCTTTCAATTAATTAATTTAAATAAAAAGGACCATGCCAAGGGCCAATATAAAGACATAAAGCAGAAACTGGCCAAATCTCGAGTATGCCATTCACAGAGGCAACGGGTCCTGTCATGAAGCTTCAGCGACAGTGCCTGTTTCTAGTAAAATGCCCACTTTCCAAACTTCCTGCCAACAGGGCAGGAGATAACAACTGGGCAATTGTCGGGTATGGCCAAAGCTCCCTAAAGCCTCTTGGCTAAACCTTCAAAGTTTTGGCAATTCCTTTCTCATGAGAAACTTTGCCTAAAATTAAATGGGGCAAAGCAGTCACTGCAAGAAAGGACAGCAATTATCAAAGGCACTAGACAACATAGGGTTGACAGGCCCTTCTTTTAACTGGGTGCTGGCTGAGACTCGCGCACCTGTGCACCTGCAGATCTTTTCGATATAATTCACTACCCTCAGAAAGTTTGTTCACACACATTTTTATAACTGGGCACGACCTAATATCCTTCCCAACTTTGACCTGTTACCCTTGGATGGATTATTTCTTCATGTTACGATTCAGCAATGATATCTGCTATTCATTTTCTGATGCCATACAATCCAAAGATTCAGTAACTAAGTGAAATTATAAAAGCTCCTGCAACCATATTATATCACATCAGACTAAATGTTAGTTCCGTCCTTGACTAGGTAAATACAACTGCGTAGCATGAAAATTAGCAAAGCAGGCCAAGGACTTTGGACAACTCGATTTTATCATTCCTCTGAATCTTTAGAGGTGTATGATCCCTCCATCTTAGCTAGAACAGCCATGACCATCATGGAGAAGTTGGCCCTGCCTTTAAGCTCTATAATAATAAAGAACTTTCACAGTCCCTTAAGGCGTTTTTAGTTTCAGCTTCTATCTTTTATTGCTAGTTCTGACGCTAAGGTTTGTCCATCCTCTCTTTCTTCTGTACTTCAGATGAAACTGTGGCCCTTGAACATGAAGCCCACACACACATCATTCCCAATGGAGAGAGTCATGGTATGAATGATTTGTCTCAAATTCCATATTTATACCCCAGGGAAGCACTGAGCTCATGTGGTGAAAGTACCTATTGAAGGAACAGGTTTTGTAGGAGAAGTATGGCCAACCCTGTGCTTATTATTAATTTTTAACTGTCCCTGTGCTTCATGACACAAGTGCAGAGCCTTTGAGGGCAGTGGCTGCATGGTTCTTATATTAATCCACTTTCCTCTTCCACCTTCCCTACCCTGTAAGCATCTCCTGGGTGCCTGCTATGAACTTGACACTTTCCTTGAATGGAAGACTGAATGTTAGCTGGCTGTTAATCGACCATTTTATATTTGTATGGTTTAATGTCACACCATTTCGCTCAATATGCAAAAAAGAGAATATATTTTTCAACAATTCCAAATGTCTTTCCTTTATGAGATGTTTATACTTGATTATTTAGCAATCATATAAAAGAAGTGAAAATTTCGCTTAATTTAGTCTTTGGTTTTACAAGCTGAATTTTGTGCTTTTCCTCCCTCTCCATAAAATTGATAGATTGAAGTCTCACCCTGATACCTTTGAAGAACGTGATTTTATTTGGAGATAGGTCATATAGACATAGCCAATTAAGATAAAGTTGCAGTGGAATACATTGGACCCCAGTTTCAATGTAACTGCTGTCATAACAGAATATCATAAAGTCTGTGGTGGCATAAGAAACATAAATATGTTTCTTATGTGGAGTTCACAAGCAAGGTGTCAGCAAAGATGATCCCTTTAGTGGTCTATGCAAGATGTGTTCCTTACTTCTCCCTCAACTGATTGTGGTTTATTTGCAATCTTTGAACTTTCTTGAGGTACAACAGCACCCAGATTCTTGCTTTCCTTTTAGCAGGTCAGTCTGTGAGTGTGCATCTGTGCTCTAGTTACTCTTTCTCTGAAGACACCAGTTATGATGGATTTGGGGATCCATGTTCAACTTTATCTTTATGTCCACGATAGCATATCACATTCTTCAGGGAGGGTATGTGATATGGAATTTCACTGTAGAACTCTATAGGGAGGGCACAATTCAACCCACAGGGAATAAATAAGGAATTCTTCTCAAATCCTTTTCATCTTTCAGTTCTGACTTACTGCTTATCTTTGATAAGTGTTTGTTGCTAAAAGTTTTTTTAATGCAATTCTGAATCCTACCATTCTCATTTAAAGAGGTCTAAGGTACAGCAAGACAGCACTTCAGAGAAAGAATTACAAAGCCCCATCTGTTCATGAATCAGAAAATGTCTATGCAATTCCACAGTTACAATCAGTGAGCTTATTCACATTTAAACCACAGCATCAGTTCTAAGATCACTCATGCTGTCACCTGCTTCAGAAGAAGGGAGAATGCACTATTGTTTGCCAGGATGACTAGGAATGTAGTTTAGTGGTAGAGTATTCATCAAACACATGCCAACCCCTGGGATCAATCCACAGGAGGGAGGGAAGGAAGAGAGAGGGAACAAGAGGGGCAGAGGGAGAGGATATCAAATAAAATGACCCCCTTAACTTCCACCTCCAGATGCTCCAGATGTCACTTGCCTAGCTGTTACAGACTATTGCAAACTGATCATTGAGAGAATATGCTGGATGGTCTCACTCGGTCCCACGAGTCTCCTCAAAGCTGAGGAGCTTCTTCTACTGGTAGTTGAAGGGAAATGCAAGAGATTCAAAGGGTCAATGGGCTTCCTGTAAAACACACGGTACTAGGATAAAGGGGCCATATAGGCAGTGGTCTGGGAATGACCTTCAGCTTAGGGACGAACCCATTCCAAGAAGCAGGGACCCATCTTCCAACCTCCAGGTAGTGCATTCTCCCACACTAACTGTGGGAGCATGACGAGACTCCCAGAGAGTCTCCAGATATACGCCCAGATTTCTGAGACCCTAGGCAGACAACCTAAGCCACTTGGACTTATGGCCTGCACAGCTATGATGTATACAAGCAGTTATTCTAAGCCACTAAGTTTGTGCTGATGTGTTGCACAACAGAAAACTAATAGCGCAACAAAAACCTGAAACAAGGAAAAGACTGGAGAAACCAGGAAGAAAGAATGGGGTGAAGAGACTTGGTCAGAAAGAAATGACATCAAATACACAAACCAGAGTCAGATGAAATCTCTGCCATTTTCTTTAAATGCTTCTCTCTATGGTTCATCAGCTACAACATAGTTTTATTTGCTTCTTTGAGATTCCCTCCTCATGGAGTGGTAAGATGGGCCATTACATTCAAGCACAACATTTGGCATGATTAAAGTGAAATAATGATCCTCGTTATCTGGGAACAAGACAACATGTAAAAACATGAGGGAAAATGTATGCTTTTTTTGTGTGTACATGAGAGATAAAAGAATAGAGCCACGCACACAAAAAGAAATTTTAAAAGGAAGATAAGAGAATGGGGAAAAGAATAAAGAGAAAGAAAGAAAAAAATGTTTTAGGTTTTGTTTTTCAGAAACACACATTTCCATCCTGAAGTCTGACCTGATGTTCCGTATCACAGAGGAACACACTTTTCTTGGAGTTCTCCCAAGCAACAGAAATTGCCATTTTCAAGCCGCCTTTTCAGCCATTCAGAGCTCGACTGGTCCCTGGCTGCTCACACAGCCTTTAATGCCATCAGAGGAAGCGAAAGCAACACAGACGTGACATTTAAAAAAAAAAAAAAAACAACTTTCACTTCATGCAGGTATTTCTGACTCCAACAATTATGAAAACACAGAATGACATCTGTTTGAAAGAGGGAGGAAGCCAAACAGCAATGGTAGACATTCCCAATAAAACCGAGTAAATGAAAAGAAGTTTTATTAGGAAAACATCATTGCTGGACTTGCTTGCAAGGAGAGGCAGAGACATGATTCTAACCTGGTTAAATCCTGGAGAGGTCTTTTTTCTTCCTGGGTCCTTAATGGATCTATGACTATCTCATAGTATGTGGGGATATTTTGTCTCCTGTTCAGTCCCTGGTGATTGAAATCAATTTTTGCACAAAGGCCAAAGCATAGTTCAACTTGGTGTAGAAGTTACAGTGAAAAGCATTCAGGATAAGGCAATTAAAATCCAAAAGCACACATAGACACATACACACGTGCACGCACGCATGCATGCACGCACATACACACCACACACACACAGTACAATTCTGCGCCCAGAGGTCTATGGTTTGTTTCACAGAAAAACTTTTTTTTTTTTTTTTGGAAAAAAAAAGAAAAAAAAATTGGGGCTATAAAAATACTTGAAGAGTTGAATACACAGGACAAAGGTCAGCTATGACACCCAAGCAAGGAAGAATAAAGAAGATATTCATCAAACAACTTCTGTTCTGGGTTCTAAGGAAATATCAGCTCTGTTTTCTTTGACTGAGATCAGCATAGTCCTTGTAAAACAACCTGAACACACTGGTTAAATAAAATGTCTTCTCTGGTCAGCAGCTCAGAGCCTCTCATCAGAGTATATTTTCTGGAGCATCTCTGAACTCTGCTCAGGAAACTCTACAGGACTGTTGCCATCATGCTGTCCATAAATGGCAACGGTATAATTGTCTGCTCTGTCTTGTGGCCTTGGAAGGGCTGTTAATATGGTGGCTGATGATTAGCCAAAGCCCCAAGATTGTAGAGTGGCCCAAAGTGTTGTTTATGCCAATCTCCGGGAAGAATAGTGCTATGTAATTACCAAATGACATATTTGCACCAAGGGTCAGCAAACCTTCTCTGTAGCAGGATACACGGTAGATACTTTAGGCTGTGTGGGCAAATATTTCTGTCTATGTCACAGCTACTCAGCTTGGTGTGAGAGTCACAACAGAAGATGCATAAAGGACTGAGCTGGGCTATAGGCCAATAAAATTTTGTGTGGAAAAAGGATTGAATTGCTTATAATTTTCTTGTGTCAGAAGATATGACTTTCATTTAGATCTCTTTCAACCACTAAAAAAAAAAAAAAGGTAAAACTTATTCTCAGTTTACAGGATTACAAAGAATTAGGCTGGGATTTGCCATGGCCACCCACCCAAATCTACTTATTTTGTGTTTTGAGGATATAGCAGGATACCTGACAAAAAAGAAAATAACTAACTATATACAACGGGGATGAATTGTACATTACTTTACTTCACATGGTTTATTGAAGTTTACTTTTCTAATATACTCTGATTTTATTTTCTTTGTACTTTCTGGGCTTCTAAAGTCCATAATGAAAATACAGCAGAAAATCTTCAAATACATAAGAATCTGTGGATGGCCCATCAAAATCAACTCTCTGACACTGAAACACACTGAACTGTTCTAAATAGATACGTGATTTCCAGAAGGCAAAAACCATTTTAGAATTATCTGGAGTTCTCGTGTGCCTGAGAAATCTTCTCATAATTATTTGGCATTTGAACATGTCCAAGAACATGATTATGTCTCACCTATGGTCAACATCTTTTCTGCTAGTGGTCTACTGATAGCAGGGATGGTATTAAATGAATAAATCCAAAGAGTCACATTCAGAAGGACTCTAACTGCAGCCCCTGGCAACAGTCCTGAGGAGAATTGGTCCTGTATCTGCCATGTGATGCGAATGTGAAAGTCACAGCGGCTGTCCTGGTGCAACTTGCACATGGATAAGCTATTCAGTGGGCACAGCTGCATGTTCTTCACTCTGCTGCAAAATAAAGCAATCACTGCATAGCTGTCCAACCCACCTCAATCCTATCGGCCAGTTAGCAAGCATTTGCCAACTCTGCAATTGATCCGAAGCTTTACAAAAACCCATCTTGTGCTTGCTTGCCCTGAAACAACCCCCAAAGTTATTTTATTGCTGAGAGGACACGACAATCATTCTCTGCAAATGATGGTCGTTCCTCTACAACTTTGTCGAATGTAAGTCTTAGAGACCTATTAATAGCTAGGGACCAGTACGGAGAGAATATGACCTAAGTGTTTGCACGGAGAAGTTAAGCACCAGCTCTCCGTGCTCCTCCACTCCCAAGGGAGAACGTGTACATGCTTGGCGACAGAGATCAATCATCATTCTTCTTCCTGACTTACTCGTTCTCTCATCCAATTTGTCTGCATTATTTATTGATTTCCTATGACCTTCTCTTTCTTCCTTTAATTGTCCCGAATCTAGTTTCTTTTGTTAAAAAAAATATTTATTTATTTCAGAGAAGGGGCTAGAGAGACACAACAGACTGCTGTGGGGAGGGAAAGGGGGCCACAGACGCACGTGTACACAGTGAGTGTGTCAGTCAGAGGACAACTCTGCTGTTTGGTCAGAAGTGGGCTATCTGGACCCTAGATGTGTTCATGTGCTTCATCAACTACATAAGCATTGCGATGCTGCCAGTTCCCTCTCCTGTGAGTGCAAGATGCTTCCCTGCCGCCTTGTAGCAATTGTCAGACTTTCACATTTCTGGCTGGCTGAGGGCTTCAAAGTGTATCTTATCGCTGCTTTCCAATCTGGTTTCCATCCTCATTTAGCTCAAAAACGTCTTCTTTTCATGGCCATCTCCTAGCCACCTTCTTGCCAAATCACAAAGAGAGCTGTCACTGGGCTTGACCTCAATTCCATTTGGCACACTAGTTGCCACCAAGTCCAAACTCGCTTTTCCTTTCTCTCACATTTCACGGTATTCCAGAGCAGAGGAAGCACTGGGTAAAAGATCCCTTTAGAAATTCAAATAGGAGTCTGGTAGGTAAGTCAGGAAACTTACCCTTCAGAGAAATGCACTCCATAACAGGACTGAACACTTAGAACGCTGAAAACATACAGACGGCTTTCACAATATTCAATGCATCGATGAACATCAAAACAAATACACCCTGTTGCCAGGATCTACAAGGAACATGAGAACACACTCATGATTAGTGTTGCGTTTGAAACTTACCATAGAGCAATTACATGTTCAATGTAGTTTATGTGTATACAGCATAATATATAGACAAACTTACAGGTTATTTAAATACAGCAATGCTTTATTCTTTAGAAATAGACAAAAATTGAAAGCAATCATATCGAAAGGGAGATGATGGATCTCAGAAATGCTGTTTATGGTACATCTCCCATTTCCTTTCCCGTGAGTCCTAGTTCATTCTGACCACACAAGCCAGGACACAAATTAAAAGGCAAGATAATCTGGATTTGGTCCAGGAAGCTTTAAAGGTGTCTAAATGGGTGTCTGAAAATGGAAAAATATCTTTTAAACTGGTTACGCAAGTCTGAAACAGTCAGTCCACCACTTGCTGCCCTTTATTGATGACGCAGATGGCATCAAACACATCTTCGTTCAGAGTCTGTTCAACACATAGCTACTGAGAATGTGCTCAGTGACCCTTCCAGTGCAGGGTTTTGGGCCATGGTAAGAGATTCTCTTCTCTTAACCTGCCTTCAATAAAGAGAAGAAGCTTCATGAAAGTTATGCAAGTCCCTGGTTCTTTCTCTCTCTCTCTCTCTCTCTCTCTCTCTCTTTCTCTCGATGGGGTACTTTTGTTTTAGAGAAAGATTAGTGTTGTTGGCAAAAAAAATAAACCTCAAAAGTAACAAAAGACTGCTGTAAAGCAAAGGGTCACAAACAAAGATATAGCCTCAACCTCTCAATAGATTCTAAGTCTAAAAGTACAAAGCAACGATATCAACTCACCTCTTGTATGACATTTTTAGTTAAATACATAAAAAAACCACAGCTTTACCAACACCTTTGAAGATTCTATTCCTTGTCTCACACATGAAGATAGTGATTCCTAAAATCTATAACCAAGCACCCTCAAGGGCCATGATACTTTTTATGTGACATAGCTCTTGTTAATTGCAAAAAGTAAAAACCGTATCTCTCTGGTGAAGCCATTAAGCCTTGTATTCTGCATGTCTCCCCAACTTTTATTAAAGAGGCAACAATGAAATATGTGTAGTTTGTCCTCTGACAACTCAGGATAGTGTGTGATCATTCACATCTGGCAAATGATCATTACTGTTATTTTCTTTTGTATGCCTTATGATGATTCTGCTACAGAGAAAGTGCATCAATAATTAGCTCACACTGATTATTTATCTTAAGAGTCTGTGGAATAAAAAATGTTCTTTTTGTTTACTTTGAATTATAGGGGCAGAGTATGAGGGGGATGCAATGAATATGTAAAGGTCAGAGGTCAATTTTGAGTGTCTTTAGGAGCCATCTAGTTTAGTTTTTGGAGCAGGATCTCTGGAGTTTGCACCCACTTTTCCAGCAAGTGTATTGACATACACTGGATTGCAAGTATACGTCACAATGCCTGACCTTTTTGTTTAAAATACTTCTAGAGATTGAACTTATACTTACATGGCGATCACTTAACTCACAGATATCTCCTCAAGTCTAAGCGGCTCCTTTCTCAAGACTTGCAAACTTGAAAATAGTGCAAACTTGAAAATGGCTTTGTAGTCTGTGAAAGTTGCTCACTGCACAGAGCAGGAGACAGGAAGGATCACGGTGCACTCTGTCCTCCAGACACTTGGAGTCTGCAGCCTGGATTGCTGGGGGTGGGGGGAGAAGCAGTCCTTGTATGCTCTGCCATCGAGGCATGATTTCCAAATGCCGCTGAGAGGAGACAAGTCTCACCATCACATCTTCCTCTGTGAGAACCAGTGCGTGAACTGACTTCAGTTTTCTCCTTGGTTTTTGAAAACCCGCATGTGGATCAAAGCAGGCTCATACTCTGTGTTGAGGTGTTTTTATTCTCAGGAAGAAATGTGCTTTGGCTAAAATTATGAGCCGAAGGACCAAGTGGCCTATTTTTAGAGTACCAGAGAAAAGACCAACTGTGTCAAACTTGAAAAAAATTCTAACTGTCAGGAGGTCTTGGCTGTTTGGCAGATCTGCTTCAAGCATGGAGTATATTGACTGAAATTTCAGAAGAAAAATTCCAACCTCACCTCTCATTATGCTAGACTTTAAGTATTTATAGCTAAAACTTAGATACAGTCACAGCATAATAACACACAAAACTCTAATTATCATCTCAGTTTAGTGAGTTTAGCAAGAATAAGGTCTCAAAAGTGATTTTGAACAGAAAAAAATAACATTTCTTGTTCTTCTATTGAAACAAAAACATAGATGGCATTTTCTTGCTGCTCTTCCTAAAAATCTTTTTTGAAAACTTATAATAAATAGTTCCTGTCACTAAACAACCAGCACAAAAGAGAAATTTTTAAGGTTACATAAAACTTAGTTTCTCAAACTAATTTTTATAATCATCATAGATTAAAATATCAACCCAGGCTTCCTTGTTTCTGATCAATGTTCACAGCATGTCCATGTGACCCCAGCATATGTAATACGTGTGTTTATTTTCATATAAGCTAACATTAAAAATGTTATAACACCCAAACATACTCAATCTCACCTAACTAAATTATTTATTCATAGAATAAATTAAAGAAATCATCTTCTCCTAAACCTACCACTGGAAATATTTTTATCAACTGTCTCTTTAAAACATCTAGAAATTTTATGAAGCTTCCTAATTGACACCATTCCCAATTACACCTCCTCATCTGAAAATTTTCCCAAAACTTGGCTCTAGGTCATTTTCTTTTTCCTGCTTTATTTCTTCTCATCTTCCTCCTCCTCTTCTTCTTCCTCTTCCTCCTTTTTGTCCTCTTTTCTTCCTCCTCCTTATCCCTCTTCTCCTTCTCTGGCACACCTAGATAACCAATAACTTTTCACAAGTTATTGTACACTGGCTGGACATGCTGGTCAAGCAAGTGAGGATCGTCCCTCTCTCAGCCATTATGTAGAGATGGTGTGGCCAATTCTGTCCGTCCTGGTGTTGGAGAGAACCCTCTCGTCAAGCTTGACTGAGAACTATATCCCACCCACCATGGGCTGGAACAATAATCTCTATGCAGAGAATTTTCAGATGTGTTCTCTACCTCAATCTAATTCTCCACTTCTGTGCACTTCTTTCAAGCCACTCACCTAATGTGTATTGGACCTTACTGTCTTTGGGTCTTGCCATAGGCAGTGAGGAATGCCATGCACAAATCGGTGAATGAACGTACCTTGAGAATTCCCAACCCATGATGCCTTTTTAACTGCCTGGCACAGTGTATCCAATACTCAGTAGTCAGTGTTTGCATTAGCTTTTTCTTCACTAGTATCTTTTGCAATACTTAAAATTATTCTCCTACCCATTCATATACACAACTATGGGGTTAACTTGAATGTTGAAGGAAAGAAGACCTCATTTCCTATCTATTCATGATCATTTTTCCTATTATTCTCTAATGCCCCCTGTTGCAGTTCACCTGCATGGTTGCTGATAAAGGACCATGGAAAGGACTAAGGGAACAAAAGGTTAATTGTCTCTTATGATTACTGGTTACAGTGCCTCAACCACCTCTCGGTATTTTATTCACCTATTCAGGGCCTAGTTCCACCCACCATGGACTGGGCCCTCCCCATCAGCTAGACAATTTCCTGCAGGTTTGCTCTGGGCTTAACTCAACAATTAATTCCCTACAAATGTGCCCAGAGCTCAAATCCTCAATTTGAGGATTAATTTTGCTTAATTTTGACAACACCTAAATTTGTCATTCCAACATTATAAAAAATCCACAGAGAATAAGATACCTTCCAACTTTCCCTTTTAACTTTCAATACGTACTTTTGGTATAGCTAGTACAGTCTACTTCTTGTTCTCAGAACATAATTTAATATTTCTCTCTCTTCAAGATCTCCTCCAAATACCCCTGACCATCTTCTCTAGCTGACCAAGTTTCACTCATTTTAAAATATACTTGTTGCTTCCTCCTGCTCCTAAAATTTCCTTTAGGTCTCCCAGAGAAAATTCAACTTTCTCTAAAGAGCAAACTATTTCCTTTCTTCACTCATGTTTTGGTAGTATTTGATGAGTTAACTTTAAAAACTTCAACTTTGTTAAGGTTCTTTTTAAAAAAACTCGCTTTCTTTCACACTTCTTAATGGTATGAATCTGCTTTTCTGAAGGCTTACTGACAGGTTGGATTGAACTTTTCCTAGTACATAAAATGTGTCGTCTGTTAGCATGTTAACACTTGCGTCCTCTAGTGTGCCGTGTGCTTTCTGCTTGTCTTGGGACTGAATCAGAGAATAAGTCAGTGCTTCCATGTGACCACTCATCAATGTATCTTTCATGGCTGTTGTAGAGAGTTAGATGGCATTTCCCACATTTAGGTGACAGGAAAAATGGCAAAAATCATACTGTGATTTTTATGTTCACTTGGTGAATTAAACTTGGGTGTTTGATTCTATTAGCTGAAGGAGTATCCAAAAAACCATGTGGAAGACTGAAGAGCCACAAGTTTACAAACAACATTTGCTCTCTGAACAAGGGAACGTTGGCACAAGCTATCGATTAAGAAGAAACATCAGCACATTGCTAAGACTAGTGACCTGTCCTTGCTTTCTCACTGCTTATTATCTGCTTTGCAACATGCTGTGCGTTTTCTCCACAGATTCTGCACTGGGGATGAACTGAGCACTCCTCAAACAGCAAACGCAATCTGCAGCACATTGACAGCAACGTGCAGATGGACGTTTTACCAGAATTTCAATGCACCAGGAATTGGACCCCCTGTAGCTCACCACAGGCAAGAAGTACAGCTCACATATGGATTTGCTGGGCTTGTACATGGTTTGGTCTCACTGACAGGACCCCCAAAGACAGGGGTCCTCCTCCAGTGCCTCCCTACCATTGTGTTGGCAGCCCTTGACATTCTGCTGTATGTAGCTCTCAAGGAAGCCTTATTCTCCCTCTCCATCTTTCCCAGGAAAATGGATGTCCAGTTGGCCAGGGAGGCTTTTGAATGTTTTCCAAACATCTGTGAAAAGTTCACAGTCTTCAGAGTAGCAGGAAACAAAAGAAGAAACAGTGAGGCTGGACCATATCATGGACAATTCTGAGGTTACAGGCTTTTATCAGTCTTTCATTCAAAAGGACAAGCTTTACTAAAGTTCTCTTTCTTTAAACAGTTTTTGTTGAGCTATAATTTAACCAGCAAATTCATGTATTATACACATACCATTCAAAGATTTTAAGAAACTCTAGAAATTGTGTAGTTATCACAATGCACCTTTAGATGATTTCTGTTACTGACAAAAGTCTTTTTTATATGCAGTTAGTGATTATATTCCTTGTCTACCAGCAAACACTGAACTGCTTTACATGTTTGTTTTTCTCTGGTTATTTTATATGCATGACATTACACAATATGCATTAGGATTCAGTCACTAAGCAGAGTGTCATTGAGGTTCACTTGTATTGTATCACGGATCGGCAATTCATTCCTTTGTATTGCTGACCAGTAGTCAATTGCATGCTTATCCATTCACAAGTATGGTCACTTGGAGTGTTTCCATCTTGGGACTATAATGAATACTGCTGTTACAAACATTTGTGTACCAATATTATGTTTGTGTGTATATGTTTTCACTGAAAATAAGAGTAATTCTTCCCACACGTTCTTTAAAAGTTCAGTTTTTCCCCCTAAATGTCACAATTCTGTACTCTGCTAGAATAGTAAAAACACAGAAAAGAGCAATGCCAGCAAGATTCTAAAAGAATGAAAAGTCTGACCTGATCATTTCAGGCTGCTGAATTCATGGCCTGGTTTTCCCACAAGTTTATTTTGTGTCCAGAAACATGTGTACAGAGAAATGACACAAGGTCAAATACAAATGCTAAAAAAGGCAGCATTGATTTGGGCGATTCACTCTTTCCTTCAAGTTTAGTATGGTTGAAAAATTTGCAATACAGACTTCTCTAGTATTGACTTATTTGATGCCATAGATTTCTTGAGACAAATATAACAATTATCCCTCCATCAAGACTTGATTTTCAATTTAAACAACATTTATTCTAAGAAATAATCAGTTGAAGCAAAAGAAATGGCAGTGTTTAAAGTACTTGCCTGATAGGTATGAGGGCCAGAATTCAGAATCTTAAAAATCATATTTAAAAAAAATGGCCTACAAGTATAGTACCCACCTGTAATTCTAGCACTTAAGGGGCACAAGACAGGAAATTCTCAGGGGTAGCTGCCTAGCTAGATTAGTTTATTGGACAGCTCTGGGTTCAATTGAGAGACCCTGCCTTACATATCCACGTGTACACACACACACAAGCCCACACACATGTGCACATGCATATACACATGCTCACATCCAACTCACATGCACAAGCAAAACTAATGAAGTACTCAGCTGCATTTTTCAATCTCAAAGCAGAAGACTTTCTTTATCAGATTACTGATACAGAAGTTTGTTTATGGCAGGTAAATTTTCCCTATTATGGACCCAACCTTATGTTGTCCCAAAACTCATAGGTCGAGGTCTTAACACTGGTGCAGTGGTATGATAGTTTGAATGAGTCACTGAGGTTCAATGTGTTTGAGCCTCATGTGTTTGAATCTAGTTGATACTGATACTTGGGAATGTTGTTGTGCCTTTAGGAAGTGGAGTTTTTCTAGAGAAAGTCAGTAGTGGGTCTTGTGATTTGATGGCCCTGTATCTGCCTTCTTGGCTTGCTCTTTGCCTCTAAGATGGCTGCAATGACCTGAACAGTCCTCTTGCTTCTACCTCTTGCCATGAGTTTTCTGCCATAATGGACTCTATCTCCCCTCGGAACTGTAAACCAAATAAATCGCCTTTCTCCCCTTAGGTTATATACTAGTATTGTCTCACAGCAGCAAAAATAAAACCAAGTTCAACAAATGTGTGAGAGGTGGGATTTGAGTGGGGGCAGGTAGGAGAAGCTGAAATCCTGAGAGTGGGTTCTCATAGTGGAGTTACAGTCCTTATATAAGAAGAGAGCAGAGAGCTATTTCTCTCTCTTCTATGTAAGCCCTCAGCAAGAAGGCGACCACCCGCCAGTCAACCTTCCCAGATATACCCCTTCCCACATAACCTGATAGTACCCACACCTTCTCTCAGACTTCTGCCTTAGGACTGTGGTATTTTACAGGGCAGCCCCAAATGACTCCATCAGTCTCTTGGCTACCTCAACCCTACCCTCAGGGAACATTTTCCTCTCTCAAAATAAACAAAATCAGGGAAATGACAATGGAGTTTATTTTGTCAGACCTTTGTCTCATGCGAATTCTTCTTTGGGTAGTTTATGAAATTAAAGAAAATCCAGAAAGACATATGACTTATTTTTGAAAGCTAGTGGATAATTCTTCAGTGGCCTTGCTTTAAAAATAAATATCACAGAGTTTTTGCACATTGAAGAACGAGTTTAGTTTGTCTCAGTGTCAGTATTTATAATGAGGACACACATCCCCACAATTACAATGTAAATCAATGTGAAAATGTGGTTTTATTTACAAAATAATTTCACAGTGATTTCTGAGAGGCATGGCACTTGCCCAATTGAGATAACCTCACTATGTGCATAAGCACCCTGATGCATGTAGCCCAAATTAAGACATCTGATAAATGTCTCTTTTTGTTGACAGAAAGTCCATAAAGAAGCACAGACCATGACCACATAGTTTTTGGGACAAACCCAAACCCAAAGCATGCTAGTATCAGTAACTTAGTAACCTGAGCAGTGATGCTGGTTCATATGCATGAAGAAGACACATACCATGACCATTTAGTTCTTGGGACAAACACACAACAGGTTACAAAGACGCTTTTTCCAAACATGTATTTGATTCTCAAAACCCATAAGAAAAAACCCATAAGAAGAAAACCAGCTCCTGAAAGTCATCCTCTGACCTCCATAAGCATGGTATGGCATATATGTGCCCCCCATATATGTGCCCCCCCATTCCCCATACTAAATAAATGTAATTTTAAAAAGTAATTGTGTAATTACTATAAAGGATCATATAGACTATTAAAAGGAAATAGCCGAGTACTTGGAAATGCTATTGTAATAGTCAGAGAAGTAGTTACAGATAGATTTAGCTATAACTAGGGTAATGACCTTATTGCTAAGTTACTAAAATTACAAAAAGGTTAATGTTTTCTACTTGCATTCACTGAACACCGAGCTGTGGAATGAGAACATATGAAAATATGAACTCTTGCTTCTTTTACTGTCTTTTTGGTTGTTGAAAAAAATAAATGATTGGTTTGACTTCCATTGGTACAGTATCAACAGGTCAGGCTGAGATAACAGTGACCGTGTAGCTATCCTACAGCTGAGAAGAGAGGTATGGAGTTCAGAAGAAAGATTGGCTAGAGATGGATGACAATTATTCATCAACACAAAGATGTCCATCAATAGAAACCAGGGCATTGTAAACCCAGTCAAAAGACAATGAATAGACTATAATGAACTACATACTCTCCTAAAGGTCCCCATAGAAAGACCATGCAGAAGAGGAGTCTGTAAAGATCAGTGAGGTGTCTCAGAAGTCAAAGGGCAGAGTCACATGCGTGCAGGGATTAAACATGACAAAAGCTGTGATGAGGTCATACAGAAAATCTTGAAGAGCATCCACTTGGTCAGGGCAAGAGTCAAGAGGTTGTTAGTCATCTTAACTGAACCACAGTGCATTGAGACATGGAGAGAACAAGAGATACAAACAGTGGAAATTATTCTTTCAAGATGTTTGGCTCCGAGTACAAGAGAGAAAATACGTCATTCATGGGAGAAAAGGACATGAAGTTCAACATCTTTTACCTAGTTATTTACTTGGGTAGCTCAGGGTTCTAATAGAGGAACAGTTAGAAAAAAAAGACCTGTACATGAACACTTGATGTATGACTGTCATAGTTAGATACAGGTGTCAATATGATAGTTGAGGGTTCGAGCTGTAGGCAAATTCATAAAGAATCAGTGATTGAGTCAGGCCCCGATCGAACCTTCAGATTGTCTGGTTGGTGGGGATGGGCCAGCCTATGGGGGGTGGGATGAGTCTCTGGGCAGTGAATAGGATGGAGGGAGCTGGTTAAGACAGTTGGCATCCTTTGATATACTTGGCAAGACATGGTAGTCTGACAAGTAAGGACTGTCCTTCTCTTAGAAGCCCTGTGGATCCATGGATGTGGTATGGCCAGCTCCCTCAGTCCTTGGTGTGGGCTCCGCTGCCAAGCTGGACAAAGAACTGTAAATATGTCAGAAGTCAAAAATAAAACCCCTTGTTCCTTACAAGCCATTTGGTTATGAATTTATCAGCAGCAACACAGGTTAACTACATTTCATAACTATAACAGCGACCTATAAGTTTAAGAAATAGTGATCTGGCTCATTCTGCTCTAGAAGAAGAGGTGTAATACTGGCTCCACGTTAATCTAGGTTTCTTCTCATTCTGATTCCCTTATACTAGTTCGCTGTGTTTATTTCTTCTTGCCCTTCAGTATTCTTGTCCTGGGCCTCCTCCACTTCTGAGGTTGTTCTACTCCAAGAGTTGATTCATAAATACAATGCAGGATAATCAATTAAATTTGAACTTCCAAAAAGCAGTGAGTTATTGTTCAATAAGGATGTGGCCCCTAAAATGCATATCCCCGAAGGTTACTTGCACTTCTGTGATATTCACATCTAACTGGGTCTTCTGTATTTTGATTTAGGAAACCTTTCCTGAAGGCCAGATAACCTAGCTAATTTTCCCTTTTTATCCACACTATTCTTCATACTGTAACAGCTAATTTGTAACCCCATTTCCCAGTCTAGGCCACTTCCTGAGGCCCAGATTGAGATATATTAACATGCTGTTCTCATATCAGGCTCTCAACATCCCATCACTTTACATCACATAAGCTTGCTTCAGCAGTGCATTCTAGTGCAGTTTAATCTGCTAGAAGATTTGGTTTTCCACCTTGTACAGTTCATATAAGTGTCAAAATGTCTTACAGCCAATGAGATCATGGCTTAGTAGGTAAAGGTGCCCATGGCCAAAGCTAGTCACCTAAACTCGATCACCAGAACCCACATGATAGAGAGAATCGATTCCTGCAAGCTGTCCTCTGACTGCCACACATGTGTTATAGTTCACTAGTCCCCCCTCTTCCCTCACACACAAGATGAATAAATGTTAAAAAAATTTAAAACCTTCTTGGTGTTCTAAAAGCAAATATTACAGTTTTTAAAAAGGCAGTAGTGACAGGAAAGAAGCTAGGAAACTGCCTTTCATTTTCATTTGTCCATGGATAACTCACCAGACAGCAAGCAGGGATGATCCTAATTATTCCTTGCTTCATGGCTGATATTAAAAAAAGGTAATTTAGGAATAAAAAAAAATCCTGGTTTGATTTCTCTTGTCTTGAGGAAATGCTCAGAACTCAGCAATTTCTGGTTCTAGGAGTTGTTGACCTGACAAGGTCATGTACCAAACTTGTACATGTACCAAACATGAAGAAGGGTAGCAGTGCATGGTGCTTATTCTTAAGGATACAAAAAACATATTCTGCTCAGAACACTTTCCCCTTCATTTGAAAGTTTAATTGTGAATTTCAAAGATAAGCCAAGCCATGTGTCTTACACTTTACTAACAGAAAACTGTTCTGAAAGGACTTTCAATCATACTAAGGACTTTTTGCAGGCCATACTTTCTTCCAATGAGAAGAATGCATCATTCCCAAATGTACAAGAAGTCACTCTCAAAAACATATGTTTCTGAGAGTGTTTCTAGTTCACATTTCAGGAATGCAATAGTAATCTCTTTCAGTCAATTGGTTTCCACGCATTCTGGAAGTGCCATCTGACCCATGCCATCAGAAGTTCCAACTTGATTAAGGGCCTTTTATGTGCTGGGCACAAAGCTATCTGCTTTACAAACAACCGTTTTGATCTCAGCTTTACTGGCAGACATATCATTAAGCCCCTTAATAACTAAAGACAGTAACATTCCAGGAGGTAAGAATTAGCAAAACCATATTACATTTCTAACATGAGTTCATCCTAACACACAGGCCCAGCAGTCTTTCCATTTTCTGAAATTGCAGCAGGTAAGAGACCAGGTAAAGTCATTAAGAGAAAATTCATTCTTATTTTCTAGGGGTTGATAACTTTCATAAAAGACACACAAAAGTATTATCAACACAGAAATAGCTAAACTATATTGAACTCAAAGAATAATGAGCCAAGATAGTAAGTTTTATATGTGGGTTTTAAATGGAATTCTTATGAAAAAAGAGTTCCCAAAATTAATACCCAAATTTTCATTATGAAGTTATATTATGTATATAATGTATCCTACCATTACTGTTCATAGAGTTTTGGGGGACAGAAGACGGATATGATTTATATACTTTTTTATTATGGGGTTTAAGAAAAGAAAATGAACACTTTGAAAGCATACACATTTCAAACAGAAAGAAATGAATGAAATACAGGCTCTCGATTCAGAAACTCTTGGGTTCAAACCAAATTTTTTTAACTTGCTTGCAAATTATTCAGTTGTGGCCCCTTTACTTAACTCCTCATCTACAAAACAGACATAATGAAAATGTTAAGATGAGTCAATGAGATTATATTTGGGAAAACTTGGCCTAGTTCCTGGGACAGAATGAACATTGTACCTGGTGGTTGTGGTCATAACTGAACATTCAAGTAGGAAATGCTGGCAATTATCACAGAGTGACTGTAGCCAGAGGGCAACATTTCCAAAGAGAGAGGAAACAGTATCCTTGGTTATGCTGGGAAGAAAGAGGAGGTAAAGGCGACTTTCAGAACCGACATCTATGAAGACACAGAACAACTGGGCAGCAAACAAAGAAAGACAGGATGTGTGGTTTTTCCATCTGACTATTTCATAGAGGAAAAAAAGTAAAGCACCAAAGAAGAGATTATTTTCATCAAAGTAAACTGAAAATGAGGAGATTTGGAAATCAGACGGCTTAAGTTTAGAAAGGAGGATTAGCCCATACGCCTCTTGCCTAAAAATTTACTGTGCTTACAGCAACACGAATTACAATTAGTACTTATTTTCTGGATGAATATCTACTTTTGAGTAAAACATTTAAATATATTTACTGTAAGTTTCTTTGTTTTCTTAAACTAAGAGCTGATTAACTATAATTTGTGACACAATATGCCCACTATATACATATGGCAGAATTTTGAGTAGTTGAAACCGAGATAGTATGACCCACAAAGACAAATCTGCATGACAGGATGTGTTACAGCAAAAGTATGCCAATCTCTTTTTTGGCATTGTAAGTATTTGGTATTTCCTGTTCAGTCTGCCACAGCAAAACACTATAGACCAGGTGTCTTAAATAATAGTTCTTTTTCTTGGAGACTAGGAGTTGTAGATCAGGATGAAAGCAGGGTTGGTTTCTGGTGAGGACTTTCCTTCTAGATTGTAGATGGAGACTTGTAGCAGTTATTCTTTCTGCTGCTGTGAGACAACACTCAGACTCAAGCAAGGGGAGAAAGATTTTTTTATTTGACTTATGGTTCTTTTTTTTTTTTTTTCCAGGGGAGAGCATGAACGCAGTCCCCCACTACCACAAATTATGCAGACGAGTTTCCCACATTTGGGGAAATCGCAGGGGTCAGCACATCCGGAGTGCAATGGATAAGCCTCGCCCTGGGAAAACCACCTTCGTGATCATGGTATCTCCCCTGCCAGGTAAGTATGACTTACGGTTCTTGAAGGAAGATACGGTCCATTATGGCAGAAAAGGCATGGCAGGTGGCAGAAGCTGGGGAAGGTTTACATCACATCCATCATGAAGCTGAGAGAACCAACTACAACTTGAGGAGCAGATGGCTAGTAGAAACAGGGCAAAACTAACCAACCTTAAAGCCTGCCCCGTGACATACCTTCTCCCGGCAAGACTCTACTTCCCAAAGGTGCCATGACCTTCCCAAACTCTGGCAACAACTAAAGATTCAAACCCACTAGCCTATGGCAATAAGTTATATTCAAGACCATCTTGGTATGAACTCAGAAGGGAGGGAGAACATGGGCGTAAAACCCAGATCTCTGGTGTCTCTTCCAATAAGGGCACTAATTCTATCTAATCAGGGCCTCACGCTTATGATCTCATTGAATCTTGAACACCTTCTTCTAGCACCAATCCCTAAATTCAAAAACGTCTGAGAGTTATATTTTTATCATAGGTATTTTAGGAGGACATAATTCGATCCACAAAGTACTTCAAATTTCCAAATTCAAATTTAACCTGAAATACCCAGTGTAGTGCTCCATATGCCTTTCTAAATGCATCTGGAAAATAGTTTAAAAACCAAGCCCAGTGGAAACCTTCCCTGTTGACCATGAGCAAAGCGACTGTGCAGAAACCTTGCCACAAATGTTACCCACAGCAAAGCAACTGAGCTTGAAGCCAAACAGCAGCAAAAAGGCTTGTTGAGGGCAGGGGGGAGTTGTCTGGTATTAAAGTGAAACACACCCATTCAGTCCTCACTAGAATGGTAGTTTCCACCATGTGGTTGTTCTGCCCTCTCACTAAGGAAAACAGCAGTAAACGTTCTTGAGAATATAACCTGTGACCAACTCTGTGACCAAGGGGGGTAAAGACACTCAATGGGACAGAGTGGAGTTATGGGCCCCATCATCTTGTACTATTTACAGAAAGGATATAACCTTATTTCATCAACCACAAGTATTTTAAGAGACACTACCTCATTCATCTTCTGAGTGCCTTTTGAAGTACAGCGTCCTACATTTTATTTCTAGTTTGCGTAAGTGGGGAACTAGGGCAAGAAAGCAGTGACATGTCTCTTCCCAGAGTGAATCAATCATGAGACAAATGGAAGACAAGAGAATATGAGGTCCTTTGTTCTCTATGCATCCAGCCAGGAATGCATATGTTAAAGATCTCTTCACAAAGAATGCATCTACTCCTTACTTGGTGAAGGTCTTGCATCTTTCCTGCCCTCTGAATCTTTCCTCGCCTTGGTGTTTTCAAGAGCTCCCTTCTCGGTTAGAAGTTGAAAACCACGACAGTAAGAAAGAAATTTCCAAACAAATTATGTCCTAATCAAAAGCACCAAAAGTCATGTAGGATTGGAGCTCCCATACCATACTGCACGAAGACATGGCCATAGGCTGCAGCGCCATCTAGCGAGAGGCCCAAGGACCCACAAATTAGTAATAGAGCTGTTTGTCATCAAGAGATGTTGGGTTCACGCCAGATCAAGCCTCCTGGGGCTTTAATCCTTCTCCTAAATTTGCAATTATGTTTTCATTGAAGTGTTGGTAGGTGTGGAATTCAAGTTACCTGTGCTCTTGGCAAAGTGAGAAAAGACAAGTTCACTAGTGGATGAGATCCAAGGTGACATCTATTCTGCCACCAGCTATTGGGTTATACTCAAATCTCAATCTTTCTAGATTTTTTTTATGAGCATAATACAGTCATGGCATCATAGTTTCAACAGATAGATAAAAGGAATTCATATCCTTTCTGCAATGCCTCTCAACAAATGCTAGTTTTCTTTGTTCACCCAAAAGTTTCCTGTAATCTTTCCACATAACACTGTGCTGGCTCCTTAGGACTAAAATATTAAAGTACCTGAAGAGAAGTCTAATTCTCTCAGAGTTTCGAAGGGCAGGAATGCAAGATGAGCACAATGACATGCGGGTTCCCACGGGGTCTGTGAAAAGGCCCCAAAAGACATCGAGTCTGCACCAGCTTGTCTCTGTACAGCCTGTAATGAGATTTCCTGGTCTAAGGACACCAGGTTTGATCACAGCCCACAGGAATGAGTTCCTTTGCATTTAATCACCATTTTAAAGACCCTACATTGAAACATAGTGACATTCTGAGGAACTAGGTTGATAGTTGATGGTGATTGCCAACTTGATGGGATTTAGAATTCCCATGGGAAACAAACCTCTGGACACATCTTAAGTTTCTATATTAGGTTAATTCCTGTGGGAAAAACCCATGCAAACTGTTGGAGGCACCATTCATGAACTGTGGTCCCAGGATGCAGAATAAAAGAAAAGGATGGTGACTATCTATCTTCTCTCCCTGCCACCATGACTCCTTCACCATGCCGTATCTAGTCTACCCTCAAACTGTGAACCAAAATAAATCCTTTCTTCAGCTACTTTTGTCCAGACATTATAACAATAAGAAACGTCGCTAACACATGGAATTAAAGATGTCAAAGAATGAATTGCATCCAGAGGTAAGGTCAAAGAGACGCAGCTCAGCAGATAGCAAGCACAATGGTCCTACAACCACACAGCACGGAAACCCCTTAAAGAAAAGTCCCATCCCAGCTCTAGCCCAGTGTGAAGTAGCCATGCCACCTCCAGGGAGGGAAAATGAAGATTTCTAGATCAAATGGAAGATCGTGTTGACTTTCATTTAAGGCAATTTGGACCATCTCTTTCTTCCAGGATCATAGATTTCTGATATCAAAGAGATCCTAGAAGTTCAACAGTGGATTAATAATTATAGGAAGCTTTCTCAGATTAACTCCCCCCCAACAAATAAGAAAATAGAATCAAAACATTCATCCTTTCTTCCAAATGGGTCAAATCGACAATTCTTGAGCTGTTATGTTACCCATCAGTGCTGTATCAACTTTGGGAAACTTCATTTTACTATTCTGCTGACTCGGGAAGGGCCTTTCCAACTTCTAGCTCATCTATAGCACAATTTGAAATTTTCAGCAGCTGTAGAACTGCACTCTCCAGTATTTATTCTGAGAAAAAAAATAATGTGACTGCCAACATTTTCCAAATGTGTTTTGTGAGGTGCACATATGTTAATGTAAGTATACAGCAAGACTGTCCGCATCGTTGCTCTCCTACACATCATTGATCTCCTATTAAAAAGATTTCCCTTTACAATCTTCTCCACAGCAGCCTCTATATTTGGGCTCAGAAAGGACAGAACTATGGAAGGTCCTCAGTAGCTTTGACATTTCTCCCTTCAGCACAGCATTCACAGGCCTCCTATCCCATATTTCCCTTCTAGGGAAAACATTATTATAAAACACAATCCCCTCACAATATCTGGGTTATTACAACTGCTACTACCTTCATGGATTTCTATTGCCTATTTGATCTTACTTCATAAGAGAGAGAAGGTACAGCGTAAACGTTGTACAAATAAACAGTGCTTGGCTTTGAGACTGAAAGAATGGAGTCCAAAAGGTCACATTAGAATTTGTCTATGTTGCACATCATATTTGATTTCAAAGTTGGCTTGGCATAGGTTTACTTCTACGAGCCATCGTTGGATTAAACTGCTGTGTTGCGTCCTCATGGACACACAGGCTTAACATTTCATATGGGTGACAAATAGGTCCCACATTTCACCTCCATTTCCAATGTACCATTCCATACTACTTGAACTTACTTCTAAGTTCTTTCCCCTCTGTTTTTTCTTTCCTTAGATGATCTGTCCCTCCATTTCCTATAAGCCAGCCTTTCATCATGCAAATATTAGTGCTTTGTATTCAGTATTTACATCTTGGTTCCTAAGCTATTCCGCAGCAAAGAACTTTAAGTTGACTCAAAGTCTAAGACAAGAAATATCCAAGATGAGTATAGAATATTTTTTATAACCAGAAACAGGGATTACCAAACTAGATAGATGATAGATTGGTGATTGATTGATGAGAGAGATGGTAGATGATAGATAGATAGATAGATAGATAGATAGATAGATAGATAGAGAAAGAGAGAGAGATAGATAGATAGATTAGATAGATAGATAGATAGGAAAGAAAGAAAGAAAGAAAGAAAGAAAGAAAGAAAGAAAGAAAGAAAGAAAGAGAGAGAGAGAGAAAGAGAGAGAGAGAGGAAGGAAGGAAGGAAGGAAGGAAGGAAGGAAGGAAGGAAGGAAGGAAGGAAGGAAGGAAGGAAGGAAGGAAGGAAGGAAAACATAAATGATGGATAGATGATAAACTGATGGCAGATGGATGATGGGTGGCTGGATAGATGATAGATAGATGGATGGTAGTTAGATATAAGATGATGGATGAATGGATAGATAGATAGATATTACTACACAATTATTACATTAGATAGATAGATAGACAGATAGATAGATAGATAGATAGATAGATAGATAGATAGATAGATAGATATTGTTACATTATTACACAAAGGATAAAATAAACACACATGAGTTTATACAAAAAAAAAATCTCCCATAGGGAAAATTCCAAGACATATTTCACAGTTCTCCCCACCCAGGAAGTTCAGCTTAATCTTCCCACACCCTACTGCCAGTGGGCACCGGATATAGTCTGACTCACCTCTAAAGAAACAGGACGTGGGAAGGAAAACAGTAGTAAACTCTATGGAGAAACCTGGCAGATAGTAAGGAAAGGACGTGACCAAGACTAACATCCCCCGTGATGAGACATCTTGATACCATGTTCTCTGATACAGGGCCCAAAAGATGAGGAAAGCTGGCAGCTTGTGGGGTCCTCCAAACTCAACCCAAGTACATTTGCATGTTTGCATATGTGTGTGTGTGTGTGTGTGTGTGTGTGTGTGTGTGTGTGTGTGTGCTGCACTGGTGCATGTGTATTTGTATGAGTCTGAGTGCAGTGACTGAGGATGGAAAAAAATGTAAGCAATTCAAGGGGAAGGAAGGAAGGTGACCTCTTTGTATATTTTACAGAGCTCTAACTCACAAGCTATAAAATGGATCCTTTTTTAAAAAAACAATTCAATGCATGTGTTTGCATGCACATACAAGTGTATGTTTGTGCATGTTCACACATGCGGGTACAAGGTAAAGAGGTGTACACATGTGAGATTACGTGTGGAGGCCAGAGGTGGATGCTGGGTATCTTCCTCAATCACTTTCACTTATTTACTGAGGCATGGCCTCTCGCTTGAACCCATAGCTTGCCAATTTGACTAGTCTACACATTCAACTAGCCATTCTCTACCTTCTGAGTGTAGGATTGTGGATTCACATGAGTTTGGGGGCTTTAGATTCTGGTTTTCCCAACTATTTAGCAAGTGCTTTACCCATTGGCTCATCTCTTCAGCCCATGATTCTTTGAAAGCATACAATCAGCATTAGGTGATTCTCAAAGTTGTACAATTTTTGCCAGTACCTGACTCTAGAAAATCTTTTCATCCTGAAAAGAAACAACTTAGCATCCAAATCTCTCCTCTGTTTTCCGTATCTATATATTTTCATGTACTGTATGTTTCATAAAATATTAAATCACAGATTTGTGGGACTTGTGTGTCTATCTTCCTTCCCTTAAAAATATTTGTAAGATTCATCTGTATTGGAGCACAAGTCATACTTCATTCCTTTGATGGCTTGTAATATTCCACTATATGGCTCCCACCACATTTTGCTTAATACACTCATCAGTTGATACACAGTTATATTGCAAAGAAGTAATACTTCCATGGATATTCTTATCATTTTGTGCCTGAACATTTGCTTTCTTTCCTCTACAGCATAGTTCTGTGAGTGAAATTGCTGTATCATACAGTAAATCAATGCTTAACCTTTAGAAAAACCACCAGGATGTCTATGGAAATGACTACATCATTTATAGTCTCCCAAAATACTCTAGTATCCATTTTTCTACATTTTTGCTTTCACTTGGTATTGTGTTATTTCCTCCACTCCCATTCCACAGTGTTAGAGATCAAATAAATCTTGTGCATAAATCAAATGAATCTTTTGTGTGTGCTAGGAAAATATTTACCACGTAGATACACTTCTAATTCATAGACTTGTTTTAGAATAAAACTATCCTAGTGGACATGAAATGGTATCTCATTATACTGTAATCTTCATTTACCTAGTAATTAGTGTTATTGGCAAATTCTTTCTTGTTTGAAGGTATGCTTATTCAAATAGTTTGCCATTTTAAATTAAATTATTTTATTATAGCATTACCACAGTAATTTACATATTCTGAATACTAGATCTTTATCAGATATATGATTTTCAAATATTTTCTTACATTCTGGTTCATCTTTTGACTTTCTTAATTGTGTCCTTCATTGCATAAAAACTTTCAATTTTGATGCAGTCTATTTTTCTTTGATTATTTAATCTTCTAGTGTAACAACTATGAAAGCATTGCCTAATTTTAATTCATGAATACTTAAATCTATGTCTTTTTCTAAGACTTTTCAAGTTTTAAAATCTCATATCAATTTTGCATTAATTTTTGTATAAGTGCTGGGAAAAGGGCCTTCTGCAATTTTTTTTGTTTTTGTTTTTGTTTTTGTGTATGTAGTATCATGGGTGGTCATTGGGGTTAGAATAAAAATTCTAGAACAAACATATCAGCTGTACCTGGTACTAATGTAAAATGTTACCTTTTGGGAGATTTTTACTTTCTTCCCAATAATGTGAGTTGAATAATCTATGTAGAGCCTATTTTAATTGTACTTGAAATTTTAGAACCACTTAAGTTTCCAGATAAACTAAAGGAAACTAATCCTTATTTTTCTACAATTAAATACCAAAATATTTATGAATTAAAAAGATAAGATAGATTTATTTTTTTTAAAAAAATAAAACCCCCAGAGAAGGAAGATATGTGGTGTTATATAGTAAGACAAAATGGGATCGGCCAAGAGATGCTAATTGCAGAGAACATGTGGTTCATTATACTATCCTCTTTTTAATATGGCTGTATGAATATTTAGTTGGAGAAACTGGTGCTTAGGATTGTCAATATTTCAAATTGCCAAGTAAAGTTATTCTTCAAAACTTACCGTTTACTTGCATTTTATAAAAGGAATAATTTGCCACAAATGTAAAAGTAATAATCTTCCTATGGAGGAATTTCCTTTCTCTTGGGGAAAAATAGCATCAAGAGAAACTCTTTTCTAGACAAGCCAGAGGGAACCCTAGGGGTCCATAAAAACAGCGAGGCAGGAGGGTGGGAAGAAGTGGAATGGATTGATGAAAGGAAGGGAGGGGGATGAGAGAGGGGGAGACGGAGGGAAACAGAGATAAGTACTCAGTATGCTTGTAAATTAACACATAAATAATAACAAATAAATTATTATTTAGAGGTCAGCCCACAGGGACCCGGCTCCGACTCCCACCATCCAGCCGGAGCCGCGCGGGGGCCGAGGGACGAGGAGGACCTCCCCCTGCGCCCGGGCCCCGCCCCAGCTGCCCTCGGGTTAAATAGCTCCACGCCGATGCGCCCATCCTCCCTTTTCACCCCACCCCGCTCCGCCGGTCGGGACGCGCACGCGCAGTCCAGCCCGGCCTCACCCCGCGCCCTAGGTAAGTCCCCGTTCGGGCCCCACCTACCAGGACCCCAGGCCAAATAATTCAGTTTAGTGAAATTGAGAGATCTTAAGAGTTAAAATGACAATGCCAAAGTCAAAGTGCAAATCCATGAGAAGCAACACTCAAGTAAACAAATTTCCCACTGAAGAAATTAATCTCATAATGTTAGACTCCAACAAGAACAAACCCGTGGAAAAAGGCCAAGAAAGCCTGACCCAGAATAACGACTTTCAAAATATGATCATTACCATGTTCAATACTATGAAAGAGGAAATCCGGGAGGAATTACATAATCGAATCAATCGCTTTGAAGAGGAACACAACAGACATCTGGAGGAGTTGAGAAAAACAGTGCAAGAAACAAAAAGTGGCATAGAGCAGTTAAAACAAACTCAAGCAGAGTTTAAAACTGAGCTAAAAGACAAGTTATCTTCAACCCAGAACGCCACAGAGAGTCTTATCAACAGAACTAATGAAGCAGAAAACAGAATTTCAGACCTTGAAGATAAAGTGGGAGTACTAACCAGCTCAATGGAAGAGGTTGTTAAAGCCAAAAAGATACTTGAGAGAAATATCCAAGAGATATGGGACACCCTGAAGAAGCCTAACATGCGTATTCATGGAATACCAGAGCAAGAATCTCAAAATACCACCCCTGAGGAAATTTTTCAAACGATCATCAAGGAAAACTTTCCTCATATAAAAAAAGAGAGGCCCATTCATATACAAGAGGCATTCCGCACCCCAAACAGATACGACCAAAATAGAAGCACACCGCGGCAAATAATAGTTAAAACACTCCACATTCAAGATAAAGAACTGGTGCTGAGAGCTTCAAGGGAGAAAAAACAAGTCACTTTTAAAGGCAAACCTATTAAAATAACAAATGACTTCTCAGTCGAAACAGTAAAAGCAAGAAGAGCTTGGAGAGACATACTTCAAGTATTGAATGAGCAAAAATGTCAACCCAGACTGATTTACCCTGCAAAACTATCAGTCATGATCGAGGGAGAAAGAAAAATTTTCCAGCACAAAGACAACTTTAAGGGATACATGGCCACCAAACCAGGCCTTCAAAAACTGCTAGAAATGATACTCAAGTGTGAAGAAAAAAACAGGCATATCCAGGAGAACAGAAGGCAAATATAACACCATTAAAAGCGAAGCAATATACTTATAAAAGCTACTAAACATAATAAATGTCTGGAATTAACAATAGTTTCTCCATTATAACACTAAATGTTAATGGACTTAATTCACCGATCAAGAGACACAGATTACAAACTTGGATTAAAAATCACAATCCATCAATCTGTTGCCTGCAGGAAACCCATCTCACCACAAAAGATAGGCACGCTCTAAAAATAAAAGGCTGGTCAACAATTCTACAAGCAAATGGAAGCAGAAAACAGGCAGGGGTAGCCATTATGCTATCAGACAAAGTGGATTTCAAACCAAAAAAAATTATAAGAGACACGGATGGATACTACATTTTAGTCACAGGTACAATTCACCAGGAAGATTTCACAATACTGAACATATATGCACCCAATACGGGCCCCTCCACATTCATTAAGAAAACCCTACAGCGCCTAAAGCAAGAAATCAACCCCCAAACGATAATTCTTGGGGACTTCAACACCGCCCTCTCTACATGGGATAGATCAACAGGTCAAAAGCTTAACAGAGACACTTTGGAACTTAATCAAACCCTGAAAGAAATGGACCTCACAGATCTCTATCGAACTTTTCATCCACGCACCAAAGAATACACATTTTTCTCAGCAGCACACGGAACTTTCTCCAAAATAGATCACATATTGGGCCACAAAATGAATCTACACATATACAAGAAAGTTGAAATTCTACCCTGTGCCCTATCAGACCACCACGGCCTAAAGCTGGACATCCACAACACATCAAACAAGAGAAAATACACTAACTCCTGGAAACTTAACACTATGATGCTGAATGAGAACTGGATTCAGGAAGAAATTAAAAAGGAAATTCAAGATTTCCTGAAAGTGAATGATAACGAAAATACAACTTACCAAAATCTCTGGGACACAATGAAAGCTGTTCTAAGAGGTAAGTTCATAGCTCTTAATGCCCACGTCAAAAAAATGGAAACATCAGAAATAAACAACTTAACAATGCAGCTTAAAGCTTTAGAGAAACTAGAGCAATCTGATCCCAAAAGCAGTAGAAGAGAAGAGATTAGCAAAATAAGGGGAGAAATATCTGAAATCGAGACTAAGAAAACGATAGAAAAAATCAACCAATCAAAAAGCTGGTTCTTTGAAAAAATCAACAAGATTGATACACCCCTAGCTAAACTAACCAAAAGCAAGAGAGAGAAAATCCAAATTAACAAAATTAGAAATGAACATGGAGTTATCACTACTGATACCCAAGAAATCCAGAGAATTATAACATCATATTTCAAAAACTTATACTCTGTGAAGTTTGACAACACAAAAGAGATGGATGAATTTCTAAGTAAACACAACTTACCTAAATTGAATCAGGATGTTGTGAATTACTTAAATAGTCCTATAACATATAAGGAAATTGAGGAAGTAATCTCGAATCTTCCCACCAAAAAATGTCCTGGACCAGATGGATTCAGCACAGAGTTCTACAAGACATTTAAGGAGTTAATAACACCAATACTCCTTAAACTGTTCCATCAAATAGCAAAGGAAGGAACACTACCAAATTCCTTCTATGAAGCTAATATCGTTTTAATCCCAAAACCTAATAAAGATTCACTTAAAAAAGAAAACTATAGGCCGATCTCCCTGATGAACACAGACGCAAAGATTCTCAACAAAGTCTTAGCAAATCGGATTCAAAAACATATCAAAAAGATCATTCACGGGGACCAAGTAGGCTTCATCCCTGGCACACAAGGTTGGTTCAACATACGCAAATCAATAAATGTAATTCATCATGTAAACCAGTCCAAAGTCCAAGACCACATGATACTCTCGATAGATGCAGAAAAAGCTTTTGACAAGATCCAACAGCCTTTTATAATCAAAACGCTAGAGACAGTAGGAATGGAAGGAACCTTTATCAATATAATAAAAGCTGTATACAACAAACCCACAGCAGGGATTATGCTCAATGGGGAACAATTAGAAGCATTCCCACTTCGATCAGGAACTAGACAAGGCTGTCCACTCTCACCACTTCTATTCAATATTGTACTTGAAGTCTTAGCTGAAGCCATAAGACAAGAAAGGGACATAAGAGGGATTCAAATCGGCAAGGAAGAAATCAAGCTATCCCTATTTGCAGATGACATGATCTTATACCTGAGGGATCCCAAAAACTCCACCAGGAAGCTCCTGGAACTAATTGAGAAGTTCAGCAGGGTGGCAGGATACAAAATAAATGTGCAAAAATCAGAGGCCTTCCTATATGCCCAGAATGAAAGAAGTGAAAAAGCCTTGAGAGAAACCATGCCATTTACTATAACCCCTAAAAAAATGAAATACCTGGGTATAAACCTAACTAAGGAGGTAAAGGACCTTTACAATGAAAACTTTAAAACCCTAAAGAAAGAAATTGCAGAAGACACCAGAAGGTGGAAAGACCTCCCTTGTTCCTGGATTGGCAGAATCAACATTGTAAAAATGACCATCCTACCAAAGGCAATATACAGATTCAATGCTATACCAATCAAAATCCCAAAGCAATTCTTCAAAGAAGTTGACCAAACAATCTCAAAGTTCATGGAGGCACAAAAGACCCAGGATAGCAAAAACAATCCTGAGTAACAAAAACACAGCTGGAGGTATTACCATACCAAATCTAAGTCTATACTACAAATCCATAGTTATAAAGACAGCCTGGTACTGGCTCCAAGATAGACACACAGATCAATGGATAAGGATTGAAGACCCAGATATAAGCCCACAAAGTTACAGCCATTTGGTCTTTGACAAAGGGGCCCAAAGAATCCAATGGAAAAAGAACAGCATCTTCAACAAATGGTGCTGGCAAAACTGGATCTCCACATGCAGAAGATTAAAGCTGGACCCGTACTTGTCACCATGTACAAGACTTAATTCCAAATGGATCAAGGACCTTGATATCAGGCCAGAGACTTTAAAAACCATAGTTGAAAGGATAGGGAACTCCCTCGAGCTGATTGGGCTAGGCCAACACTTCCTAAACAGACATCCAATGGCACAGTCCCTGCTACCAACTCTCAACAGTTGGGATCTTGTGAAATTAAAGAGCTTCTGTTCAGATAAGAGATTGTCACACGAGCTCAAAGGCAACCCACAGAATGGGAGAAAATCTTCACTAACCACATATCTGACAGAGCTCTACTGTCCAGAGTGCACAAAGAACTTAGAAAATTAAACTCCAAGGAAAACACTGGCCCAATTAAAAAATGGGCCCTGGAACTTCAAAGAAACTTTACCAGGGATGAAATTAAAATGTCTAACAATTATCTTAAAAAATGCTCCACTTCCTTCGCCATCAGGGAAATGCAAATCAAAACTTCCCTGAGATATCATCTCAACCCGGTCAGGATGGCAAAAATCCACAATACAAACAACGACAAATGCTGGAGAGGATGTGGAGAGAGGGGAACTCTCCTACATTGTTGGTGGGAATGCAGGCTCATACAGCCACTCTGGCGAGCCGTCTGGAGATTCTTAAAAAAGTTAAAGATTGAAATGCCGTATGACCCTGCTATCCCACTTTTGGGAATAACCCCCATGCAGCAGAGGTTCGCCTCGATAGCACAAGCTCGACCATGTTCATAGCAGCACTGTTTACAATAGCAAAGTCATGGAATCAACCTAAATGTCCAACAGTTGACGAGTGGATAAGGAAACTGTGGTACATCTATACAATGGAGTACTACTCAGCCATCAAAAATGATGAATTACTGGAATTTGCTGGGAAATGGATGTCATTAGAAAGAATTATATTAAGTGAAGTATCCCAAACCCAGAAAATTAAGCGCCGTATGTACTCTCTAATAGGTGGCTCCTAGTACCAAACTCACCCAGCCCACATTGAGACACTCAAAAGTAAACCTATGTAACACAGTAATTGCAAGGATTATGAACAAGAGAGATGGGTTAGGAGGGCCACACCAGAAACAAGGAGAGAGGAGACCATGTTACAGCAGAGAAAATAGGCCTCCATCAAGGTCTGCAAGTAAGTAATGAGAAACCTGGTTAAGTTCACAGACGTTCTTTCCTGATCTCACCAGAAGGGGAGGGCATATAGTCTAGCAGATAAAAAGTAATCATTTTGCAAATGGGTGATGGACCCCTCCCTCAGTGAGGTTTCCTACTCTTATTACATCTACCCTTGAATGTGCTATTACAACAAGACTCCAGTTTAACAACTTTTTGTCTCTGACCAGGGGGTGACATACAGTGCCCAGCAGAATGGAGTGAAGGGAATTGCAGGAGCGGCAAAACTGCAAAAGAAAATCAACAAACCACAATCCAGAACTTCAGAGACTCTATATCAATCACATAGAACTAGGACAGCCTAATCTCTCCCCATCCTGGAGCTCAGGGACATTTGCGGAAGAGGGGGCGGTAAGATTGTAAGAGCAAAAGGATGGGAGGAGCAAGGATTTGCAAGATTCTCAACAATAGTTGGAGCCAAAGCAATCATAATGGGACTTTGCATGCCCTGCGCAATGTCCAGCGCACTGTTGCCCTCATAAAGTCTAGCATCTGTTAAGGGCACCGAGACCCCTGGAGGCAAGGGATTGACAGCCATAGTAGTGATCTTATGCTTAAGGGGAACAAGAGAAAGGGCTTATGGAAATGCCACTGGGTCCTTATATGTCATCGGAGAGGAGGACCCAGAGGAGAGTTAGGCGTACACAATAAAGGACTCTCTGGGAATTGGGTGGGAGGCACTGGGGGAAGGGGAGGGGGAGGAGGGGGGGAGGGAGGGAACTGGTAAAAAATTTTAAAATGTATAATTAAATTTTTAATTAAAAAAATTATTATTTAATGCAAATATTAAAAAAGAGAAAAACTCTTTTCTATCCTAATATATTTCCTTTCACCACAGACAGTACTGGTCCCTATCTTGGTATTCAGGAAGTAAAAAGTTTTGAGGAAATAAAAACTACCTAGGCTTAGGTGTGTAACTAGTTAACTCTGAGATAACCACAAGCAAAGAAGTGAGAAAAACTCATTCTCAGATAAAAATCTGGCTGATGGTTATTAGACTAATCCAGAAGATTGAACTTGGAAGACTATAAGCCAAACTCTGGCTTTGCTCGTAATACAATGAATTCATGAAGTACTCATGACTACAGACTTACTTGTTCAACTGTGAGAAAGGGAAAGAATAAAAAAAGGAAACTGACTTTATATTTTAAGTCCAAATAGTGGATGAGAATAGGTACATTATTGCTAATATTATACATACATATATGTGCGAGTGCATGTGTGCATGCTTGCATGTGTGTGTATATGTCTCATTTGAATTTTTAGAAACTTTTAGCTGTGCTATCAACTTTTTTACTTGGAATCTGATGTTCTGAACTTAGGTCCCTTTGCTTTCGGAGCAAAGGATTTAACTCCTGAGCCTTCTACCCAGACCTGTTCTATTTCCTTTCACCCAACCCCCTTAATACTCTCTGGATAAATAGCAAGTTAGGGGTAGCTCCACTGATTCAATATATTTGAGCCCATTCCTATCTCTTTTTTGCTTTCCTAAAGGATAGTTTTCATTAATATTTGGTACCCAAGACTGAACTAGGCATTGACCCAGAATAACTTTAAATAAATCTTATTTATATCATTAATATTTAGTACCCACTGTTTTTTGTTTGTTTGTTTGTTTGTTTGTTTGTTTGTTTGTTTGTTTGTTTGTTTGTGACAAGCTCATATTATGTAGTGCAGCCTAACTTAGAATTCATTATGTAGCTCAGGCCAGCCTTGAATTCATTATGTTGTCCAGGATAGTTTTGAGTTTATGACAGTCCTCCTGCCTCAGATTTTCTAAGTAGTTCTTTGAACTTTATATTATCCTCTCCAACAACACTTTTTCAGAATACAAAAATCTCATCATCTCAACTCGCAAATTTTGAATTTACAAAGTACTTACATTTTCATAAATGAAAATGCTACAGAAAACTGCAAAACTGGTTAAAACAGGCATGCATGGCTAAAATCTCTTAATTACTAGAATTTAAATTTCCACAACATCTCCTCTTTTTGTCATCCTTATACCTTACAGCCAACTAGATACTGTTTACAGGAATTTCAATCAATCATCCTGCAAATATTTGCTTAACAGCAGATATTGTTGGTGACAAGCAGAAACAAAATACAACAGACTCACCTATGTTCATGGAGGGAGACCCGTCTTTTTCTGTCCTTCTGTTTCCAGGCTGTTGTGAGGCGAGGCTCCTACATTCCTTACCATTTACTGCCTCACCAAAGACCAAAAGATAGTACAACCAACCAATCATTGAATACAACTTCTACAATTCTTAAAGTTTTCTGAGTTAGAGAAACAACTGAGTGGATAAATGTACAAGTGTGAGGACTGTAGTTTGGATCTGAAAATGCTGAGTGGGCATGGTGGCCCACTTGTAATTCCTGAGATCAGAAGATGGAGCTAGGAGACCACCAGAACAAGTTGTCCATCAGCAAGCTCCTAGTTCAGCCAGTGACCGTCAATGAGTAATATGGCAAGCAATCGAGACAGATACCTGAATATCTATCTTGTACCTCTGCACACACTAGCACTCATACACATACAAACACCCCTACCCACACTCATAGCTTACACGCATACATATGCCAAAACATTTTAAAATGAATATAAAATAAGCACAAGGTAGCTCATCTCTTCTTAGAACTGATCACATCTGATACATTGCTATGGTAACAGCAAGTTGACTAATACACTTGACAACCCGCCGATCATTATGTGACACAGCACTCTTTTGATTCTCTTCAAGCAAAATTTATTTTTATATTTTTATTTATTTTTTCCACTCATACAAACTTGATAGGTACCCCATTCCCCTCTCTCCCTCCACCCTTCCCTGGATTCCCTTGCTCCCTCCCCCCTTTTTCCCTTCCTTTCCCCCCTTCCTCTCTTTCTCCCAGTGCCCCCCCCATCCCTGGAGCATCCTTTATTGTGCATGTCAAACTTCCCTCTGGGTCCTCCTCTCTAATGAAGTGTAAGGACTCAGTAGCATTGCCTAGAGCTCTTTCTTGTGTTCCCCTTTAGTATAGGAACACTATTGTGGCTGTTAATCTCTTGTCTCTAAGGATACTAGTGCCTGTGATCCATGCTAGACTTTGGGGGGGTCAATGATACGTTGGTCATTGCACAGGCCATGCAAAGTCCTATTATGATTACTTAGCCCTAACTTGTGTGGAGTATTGCATATCATTGCTCCTCCCCATCTTTAGGCTCTTACAATCTTACCGCCCCCTCTTCTGCAAATTTCCCTGAGCTTTGAGACGGGGAGAGATTAGGCTGGCCTGGTTCCAGGTGGTTAATGTAGGGTTTCTGATGTTCTGAATTATGGTTTGTTGTTTTTTTTTCCTTCCAGCTTTGCTGTTCCTGTACTGACCTTGGCTCCGTCCTGATGAATGTTGGATGTTAACTTCTAGCCAGAGATAAAAGGCTGCTAAAATAGAGTCTTATTATAAGAGTAGATTCAAAGGTAGATGGAATAAGAGTAGGAGACCACGGTGAGGGGGGTTAGTCTCCCATTTGCAGGATGGTTACCTTCTATCTGCCAGACTCTATGCCCTCCCTGTTTGATAAGAACAAGCCCCATCAGTTGCAAGTGGCCAGGAAGGAAAATCTGTGAGCTTAACCAGATGCCTCATTACTTACTTGCAGTCCTTGATGGTGGCCTATTTTCTCTGCTGTAGCATGATCCCCTCTCTCCTTGTTTCTGGTGGGGCCCTCCTTCCCCTTCCCTCCTGTTTATAAAGTATTACAGAGGTATTTACAGAGATTTATCTTTGAGTGTGTCACTAAGTGGGTTTGGTACTAGGATCCATCTATTAGGGAGTACATATGGTGCTTAATTTTCTGTGTCTGGGATACTTCATTCAACATAATTGTTTCTAATTCCATCCATTTCCTGGCAAATTTCATTAGTTCATCATTTTTGATGGCTGAGTAGTACTCCATTGTATAAATATACCACATTTTCCTTATCCACTCATCAACTGTTGGGCATTTGGGTTGATTCCATGACTTTGCTATTGTAAACAGTGCTGCTATGAACATGGTCATGCTTGTGCTATCGAGGTGAACCTCTGCTGTATGGGGGGTTATTCCCAAAAGTGAAATAACAGGGTCATATAGCATTTCAATCTTTAACTTTTTTAAGAATCGCCAGACGGCTCACCAGAGTGGCTGTATGAGCCTGCATTCCCACCAGCAATGTAGGAGAGTTCCCTTCTCACCACATCCTCTCCAGCATTTGTTGTTGTTTGTATTGTGGATTTTTGCCATCCTGACCAGGGTGTGATGATATCTCAGGAAGGTTTTGATTTGCATTTCCCTGATGGCTAAGGATGCGGAGCATTTTTTAAGATATTTGTTAGACATTTTAATTTCATCCCTGGTAAAGTTTCTTTTAAGTTCCAAGGTCGATTTTTTATTTGGGCCTTTTGTTTCCTTAGTGTTTAGCTTTCTAAATTCTTTGCGCACTATGGATAGTAGAGCTCTATCAGATATGTGGTTAGTGAAGATTTTCTCCCATTCTGTAGGTTGCCTTTGTGCTTGAGTTACAATCTCTTTATCTGAACAGAAGCTCTTTAATTTCACAAGATCCCATCTGTTGAGTGTTGGTTGTAGTGACTATGCTATTGGATTTCCGTTTAAGAACTGTTGGCCTAGTCCAATCAGCTCCAGGGAGTTCCCTACCCTTTCAACTAAGGATTTTATAGTCTCTAATTTTATATTGAGGTCTTTGATCCATTTGGAATTAATTCTTGTACATGGTGACAAGTACAGGTCCAGTTTTAATCTTCTGCATGTGGACATCCAGTTTTGCTGGCACCATTTGTTGAAGATGCTGTTCTTTTTCCATTGGATTCTTTGGGCCCCTTTGTCAAATATCAAATGGCTGTAGTTGTGTGGGTTTATATCTAGGTCTTCAATCCTTATCCATTGATCGGTGTGTCTATTGTGGAGCCAGTACCAGGCTGTTTTTATAACTATGGATTTGTAGTATAGACTAAGGTTTGGTATGGTGATACCTCCAGCAGTGTTTTGTTACTCAGGATTGTCTTTGCTATCCTAGGTCTTTTGTGCCTACATATGAATTTTGAGATTGTTTGGTCAACTTCTTTAAGGAATTGCTTTGGGATTTTGATTGGTATACCATTGAATCTGTATATTGATTTTTATAGGATGGTCGTTTTTATGATATTGATTCTGCCAATCTAGGAACATGCGAGGTCTTTCCACCTTCTGGTATCTTCTGTAATTTCTTTCTTTAGGGTTTTAAAGTTTTCATTGTAAAGGTCTCTTACTTCCTTGGTTAGGTTTATACCAATGCATTTCATTTTTTTAGGGGCTATAGCAAATGGGATTGTTTCTCTCAGGGCTTTTTCACTTCTTTCATTCTGGGAATATAGGAAGGCCACTGATTTTTGTACGTTTATTTTGTATCCTGCCACCCTGCTGAACTTCTGTATTAGTTCCAGGAGTTTCCTGGTGGAGTTTTTGGGATCACTCAGATATAAGATCATGTCATCTGCAAATAGAGATAACTTGACTTCTTCCGTGCCTATTTGAATCCCTTTTATCTCCTTTTCTTGTGTTATGGCTTCAGCTAAGACTTCAAGTACATTATTGAATAGAAATAGTGAGAGTGGACAGCCTTGTCTAGTTCCTGATCAAAGCAGGAATGCTTCAAGTTTTTCCCCATTGAGTATAATCCTTGCTGTTGGCTTGTTGTATACAGTCCAAGCAAAATTTTAAGAATGATGGTCCAATCTTCATTTTCCTAATTTTTTCCAAAGCTGGAGTCACCTTTCCAAAGCTGAAGTCAGTGCTATCTATACCTCCGTCGCTCAGCTAATGAATGACAAGAGCACACCTCACTGACCTTTTTCACACTTCTTTTCAGCTGAACCCCTATCCTGTTTTACAAACACCAACTTTCCATGCTTGGCTGTACATCTCTCCTATACGCTCAGATAACTGTAGGAAACTCATTGTAACAATCCACCCAAATGGGCAGATGAAACAGTTTGGCTTTTTTAGTTGCATCTATCTTTCCTAGTGCCTAGACTTCCTCTGGCTGCCAGTCTGTCTCCTGGGCTCAAAACTGCCCTCTCAAACAGAAGTCACACCTATGAGTGGACAGAAACCCAGATAGAGCATCATTCACACTCAAGAGTCCCCGAGAGAAGCTGTTAACGGTCCACTGGCCTTTACCAAGTTTTGAGCAGTCCACAAATGACTTTTAAAACTGTGATAGAAGAGATGGCTATGCTTTTTTAATTGGATTAAATGTGATCATTTGAACGTGCAGAATACAGTGCTATAATTAATACATTACATTGTCCGAAAGAAAAGTTACTCTTGAGCTCTAGTTCCTAAGAACGAGGCCTGGGGACATCATTTCAGTAACTGTGGTCTCATGAATCAGCCGCAGGGTACCCTGAGGGAAGAATTGAGGTGCATCCTATGCAGACCCAAAGATCACAGCCCTCTCTGCCTTCTGGATGGGTCCTTCAAAGAATGGGGCATGTCTGGGCTGGAGAGATGGCTCAGGAGTTAAATCTTTGTCTCAAAAGCAGAAGGCCCTAAGTTCGAATCCCAGATCCCACACAAAAATGCCAGGTGGTAATGGCAGAGCCTGGAAAATCCTCGAGCAAAGCAAAAAAAAAAAAAAAAGGCAGAGCAATTCAGAATGGTTCCCAAAATCACCATTGGGCCTCTTTAGGTGCACACAGTGCCCTCTAATGCACACACACACACACACACACAAATTTTTAAAAAATTTAAAAAAGAATGGGCATCTGGCTTACTTTAGAAGCAATAAATCAGTTTGTCTCATCACTTACCTGTTTCTTTGGTTAAAAAAAGGAACAACTTGCCCATCTCCTGTGTGATACGTTGTAAAGTGTTTTTGAAGTGTTTGTGAAGTGTTTGTCAGAACATGAGACCATCTGCCTTTCAACAACCCCCCATAGCTTCTCCCTTCTCCCCTTTTCACAATTTTGCTGTAGTATCAGCAGTGTTCTGTGATCTATACTGACATGGTACTGTCTTGGAGAAAGCAGACAGAAGCCATCGGACTTACTGGAACAGCTGTCAGGTGTGATCACTTCAGAATCCCAGGTGTAAAGTGCCCAAGGTCCACTAAGACTAATTGTGTCCATCAGAATTTCGGAGCATGGACAGCCCTAATCCAGTCGTCTAGATCTCTTCCCATGCTAAGGTTCAGGGAACTTTGCAGAGGAGGGAGCAACAATGTTGTAAGAGCCTAAAGGTGGGGAGGTGTAGCTGCCAGCCAGGGCCCTCCAGTCGCCACAGGGTTGCTGCATCCCGTAGCTCACTGCAGTGAGATCTACCTCACCAGAGCTACGCAATGGCTGCCATATCGATATTCTCTGAGGACCACTGAGGAGCTCAGTAGAAATAGCTATGCACAATGAGAATCACAGGGCAGGGACTAGATAGGTGAAGAGGAATGTCCGCAGTTGAGGGCCAACTCACCGAAGGGCCACTTACACTGCCATAGAGGCCAGGTCCCCTACTAGCACAGACAACGTGTAGGGAGCCCTGTGGTCATGAAGGTGGAAGGTTCAGGAAAGAATTGGTCGAAAGAGAAGAAGGAAAGAGAGGAGGGGGAGGGAGGGAGAGGACAAGGACAACAACTTGTTTTGTTTGTATTAAAATAATCTTAATAAATAAAAACAATTGCACAATCTGAAAAAGAAAGAAAAAGAATACATAAGCATGGACTCAGGAGGGCAATATATCTTGAGGGACTTGGTCTTGGTTACTCCTAACAACATTGCAGTTTGAGACATATTCAGAGTTTAATTGAGAAACGTGGGCAGAGACAAGGGAGCCCTACAGTGGAAATGGTGCCACTAGAAGGTCCCTGGGCAGAAAGAAAGAACTTGATGTTGCAGCTAATGCTAAAAGGCCAACAGGATACACCATCTTCAGTCATGCAAGGGGTGTATCTTCACACATGCTCTTGAGCACCAAGGAGTAATGCATGCATCATAAAGACACTGTCTTGATTTCAACAGTGCCAGTATCCTCCATGTCAGGCTGACTGAAGAGGATGGGACCCAGAAGGCAGGGCAGGCACAGGAAGCATGAAGAGGGAAAGGGATGAATTGATAAAGACTAGGATGCATTTCCTTTGTGGCTACAATGAAAAGGTAAGGTATGTCCATTGCGTGTGCAAAAAGGCACGTGGATCCTGATCTCACCAGAAGGGGAGGGCATATAGTCTGGCAGATAAAAAGTAATCATTTTGCAAATGGGTGATTGACCCCTCCCTCACTGAGGTTTCCTACTTTTATTACATCTACCCTTGAATGTGCTATTATAACAAGACTCCAGTTTAACAGCTTTTTGTCTCTGGCCAGGGGGTGACATACAGTGCCCAGCAGGATGGAGTGAAGGGCATTGCAGGAGCAGCAAAAGTGCAAAAGAAAATCAACAAACCACAATCCAGAACTTCAGAGACTCTATATCAACCACCTAGAACTAGGCCAGCCTAATCTCTCCCCATCCTGAAGCTCAGGGACATTTGCGGAAGAGGGGGCGATAAGATTGTAAGAGCAAAAGGATGGGAGGAGCAATGATTTGCAAGATTCTCCACACTAGTTAGGGCTGAAGCAATCATAATAGGACTTTGCATGTCCTGTGCAATGTCCAACACACTATTGACCTCACAAAGTCTAGCATTTGCTAAAGGCACCAAGATCCTTGGAGGCAAGGGATTGACAGCACAGTGCCATTTCACAGGATGTCTGTGTCACTACTGCCACCCCTAACAAAGTTCAAGGGGCATTTCGGGAGAGGAGGCGGTGAGAATGTAAGAGCCAGAGAGTGGGAGGAACTGATCAAACAGTGTCTTCCGGACGTGCAGTGGGGCCACTGTACACATGCGCTCACTGTGGCTGTGTAGACCTGCATAAGACTTGCTTAACATTCGGTCCCTCAGCATTTCATCTTGAAAGGGGATGCAATGGTTTCTCATGACCGTTGCTGTGACAGAGCATTCAAAGTCAACAACTTACTTACGGGAGCAAGGGACATTTATTCAGCTTACCGTTCCAGAGGGGAGACACAGTCTTTCATGGCGAAGGCAACATGGCTGGTGGCTGAAGCTGGAGGCAGCTAAGTCACTGCAAACATCCTGGAGGCTCAGAGATGCTCGGTCCAGTTGGCCACTGGCTGAAGGCAGGACAATTCTGGAGAGCCACAGAGCCGGATGGCAGGAGGGAAGAGAGTTTTCTAGCACAGCTTTAGAGAGTCTCTCTTCAAAGTCTTTTGTTCTATGGTTCCTTTTATCTGGTCTGTTACTGGGAGGTTCCAATCAGATCTAGGACTGGTCTTTGAATTGTAAATTTATATTGATCTGGATAATCTCTTCAGGTAGTCTGACAGCTGATTTTAGTTAATTCCAGGTGTGGTTAAGGTGACACCCAGGATTAACTATCACAGGGGGGAAGAACTCATGAGGCACCACGCCTCCCTGAGGGACTCCTAATTATCGATGATGCTGGCTATGGGAAGGGAAGCCACTTCCTGAACTGTGGTACCCACTGATCTATCACCCAAGCAGTCAGCAAGTGTCCAGATACATACTGATAAAGGCAATTCTTATGGTAGTCAGTGGTTCACACTCATTAGAAACAAATGCAAAGAAAGACATGAAAGCAGGGGAGTGACTGGTTGGAAAGAAAATGACTTTCAATGGGAGAAGGATGAAGGATGGGATCATACAGTGTGGGGTGACAGTGACTTAAATTCCTTGTATATATGAAATGTGAAAGGATCAAAAATTAATCTAATTGGAGACTAGGAAGCACAAAAAAAAATCCCTGTCCTAAGTTAAATTAAAGAAAGAGGGCAAGTTTGTTCAGGGTAATTATATCAGTTAAATTAAAAACCTATTTGTTTTGAAAGCAGAAACTACAGGAAAGAAAGATGTCTGTCTATAAACATGACAATGTTGAACGTATAGACAAGGCGAATGACTATCAGAAGTTGGATTTTTCAGTGTGCATTAAAAATTAACCTGTTCATCAAGTTGATTAGACAAAATGATTCTCCAGGTAAAAGTTGGATTCTTTGATAACTGAAGTAGGATGTGATTCCAGTATGAAGAAGAATCTTTCTGAGTAAATATGTTATTTGGTGCTGCCGTAAGTATTGTACATGGTGTGTGGGGCCTCTACCTTATTGGTCACCCCTGCCTCACACCACATTAAGGGAGGAGACTACAACATATGTTCAGGAATGTGTTTATACAAATTAGCTTTGACAAATGGTTTTGGCAAGGCTTTGGTCTCTGGCAATCTTATAGATAGATAGATAGATAGATAGATAGATAGATAGATAGATAGATAGATAGATAGATAGATAGATGAAGTTATCTGTCAAAAGAGTCAGTCCTTGAAATCGTACACTAGGAAATTGAGAAAGAAGCAAGTTTGCCAACTTTAAAAATAAACAAAAATAAAGTTGAAAAAATATTTTCATTATAGCTTCCATGCCAACCATTACCAAATGTTTTAAAAGCACTGGTGAGCAATGGCTCAGCTTCTTTTTGATACTGGAATATCTTTACTGATTTATGTCCTGAATCATTACAAATAATTTTTTTTAAAAAAAGAAAAGGAAATTCAGACTAGCTCTGGAAAAAAAAAATGCCCAACTCTATTGATTCTGCAGAGAGGATCTTGCTTGGCTGAATTTAATTTAAATGCTGTCCTCTGTTATTGCTTCAAGAGGATGACAGTCATTTCTAACAAGCATGGATTATTCTGCGCATGACCCCAAATGCTGTGTTTCAAATGGCAAAAGAAAACAAGCTCTCCTGTAACCTACTTCACACTGCAGGAAGAGAAGCTGTGTGAAAGGAGCTGGAAAAGGACAACCTGACCCAGAGAGGGCCGCCTTCACCGGAGCGCTCCTCCCAGCTGCTCTGGGTCTCTGGATAGGCCAGTTGCACAAACACAAGAAGATCAGGCCAGCGTTCTGCAAGAGGGGGCAGGGCCTTGGTATCACCCTCCTTGGACAGCCCTTGCCAAGTTCTAGTTACCCCACTTACAGTAAAGCCATTGTGGACTCTTTAATGGAGCAGCCCTCAAATCAACATGGCATTCACGATTTTTTTTTTTTTTTATGGCTATGGCCACAGCCAGTAACTGCAATTTAGTGGCTTACACATTACCATGAAAGGGGGCAGGCAGAGGCGCGAGAGCAATGGTGTTTTACAGCAATAGGAAGTAGAACACATTTGTGCAGCGGCCAACTCCTTTGCATTTCTGAGGATGAAATGCCCCCTAGATCAAAGTGACAACGTGGTTAGGATATTCACGGGACAAGAGACAAAAGGAGTTCATTCACTGCCAAAAAAAAAAAAAAAAAAGCAGCCTTCTGTTCAGTGTTTACAAGTGTAACAACAGTACTTACATGAGAAGCAGAATGCAGGAAGGTGTGCGTGTGCAAGTTACACAGAGCAAGGCTTTCTTCTGCACGTGGACAGGTAGGTGTGGTGAAGCTGACCCTCATCCCCTTGCTTAGGCATCACATGTATACTGAGCATCTATTATATAGGGCACTGCGCTAGGAAATTTTTTTTAATTTTATTTATTTGTGGGGGGGCACTGTGTGTCCTCTTGGAGGACCAAGGGTGACTTCGGGAATCATTTTCACATGGGACCTGGGATCTGAACTCAGAACTCAGAACCTTCTTGTTAGACAGAATCTTAACTTCTGAGCCATCTCTCCAGACCTGCACTAGGAATACTAAGGAACAAAAATATGCATAACCAAATGTAGCAATCAGCCTGCATGGTTGCTGATAAATCACCATTAACCAGCTTAAGGGAACAAGGGGTTTATTTTCTTATGATAGTCCAGTTACAGTTCATAGTCCAGCTTGACAGGAGAGCACGCACCAACACCAGGGCCAAGGGAACAGGCCACACCATCTCTACACAACAGCTGAGAGAGGGATGATCCTTACTTGCCAGACTAGCATGTCTGGTCAAGTATATGGAAGGATGTTGACTCTCTCAACCGCTCTGTATTTTATTCCGGCGCCTAATCCCACCCACTATGGGTTGGGCCTTCCCATCAGTTAGACAATCTCCTGCAGGTTCTCTCTGGGCTTAACTCAACTATTAATTCTCTACAAATGTGCCCAGAACTCAAACCCTCAACTGTCAAGTTGACACTTGTGCCTAACTATGACACCAAAGTTCTGCTCCAAGGAGATTACAGGAACTCAGGGTAGATGATAACGTGCATACACGTATGAAGGTATCAGACTTGTACAATATTTGCAAAAGAGATGGACAGAACAGGCTTTGCCATCTTAGTCTATCACCCTCCGCAAGGCAATGAGAAAATAAAATCAAGTTAAACAAGCTAGAAGAGAGCCAACATCTTTGAAAAAAAAACTGCCTAAATTCTATGCAGTTCCTTCAGCACACGTCCCCATGCAGCCAACAGAGAAGTGGGGGGATCTTTCCTCTTGTCACATGCCAAGAGAAAGACAGTTCAAGAGAACCCCTTGGACACTTGGTCTGGATCTCTGTAGCATTTGTGAAGGATACAGGGTCAGATGCAAGGCCAAGAAGAAAAAGTCTCTGGGCAGGAAATTGATTGTCAGTGCCCCAGTGGATCTGATGGGAGGACCAATGACAGCAAAGCGTGTCTCCACTGATGGAAGACAGGAGGTCAACAAATGCGTCCTCTGTGTGGTCCACACACATGGGAAACAGCTGTCCCGGAGCCTTTGAAAACAAGAGACAATGGACTTAAAAGGAATGAAGGGTAGAGAACTGTGAAATAAAGATGCATCTGCCCACATTCTCCTGGAGATCAGCCCACCCCACTTAATAGAGTATACAAGGGTAGAAAGTCGAAGTCTATTTAAGATACCTCAGGCATTGAAAGGAAGACTTTTCAAAATTAAGATTTTTTTCTATGCCACTAACATGTGACTAAATGAAGGCTGGGTGTTAAAATGTCACCACTATAAATCCAAGTATTCCAATATGAGGGGAAATTTTAAGTTATCAGCCACACATTTAGCTTTCAGGAGGACTCCAAGCTTCCAGCACGCTGAAGTTTGGAAAATTACAATCTTCATCTACATATCTAACATATTAAGACAGCACGAACTGAAAGCGTAGATTCATTTGGCTCTTTTGCTTGAGTAGTCCTGTTGCGATGCTCTGTAAAAGTGAACCAAACAGAGATGGAAAGAAGCTTTTATCTATGTTGTTGGAGAGCTTGAACTGAGTAGAGAAGGGACCGATCTAGCTCATCTGCTGTTAGTCATCTCCGTAGAAAAGGGCAAAGAGCATACCCTGACGCCATACCCAAGCTCATGTCTTTACCCGTAAGTCCTCTCTGTTCTTTCGACTGCTGAACCATACAGTCAAGGGACCCAGGAATCCTCTCAAGGCCATGGATCGCTTTACACCTGGGGAGATAAAATGCTCACCAGAGCATCCTGCAGCCTTCTGTTTGGAGTCCCAAAGTAGTGGCCCAGTTTCCATAGTTGAAGGCGACAGTAGACCTCATCCTATGCTTCCCCAACAAAGTCGCTCAGTTACACTGCCTTAGAAGGAAGGGCCACAGGAAACGAACAGGGTCATAGAGGCCCAGAAGAGAGAGACATCACCTTGCCCGTCCCACACAATAGGTAGACACCACTGTTTCCAACTGTTTGCTTTGGTAATGCAATGTCAAAGAAAGCCACAGCATGATATTACAAGCTATGAAGCTATGCTAGGTACCATCAGTCAATTGATGGAAAGTACAGGGCACATCATGGAAGTCTCACGAACACAGCACCTCTGCCTACAGCAAAAAGCCAGTCAAGTAAATCCTTGTTATGGCTACTCTTCTCTGCTGTGGTGAGATAGCATGCGTCCACGGCTTACGGGAGAAAGGGAGATTTGTTTGACTTGAAGTTCCAGAGGGGAGATACAGTTCATTATGGCGGAGAAGGCATGGCTGGCAACAGAACTGCAAGTGCAGACTGCAAGCACAAGCAGGGTGAGGCTCCCCAACCTCAGGGCCCACCTTCTGGGATGTATCTTCTTCCAGCAAGGTTCCCCTTTCTAACGTGGCCAGATCCTTCCCAAATATCAGGTCGAGATGCAAACCCGTGAGGCTTGTGGGGGCAACAACATTCAAACCCATCTAATCCTGAAGAAGGAAAATCTATAATCTCTGTTCCCTTGCAACTTCCACTGTGGACACAAACAAATCGGAGGCAATCGTTGCCCCCTCCCTGCGGACATGTCGGGGAAGACCAGGATGTTTCTGCAGAGCTCCATCAGGATTGGGTCCCGGTTCCTAGTTCCTAGGACGGGACTCACTCACATGGGCCCGCATCTTTCTAGGAACCATTCCTAGTGAAGGCTGGCAAAGTCTCATTCTGCCTCTATCCGGCCCCACACCTGTGCCAGCCAACCTGTAGAGAAAGCCTTTGCCCCAAGAACAAAAGGAGAAGCAACCCTGGCTGTGAACAGAGTTCCCTTCACTTATGGCTTCACTCCTTGACTTGAACTTAGCAGCTCAAACAAAACACCTGGCTCACTCCCTGTCAACTGTTCTTTCAACAGAAAAAAAAAAGCAATGCTTTTCCAGAACATGAATAATATGAAAAGATATGTACTAATGAGATTTACGCAATATTGGAAAGAAGGATTATGAAGAGGTAATTACACTTTTAGGAGATTTACAGATTTCAACCAGTTGAGCTCCAGGGAGTGATTATCTCATTAGTCAAAATAAATACAGAATAAGATGGGTGTGACCAGTGAACAGGACTTTTGCCAAAAGTTGCAGAGAACAAGCCGTGGACAAATGTTTCCCAAGTAGATTTCACGCTTCTGAGCGAGTCAGCAGCACGTGGCCCCTGCCAGTTCCCTACATGAGAGACACTGGCATTATCCGTCACGTTGCCAGGCTCCAAACCAACCACCCTGTCTTGTCTTGTTCCCCCATCATGTTCTTTCTACTTCCCTGAAATGACTCCATGTTCTTTCTACTTCCCTGAAATGACTGACCTACCTTTCCTTGGGGCCCGTTCTATGATTTGTTCCTCTAGCTCTACCTGGAAATGAAGTTGACCTCAGCCACTCTTACCTAGGAAGCACAGAAGCAATTAGAGCCCCAGATGACTCAGGGAGAGTAAACTTACGACTGTCTTGGCTTCTAGTAGATTCCTCCTCAAAGCATGAGTGTTGAGGAAAGCTGGGGTAGGGGGAGTCTGGAAGGTCACAAGAACTCTGCGGGAAGCACTCATTGACCAAGACACAGCAATACACGCAAACCTGTCTACAACTCCTTGAGTCCTCACTTTGCAGAGCGGGCAACAGAAGTGTAAAGAAATGAAGCCAGTCACTTAGGATTAGACTGTTGGGGCCAGGAATAGAAAAAAGAAGCATGGTCAGTAATCCAGTAATACAACTGAACCTAAACTAATTTTCGCGTATTAGTCACATATAAAGCTTTGTATTAACGTAAGTTGTACATACTCTCTCATTTAATTCTTACAATACCCCATGAACTCAGTACTCTTATGATGTTATTTTTATGATGTTCTTTTAAAAAGAAATAGTATAAAGTGCTGAAAAAAACCTCAGCAGCAGATCCAGAATTTAAAACAAGACTAGACAAAGAAAGGTTATTTCCTTCGCGAGCCACCCACGAAAAAGGTAATGAAAGCAGGAGGGAGGGGGAAGGAAGGAGGAGGCTGTCGTGGGAAAAAGTAGGGGATTGGGGTGAAAAATGACACGGATTCATTGTATTTATGCAGGAAACACTAAAATAAAAAAAAAGAAAGGTTAGAACCATTGCCTCTTTAGAAATTGTCCATCTGACCCTAGAGAGAATAGGGGAATAGGAAGCTGAAAAAGATGAAGAACATTCTAGCATTGGGGATTGTTAAGGAGGGACCAGATATTTACTCAAACAAGGAAGCCTTTAAGTCATTTCTGAATTTCATGTACCTAGGGGTATCTGCTTTTACTGTGACACTTTCTTCTGTGTTTTCCCCGTGTTCTTCTTTATACAGGTTTCTACTTACTTATTCTGTTGCATCACACACCCCTTCTGCCTAGCGTTTCTTTTCTCACCACATTGGGGTGCTACGTCCGCTAATTCTCCCTGTTGCTGAGAAACTTGAGATTATGGAGTTCCCTGAACAACAAGTCTGAATTGTCTTCTTGCTAAACAGACTTTTCCTTGCTCAGTGTGTCTTGCCCAGAGCAAGAATTGCATTGTTCAGACTTGTAACGAACTCAGTGCTCTTAAGACAGCATGACTGGCACACCCATGCTTCACATGGAAGCTGTTTTCTTTCTCATCACATCTCCATCTATAGGGTGATGTGAGTTTCTGGCGTACTTGGAACTTGGTGATCACTCCCAAATTAAGAATGGAAGGTCATTGGACTTTAGATCCGTTCTCATCATACAGTCAGGTTCTCCAGAGGGAAAGATGTCATAATCCATGTAACAATAACTATGCAGTGTCTATTTGGAATTTATGATGGGCCATTCTACCAAACACCTTGTGTGCATCATGTTATTTAGTCCTGGCATGCAAAAAGTTTCAGATGTGTGTTGAGCCCCATTACCAAGTTACAAGTAAAGGAAGTTGAAACTTGGCAATTGTGAGGGGTAGAACAACCCTTCAAAAACAGCCATTAAGTGTAAGAAACCTCCATTGAGAATGACTTAGCTGCCTTCAAATTTCTCTGGGCAACCATGCATTTTCCACCATGATGGACAGAATCTCCCCAATGGAACTAAAAACTGAATAAATCTCTCTTTTTCCCATTAAAAAAAAGTATAAGAAACCTGTCTCCTCAACACTACACAACGTGCTCTCTCACTGTTTCGACAAAATCAATTCATGATGTCATTACAAAAAGTGATATCTTAATCTGTTCAGACTGGGTGTCTTACAAAAACTATTTGTTCCTCACAGATCAAGACAATGGAAAATGCAAGATCAAGGCACAGTCAAATTCAGTGCTGGTAAGAATATGGTTCCTTCTTACCATGCCTTCACATGACAGAAGGCTGAACTATCTCTCAGAGTCTCTTTTGTAAGGTCACTATTCCCATTCATAAAGACTCTGTCCTTACAACTTGATCACTTCTTCCATCACCTTGGGAGCTAAGATGTTAACATACATTCATACGTAACATACATATATACATACATTCATACATTCATACATAACATACATAGTGAAACACATATTTCAACCTCTAGATGACACATGAGAGAACGATTTAAATCAGCACAACTCGATGTCCATATTCTCAGGATCTGTTTCTCTGTTTACATGCTTATTGTGTTTAGTCATCTCCAGAACTGGCAACAGCCTTTAATGTGAAAGTACGTCACTTTAAAGCTGATTGCTTATGTTGCTGATGTGTTATTTGGATAAAGGAAATTCAATTTTTTGTTTGTTTGCTAGCTGGCTTATGTAAAAATTTTATTTCCATGTATGGAAAATTATATTCTTTCCAAATATTCAAGGTATAATTACAAATTGAGGAAGGCAAAAAATAATGGACATTACTTAATTACATCCCGATTGTTTTAAGCTGTTGAGTTTTACCTCTTGAAGATATATGGCTTTAAAAATACAATAACAAAAATCCTCAAAATGATTTGTTGCCTTTTTTTGCAGAAAATAACTTTAAAACCATAGGTTTTTACTAATGGCACTCTAAAATCACAAAAGTAAAAAAAAATTAAACTCATATATAAAAGGACAGAACCAATCACAAGGGAAATTCAGACATTAAAAAAAGAATTCTGTGGAGACAAATGTACTCATCTAGATATATAGGGAAAATCCAGGCTCTAATTTGGCTTGAAATGACAAGATTGTGGGAATATTATCCCAAAAGTTCCATGGAAAGTTCTCACAATGATGGGAATTTTGGGGGATTACATAAGTGATCAAAACCAGCCATGGGGTCAACTTTTTCCAACTCTGCTCACCTTGTGCCTTACTAATAATGTCTCCATGACTCTCTTCCCATTTACCTTTGTCCTTGACTTTCCTTTCTCATTTTCTTCATCAAGTGAAATTTTTCACTAAAGACCTTCTGAGCCTTCTGCAATCGGGTCCCATTCAAGCTCTTCTTCACTCCTATGTGGCCAAGGATCTGTTGCTGCCCCCCCACTTGTTACAGCATTGCTCAACTGCTACTCGACAACCCCCCACACAAAGACAATGACTGCTGATGGAGGACCCAAGAGCAAGAACCACACATCCAAAGGGACAGCTGAGTTGCTCTGGGTTTTACAATTTGAGAAGCCTTTGTATGTTAGCCAGTTACTTTTTTTTTTAAGCACCTGGAAGCTACAAATAGATGATGTAGTAAATTCTCTTGATACCAAGCCAGAGTCCAGATTAAATATTGGTCTTTCTCATGAACATCCAGCTAGAAGTCAAACATTGCCTTCCTCTTTTACTCTGGTGAAATGAACATTTGTGCCAGATGGTTCCAACATATTTCATCATCCTGATTCTTTCTGTGCAGAGGAACTCTTCATTCAGAACAGATCTATGGTGTTCATACACCAAGCCAATGTGAGATTCTAGAAGCTTCTCTTGCCTTTGTCTCAGAATGGAGATGCAGAGAGAACTTCTTTACAAATGACAATGAAAAAAGAGGGGGAGTTTTGGTACCATCAGATGTCAGAAGTTTTGTCACACTGTCCCAAACAGTGCCCTGTCATGTCCTGTGTCAACCAGGCTGGTAGATAAGATCCCACCTGGGGAGGGGAAGAACTTCAAGGAAGTACCTTCTGGAAATGGGACATGGCTAATTTTGAAATAAATAATAAAGATATGATACATATGGGAGTTGTCAGACTTGCAGCCTGCTCTGTGGAATGGGCACTTGCTAAGGGCCTGAGCGGTTACTAGGGACCACTCCCTTAAAGTCTTGCCTCTTATCAGAGGAGTTCTTCCCCTTTTTTGTGGATTGGGAGCTTTCCTATCTTTTCCCAGGCCTCCTTTTTGTTTTTTTCCAAAAAAACTACCTAGGATATCACCTCCCCCTAGGTTTCTACTTCCGGAACTATGGATGTCAAGTAATTTGCCTTAAGTCTTTTGTTTCCTAAATACAAACCAAGCCTGCTTTTGACTTTAAATTAAAATTCTAGCTAGAAATTTTATGTTCAATCATACACAATAAACAGGCTTGTTAGCCAGAATGTATACCTGATTGTAAAAAAGAAAAAATTAGAAAATTTAGAGTCCTAAAATATAGATGGATAGAATTCCCTAAAAATATGACTCTTGTAAAATTAATTCAGAAATTCTATATATATGAGACTATACGATCTGTTCACTAGAATTAAATACACAACTATTTCTTATAAAACACATAGTTAATAGAAAATAATAATAATATGATTCCTAAAATTAACAGACAACTATTTCTTATAGAGCACATGAGTTAATAAAAAGAATAAGTAAATAAAATAAATTATAATATAGTTTTTACCATTATAACCTAATATAGGCCAGCTTATATGATAACAGCCAGAATCTAATATCCTCAAAAAGAAAAAAATTAATGTATAATATACACCCCAGAGTTTCACTTTTACCATTTACAAAAAATATATAATAGATATAACACAAATTAATAAAAAGCTCAATCTCGGTGTATTTTAACTAAATCTCAAATGAAGTCTTTGTTAAATATAACAATACAGACTTACATCCTGTGACTGTTTGGTGGGATATTGGAAGATAGATAAATTTAGAGAGACTGAGGGGCTGGGGAAAAAACCCTTAACAATGGGTTAAATTCTTAAAGAATGCTTATCCTAAAGGTGATTCCTGCAGGCACAGCATTCTCTGCCCCCAAATTTTCTAGTATAAAAGTTGCTACAATATTCCAATAAATGGATTCAGATTCACTCACCCCAGAAAGTTGTGTATGTATCTGTTTCTCATTCGCCAAAGCCTTGCCCACCTTGTCGAGGGGAGCCCTGGATTCAAGGTTGCAGCGCTTGGACTGCAACAGTGCCCACTCTGTATTACATGCCAGCCTGCCCCTGGAAATAATAAAGAAGTGTGTCAACTGGCTACCCAACTCTGTGAAACAGTTTCAACCAGGGAAGTCAGTTGCCAGGCCCAAGTTGTCTTGTTCCTGATGTTTCCATCAGAAAAAGGTTGAAAGCTTGACACTGAATGTGGCAGAGACCACAAGGAAGTGGTTCTGATCCAGACAACTCTTGCATTCAAGATTGATATCTTACTATAAATCATGCAATGCATGAAACTGTACATGCTTAAATTTTATATAATGAAATCTGAGCCTGTACCAATTCAGACAGTATCCTTCCATGAGGCTATTAGAGATGTGATTAGTTCAAACGGGGCCAGCATCTTATAGGAGAATTATGCAATGCAATATGACCAGCATCTTATAGGAGAATTACAGCCCCATGATAAGAGACCATGTGAGCACGAAGATGGAAATGAGGGTGATGTTTTCAGCCATCAAGGAGAATCAGAAATTTTTGGAAATGACTAGAAGCCAGGTGAATTGCATGAGGTAGACACTACCTCACAGCCCTCTGAAAGGCCCAGCTCTGTCCATACCTTTACCATAGATTTCCAACCACCGGACCTGCGAAACAAATAGATGCTTGTAGCTGAAGCCAGCCAGAAAGTGCTATTTTGCTATGGTGGCCCTAGCAAACCATATTTTCAAAATATGCAAATCTCCAGCAATTTATATATTTTTTTCTAGAATATAATAAAAGTTTGTCCAATTCATGGTATTTAATACTCATTATTGTCTACTATGCTGTTTATTTCCACCTGGTAAATATAATCAATTGGATGCCTCAAAATAAACTAAAATAACAAACGTAAGCAAATTGATTCATAAAACCTAGGTCTTCCTACACAATTGGTTCTAGAGTAATTTATTACTCTAAAGTTTTATTAGGACCAGCTAAGGACATCTCATAACTCAATAGGTACACCAGTAATACATATGCGTATTCTCTTCTCCCCCTCCTTCTGAGTTTTATTTCATGCATGCTATATGCCAGAAACCCTGTTAGGATCAGGTTCAATTGTGGATGAAACAAGTAGCCATTGTTCTCACATTGGCTTATGTGGAGAAGAAAGATATTGATCCAGCACTCAAATACATACAACTGCTGTCAAGTGCAGTGAAGGAGCAGTGTTGCCCTACCCTGGAGCTACTATGTTTCCCTTAGAATTATGAGAAGAGTTGGGTTTATTCTACTTATTAGAATTAAGGCTGAAATGCCCAATCCAAACAAAGCAACAACCAAAACAAAACAAAACAAAACTCAAAAAACTCACTGAATATAAAGTCAAGAAACCCAAACCACCTGCCCAAAATAATCATCTTAATTAATCATAGTTCCCTAATGAAGAGAGGATAAGAGCTACAGGGGGTAAAGAAAATAAGAGGCAAAATGGGCATAAAGACAGTTAAAGAAATAGGAAACTTGGAGAAGATGCTAATTCAAATTCCCCCAGGTGAAAATTCAGGAAAAAAGGAATGTTGACATGTCCACAGCTGGGAGTATAGTAATGGAGAACAGGTATGTGGTCATTCATGAGATTGTACACAATGACAAGGATCTTGCACATGTATGTATGCACATGCACGCGGCGCACACACACACACACACACACACACACACACACACGCACGTACCAAGGAAACTCACCTCCGCAGCTCTCTCCTTTCAACCTGAAGCACCAGGGTCCTGCATGCCCTTCTTGCTGTAGATTCACAAGCTCTTTAGGTTGCTGCCAAATGGTATTGCTGGTCACCAAAGAAGCTGCTGAATTCTGTTTGGGGAGGGAAGGCAGTGGATAAAAGGCATGGAATTGATCAGTTGCTTTGTTTAGTTGTGTTAGATTTGCTTCTCAATCACCAGCAAGATTTTCCTGCAGGTGAGGATGAAGCAGGATTTTCAAAGTGCCAGCACGTGTCCCAGGGCTATGAAGAGCAGGTCCGCAGCTGCTGTGCCACTGAGCCATGGCTGGGATTTAACAGGATTAATTGTTATTCTGGTTTTTATTTTTACACTTAGGATGGATTATATCTACATCTTGCCCATCGGTTATGATCAGCTTCAGTGATACACTTTGAGATCTTAAATGACCTAAACAAAAATTTTTTTTAATTTTTTTTAAAAATTAACTTAGAAAACAATAAACACATTATTGCATGAAATACAAAACCTTTTTTTCTGATACAAGTGAGGAGACAACTCTCAGATCTCACCCAAAAGCTACCAAATTAGCCACTGCATTGGGCGAGCTCACTAATTCATGGTTCACCCAGCTTTCCAGCGACTTGCATGCACCTTTATATTTAGGAGGATGAGTGAGTGAAAGCATTGGACACTGAAGCACAAGGAAGACAAAAAAAAAAAAAAAAGGCTAAGACAAACGCAACCATCTTCCTCTGAGCAGAATTCCCAGACCGAATCTCACTGTGTCCTGGGATGTTAGAATTCCATGCTGAAATCTGCAAACTGTTAGAGAGTCTTACTCTCTGAACAGTGATGATAGCGATGAAGAAAATAAGCCACTGAAGTTGCCTGGCCATGAAATGGTTCATCGTGTGAATGGGTGGAAGACATAATCCTTATCCCTGGATGATTCATAGAACTTCCACAAGTTCATTACAAGTCGTGTTTTCATCCCTGAATTCTAAAGTGACTGAAATCAGTCTTAAGACTACTAGGCAGCCGAAGTTTTTGTGGTCTGGCAAGCATTTGGTATGACTCTCTTCACCTGAATCTGAGCATTTTCCTTCTGAATCGCTCACTGAGTGAGAAGAATTTAAGAAGGAATTAAAAATACATTCTTTGAAGATAGAATAAAAATATATATAATCTCCCCTGCTCACAGACAAACTAAATCAGTACAAGTAAATGAGATGCAGAAAAGTTATGCACACTGATTCAAATGCAGTATCTCCCTAGTTACCGTCCATATACAGAGAAATTTCAAAGAGGTCAAAAGCAGTGTTGAGGGAATTAAAAATTCAGGCAAGGAAAAATGTGCTATAAAAAAGCTCACAGTTAACGTGGTCTGTCTAACCTAAATCTAAATATCAGAGATGTTTTTCCAGTCTCTTCACCACCCTATGGTTGCAAGCAAACTTCCAACTCTGTCTTCTTCCTTCTAAATTCCATTTAACATAGCCCCAAAAGGCATTATGCACTGGTAAAAGTGACATCTATTGCTCGTTCATTTTCCCAAGGGAAGGAAGAAAATGGATAAAGATGGTGACCCAGTCATTTCTCAGAAATATCACATTGACTGGGTGCTCTTCTCTAATGAAATATTTTTTAAAATTCAAACACTGGGCCTCTTCTAATAAAAGTCCTCTTTTTGATATGCTTAATTTGTTTTTAAATACTATTGCAAACCTCATCTCTCTCCCACAAAGAGACATTTCAAAAACTCCTTTAAAAAAGGCGCCCAAGGATGTTGGTTGCAACACCATCAAATCCACTTATTTCCAGTTTGTAGAAATGATTTCACCGAAAAACTAACATTTGCTCAGCCTGGCCCAGCACCACACATGCAGACTCTGAATTCAACATTCCTTGGAAATTGAACCTTTTCTCTTTTCTTTCGTTTTTTTTTTTCTTTCCTTTTGAATTTTTTAAAATTTGTTTTTAGCAAGGGTGGCAAGTCTATAGTTAGGTTCCTGCCAAAACTTTTGAGGGCAGTAGGAAGAAAAAAAATACAAAAATAGTAATTTAATATTTTCCACCTGTAGCTATAGTCCTTCAGTGCTGGCCTCCTGCTGGCAAACCATTCATAATGCTTTTGACATGCCCGGTATTGTAACTTTTCCTGCCATCTTTTACTCACCACCAAGAGGACGCTTTTTGATGAAATTTGATTTACTCTGGGATGTTTTACCAGTTCTACACATCAACAACTTCAGCTGTGTTGGAGTTTGTTATGCAGCTGGCTCCAAAACGAAGATGGCTGCTCATGAAACGAATCACCAGGGTAAAGATGTTTGCCACCAACCATGACCTGGGACCCAGGGAGGGGAAACAGAGAATTAGATCTTGCAAATTGTCCTCTAACCACCACACACAGACTATAGGCAGATGCGCACACACACACACACACACACACACACACACACACACACACCATATAAATAAAAATATGTGTCTACCTTAGCGGTTAAAGAACATGCCACACAAGTTAAACAACTGGAGTTCACATTGGTAGATGGTTCCCACATGAAAAATGCCGGGAAGGTGTAGCAGGTCACCTATAACTCCAGACTCAGGGGATAAAGGAGACTGGGAATCCCCAGAGCACGCTGTCCAGCCTAACTAGACCTGTTGTAGAGGGCTGGGCTTCATTAGAGGATTAGGCTCAAGAAATTGGATGGAATAGCACTTGAACATGATTCCCGGTCTCAACCTCAGCCTCCACGTGCGCATGTGCACACATGCTCATGTGCGTCCAACATTGGTGAACTTGCACAGTCCCTCCTCCGCAAATACATAAAAATGAAAAATAAAAAAATAGGTGGAAAGACCACCAGTTCCAACATTCCAATCTCCCAACCACTGTTAGTTTGAAGACTCCCCAGTCCCCCTTGCATCCTCCCCCCTTTTCCCCTTTCTTTTACCCCCTTCCCTCCCTTTCAGTGCCTCCCCCTTCCCTCCTCCCATCCCCTTTTGTGTGAGCATCCTTTTGTGTGAATGCCAAACCTCCCTCTGAGTCCTCCACACTAGTGGGGTTTAAGGACTCAGTCGCATAGCCCAGAGCCCTTTCTTCGGCTCCTGTCAGTATGGGAACACTATCGTGACTGTTAATCCCTTGCCTCTAAGGATCCTAGTGTTTGCAATCCATGCTAGACTGTGGGGTTAGCACACAGGCAGCCTTCCTGTGATCTGCTCCCTTGTTTACCTCTCAAAGTAGCTCAGTCAAAGGCAAGGATGGGGAAAGCCTAAGCAAAAGAGAGCGCAGAACCACAGACCTTGTCCCAGGCAGACAGGAGCCTCCTCTTTCTCCAGGGCCTGCTTTCTCTGCCTCCCCATGCTTTTCCTTCACACTCCCTTTCTTTCCTTGTCAACTTATGGTGATTAAAGTCGCATGGGCAGGGTGGTCTACGTTGTGCCTGATGTCTATGGAGCTGCCTTTCCATGCTTCACGTCCTCTAACTTCATGCTTCTCATTGTACGGATGATGCACGTCAGCCCTCATTGCTGTGGCAGCCTTGAGAGACAGAACTTGCCAACCTGCTCAACAATTATTACATTTTGTCAGGCAACACACAGCAAGGCAGGTCTCCTCTGTAGCAAATTTTGCCTCGACTGTCCCAATTACTCTGAAGGACACTGACAACTACAAATATAGGCCAATAATTTGAAGGGAAACCTAGTCTTATCATCTTCTCAATAGCAGCCTATAAACTCCACTTAAAATTTACTGATTTGCTTGGAGTTGCAAAGTATAGGGAAATTTTCATGTGGATCTGATTTTGACCTTCATACCGTAACCTCCCATTGTTGGTACTGACATAAGTTATTGTGCCTCCCCAATATAAAGCAAAGCAGATGGTTCATCTTTTCATTAAACTCATGCCTAAATCTTAAATTCTCTTTTCCATGAGATACAATTATTTGTATTTTTTTAGGGTAATGAAACATCCATAAAAGGAATTTCCCCACCAAGGCCAATCTACTTACCTATTTACTTTGAGTCAGGTTGATGAAATGTGAACATCTCCTGAGTTTCAGATTATTCTTCTAGACAATAATTAGCCAATAATCTAAAATTTTGTGTTTTGTATCTCATGCATACATATGTTCTCAGGGACTACATATGCATTTGGTTGTTGAATCATCCACTTTGTTTACTGACGTCCCTGTGAATGAGTATCACCTTTGAATGAGTGGAACCAGTGTTCACCTGTTCTAGCACCTTCAAACTACAGATTGCTCCCCATTCAAAAGAATGTCCCCTCAATTCCGATTCTATCACCTGAAGACATGAAAAGATGATCTGTCCATGTCACCTGGAGGCAAGTGCTGAGAATTATTACTACCTTCCAGACACAGGCAAGCACACTGTCCTCTTGAACTATCAGCAGCTTTGATTCCCGAGGAAACCCCGTACCTGATTGGCCCATTGAACTCAGGTCACAGATAGGGACGAGAGGCTCCTGAACGACACTTCCTGGGGATTGAGGGACATATCCTCAGGTTCCGTGGTGAGTCTAAAAGTGCTTGCCTGGCAGCTGGGCAATGGCACACTGCTTCACTCTTCAAACCTCCTGGTAAATAACAGACACTTCTCCCCCCCCACAACCGTCCTGTCACCATATGTGCCCAAACACATCAGAGCATCGACAAACAGCCTGACATTCACTACCATATACACAGTCTTGTCTACAGACCAAAGATGGACGGGGTGAGGCTCAATGAAGCCCATAGCATCCATCTATATTGCAAACTGTTCAACAGTACGGAGCTCATGTCTTGAATTGCCATCATGCTCTGGGACTCTTTGTTTCTCAAAATAGACGCCATCTTTTTTTTTTCCTTCCACCTTGTGAAAATCCAGTTAGAAGGCATTTAATGCAGAATTTTAAAAAGACGACTTGGTGGGACCACCCGCTAATCATGCCTCCCTGGAGGAGCTAAGGAAAAATAAAGTATTGATACAGGAATCGAAGGAACCAGGTGAATCAGATCCTAGCAGCTTTCCTCAAGAGCATTCTAATGCAATAATCCGGGGTGTTTTCCTTTGAAAGCAATCTCGAAATGAAAGAAAAAGATCTTATGCTGGATGAAACAAAAATTTTTTCAATGCCAGACACAAGCTTACTTCCTTATTTGCACCCTTGGATTTTTCTGAAGGCTGGAGAGATTGAACTCTTCCCCGCCGTTTGTTTGATTTGGTCTGAGATGAAGCCAAGTGATGTGGTGATGGAAGTTTGGAAAAACAATTAAAAAGAGATGTATGTGGTGGTTTTTCTGGGATCCTAATTAGCTGACCCATTTCTAGGTAACATTAGGGAAGTTGTGGGCAGTGATTATTATCTCTTTAAAGTCCTAATTAAAATGTCAAACTGTAAGGTAGAATGTCTTCAAAGCTGCATGTAATTTGATTGTGTTGGCTGGTTGAAAAAATGGCCTTGGAAATACAAATAAGCCAGCCACTAAAAAGATCCCAGAAGTCCAGGCTTCGTTCCAGAAGTATAATCTGTTGAACCAATAGCATTTTATAACTAACCACTCACCAAGTGGTAGACATCCAAATGTCAAAGCCAGTTTCATAACACGGTAACACATCACACGCTGGCCGCGAGCACCATGCTGTAGCATAATTTGGCCTTGAAAGGGGTGCAGTGGGGTTTGTCTACCTACTGATGCTTATGTGCATGTCAGTCACTTGAGCTTCCTAAATGGCTGGCACCCTACCCACTCTCTAAATTACTCTCCTGGAATTTTGGAGTGCTGAAATGTTCTCCGCATAGTATGGCAGATGTTTATTTCTCTCAAGCATCAAGAGCCCAGGAGAACAGATTCCTTGTCACATGGATACATAGGAATCAGTAAAGCTATCCTTTATATATGAAAAAAAAATTAAGTAAAAGAGAGCCAAGCCAAAAAAAAAATGGCTTAAACAACAAAGTCAGCTGCTGTTGTATTTCAAGTACAGCCGTTGATTAATATGGCATCTCACTAACACCAGAAATGACCCACTTCCTTTCCATTTTTCCACATAACCATTCTCAATGGGCCTGTGGCTCTCTTCTACATCACACGGTGGTTGCATCAGCTCTAATCATCACTCCTCATATCGCTGTTCCTAAAGGGGGGTGTTGCTTTGTCCACAAGTCTTTTGAACTTTTTCTAGAAGCCTCCCCCCAGCCATCCCATCATATTTCATTGTCACAGATTGTATCCCATGCCCATTCCTGAATCCAACACTGTCCAATAGAGCTGTGCTGAGTGGACTAGCCTGACCATCCCTAACTCCAGCCCACAGCTAAGGAGAGACCAACCTCGCCTGATGTGCATCCACATCATACTTGCCCTGTAAAACAAATCATTGCTTTATTTGCTTGATGGTTGACTGTTACCTGATACCCAGGAGGTAGGTCTCCTCGTCCAACCTAAGCAGCATTATCTACATTAAGATTGACTTCTGGACATTGACTTCTGCAAGGGATCCTCTGGACTGAATAACTGATATAGAAAGCCCCAGCCCATTGTGGGTGGGACCATTTGCTATGCAGATAGTGTGGAGGTGTCTAGACAAGGAGAAGGTTGGCAAGCAAGGAAGGAAATATGCATCCATCTGATTTATGCTCCTGATTATAGATATGATGGACCCATTCTCTTGGCTCCTGCTACTGTGACTCTCTTGCTCTGATGGACTGGAACATGGAGTCGTGAGACCCCTTCTACCCTTAAGTTGCTTGGGTCTGGTATTTTATTGCAGCAATGAGTAGCAAAACTAAAACAAGTTGCAAGGAAAAAAGTGGAAGAAATCCCTAGTGGTCAATCAATGTCCATCTAATAGGTGACATGTCTAGTGAAACCTTGTTAGTAGGAGGAAATATGCCAATTTGTTTTGCTAAGCAATGTTTATTCATATTTCCTGTCTTAAGTTCCTGGCTAAGTATTTTATAAATATAGATGTATTGACATGAATGAAGAAAAAAAAAGAAATTAATTCCACCTTAGATTTCATCCATCCATTCACAAATGCAGATGGATCATTGACTACATTCAAGGCTCTGCCCTAGAGATGTAACGATAGCAAACAAGACATAGCTTCTAATATCAAAGAGTTTGCCATCTATGGGAAAATACATTAAGTCAAATAGTAGTATCACAGTGATTGGATGGGATAAGCACAGTGTTGTCAAGGACTTTAATAGTATAGTACCAGATATGCTCTAATAGCAAACATCCTGGGAACTATACAGATATATATGGAAAGTATTCCCCATCTAGTCTCTTGGAGAGACTCTGAAGTGAGAAATGGATAGTGACATGGGGAAGAGAATGAGAAGAACATATCAAAAGAAAATTAAATTCTATATGGGTTTACAACCTTCAACATTCTCTGATGTCAATTCATTCAGCAAACTTCCAAAGGATATTTTAACTGCTAAAATGGGGACTCTTAATTTAAAGAGCAGAAAAATAATGGGCTGGGGAGACTGGCTCAAGGCTAAAACCTTTGCCTCACAAGCAAAAAGGATCTGAGTTCAGATCCCCAGATCTCATGTAAAAAGGCTGGATGGAAATGGCAGCAGCCTTGGAAGGCCGGGCCTGAAGAATCCAGCACAAAGAAATAAGGAAGTAGAGCAATTCAGGGCAATTCAGAATGATTCCCAGGGTCACTCTTGGCTGGCCACAGGCACACACATTCAGGTACTCTCTGGGAGAGAGAGGAGAGAGAGAGAGAGAGAGAGAGAGAGAGAGAGAGAGAGAGAGGCACATGCAAAAACAGACAAGGAAATAAAAGGGAAAAACAATTGCATCTGATTTCCATTAATCCCTAATTAAAGCTTAGCTTCCTCCGGTAATAGAAGAAAAGGCAAAAAAGTATAGCAATAGCATCATGATCCATGGTTCCGTCAAGATGCAAACTGTAGATACTTCATATTAGATTAAAATTGATACAAGTATCTCAAGAGAGTGCTCAAAATTATGGCGCCTTTAAGTTCTTCCACTGCTAGATCTTGTGCCATAACAACTAATTTTAAAAACAGGTTCTTTTTTAAAACATTCTGATTACTCGATTTCAATGCTTTGTTTTTTTTTAAAATTAAACTCACAGAGGTGGATCAGATATTGAACGTAGGGTCTCATGCACACAAAGCAAGACCTCTGCCAACTGGGCTATATCCCCAGCTCACTGATTTCCTTTTAGAGTTCTATATATTTTGCTTTATACAACTAAAAGCAGCAGAGCGAAGAGGTTCATAAATCTCTCCAGACTAACAGAACCACATCAGACTCCACATCTGTACAGGAGACATTTGGAAAAGGTATGGATTTAATTTTTGTTGTAATTGTGTAATCTGTCCAATTAAATTTTGAATTTGATTTTCAGCAAGTTATCCCCATAGCTACAGAAATAAAATATTCTTTGAGGGCAACAATAGGAGCTTTCTGAGTCTCTGAGTATGTTATTTTTTTCCATATGCTCTCCAGTGTAATCAGAAAACCTATCCCATTCCACAGTCTTTATAGCCATTCTTACTTAGTTATTTGGCTTCTCAGGTGTTGACTTAGGTAGTCCGTTCATCATCATCAATCATCAGTGTTCATTTCATTAAATGAGACTCTACTGACTATCACACATGATTAAACTAGTCTATAATATTGTATTGACTGCAATTTAATATTGTATTTAAACTCAACGACTTGACCAAATCAATTCCCTGATCTCATATTGAACTGCCTATAATCTGATCAAAGGTAGAACCATTTTCTCTATCAGTCAAGGACCAAGCAAAGGCAGAAGTTTTACCAGTCATCAGAACAGAGGGAAATACATACTCAGACAATACAGTTCATAACAAATTTGTTAGTTAAAAAAAAATCCAAAAATGGACTGGAGATCAATGGCGGAGTGTTTGCCTAACATCACACGGCTCAGATTTTATGCCTAGCACCCAAACAAACAAGTCCAGAAAACACCACTTTAGCCAGTAGTCTATGACTGTATTGTGCAAAAGTACTGATGATAAATATTTCTGGTTATGAAGTGATGTGCTCCCGAGGGCTGAACTCTTCATTGTCTTAGAATGAAAGTATCTAAGGACATGAGTTTATCTATCACTACCTCAAGGAATCATATAGGTGAGAATGACAAGACATAGCCACACCTTTTGGCCTGGGAGAACTAAAGAGAGAGGATGGAAAGTTTTAAAACTTAGGAGACTACAAGAAAGGGCCTCTGTAGGTGCTTGTATCTTTGGACAAAGATGGATTCCAGTTCTTCAAGAGCTGGAAAAGCAGCAAAATGCTTCCAGCAATTGTTATGGGACAGTATTGCTGCTGGTAAAGGAAGTACCATCAATAAGGAGGCACATGGGAAGGAGACAATCCCTTCATTGTCGTCTTCTCCTGCTCTCTTGATCTCCCTCTTTCTAGTGCCCCATATTAGTATAGGCAACCACAGAATCATCTAGCTCCATGGAAAGGGAAACTTGGTCTAGTGAAGTAGCAGTCCCAGGTTTGCAAAGTGTAGTTCGGAAGGGTGGCTTGGAGTTGAAAGACAATAGCTTTGTAAGTGATGCACAAGTAATTCCTCCGTTAGGCCAAGCTACCAAAGGATGCATGGTGCATAAAAACAAGTTCAGTGCACTCAACTTCTCCATGAACTCTGATTGTTGTATGGCCCTTAAATAGTCTACATGAACTTCAGGCCTGTGACCTAGTAAAGTAGTGAGAATTAGAGCAATGCTCTTTGTTCGGCAATTTTAATTTCTGTGGTTTCCATGAGTCAACCTTGGCTTGAAAATATTAATGGAAAATTCCAGAAATAAACACCTCATACACTTCAAATTGCCAGTTTGAGTAGCAAGATGAAGCTCATAAGGTTTCTCTGTGTCTGGTCTGGGATGTGAATCACCTCTTTGTCCTGCACATCCACATGGTTTATACTACCTACCCTGTGGCAGTTAACAAAAAGACCACATTCATACAATTTGCATGACAGTATATTGTTATACTCTATTTAACATTGATTATTGTCGACCTCTTATTGTATCTCATCTATAAATTAAACTATCATAAGCACATACATATATCAGAGGTTTCAAGCAGTTATTAAGAGTCTTAGAATGTATTCCTGCCAGAGAAGAGGGACTATTGTGTAGTCTCTCTTTTTATCACTTGGGAAGAAGATAAAGACTTTAATCAATATAGACAAAGAACTCTAGTCACATTACCGTTACATGAGAAAAAAGTCCCCAAAAGCTGAGGCAGATTTTCCTGGTATTTTTATGACCACTCCTGGGCATTTGCAGATGGCCCCCATAATCCCTGAAGAATCTCCTGGGAAAGTCAAAGGAATACTGAATTCATTTAACATTTAAAATCGTAATGTCTTTTAATAGCGTCTTTCACTGCTGTGGGTAGCAGAAATGGACTGAAGATGGAAGAAGGGCTCATGAGTGAGCTGAATGGGACGCTTGCCTGGTCAGAAGGACCGCACATTCTTTGCCCTTGGAGGATCTCCACTATTAATAATGACAAGGATTCTGGAGAATGAAAGAAAATACAATACATCCATAATCAGAGAGTCCATACACTGTTCCAGGTTCCAGTTCTCTGAGGGTTTCTACACCAAATGACACTGCGGACCATGTAATAGCTGGATGCTATTTCTTTTCCCATTCCTACTACTCTGAGTCCTTGGAGAAAGAAGAAGCGAAACCCATACAAAATTGTATCGTCTTTGGAAGCCGTCTCTGACTACCACTATCCAACTCTGGCTTGTCCCCTTCGGCTTGGAATATTTAGGATACTTTCTTATGCAATAGAGTTCCCTCTCTCAACCAGCCTGTGCCATATGCTAACTCAAGTCCTGGCAGAGGTACCACAAGCATCTCAAAATGGCTTCCATTGTCAAAATGTTTACTAGCTGGTTAGGACCAGCAAATGAAAATATGTGGAATGATTCAAGTCAACAGAATATAAAATGAGCCGAGTTCCTCCTCAGTAACCAAGCACTAGATCTTCCCTGGAGTAGGAGAACAGATTGTACCATCCTAAAATATGACAGTAAGAGACCAGAGTATGCCACCCAAAATACGCTTCTTTAACATAGGGATTATTTTACTTTAAGATGATTATTTGGAGAAACTGCAAATGCAGAAGGAGTTCAGAGAACAGAGGCAAATGGCTGTGAAGGAAATTTACATCCACAGAGGCTGTCTCCAGGTGTAATTTGCTTTCCTTTGTGTGTTAGGACAGGAAGGGTATCTCTAAAGCATAGAAAGTTCACATTGGTGGACAAGGTTTCAACTAAAATCAGCAAATATACTTGACCCCAGTTTGCATGCTTTGCCTAATCACCTCCAACATCCTTCTATCTTGAGCTCAGCTGAAGATGGAATTTCACCCTGAGCTTAGAGCCACCTCTGAGATTTATTCATTTTCTCTAAGCACCTCCATGTGTTTATTCATGAGATGTACATAATAATACACTTCACTGTGTTTTTCTGCTGTTAGTGTCTCTGTTTTTCATAGAGTCCATCCCAACTGAACATGCAGAAGGGGGGAGAGAAAATGATTTTTTTCCTCTCTCACTAGCAAAGAGAAAAGCACATTTATACACTGGCCTACTCAGCCCGAAGTTCACACGTGAAAACACAATTTAAACTGGGCCTCAAATGGTACTTAGAAGCCAATCCAAAGGATGTAAGGCCCTGGAGAAGTGTTGGAGGAAAAGCACAGAAGAAAAGTCTGGGCTTCGGTGAGGCAAGAGCTAAAAGATGTCATAAAAAAAGAATTGTGTGGAGTAAGATTCAGAGTGGCTCAGGACAGAGTTTGAAAGTTTATGAGGGAGCTGTGAATTTGAAGCAGGAACATCAAATTAATAGGGTCAGACATGCTGAAAATGAGATTTTCATAAAGATAGATCATCAATGTAAAGAATAGTTTGGTAAGAGCTGGGCGGCCTTTCTTAGCACTGCCACATGTCATCTGATAGTGTGGTCTAGGCACAGGTGCATGAGAATCCTTGGAACTCAGAATCCAGATACAGCTCATGGGGGACGCTCCATTCAAGCCGTTGATTACTTTGGGAACATCTTTTCAACATCCTTGATTCTCTCTGGTCCACCTGACCTTCACGTGTCATTTCCCCACCTTACACGTGGACTGCTTAGGATCTAAGCAAAGGCCACGCTGAGTCCTACAAGAGGCTGAATTCTAATGAGTGGCATGATGCTCTCGATGATTTGTAGCTTTCTGCTATTTTTTTTATTGTGTTCCTATATTGCATATATTTCAAAATCTCTATGTATTTGGCCGGTAAGATAAGTCAAAGGTTAAGGCACTGCTCCAAAACCTGGTGATTTGTATTTGAGCCCAGGAAGTTCTCTTGGTGAAAGGAAAAAGATGACCTCTGAGAGTCGTCCTCTGACCTTTACCCATGCTCCATAGTTTGCAATGCATAACGCCCCGCCTTCTGTCTCTCACTTTTTCTCTCATTAATTAATCAATCAATTCATTGAACATTTTTAAAAACCTTTCAATTATCTGTATATTGTGTTTCGACATATTTTATAAAGTCACATTGGGATAAGCTATTTCTTAGAGCTATATCTTAGAGATAACTAAATGCTCAGACAATTCCTGTCTTTGATGTGTAAACAAACCACACCTCCTGTCTGATCCATCCATCTGAGGAAAGCAATACCTACCTCTTCATTATGCAGGTGCCAGGCAACTAGAAATCATTCTATATCAGTACTCCATAGTACAGGATCCAGGGGCTGAATTTATTTGATTTAAGCATTGTATGACTTGACACTTTCATAGTAAAATACAATTTAAATACTTCTTTTTAAAATATATATATATATATATATATATATATATATATATATATATATATATATATATATTTGCCTAAGTCTACTAGGGGGAATAGGCCCCAGAATGATTATATCTATCATCGCTATTTTTTACTTTCATCTTAATTTTGTTAATTTAATTCATAGATTACTGTAGGCTTCCATAGTAATCACATGCTTAACTTAAAAACATCTCTTAAGAACTCACTTTTTCTTCCAGAGCTGGCATTATACCCTGGAACTACACTAACCTGAGACATGGTTTTCAAAGGAGACTTATCAAAGGGAACGCAGCGTACTGTTTCCTTCACCTTGCACTAGAAATATCACCGGTGATGTTAAAAGTAAAACATGCCTCCCTATGCTTGTTGTTCCTTCTGTGATCTAAGAAATGCAACACTGCCCAGACGGCAAGTGTCAAAAGTAACGGTACCACTGTCCTTGCTTACAATCTCCAGTTAGAGTGGGTGTCTGCTGCAAAGTTGTGTTTTCTGTTGCTTTTAGCATGGTCCTGGGACTCCATCCTTCTCTTCCATTCTTCTCAAAGCTATTTTTCTCATTTTATCCAATTACTTTCTTAGTTTTTGAACTAAAAAAAATATTGAGTGCCCAATAGATACTATAATTGTGAAGGGACTCTTGAGTGTGATGTCTTTATCTCCAAGGTAGATCTACCTTCTTGATATCAGACCTCTATAACCCCTCGTCCTGCATGTAGGAACCTCTTTAGGGTGCATCTATCAGAAGTCCACAAGTTCTCAAGCAGTGAGTCCCTGGGCCTCCCTTGGAAACTTGGAATTTAATTCCTGGAGCCTCCATTGCACTTAGAAAGCCATAAGTTGGGGTGGGAATTTACTAATCTTTGTTTACTTGTTTTTGTTTTGAGCAAGTTTTCAAAGGGTCTATGATGGGCACTAAAGATAGGTAACAGCTATCCTTGCGTACAGGATTTCAAACTTGACTATACACTGGAATCACCGTGTGTGTGTGTGTGTGTGTGTGTGTGTGTGTGTGTGTGTGTGTGTGTAAGAGAGAAAATATTTTACACCTCCAAAAATTATAACAAAATTGCCTCTAAATACTTGACAATGGTGTTCTCTTACACAAGTCCCTGTAGAATACACACACAAACACATATACAACACACACACATTATATATATATATATTTCAAAAGAATATATATTAACCTTTTGACCATTTTTAGGGAACTTTATTTATCTTTATTGCACAAACACTGAATTTTCCCCAGTACTTAGAAAAGTTGGGGTCATCCTCTGATGACCTAAGTTTCTGTAGTTTAAGGAATAGATCTGTGTTCTAAAGTTCAAAGATTTTCATTGTACCTCAGAGTATTGCTACTTAATCCTCCACATCCTCCTTAATGAGAAAAGGAAAAGAAGAAGAAAGGTGAAATACCAATGCCTTAGATAGATAGTATTGGGGTTCAATTCAGTTAGATTGTTGCAAATAAATTTCTAGTGTCACACATAAATCAACCACATGCTAGTAATCTTAAATAGGCATTCTTCTCCAAGATTAGATTGTAACTGTAAAGGATTTTGCAAACTTCAAACAAGTGTATTTTTTGTCATTTCTAACATGTATGTATCAAAGCAATAGAATAGAGAGGTTTTTTTAGAGATTATCCTCTCTTGAGCTACACAAGCAGAATGTCTGCATATTCACTAGTACATAGTATTAACATTAGCATCTCAATTAAGAAATAGTACATATACCCAGGTAACTGATATTTTTAATAAAGAGTTTTAATAAGAAATCTGAGTATGTTCAGAAAACAAAGTGCAAAGATTCTGCAAGATCTCCTTGTATCCTTGGTGAGTGTGCACAAAAAATAATATGCTGTGGTTTTGTTCCCTGGGCCCAGAAAGATCTTGAGAGTTTCATTCTCATTCATTTTGTCTTCTCGCTTGTCTCCTCAGACAGATCACACCTCATGTGCCTTCATGAAATACACATTACTTTCACTTTCATTAGCAACAATGTCTTCTTTTGCAAATTATTAAAGATCAGCTTGTCATGCAGATACGACTTCCATATTGTAAAACTCATCAGGCTTAAAAAAAACAAGTTGACGAGTTGTATAAACATCACACAAATATGATAATGTCTCCACCCTGTCTAAAAATGCTCTCCTCTTATGATTCTCTCCCCCACATCTTACATTTCAAACTCTTATTATGTGCTTTCTAGCTCTACTGCACTGACTTTTCTAGATGTCTGTGTACTAATTACAGTCTCCTTTATTTTACTTCTTTTATTTAGCATAAAACATTCAAGAACATTTGGTGGGGGAAGGTGCAGATGACCTATTATGTTTCTATATTTCTTGGTGTGCAGACATATGTCTTCATTTCCCTGGACACACAGGAGTGGGATTGCTTATCATATAAGAGGAACATGTTAGCAAAGGACTAGCAGTTTCCATTTTCAGCAATCATATATGAGTGTTTATTTTTCTATACTTTTACCAGCACTCAATATTGTCAATATTTTTATGTTAACCATCAGACTATAATCTATATATTTTAGGTAGACTTATTTTACATTTTTCCATGAGCCATAATAACTCATTTTATTTGGTATCCTTTAATAATTTTCACTGATGAATTATAGTGTAAAGTGTGTCATACAGGTTCTTTTACATGGGTCTTTACATGTCATATCCCAAGTATTTTGTATTTTATGTTACTATAAATGATACATTTTAGATATCAATTTCTAATTGCTTAATTTCATATACAGAAATATTATATGTTATACATTAACCACAGCCTGCATTTTAACTATATAGGCATTCATCAGCAATATTATAGTATTTCCTTAAGGATTTTCTACATAAACTATGATACAGCCTAAAAATAAAGGCAACCTCACTTCCTCATTCCCAGTAGCATTCCTAAATGTCAAGTGAACACATACGTCATGTAATAACTTCACAAGGAAACTCAAGAGGGGGGTGTGGAAGAGCCTTCTCCTGCAAACCCTTGAATTGGAAAGAAAACATTGGATCTCTGACGGCAGAGAGAGGTAAAAAGCATGAAAAGGCAAAGGAGAACCACGGTAAACTTTAGCAAGGTGCCAGTTAATCCAAAAATACCGATACACAAACAGACTATCTCAGAGCACTGAACCAAGTGGTAGAGTAGGGGACTAATCCTCTTACTCCTCTACCTGTAAAGTCACAGAACAAAGAAGAAAGGAAAACTCTCCAGAAAAAAAAGCACTTTTTAAAAAAGTAGTTTACACAAGAGAATGGCAAAGAGACCTACCGCATGTCTCTACTCCACAGACTGGGGTGAAGGAGGAGGGTTTCCTGTCAAAGGGGAAGAGAACACAATTTAACGCTATTGCTTCTCCAAACCCCAAAGCCACCCCCCTCATCCTTCGCTGACTAATCAAGCATCTACTCTATGCCAGAACTGGGGCCCACCTAGAAAGAAGCTGCCTGCACGTATAGGCACGGCTTTGTTTTGATGGCAGAAAAACACCCATCAATTTCCCTGTGCTGAAAATTGGGGCACTCATGCCCGATGAGGGAAAACAGAGGGCCATTCGTGTGCAAGCTTCCTGTTTAGCAGCAAAGACAGACAGAAGGCAACTGTCATCCAGCAGATGATTCAGAAAGATCTAGAAGGATCTTTCCTTCTAGAACATCAGAGAGAGAAGCAGCTGCTTTCCCACCGGCAAAGTAAGCTGCAGAAGCCACTCAGAAGGGAAACCTACATTCACCCCAGCATGAAAGAAATATTGACTCGTGGCGTACTATTCTTTTAAATTTTACTTTGTTTTTTTTTGTATATTTGAATATTTCCATGTTCACATTTATATCCTTTAATTTCTTGTTTCAATTTTTATTTGATTTGACTAGATTTTAAGTTTTTCCTAAAACTATTCTATTATTTTTCATATTTTCAACCCATGTACTTCTTATTTCTTACTTTACTTCCTCTTTGCCTTTTCCTACTCCTTTCTTTTTGTAACTTCTAAATTATTAACATCTTCTGTTTTAAATAACCTTAAAGACTCCTATTTTATCCCATTTGAATCCTGCTCCTTTGTGTCTTAACAAGTGTGTATTCAACGGTTTATTACTGTTGTTAAAACCTTGTTAGTTGTCAAATCGCTATTTCTCTTGCTACTTCTGCTTCTAAATGGAGTTCACAAGCCCAAGAAAAGACCACCCAAACAAAACAAAAATAATAGGAAATAGAAACATTGCTCAGAACAGATGTGCAAATCAAAGCATAAAACACAAAAATATGAAAAACAGGGACAACATAAACCTTCAAAAGGTCACAGTCCCTCAATAACTGACACCAAACATAAGGTAGTGACTCAAATGTTGGGCAAAGAATTTGAGATCCTACATTAAAAATTTTTCAACAGTTGACATGTCAGCCATTGTACGGGTCAAGTATGCGGATGTTCAGGAGGGTGGGAGGGAACAGGCAGGGAAACATCAAGAGAGGGGATGGAGGGAGAAAAGTGGGGGAGAAGGAGATGAGAGAGAGAGAGAGAGAGAGAAGGGAGGGAGGAGGACAAAGGAGAAGGAAGGGGGTGATGGTACCTATCCATTGAGCTTGTATAACTAGTCTAAAAAAATTTTTTTGTCAGTTTCAAAGAGATTTGAAACAAACAAGCCAAAAACGAAACCAGAAATTCAGCAATGTGGATGAAGAAGTCAGGAAGCTGAGTGAGAAATTCCATCGCATGGAGGGAAAATTCATTGAATACACAGATTCTGAGAGGAAAAAAAAAGAGTTGAAAATGAAAAATGTCAACCAATTAAATAAAGAAAACACATCAGGCAGCATCACCAATAAGCTAAATCAAGAAAAGAAGGAATATCATGTATGGGAGACACCACTAAACAACTATTATAGTCAAACTCGTCAGCTTGTAAAACTCTGGAACATGATCAAGAAACAAAACCTGAGAATCCCTGGATAGAAAAGGAAGCCGAAACATAATCTAGAGACACCGAAAAACAAGTCAATAAATTTTAGCAGAAAACCTCCAAGTTAGATATGACCAGAACTACTCTGAAGCACATTGGCATTAAAGTGTAAAAAGCCACAAAAGAAAATAAACAGTATTAGGAGCTATAAAAGAAAAATGCTCATTTATTACAAAGGGAAACCTATCAGAATACTATCTGACTTCTCATCAGAAACTATAAACAGGAGGGAAGCATGGACTGATATACTTTGAGCATCGAAAGCAAATAATTACCATCTAAGATGAATCCATTCAGCAAAGTTGTCTTTTAAGGACTGGAGAGATGGCTCAGTGGTTGAGATTATGACTCACAAGTAGAAAGACCTGAGTTTGAATCCCAGATTCCACATATAAACACCAGGTCCTCTTTTGGCCTCCATACACATGCACAAGTGTGTCTCCCAATCTACACACTCATACATGCACATACACTCACAGAGACACACACACACAAGTAAATAAAAATTTTAAATCTATAAAACTATTTTTAGATTACCTATAGATTATATTACCATACACGCTAATTACTACCTACAATGGTGGGTCTCTGGTGTACTTTGAATTACGTTCAGATGTGATACCAGTAATCCGTTCAGGTGTGATATGGAATTCCTTCCCAGTTTCATATGTGGCTCTCTGGTTGTCCCAGAACTATTTGCCACAGTGACTTTCTCTTTCTTCAGATTGATCCATCAGTGTTGAAAAATCAGTTATTACAATGTAAGATAGTATTTCTAGATTTTCAGTTTGATTGCATTTATATATTCACTGTTTCTTCTGTTAATACCACACTGCCTTGATGACTATAACTCTTCATTGTGTTTTGAAATTAAGAAGGATAATTATTCCAGCTTCCAAAGTTAGAACCGTATGTTCTAGTTCCTCTTTCTCAAGATTGTATTTCTTCCTTGCATATCCACATGGATTTTCATTTCAGCTTTTTAAGTCATATTAGGATTAGTCATATCAGGATAAATTTTGATAGAGTGTGCAACAATAAATCTATTGGTGATTTTTAACAAACCTCAGCACTTTTCCAGTGCCCCCTAAAAAGGAAAAGAAAGGAGGATGGGGGATAGTTCTCTCCTAGTAGTAGGATTTCCTCTTAGGCAATGGGCTGGGTTGGAGGGAAGGGGGTTGCCTCTATGAAAAAGAAGATAATGGTTGATTAGATGTGGCAGCTAAGGAGAAAAAAGTTCAAGAATAATTCCTCTGCTTGTTGTAAGAGAATGCATATATATATATATATATATATATATATATACACACATATATATATGTCATATATATCGTGTTTGTGTGATTTCAGATGGAATGTGTCCAGAAGAATATTTGTGGAAACTAGAATGAGCTGTTCTCACAAGTTCAATTTAAGATGCCATCAAAATATGTGAATAGGATAAACATGCAGTTGAATAAGTAGGGGTAGGCCTCAGAGGACTCTAGCAAAGTTAATTTAATCAGCAAGTGTTGTTGTATGGGTAGTTGAAATCATTTAGGGACCATTTACGATTTGATATGAAAGTCTGGAATTCATGTCTGGAAAACACCAGTGGACCGTAGGGCAGAATAAGCCGAAAAGTTGCAAGTGGGTAAGTCATGACAGAAGGAAACCAGGAAACTAGTGACTTGGAATTGAGAATAGATGTTTCAGCAAGGAATGGGTGGGGGTGTCGCTGAGAAGACAGCAAGCCTTTGGCCATACAGAAATCAATACAGAAGTCAATGGTAACCTTGGAAAGAGAAAGATGACATTCTGAGAAGCTAATAGACCAGAGGGCAGAACAAGCAGCAGCAGGCGATGGGGAAAATAAGGCCATTGTTATAAGCCATGTTTTTCCCTTTTTCCATGTAGATGTGACAGCAAAACCACAGACAGAAAGGTTGAAGATGCAGTTGTATTCCAGATGTCCAGGTGTATAAAAAAGCAAAATCATTATGTGATCCACAGTACAGGTGGAGGGATTATCCTCTTAAGCAAAAGGGTCCCCCCTCCTTCATTGTTGAAGAATATAACTTGTCACAGATGTTAGGAACATGCTGGCAAGCTGTAATATTCTCTGTGACATAGATGGTAAATTCATTGACTGACAAGTAAGAGGTAGGTGGGGGAGAGCAGAGAGCATGGAGCACATTCCTTACGATGAACAGAGAAGTGATTCTGCAGAAGACACCATGTCGCTGGATGCCATCGAAGGCTCTATCTGTGAGACTAGGCTTGGGTGTTGCTGCAGAAGAAATCTAAAATAAAGATGGTCGGAATAATAAGCCTGCTGTAAAGATGTGGGTCTCAAGGAAGATCTTTTCCAGTGCTTTCTTTTTTTGCCCATAGAGGCTGCAATTCCTCACGTTAATTTCCATGGAGAATAGAGGTATTTACTAACAGTCTGGAGTATTTTCTTACAGTCATGATTGGCGGTGCTCCAGACAGGAACTTACACCAAGAGATCACAGAAGGTCTTCTCTCCAAGCCTGACCTGAACTAGGAGCCGAGAAGGATGCAAGTAGCTAAGCTGACGCCATCATGTGGCATCAAGGACATGTGGCAAGTTGTAAGACACGGATCCACGGTGAGAGCTTGTGGCTTCCGGTTATGATCACAGGAACTCAGAGAAAAGAACTTACACTGCAGATTTCCATGTATTCAGGAGCAGACCCTCAAATTTTTCCTTGCTATAAAGAATTTTAGAATTGGGCCAGGGAAATGGCTCAGGGGTTAAAGTCTTTGTCTGGCAAGCAAAAGATCTCCAGATACCTTGTTCAAAAAATGCTGGGTGGATACGGCAGCACGTGATCCTGGAAGGCAGAGCCTGGGAAACCCCAGAGCAAAGCACTAAGAAGATAGGATAATCCAGAGTGAATCTCTACATTACTCTTGGGTCTCCATAGGCACACATACTCAAGTGTACTCTTGTACACATGCCTACACACACACACACACACACACACACACACACACAAGAATTTCAGAATCCATTGACAGCTACAGCTTTCTCCCTGGCGTGTGTGGTGTGTGTGTGTGTGTGTGTGTGTGTGTGTGTGTGTGTGTGTCCTGGCAACTTTACAGTTACATTGTAAGTATATGCAGAAGAAAAACATTTACCACCTGACATACATAGAGTGAGAGTTGAATAAACTACACAAAGCAGAGATTGCTGATCAAATAACAAATTTCTGACCTTTACTTACCACCCACATGCCAAACCTATTGTCAGAATATTAAAAAATGCTAAGTGTGTCTCTCCTTGGGTGTGTTTTGCAGAAAATGAGTGGTTGTCTTAATATGTTGTTGGGGAATCCTCTCAGTAGGACAGCACAGATAAATACTTTCGGTAGAAAATCAGAATGCATTTTAATATTAATTCCTGATGCTTCTTAGACATGCCCTATTTCAAAGTGATTCCAACTCATGTTTGATTATTGGGTTTTCCTTTCAGCAACTGATGCTAGTTAAATGACTGAAAGAATGACTTAACCACAGTAAAAATAATGTCAATGGTAATTATTGCAACTCCTGTTTATGGTTTATTTCATGCCTGGCACTCTGTAAGCACTTTGTGTGCACTGTATCAATGAAGCTATAAAGCTGTCACTGTTACTTTGGGGAATCTGGCTTTAGCGATGTCTGTTTAAACAGCAAGGAAGCTGGGCGCTACTGAGAGAGAGGTCTGGAATTTGCACAGAGGTCTACATCTCTAGTCAAGTTATTTCTCACTTGTGCTCTATTTGTCATTTAATTTACTGTGTGATTGCTCTGTCTCTACGCCTCGGTCACCTCTGTGTAAAAGAAGAATGATTGATAGCATTGATCGCGTTGGGATTTAAAGATGAAATGAGACATTACATGGAAACTGAAATGCTAACACTAAGCATCATAGAAAATGATCAAGTAATTGTTGGCTGCTGTCATGAGTTCCATCACCGAAATAAAAGTTTTATATATCAGTATAACTAAGTTGCTGCTTGTCTTGTCTGTCCTGATTGTCAGTCAACTTGATCTTAACCTGCTTTTCTTGCAGGAGGATGAATGAGAACAGGCTACTCATAAACTCTGAACTGTGATCAAAAGCTCATTTCAATACTAGTTAGTGTACAGGCCTATAGTTCACACACACACACACACACACACACACACACACACACACACACACACACTGAATAACATGAAGCCTATAAAGTCTACAGGAAGACCACATGCATAGCTACAATTCTGACACCATACTCTAGCTCAATAAGGAACAGACTGTGAAAGGGAGGAGAAGCATTCAGCAACAGGTTCTCTAAAAAGAGAATCCATTCATTAAAACACCACCTGTCTAAATAGAGGCGCCAGAATGAGACCACCCTATAGAAATTCAGGACCTGAACTTAAGAGCTACACTTTAATAAGCATGATGGATTATGCTTTATGTCTCAATAAAGGCATTTTTAAGATCTCACAGAGAACTTTCTGGACTTAGAGTTTTATCATTTTACTAAATGTCAATTCATCTTCTTTAAGAGTATTGGGATAGTATAACCAGAAGTAGCTGTAAGGTTTCACACATGGTTTTCCTACTCCCCATTCATCTCCACAAACCTGTTGATACTTTGGTGAGCTGCACTGAAACTATATGTGAATTTGGGGAGAAAAGACATTCTGATCATATTCAGTCCCTAGAACTATGAATATAACGCACTTTCGTTTATTTAGATTGTTTCAAAGTGCTTTGCAATTGACTTCAGGGGTCTGAAACTGGATTGTTACTATTAGAATAATGGTTTTTGATTAATACTTTTGTTGATTAATTATAAGAGTGCTGTTTCTTTTTATTCATTAATGTTTAATCCAAGGACTTGTTATTAATTCTTTTAGATTCTGTCTTCTTATGCATATGCAAGGACAATGCCAGTAAATGCTGTTGATGATATTTATGATGGTTAGTACAGTATTGTCAATCTGATGCTGGGAGACAGGCCTCCAGGCACATCTGATAGAGAATCTCTAGGTTAAAGATGGCATGTGACGGATTGTCTTGATTATGTTAACTGATGTAAGCAGACCCAATATATATTGGTGGTGGGACCATTTCCTGGGCTCAGGGTCTGAAACTGGATAGAGATGGAGAGAACAAACAGTCAAACTCGCATGCATTGATTCACTGCTTTCTGATCTTGCCCTGGATGCAACATGACCAGTCCCTCAACCTCCTGCCCTTGGGACTGCCTTCCTACGCTGGACTGAAACATGAAATTGTGAGCCAATGAAACCTTTTCTTCCCAAAGTTGTTCAAATAGGGTATTTTGTTGCAGCAATGTATAATGAAACTAAGACTGTTTTTCACTGTTTTGTTCACAGTGATACAACGTAATCTTTTCCTCGCTTCCAATGCCAAATGACCAATGCCCACAGTAAGGACTGCTTTCTCTTAAGAGGAAACAACTCTCCTTGTTGCAGGCAGCCTTCTTCTCACCAGAGTGACTCCGTGACAACTGAAGAGAGAATACATGGGCCCTTAGAAAAGTGCCTAATCCAAGTGACTGTGAGTTCTAATAGAACCTGGGCCGCTTGTCGCACAGGAGAATGAGCTACACTGTGCGACCATATACAGACCTACAGACAACTGGGTCTGCAGACAATGTCTTGAAATGATGGCCATGAATTCTAATTCAAACATTGCAATAACACATATTTATGCTTCTTTAAGCTTCTTTAATTTTCATGCTCTTACAACACATTTTTAAAAAGTGATTGGAATTGTGGAGTTGCAAGGGACTTCCAAATGTCTCCAATTTCCTAAAGTAATTTATACAAAAGTAGAGAAATAGCTTAGATAGTGAAAGACACTTTACATTTGACTCCAGGCCATGCTACTTGAGAGATGTGTGACCTTAGGAAAATGGACGCCTGTCCAATTCTACTTGATTACTTATAAAATGGAAGTGGTAATGATTTAAATGGCTAGGAGGCTTAAACATTAATGATATTTGTGAAGCAACTAGCCCAAATTTCTATTAAACACAGTCATTGTAGGCGCACGCATCACATAAATACTTCACAGAATATGCATATTAAACATTTGAATGTGTCACTTAAAATTCTGTATTCTGGATTTCAAGAAGCTATATTTGTGTTACTCTCTTTCCTTGGGTTTGTGGTGTAAAGATTAGATGTGATTCATGTCTCACATTAGAAGACCAAAGGATTATTTTTCACAGAAAACAGTTCCTACCACGCAGCTATGAGTTCTGAGGACACACGGCCGTCATTTCTTTTTCTTCTTGACTTCTCTCTGATGTGTTCAAGGCTCACGGTTATAAATCAAGTGGTTGTTTGCCTGTGTACTGGCTTGTGACTTTACTCATAACAGTGTTCTCTGCCCGTAGAGCCTCTTGTCCAGAGCTCTGAGAGCACTTTATGTCTCTTTACTCAGAAAAAGATGTCTCGACCGCCTGGATAAACCGCAGGGACTGATGGAGATGCCTTCATCTCTACTTCCAAACCAGCCCACCAGTCCCAGTCCTGGGGCATTTCCTAGCTCTGAAAAGAAGTGTTTTCTTCATTCATTCATTCATTCATTCTCTCCTTGCCCTTCTGCCTCTATCCACCCAGTGCTAGAATTACAGGCTGTGCTACTTAAAGCACAGGCGCCAATGAGATGGTTGAAGGTTGAGCTCTGGGCACATTTTTGAAGAGTTAGTAGTTAAGGCAAGCTCTGAGCAATCTTGCAGGAGACTCTAATAGATGTGGGAAGACCCGGGCCATGGTGGGTGGGACCATCCACTGGGCAGGTGGATAGGAGAGAGTGAGCTGGTTCAGAAGGTTGGCGTACCTTGGCAGACTTTGTACACTTGCTGTCTGGGAAGCGAGATTTCCCCTCTCTCAGCAATCCTGTGGAATGGTGTGGCCATTTCCCTCTCCTGGTGTTGGCGTGCGCTCTCCAGTCAAGCTAGACTGTGAACTGGAACCAAGAATTCCCAGAAAGAGTAAAAGCTCTTGTTCTCCTACACTGTTTGGTTGTGCATCACGTATCTCTAATCATACCCTAGGTAGGCAAGACAGGTGGATCCCTGAAATTCACTGGCAAGCCAGCCCATCCAAATTGTGAGCTTCAAGTGTAGAGAAAGATCCTATCTTGATAAATAATAATGGACAAAGACATTCAGCATTGACTTCCGGCCTCTGCATGCATGTGAACACGAACATGTACACCCGCATGCACATGTTTACAAACTTACGAATTCATACACACTGTAACACTAAGCCCAGGAAGAGAAAAAGGACGAAGGGAGAAAAATCCAGAAAGTAATTGTTCGTTAGTTGATGTTCTTCCTTCAGGAAATACTACATGCCAGCCACTATTCTTTTTGATGTCTCCTTTCTGCCCCTCCCTTTTATCACTTGGTGGTCATTTTTCCCCTTGGTATAAGTTTGATAGGTGGTAGTGGTATAGCGTAGTGGAATAGACACAGACTTTAGTATCACCACCAACAGAGCCAACATCTCCTGACCCGTGTGATTTGGGTGTATATCAGCTAATTCTCTGAGCAGGGCTTCCTTGTCTATAAAAGTAGCATATTAATAGCTTCTAAAAGTTTTGAACAGTCTCTTGCTGTGTTGGGAAGCATGTCATCTGCTTGGGACACAAACCAAAACAGTTTTGATAAGATCTTTGTTCCTTGTCAATCTGGAGGAGCACAAATAGCAGGATATATATTACTCATGTAAAGAAGACGGCAGGCAAGGAGAATCAGGGGGATGGGCCACCGGCTTTGCAGCCAAGTTTTTGCAAGATAAAGAGAGGCAAGAGAGCCTTTCTTTTCCCAGGCCAAGCTTGCGAATTCCCCCAAGTACCAAACATCCCATGCTACCACACCATTCAAAGTTAGGTTCTCAAGCAAAGTTATAGACTTAACACAGAGGATGTATGCAGGGCCAGGAGGGCTGTGTAATCCTAAATTACAGTGAGTTCAATGGGAGCCTTTGAGAAATGATTATGTTTATCCATAGCATTCGCAGGCCCGTCCTGCCAGCTGACATACGGTTGCCACGATGAGAATGAAGGAATCATGGAACCTTCCATACAGCCTTGCCAATTCTCTTTCGGAGGAGGAAGCTGATTATTCAGTTTGGAAACTCACCCAGATTCCTTGTTTCCCTTTCTGCCTACTTTCCCCCCTACTTTCTGATCTTTTCGCTTACAGAAACTCAGCCAAAGGATAGAAAGGAGCGTGTTCAGGAAGTACCGAGTCAATGTTCCATTGTTTTCTGGAAGCACAGATAAAAGTAATTGGAAGACTATGTTCTGAACTCCACTGCACTCCTGATTATGCAAATGCAAGATCAATCAAAGCGCTGGTAAGATTATCTTGTTTTCTTCCCCAATACTTGATTCTTTAAAAGTAGACAATACAGGCCTAACCATCATTTTTTCCCCTCATTACCATGGACAAATTAAAAATATGGATGTAACAAAACTCTCTCAAGGGTTTTGTGTTTATTTCCAGCTCCAAACATCGATCCAAAACTAGTTTAGAAAAACCAATAATAAAGTGAATTTAATCTTCAAGCTGATGAGAACATGTTGAACAACTTAGAGTGTTTCCATTGAATAAGTCAACAATGGATCTCGTTGAGTTTCCTGACTTGTGTTCAGATTTTGTGAAAACTATAGATGTGTGATTTTTTTAAAACCTCTATTCTGTAGGCACTAAGCCACTCTGCAATATTTCTTGTTACTGTGGAGATTTTTTCCCCCTGTTAACCCCAGCTTGAGGTCATTTTATGCCCTGAAGCACATCACGGGACGCCCTTGGCATATCTGGGGAATCAGAAGTGAATCTGTAAATCACCTAATTTCACATCTCAGCAGCTCTGATTTCGTCAATATCAGTTGAGAGCACACACCGAGACAGAGGTTAAAATCACAAAGACAAAACTCCAAACTGAATGGAATAAATAACTTGCTCTCAAGTGGAAAGTCTATAATTTTGTTGATTTTATCTTTTATAATACTTCTCTCAAAAAAAAAAGCTTGAGCCCTTCAATATCCACAAAACAACACATACCTCCCCCTACCAAAGTATTTTAAAAATAATTAGGCACTGCCATTATTACATGTGAGTTGTCTAACACAAGAGTGATACATCTGGAGTCTGAGGCTAGGTAATTTATCACTTCAGATCTTTATTTGTCCAATTCGAAGATTATTGCTTTTCATATTGCCTGTGAGCCCTTGGAAGCTAAAAATGAGATCTGGGCATCAAGATTGAGCAAGCTATCTATTATAGAACTTTTAAAAGCTCAAACATAAAGATCAACTGTAGCCGCCAATATATTTTTCTTTTATTCCTAAAATTATAAAAGAACACATGAGGCCATTGGAGAGTGGCAAAAATTGCTCCCCGGGGGCTTCATCAAATAAAGGAGGTCTAGGCTTTTGTTCTGCAAAAAATGGATTTGGAAATGCTCTCACTTCATTGACTGCTTGTGAAATATGAAGCGGTTCTCATATGCCCAGAATGTTGTCTGTCACAGAAGTGATACCCAAATATTCCCTCTCTTCATAAGCAAACTTGAAATGTTAATTGAGTGTCTCTGTGGAAGAATTGACTCTATCTGGAAACAGAAAATATCTTACTAAGTCTCAGAAAAAAAAATCTTTGGGTTGGTGGATTTGGGGTCTTGCTCATTAGACTAGGCATTGACTATCCCTCCCCCGCCCCCCTGGAATGTACAAGAAAGGACTGAGTCTCTGTTATTTGTTCTGTCTCCAAGTGATTAGCCAAGCAAATGATGGTTCCATGCGTAGTGATAGTGATTCAAGAGTAACCAGTTCTCATCAGGGAAGTAAGAGGCACACTTAGATGAAAGGACATGCGCTGAAAGACCCTCCAAAGGGGGCTAGGAGGAGGCTCCCTGTGGAAAGCACTTGCTGTGCAAGCATCAGGATCTGAATTCAGATCTACGTCCACACAAAATGACAGTCATATTGGAGCCTGTCTGCACCCCAATGCTGGTGTTGAGGCACAATAAGGCAAACCTAGGGACTTAACAGCTAGTCAGTTTATCTCAAATGGTGCTATCAGGTTCAATGAAGAGACCATGTATCAAGGTCTTGGAGATGCTGGGTAAATGAATCGCAGGTAAAGTGCTTGTCAAATAAGTATAAGAATCAGAGTTTGGATCGTTAACACCCATGTAAATCTGGGTGGTTGTGGAAGCCCACCTGTAATCCCAGTGCTTAGAAGATGTAAATGAGGAATTTCCAGCGCAAACTGGCTAGCCAGAGTAGCTGTACTTGTCATCTCTAGGTCTCACTGACAGACTTGGCCTCAAAATATCAAGCAGATGGGCTGGTGAGATGAATCAGGGGTTAAGACTAGGTATACCTCACAAGCAGAAGGTCCCCCGTAAAAAATGTCAGCAAGAAATGGCAGCAGCTTGCACGTCCAGCCCTGGTGGGCAGAGCCTAAGAAATACCAGAATTAAGCAAAAGGAAAGTGGAAGTAATCCAGGATGATTTCTGAAGTCACCCATGGTCCTCCACAGGGACACATAATGCCCTCTGATACACACACACACACACACACACACACACACGAGCCTGTCATACAATACAGTGATTTCTTCATTATTCAACATTGATCATTTGGGGCATAATGGACAAACATACAGCAGTTATTTTTCTACAATCATAAGGATGAAATAAAATCACTAGATGGCAATGAACACTTATTGATACCATCATCAGACTGCTGAAACAGCCAGTCCTGGACTACCTCCTGCCACTGAGTTTCATGAATATGAAATAGAAAGATCATGGATAAAGAAAATGTGGCACACATATAATGGAGTTTTGTTTAGTGGTACAAAAGAATGGATATGTCACTTGCAGGACATTGAATGGAGCAAGAGATCACTGTGGTAAGTGAAATAAGATACTCAGAAAGACAAATAGTTCATGTTTTCTCTGATGTATATATTCGTGTGTGTGTGTGTGTGTGTGTGTGTGTAATATAGGGAGAAGTGATAATGTGACAGAGGAAATAAGAGAAGGTAACTGTAGTTGAATGATATGCATAGGTAAAGATATTATGAAAACCACTATTTTATACACTATCTTTTTAAAATATCTTCATTTTAATGAATATTTTTAAAATATGCATATTTTTAAATATGCAGTTCTTCGCACATTATCTTGATGACATGCCTTGGATTATACATAATCAGAATACTTCGTGGGCTATACAAGGAAAAAGTGTCACATGAAATCACATGAAATGCAAAAAGCTGTCTTTTCTGTTTCCATGAGACTGAAGTAGAAATTAGATCTTTCAAAACTTTAAAAGTAGACAGATATCCAACAGTAAGGAGAAAAAAAATGTGCTCAAAGACAGGAACAAAATGCAACATCTCAGCACCACATGTTAGCAACATGTATTAAAGAGTGACGATGAAGATGCAAACTCCAAAGATTCAGAATGCTAAGACCTCTGTGATAGTTAATCTTAGGTGTCAAGTTGACCACACCTGGCATTAACTAAGATCATCTGAGGCCACCTGAAGAGATTGTCTGGATGAATACATTTACAATTTACCAGCCCTAGATCTGATTGGACCCTCCTTAGAACTCACTGGAACCTAAAAGGAACCACAGAACAGAAGGCTGGGAAGAGGAGAGACGCTGTGAAGCTGTGCTAGAAAATGTTCTTCCCTCCCAGTTTCTTCGTTTCTTTGACCCTCCAGCTCTCCAACCCTCCAAATCTTCAATGTGACTAAAGACACTCTAGGAATCCTCCAGCCTTCAGCCGTCACACCCTGGACTACTGGACTGAGCAGCTTCTGGCAGCCATTGATGGACTACCTCGGCCATATCTCATAAACCAACTCAATAAATTCCCTTTTTACATATACATTCACTTGATTCTGTGACTCTAGAGAACCCTGACTAATACAACTTCCTCTCATGTCCCAAGAGCGACAATATAGTAGCAAACCTCAGAAAGATGCAGCTGACCAAGGACTCCTTTGCAGGAATCCTGACTACCTGGCTAACCACTAAGTTGGAGACTGAGAGCTCTTACCATGCCATGGTGTGGTATTGAAAAAATGTTAATTCTTTTCTCCAACTAAGAATCTTGAAGTTATTCTAACAAAAACTACACTGACTGAGAAGTTGTGTCTTGTGGCTTGGCTGTCAGACACTGTTCTAGGCACTTAACATGAAACGTCTCACCTCACTCTTGTATCCACAGTATACAAAGATATTCCTCCCTCCATTTTTTTATTTTATAGAGAGGGGAAAGTGTTCAGCTCTGACTCTGCTGTGTGGAAAATAGTTGATGCCCAAATATCTGTTGAATGAATGACTTGGGATCTGGATGGAAGGAATTCAGAAAGATGTGAAGAGAGAAAGTGGTAGAGACATAAAAAGACAAAGAAGACAGAAGACAGTAAGAGAGTGAGGAAAAAACATTCCAGCATAATTACTAATAACAAAGACAAAATGGTGTTAAGACAAATTAGAAAGAACATAAAGATCTGAAGATCTCATTAGGACTTTCAGAGAAATAACAAAATGACCACAGGAAAAAAAATTCCATAAAATGCACCACAGGTGTTGACTGGTTGTTCTGGTGTCTAGCATGGAAGATGATTTTAAAACACACACACAATTATTTGGGGGCATGCTGTTTATACCTGGGACAGTTCAAAGAGACAATAGAAATGATGATGCACATTGTAGAAGATGGGAAGTTGCCTTTGCAAGCTAAGTAAACAGTGAAGAGGGAAGAAATGCTAACATTCTATTTATATTAACTACTGGGATAACTACTGGGACCTGGATATCCCATAGTATACAATTTTGTTCTGAAGTATGCAGCAAAAGAAAGGTAAAGCCAGAAGGAGCCCCCCCTTCCCCCCCAAAAAAAAGGAAGAAGAGAGGAAGGGTCTCTTCTGACTCAACTTAACTTTTGACTCAGCGTAAGTGTACAATCCATCATGGTGGGAAAGGCACGTAACAAGACCCAAGACAGCTAGTCACGTTGCAACCTAAATCAGGCAGTACAGAAAGATGAATTTTGGGGTTTAGTTCACATTCTCATTTTACTCAGTGTAAGACTCCAATCCATGGAAATGGTGCCACCCACAATTAGGGTGGGTCTTCCTACTCCAATATCCAAACTAGAAACTTCTGTACAAACATACCCAGAGATTTGTCTTCTAGGTGATTCTGCATTCTGTCAAGTCAACAATAAATAATAGCCATGAAAGCTAAGATTTTGAAACATACATTTCCTCTCTGTTGGGATCTTGTATGAAAACTCACAAGAAGTGTTGTGCATTCCTATTTGAAAAGGAAAGATTATGCCAATTACAAAGCAACTCCCAGAAGAATACCAGAAGAGACTGAAGAATAGAGCAATCCCCACCCTTTTTGCCCACCTCCCCCTGTACACAGAAAACAGGAAACAAGTTAACACAAGCTTCCAAACTTTGCTAAAAGGGCATTTGTGTGGTGCCTAGGAGATTGAGGTATAATACTTCTCAGCACATGACAAAGGGCTGAAAAGACAGTTTTTAAGGGGTCGATAAAAATCAAGAAAGAACAAGACTATGGGACAAATTCAGGAAATATTCAAGCATGACCCCCCTCCATTGTCTGTTTTGGGGTTTCGTTCAGGTGAAATCAGCACTGCCTGGCTGCCACGGGGTAACAGAAAAGGACCATGACACATTACAGGTAGTAGAATTTCTATTACTGACCCGTGTGATCTTTGTCACATTATATAACCTGTCTGTGATTCAGTTTTCTCATCTATATCCAGCAGGGACTGTACTGACCAATCAAAGTGCTTGCTACCAGACAGCAAAGGGAGAGAAGAGAATGCTTTAGAACCACAAGAGAAGCCATCCAGCTTAATGAAGCACACCAAAGAACTGCCTGATATCTGGAGAAGAAACTGATTTGAAATCAAGCCAGTTAGTAATTGTTTGACCCAGATTCCAACATTTGATGCGAAAGCTAATGCTTTTATCTAAACACCAACAATTTTCATGAGTTAATCACAAATAGAAGAGAACAGTTTTTTTTTTTTATTTTATTTTTAGGAGAGTGATTCCAGGATACTTAGGAATGTTAAAATTCATGGACATGCCAGTGTCTTATGAGAAATGGACTGCTATTTGCATGTCACTTATGCATACTTCCAGTATGCTTAAATGGACATGAGATAACTTAGAAGTCCTTATGTAATGTAAGAGCCATGTAAGTAGTTGCTGTACTGTGTTGTTTAGGGAATGTGACAAGAAAATATAAACCTGTATGTGCTGAACAGATGTGAGCATTGCAGTTCTAGCTATACAACGCATGGTCTGCCACTAGTGAATCTGAAGATGCAAAAACTATAAAGAGGAACGACTGAAATTATCTAGTCAGTTGAATTCAGGATTCTATTTCCAACGGTAAAGAGGTATTCATAATAGTGATTCTTATGTTTTTAAATATTTTAATACATTCATACAGTATAAAATATATATTAAAATGTATGCAGTGCAAGTTTTTCCCTTTCCTGCTGCATATATTATTGTTTTCCAACCTCAGATTCTCAGGTAACCACATTTATTCATTTCTTATATATGCTTCTAAGATTTTATTATGCAAATAAATATATATATATTCTTCTTTCTTACACAAAAGGGAGCATTTCCTACATAAATTTCTTACATACATTTATTCATCTTGCTTTTTTCTTCACAAGATCTTTCCTACATCATTAAAGGATTGTCTTATTTTTATAGGCACCTAATATATTCTGTTGTATGAATGTACCATTATTTGCTGAATCTTTCCTTCACTGGTAGATATTTAGGTTGTTCTATTATTTTTTTCATTTTGAAGTCTTATAAATAGCACAAGTTGGTAGCTAAATAATTCCTGTGAGTTCAATGATTAGAAATGTACTTACTGGATCAAAAGGGATACATTTGAAGTTTTGATAGATCTCTCATTTGTGTATGTTGATTGGTCAGAATACTAGAGACTAGGTAATTTATAAATAAGTTTTGAAGTTTTGAAGACACAGATGGCCAAGGCAGAGTGTTTCGCCTCTGACGAAGATGCTTCTGCTGCTGAAAAACCATGGCTCAGAGATGAAACCCTTTTGCCTTGTAAGTAAACAGATCTGAGTTCCCACCCCTGGATCTCATGTAAAAATGCTGGGTGGAAATGGAGGTGACCTTGGAAGAAGAAGCCAGGAAACCCTAGAGCAAAGCAATAAGGATGATTCCCAATGTCACCCTTGGGTCTTCACAGGCACATAATCAAGTGTCTTCTTACACATACACACACACACACACACATACGCACACGCACATGTGCATGTGCAGACACACACACACACCCATGCTTGTAATAACAAAAAAAGGAACACAACAGATCTTTTTCCTGAAAGTGACTATAACTTATAACACATTTAATCTTTCAGAGTACACAAAAAATTCCAACATTAGTGAACCTAGAATATATCATCAATTTATTTTCATAGAAAGTAGTATAAGTCATATGGCAAGGGATATAACTATAGAATTCTAAAATCCAAAATGAAGCCATGGAGTCCTATAAACAATCAGTCAGATGAGTTGATTTTTCCACAACCCATTCTCTTGGTCAAAATTAGCCAGTCCCTCTCTTACTCAAAATATATTCAGTATGTCCCCAGTCCCCAACCACAATGGTGGGGATACTTCGAAAACACCTCAACCTAACATCCAATTGAGCTGATCTACAAACTGAAATACAACCATGTGACTAAGTCAACCTAGAGCAGCAGATCTATGTGTATAATAATGTGCACTCAAGAGATACAAAGTTTACTAATAGGGTTTGTTTTATATTCAGTGACTATTATAGGGCATTTTCTCATATTCAGGTCTACGTCCTTGACATGACTGTGTTGCTTTCACAGTGCTGTTACAGCTTCCTTGTGTCTTTGGTGACCCAAATCTTCTTTTAGTGTCAATGTCTTCCTCTCACCTTCAGTGATCTCAACCGAGGCTACAGCACTCATTTCCTATTTCAATCGCATCGCTTCTGTGTCTTTAAAAACGTATCTAATCACTTTGGAAAGGAATATTCAATCACATCTCCTGAGTTCTAAAAGCAAAAACAGGAGCTGGGAAGACAAAGATGAAAGGCATCTGTCCCGACAGGTGCTCTGTCTAATAGAAGCAAACAAAGAACAATTATGAAGGGACATGGTGCCTTAACTTCCAAAGCAATCTTAGCCTGTCAATTAAATCGATGCTGGGGCAAAGAGCTAGGGGCAGAGCTTGTTGTACACTGAGTGAAATAATAAATTGTTCAATTGAGTCCATAGCCCAATTTAAAGAGGAAGGAAACTATATTACCTATTTTAATATTTTTGCGCATGTACCTCAAATTATGTTATATCTACTTTAAGATGAAATATTAAAAGCTGTTTCGATCATCTAGATAACTGATTTACTCACAAAAGTTTATTCCTCAATAAGATTAAAAATGATATGTCTCTGATCTTATTATATAATATATATTATATATAATGTGTGACATTAAGACTAGATACTCCTTCATATCTTCCCATGAAAATTAAAACTAGGCACACAATGAAACCTTCATGAAAGAGAATAGGTGACCTACATATTTTTTGCCACAAAGAGGTAGTAAAAGGTCAAAGTCTCAGTAATAACTAATTGTCCTTGTTACTATTTACTGTTTGTTACTTGTTGCTATTGCTGCTAGAATAATGCATTTCACTTTGTATTTCATTGTAGATACGGCCAGTTACCCCCATGTCATGGTTTGAAATATGACTTGCCCCCTCTCCCCGGCTCATTACTATTGCCAGTATTTGGGAAGGTTATGATGCCCTTAGGAGGTGGAGCCTTGCTAGAAGAAGACAGACACAGGGGGTGGGTCCTGGTGTTGGTTAGCCCTGCCCTGCTGGAGTGAGTCTCTCTTGAACTACCAAGCAGCAGCTCTCTGTCTCCATGAAGGATGTGATTTAGAATGCTCCCAGCTTCTGCCATGCCTTTTCTGTTATGAAGGACTTTATCTCCCTTTGGAACTGTAAGCTGAATAAATCTCTCTCCCTCTCAGTTACTTAAGTTTGAGTCCTATCTTATGATAACAGAGTGTAGAAACCAGAATACCCCACCTTTTTCAAGTCATTGACTCCACCTAACTTTCCTCTTCAGCATTTCACTCATCCTTTTTTAGAAACCTGGCCTTCTAGCTACAGACTACATTTCCCGGCATTGCTTAAAGCTAAGAATACTCATGTGATGAGGTTCCAGGCAATGGAGGAGAAGTGGAATGGACCAGTAGAGATGCTGAGTCACTCCTTAAAGACACCTGCCTTGTACTCTCTCCTACTCCTTTTTCTTTCTTTTTTTTTTAACATTTTTTATTATTATTTCGGCTCATACAAACTTAAAAGGTACACCGGTTCCCTCCCTGCCTCCTCCTCCCCCCACATTCTCCTGCTCCCCCTCCCCTTACCCTTCCCTCCCCATCCCCCAGTTCCTACTCCTTTTTCATGGCTTGTAATATCAATGCATTACTGACATTCAGCAATGCCCTAGAGTCTGCCACACAGGGAATTCCATAGTGGCGATAAAGGGGCCCATGTCTTCTAATGACAGAGCAGATCTGCTGTACCATGGGGACCAGCAAAACTAACACAGAACACATATACACAATTATCTATGTAACCAATACAGAGTAGAGCATCCTCTGTCATTGCATCTCAACCTCTACCCCACAGAATGTAAAGCTTTACCTCACTTTTCAGGCAAAAACAATGTTTTGTTAAATTTGTCTCACATGTGTATGCTAAATTTTTATTTTTTTTCCTTTTTTTATTATTATTTCCACTCATACAAACTTAATAGGTACACCGGTCTCCTACCTCCCTCCATCTCCCCCTGACCCTCCTGTTATCTCCCCCTGACCCTCCTGTTTCCCCCTTCCCCTCCCCTCTTCCCTTCCTATCCCCCAGTGCCTCTCCCCCAAAGGCTCCCCCCTCCAATCCCTGGAGCATCCTTTAATGTTGTATGCTAAATTTTTAAATAAGACCTTGATGTGTCAGGCAAAACTTGGAAAAGATTCATTATAATGCAAGGTTATTATCAAGGGTCTTCCTATCATTCCTTCTTTGTAAGCTAGCTTGATTTTGAATGAACAATTCTTAATTGCTAACTTGCTTTTTCTTATGATCGAGTCTGGCATGAAGTGGTAGGTTTTTTTTCTTCTTTCATTTCTTTTTCTAACACTGCCAGAGAATTGTGATTGCACATTATAAAGATCTATCAATTTGCCTTACTTCTAAAATTAGACATAACAATGAATTAGATAAAGAAGTAGGAGGAAGTCTCAAATGTAAATGTTGCAATAAAAGATATTTGCAGATTAACTTTGAAAAGCAATAATGCTGATTTTTTGTTTACCATAATCACTAAATCCCAAATAAGTTTTTTGACAAATAAGCATTATTAGAAGTAAAATTCTATCATACTATTTTGCCAATCTTTCAACAGTTGGGGAAAGATGTGATTCAAGACTAGTTTTAGATACTTTAAATGACAGGGTTTTCTGCTTCAATATCTTCTATTACTGTATAAAGAATATGTTTGAAGTCATTTACATGTTAAAAAATAAGGTGCACAAAATGACATAAACATAAAACAACTAGAGCCCCAATGATGGTGGAATATAGTATAATAAAGGCAGATAATTACACATGACCAGTTGCATAACTTACTGCACTCACAGACAGACCTATCTGGTTATTTAGCCTGCAAAACAGACCAACAACATTGACCATCTTTCATTCACTGCCTATCATTCTCACTTTCAGAGATAACAAGTCAGTTTCCTTCCCTGTCCTTCCCAGAAATGACTGACACCTGTTGGTGTGGAAAGAACTCTTGGCCAGACATCAGGAAACTTCATGGCTAGTCCTGGCCTTGACCCTAACTAACTGTATAGGTCACATGACCTCTGTATAGAGTGATTGTGAAGTTAAGACTAAGATAAACTAAGGGAATTATTTAGGGGAAGTAAAAAGCATGACATAAACATACAACAATGCATATGCCTGTGTGTGAAATCAATATTAAAGCAGTTTGTATATGTATATATATATTCATGTATTATATACATGCATAGGAAGACAATTACAGTCTGTGTTTGCAATGAAGGATATTATCTACATAAAAACTTTCAATACTTAATATTTATGCCCTAACTGCTTCTAAAAAGCATTTACAGATTAACCTGTCATGCAAAAATGCTCTGAACAGCTGTATAATACAAAGGTCTATGGAGACCGCATTTTAGGAGGGAAGCTTGATGCAAAGCAGAAAGTAAGACTGTCATGGTGACATAATAAAATGTTGCTAATAATACACTGAACACATGTGAACTCCCAGCCTCCTCCCAGATAAAAGCTAGGCTCTTGACAGTCACCTACACCCTCATGGTCTCATCTGTACCCTATTCTCCTGTCTCCCTGTTACTGGGTGATAGAGTTTACAGAGCAGCCTCACTGGACTTTTCAGGAACATGAGGAGGACATCAAGTTCCTGGAGTGGGCAATGATATGTCACTCATTATGATTGCCCACTGAAGTCAACATGACTCCTCCAAGGAACATTCTTATGAACTTCTTCCTACGGGATTATAATTATGCGATTCTCATGAGACTAAGGGACAGATGACAATCGTGAGAAAGTTATTTGCACTGAAGTCTCTATAGTTCTCCTCCTAAAAACAATTCAAAGTGAGTTGAAGTCTTTCTTTATCTACATCTCATTACAAATTTATTTCATTCTGATATATCAGTTTAGGCAAACCGTTATTCCAAAAACATCGATCAATTTCCCTTGATCTTTATTTCGAAAAGGTAAAACATTGTATTCTCTGCAATTAGACCTCAAGTGAACACCAACTACTTTACAGTAGTTGTATTTTTTAATCAGAGTGTTTAGTATCGACAGCTACTTAACTGTAGAATGCTCCCTACATTTATTTATATTTGGACTAGCAAAGAGTGCCATCTACCCTCATGAGATGGAAAATAAATGCAATCTCTGCAAAGAGGGCATGGAAACAGAGAGAGCTGGTGGTCTGATAACATTTTGATACACTGTTCTAATGCTGTACATTTCTCATCACTCAAGCAAAGCAGTCCGTGAAGAATCAGTGCCTCTCTGTATATTAGAAAATGCTCACAACTGGGACACAGTTCATTCAGAAGTTAGAATTTCTTTATCTGTAGACTATGTTTCTTCTTTCTTTCCTGATCTTCAGAAGACAATAACAGTCCTAGGGAGGAACTTACTTAAAGCTAGCCTGTTTTGACCATAATATGCCCTTTTTAAAGGGAAACTCCCCAAGACATTGCAAGATCAGAGTGTACACACGAAATAGATGGTGGAGAACCATCTGCTTTACAAATGTAAGCCTAAGTGCCTTGAATCCCAGACTCCACCCATGTGGAAAAGAACCATGTAGCCCACCCTTGACCATCATGCATTTTACTCATTTTTTAATGTGAATGGTGGACTCCTTAAGCAGGTTCAGAGGAAATATGCAGAGTATGTCATATGGCCCTTGAGATTATAATTTGGCCTGTCTCCTAGAGCAGCTTCAGAGAAAAACTGCCTGCGAGTAAACTATCTAGTAGACTGCAGACTTATCTCATCCTCTTGTCTCCTTGAGATTTAAAATGTCGGCCCAAATTGGCATAAGGTCTCTTGAATGGTGGAGAGAGGAGAAATACAGGGAGAACAAAAACCTTGGTCATTACAGGCTCCTTCTCCCTCTTCAGACATCCTGCTGCACACTCATTGGCTTCTGGTTCTCTCCTAGCATCTGCAGTGCTCAGACTGAATGTTTCTCTTCAGCTCCTGCCATGTCCTGGGCACGTCCGTCTGTCTTCTGTGACCCAAAGTGACAGTGAGAGCTGGTGCCTACCAAGTCCTCTTCCAGGAGATATGCTTCTTCCTCACAGTGCTTGCCTTGGCTCTGCTCAAAGAACAAGGGAGATCATCTGTTCTCTCTGCCTGCATGTTATAAACCTTGGTGTAGTCTATTTTAGATGGGCCTATGTCAGAAAGAAAACTCAGCTTCCATAGCTGAACCCTACATTGTTTTCCAAATAGCTTGCCACTTCTTTTTTCTTTTTGAACTCTCTACCTATATAAGCGATAGCGTCTTTTCTTAATCTTCTTTTGTGGCTTAGTACAGTTTCTTCTGACACAGTTTCAAAGTATAGGTTAGCAGTCTGAAGAAAAAATGATTGAATAGCTACATTCCTATTTCATATAATAGGATGAACTCATAGGATTTCCAAAGAGCAATAACTTAAAGAATTTCATTTATCATTTCATCTTCACTTCTTGAATGCACAAATGAATGTTCAAGCCAAACACTTTCATAATAGGTAAGATGGTTCCAAGTTCCTTCTCTTGTGTGAAACTTTATTACACCAATAACTGAGCAAAAGGAAAAGAGAAGGTTAAGAATTATTCAGGGTTGCAGTGCTATTATCTGGAAAGGCAGGTAGTCAATATATAATTTTGAATTTCATCATGACCATCTATGATAACCAGAATATGATAGCATTGTTGCTTTCCTATAATTGAGTTTTACAATGTGGGTCTATATGCAGGAAGTTCCAAAACATCTTTTAAAAATCATATTTAATTGAATTTAAGTGATTTCTGCCTTCCAGAAATGTTCCCCTGAAGTCTTTCTTTTTATGAAATTCAATTAGTAATGAGATTTAACATTTTCAATAATAAATTCACAACACACTAAGCTTAATATCTTGAAATCTTGAAGTGAACTCATGCTTCCTTCCTAATTTCTCTAGATGGAGATGTACTGAATGTCCTCTTAGAATTCTCAAATGTAGTTATTTTTGATTGAGAACATTTCCACTGTTTTCCCTCGAGTAGATGTGCAGCATTATCACATTACCTCACAAATCTCATAGGCAATGACCCCCATGTTCAGTCAGGAAACTAGATACAAACTCCTTTTTCTTCATTAACTATTTTTTAAAATAGCATCTGCCTTAAGCAATGGGCCACATTGTAAGGTTTCAATTCATTGAGTTGAGCACATTTAAAATATATTTCATACTTCCAAGAATCAGATGGATTTTTTTCTTGCTCAATTTAGCAAAACTAGGAACCTTATTAGTATTCATATATTTGAGTTGTGCAGCTCATAGCATGCCTAGAGAACTATATCCTCCTTAATATTTGTTGCACGATTTTTCCTTCTCATTCTGCATCCTGCTTACACACTTTTGTATATATTTCTAAATTGACAGTTAACAACACAAGAACTCAATGAAGTCCTACATGTCTATCTCACAAGTTAGGCCATGACTAGAAAATTTTCATTCAGAAACAAGCACTTAGTATTCTATGAAAACACAGATCAGTGTATGCTATTTTTCATAGAAACCCTTTGTATTTGGGCAATATGATAAAAAAAAAAGCTTGTAAAATCACCATCTCTTTGTTTTGTCTTGGTGCTAAAATCAGTCTTTCAAAATATGGTTTGTTCACAAGAATTCACATGCTTTGTCTACTCACCAAGATGTTTTCATTTTAATGAAGGAGTCTTAATGAATTTTTAAAAGTCACGTTTCCAGATTTCCTTGAACTGGTCAAAAAGTCTTGTCAGGAAATGAAAGTGGCAACATACATTGCTCATAAATTTAAAGACCCTAACTGTATTCACTAGCAATAGCATTCTCATACCTTGTGTCTAATCTCTACTGTAAAAGTGGGCAGTATTAACCCCATGTTCTCAAACAAGAAAACTGAAACTTCCAGCTATTATGCAACTTGGCTAGGGTCAGAGACCAGAGAGGTTGCAGAGCACTGATTTCTGAAAGGTTTGCACAGGCACTGCTCACCTACTTGTGCCTAAGGAGCTCGGCAAGCTCTGTCACAAGAGATGGGAGACAGGGCAAGGAAGGCTCAAAATCTCCAAGTTCCAAGTCATTCAATGTATTTATAGAAAAGAAGTTTGAATCAGACTACATATTTTATCCATATATAAAAATTTGGAATTTTTATAGAAGTTTGAACCAGATGATATATATGCAAAAAAATAAAACCCTTCTCCCCATATCCTTATAACATCCGAGGAAAGCTGATGATTCAAACAGGAAGAGCATGACTCTAGAAGTCAGTACTGGGGTGAATACTATTTTGGCTTATTATGCCATTTCATTGCTAGAGTGAAAATACTTAGCTTTTGGGATCCAAATTCTTCCACAAATAAAGCAAAAGATACGATCATGTATATTCCATAGAGACAGTCAGTATCAAATAAGTAACTAAAATAAAAGCATCAACGTTAATATTCTGTCAGTAGCATAAACTCACCCTTCTCTTTTGTGATAGTTAATCCTGGGTGTCAACTTGACACACCTGGCATTAACAGCTGAGACTACACCTTGCAAGATCAGCTGAGACCACCTGAAGAGTTTAATCTGCATAATACAAAGATCAGCCTTAGATCCCATCAGCATTTCCATAGATCCCATTGGAACCTCCCAACAGTGGAACAAATAAAAGAACAGAACCACAAGAAGACTGAGAAGGAGAAGAGAGACTCCAGGAATCTTCCTTCCTACCAGCCTTTTGGATGGGTGAGATATAGTCTCCAGCTTCCGCCAACCAGCCATTCCATTTCCGCTGTGAAAGTCTGTTTTTCCCCTCTGGAACTGTAAATTAAATAAATCTGTCTTTCTCCCTTAAGTTGTTTGACTTTGGGTGCTTTCTCATAGCAATAGTTAAGAGTAACTGTTACCTCTTTCCTTTTAAGCATTGTTATAGTCTTTACATTCTGTAAGTAGCTTCAAATGAAGGTTCTTCCAAAGACTGTTGCAACATATTCTTCTTAGATGAACAGTGGAGAATGTTTACATTACAAGTAAAATATCAATTCTAAATCCTAACTTCTTGTTCAATTCCTGACTCTTTCCTTTAAAATCTGCTCATTTACTTAATGCAAATGTACTTCAATTTTCTTAGGGCAATGATGGCATCTACTTGTGAGATTTTATCAGATTCGAATTCATTAATAAAGTTCTTATCAGTGATTAGCTCTAAGTGTTCTGCGACTCTATTATTATAAAAAGAAATAAACCAAATCCAAAATTTTCACCTTTGGTGATTTGTTCCTCAAGGGATGTATCTGGAGACATTTTTAGTCTTTATGACTCATCATGGGAATATTCTAGAATCTAGAAGTAGAATATTGATTAATGTCCTAAAATACACAAAACAACCTCAAACAAAGAGCTATTCAGCTCTAAATGGTCATGATTTGGAAGTTAAGAAATACCGCCCTAGAAATGTAGCTTCCAGTCTATAAATATCTCCATGGGGGAAAAAATGAAGATACTAAGACGATACTGACAATCTAAAGCATTTCAACACAAATGATAACTCAGTAAGCATCAGGTAAAGTAATGCTGGAAAAAGTGAAAAAAAAATCTCATTGGGTCTTATCATACTTCAAGCTGTCTTAGATCTAAATACTTTTAAAGAATGCTTTATTTCTAAATAGAATCACTGTTCCAAAATTCCTTGAGAGTTGGATATAGTGGTTAATGACTATGATTACCTGGGAGGAAGAGGCAGGAGGATCAGAAATTCAAGATTATCTTGGCCATACAGCTGATTAGAGGCCACCTTGGGCTACCAGAGACCTTGTTTAAAACAAGAAAAACTATAACAAGGCTCAAAGAATGCTTGCTTTGAAAGGATTTGAACTCTAAAACTCATGAAATAGAAAGCCAGATATGCTGACATTATCCTTTAGATGTAACAGGCTGATGTCTCCCATGAACTCACCGCAGCTATATCTAATTTGACATACACAACTGACACGAGAATGTTGGTTTACCAACATTGCACCATGGAGAGAGAAAGAGAGAGAGAGAGAGAGAGAGAGAGAGAGAGAGAGAGAGAGAGAGAGAGAGAGATCTTAAGAGGTTCTACATTCCCCTGAGAGACTATTGAACATTAATGCTGGAGGGGGTATAGGGAAGAGAGGGGACAGAGAGCTATTTTTCTCAATGGTATATCATCAATATTCCAGCAAAGTCTAGCTAGATGCCATTAAAAGCAACCCAGATGAAACTCAGTGGTTCACATACACAGAAAAATGTGAAAATAGGAAGACTAGTTGGGAAGAAAAATGTTTGTAGTGGTGATAGGAGGGAGATGGGACTGGGTAATAGGAGTGCAAAAGAGATAAATTCATTATATTCATGTGTATAATTCAAAAGGATAAAAATAAAATAAAAAGTTGGGCATGATGCTTATGTTAGCAACCCCAGGTTAAAGCAGAAGAGATAGTTGGATTCTGGAGTTCACTGGCCAAACAACTCCTTGGTGTAACAAGGAGGGCAGCAAGGATGCTGTCTGTACATGTGTGCACTCACACATACACTCAAGTGTGAAGATGTTACACACACACCCAGACACACACACACACCCAGACACACACACACACATTCACACACTGCCACAATCCCTTCCTAGAAATAAAGCAAAATCCACTGAATAAGAGTTCTGAAAGTACAGAAGCAACCTTAGAGATGCAGATTCTGTAAAAATGAATACCTGAAAATTTATCTGGATTCTTTCATCCATAGGACACGATGAACATGAATTTTCATGTTTCATGTTCTAATCTTCCTAAGGTTGTCCATATGCTCTTTAGGTGGTTTATTATTTAAGACTGTTAAAGGTAAAGGGTTTTAAAGTGCTTTCTAGAATCCGATGTGTTAAGTGAAAGCAGGATCTCTCAGGAGGGAGATTCATTAATTCTTTCGGTAGGTGCTTCCTATTTTCTCTTGCTTGAGTTAAACAGAGTACATTGGCTCTTGAACTAGAACCTAGTTAAGTCCAAGGAAAAACCTTTCCCCACAAACACACACACACAAACAAATACACAAAGTATTACTTTTCTTGCTGCTGTAACTACATGCCTGACAAAAGCAACTTCATGCAGAGTTCATTCTGGTCTAGAGCTTGAATTCTGGCAGCATCAACTAGAGGTAGCTGGTCACACTGTATCCACAATCAGGAAGCAGAGAGATGAACGTTTGTATTCAACCAACTTTCTCCTTTGCCTCAGTCTGAGACCCTAGTTTATGGAATTGTGCCACCCACATTTGGGTCTTCCTACCTCAATTAACCTAATTAATTGAAGCCTACTCACCTCAATTAACCTAATCTAGAGAAACACCATTGAAGATAATGTCTCCAAAGCGATTCTAGATCCTTTCAAGTTGATACCACAAGTCCGCTCCTTTGTCAACTTGACACACAAATGAATCACTTCTAAGCCCTTGTTCCCACAGGCTTGTGGCCATCCCATAATACAAAATACATCCAGCCCAACTTCAAAAAGTCCCACAGTGTTTATCATATCTAACACTTCAAAAGGGAAAGTACAGTCTTTGGGGGTCCTGTAAAATCAGAAGCAAGCTTCACCCTTGCAATGTACAGTGGCACAAAGCATACATTCCTATTCCACAAAAGAGGAAGGGGGCACAACAAGGAAAGATCAGACCAAAGAAAAACTAAAGCCCAGCAGGGCGCACCGGCTTTTGCAGCTTCATGTCTGGCATCTGGGGCTTGTGATGGAATCTCTCAGCTCAAAAAGGCTTGGGAAGTTCAACCTTCCAGCTTTGCTACCTGTAACACACAACCTCTCTCTCGCGCCAACTCCACCCCATGTCTGCAGCTTTCTTCAGCAGACCTTCCATGATTGGTCATCTCCAATGTCCTGGGGGTGGAGGGAGAATCTCCATTTCAACTTGAGTTTCATCTTCACATCTTTCTGTAATGGTCCCTTAAGGGGACCATTTGCAGATACTCCTACCCTGCCCCACATTGCCTGACCTCAGCAGCCTTCTTGCATCTTGGTATGAGTCTCCCTGACTCCTCCACTCTTGTGTCTTTCATGACTGTGATAGTATTCCCTCTTAATGTTGTTAAGTTCTATTGTCAGGTGGAGATGCATCTGTCCTCTTGAAATAATTGCCAAGGCTTGTGGATGCCTGGATGGTTGTTTGTGAGCAACTAAGTTCTATGACAAGCTGTTGTGTGATACTTTTCCTAGGGGAATGCAACACAACCATCTGTTCATCCCAGATAGCAATCCAATGATCAAAGCAACAATTGTGCCAACATTTTGACAACTAATGAGTGTACTGGGGTTACTTACAGGATTAAGAGTGACGGTTACTAATAGGAGCAGGAATGGTTCAAAGGCAGCTATATACCTGAAAGCTACTCAAACATGGGTGAGACTAACAGAAGCTACTATTCTGGAGTTTTCTGCTATACAGCTTGTTCCTAGGAGAGTCTTCTTTAGACTTATCTGGCTTGAGAGTCTTCTCATAGTTGTTTACTGCTTTCTCCATCTAGGGAAGGCACTTCCCCTGAATCCTGCTACTTTCAGAAACCTCCTAAACTTTAATCGGTCTCCTTCCAAAATAAAATGGTACAAATCACTACAGAATCAGAAAGAACCTACTTGCCCCTCTTAGGCAAACTGAGGGCAAAGTCCAAAAGAGCAAGAGGTCATGCCCTTGAAAGACATCATACAACCCCAACCTTCTCAGGTCAGGCGCTCCCATTTCAAATGGATTTGCATTCTCAGAAGTTAGGGCTCTCCAAGGATAGGGTCTTGCCCCCAGACACCTTTTCTGTTGTCGTCAACTTTTAATTTATTCACACCCCTCTACTTGTTAAACTCCACATTTTTCATATTTGTTTTGCTCATTCTCTTTGTAAACTTAAAAAAGGACACTGTGCAGTAGCAATGCTGCTTCCTGACTCCTATGTGGTCATGAAATTTCTTCTGGCAAAGAAATGAGTCCATTACTTTTTAATGCAGTCTCATGCAAATTCTCAAGAGCACAGCAGAATGCAGCCTACTCTTGCTGGAATTCCTGACAGTCTGCTCCCCTCTGAGATCTTCAGCGCCCAGCCTCCACTGTTCCCATTTCTCTAAGCATGATGATGATCCTATAGCTTTTTTAAATCAAGTATTTCAAACTCTCCAATATTCTTTCTGCAAAAAACTTCAAGGAACCAAATGATGAGGTTTATTACAGTAATGACACCACTAAATCAGATTCCTTGCTCACTGCTGCAACCACTTTTATCTGCCATATGCAATTCAAGGAAGAAGAGCTTACTTTGGCTCACATTTTGAGGGGGAGTCCAGCATGGCAAGGAGTGGATGGTGACAGGAGTTTGAAGCAGCTGATTACATTACATTCACAATTAAGATGTGAGAGACAAAAATTCTGGGAAAACCCATGGAACGGTATGTTGACATTTAGGGTAGATCTTCCCACATGCCCAGAGATTTTCTCCAAGGTGATTCTAGATCCTATCAAGTTGTCAATCAAATCAAACCCACTCACTTAAGAGAAAAACAGAGGAACTCTCCACAATGAATACACTCACTGTTAGTCCTAATCCTCTCTCCAGACTTGACTGGTGTTCAGTTATTGGCACCAATCTTTTTTCCTTTTCAATTCTTGGCAAAGAAGTGCTGCTGAAACACCAGACAGAAGATACCTCAGTTGGCCTTCCCTGCCTCAGGTGTTTAGGTGAGAACCATAGAATAGCAACTCCAGTCTCTACCATTGGTCTCTGTCCTGTGCGCTTATGCAAAACAAGGGATCATGTAATTAATAATGTGAGGAGTTAGTAAAATTGAGGATAAACCCCACCCTCACATGTTCTCCTCTTGCTAATCCACCTGGGCTTGTCAATAACTAGGCTAAGGATTCACTCACCCATCTTTAGCCCTTAAAAATCTGAATCACCTGGAAGCAAGAGGAATAAATATACCCTTAGTGATAAATATGATTGTCTTCCTAGAAGTCTCTTCTTTAACTGACAATGGATAGACACTGAGTGTTTAATACTATAACCAACCTTTTTTTTAGCTCAATGCTCAGAGAGAAACGATTTTTCCTTTTTCTCTCCTTTGTTTTCTAAGCAGTCTTTCCTTATCTACCTTCTCCTTGTAGCTGCTGAGAGTTCTAGTGTATATGCTGAGATTTACAGCTGTAGGTCTTGTTTGCTGTCTTAAAAAGCTTGCAAGCTTTTGTACAGTAATTATTTCCTGCCTTTAATTCTTTCTGTGGTAAAAAAAATATGAACCTGTACTCCTAGATGGCAAATATTATAGTGAATCGTATAATAACATCTAGATTTATCATATACAGGTGAAAATGGTGGCACATACCTGTAATTCCAGAACTTTAAAGGCAGAGGAAGGACGATTACCTACGAATCTGAGGCCAGTCTGGTTTGCAGAGTGAGTTCCAGGCAAGAGTTACACATCAAGAAAAAGAATACCCTATATGAATCTCTAGAAACATCATTATGTCATTTATCACTTATCTATTACTACTTATTTTTAAAAAGGGTAAGATATGATTAAGCTAGCAAGTTTAATGATGATGATATCATCTTGGATTGTCCTAAATGTCATCACAAGTGTCCTTGTAAGAGGGACACAAAATAATCTGGCATAGAGAAGCAAAATCATGTGACCACAGAGATTGGAGTGATGTGGCCACAAGCCCAGGAATGTTGGCACTTACCAGAACCTGGACGGGGCAGGGGCTGCGTTCTCCTGTAGAGATGACAACCTTATTATTTTTATTTTTTTAACATTTTTTATTATTATTTCCGCTCATACAAACTTAATAGGTACACCGGTTCCTTCCTTCTCTCTTCCTCCCCCCTACCCCCCTGCTCCCCCTCCCCTCACCCCTCCCTCCCCATCCCCCAGTGCCCCCCCCCCATCCCCGGAAAATCCTTTATGTGCATGCCAGACTCTCCTTTGGGCCCTCCTCTCTGATGATGTACAAGGACCCAGTGGCTTTTCCCTGAACCCTTTCCTGTGTTCCCCTTAAGCACAGGAACACTACTATGGCTGTCAATTCCTTGCCTCCAAGGATGTTGGTGCCTTTAGCAAATGCTAGACTTTATGGGGTCAATAGTGTGTGGGACATTGCTCAGGGCATGCAAAGTCCAATTATGATTGCTTCGGCCCTAACTTGTGTGGAGTATCTTGCATATCATTGCTCCTCCCATCCTTCTGCTCTTACAATCTTCCCACCCCCTCTTCCCCAAATTTCCCTGAGCTTCAGGATGGGGAGAGATTAGGCTGGCCTAGTTCCAGGTGGTTGATATAGAGTCTCTGAAGTTCTGGATTATGGTTTGTTGATTTTCTTTTGTGGTTTTGCTGCTCCTGCAATGCCCTTCACTCCATCCTGATGGGTATTGGCTGTCACCCCCTGGCCAGAGATAAAAAGCTGTTAAACTGGAGTCTTGTTATAAGAGCACATTCAAAGGTAGATGTAATAAAAGTAGGAAACCACAGTGAGGGAGGGGTCAATCACCCATTTGCAAAATGGTTACTTTTTATCTGCCAGACTATATGCCCTCCCCTTCTGGTGAGATCATACCCCCTCAGTGGTAAATGATCAGGAACGAAAGTCTGTGAACTTAACCAGATGTCTCATTACTTACTTGCAGTCCTTGATGGAGGCCTATTTTCTCTGCTGTAACATGGTCCCCTCTCTCCTTGTGTCTGGTGTGGCCCTCCTACCCCATCCCTTCTGTTCATAATCCTTGCAATTACTATAGGTATTACAGAGATTTACCTTTGAGTGTCTCTAGGTGGGCTGGGTGGTTTGGTACTAGGAACCACCTATTAGGGAGTACATACGGCGCTTAATTTTCTGGGTCTGGGATACTTCACTTAATATAATTGTTTCTAATAACATCCATTTCCCGGCAAATTCCAGTAATTTATCATTTTTGATGGCTGAGTAGTACTCCATTGTATAGATGTACCACAGTTACCTTAACTACTTGTCAACTGTTGGGCATTTGGGTTGATTCCATGGCTTTGCTATTGTAAACAGTGCTACTATGAACATAGTTGTGCTTCTGCTATCGAGGTGAATTTTTGCTTTATGTGGGGTTATTCCCAAAAGTGGAATAGCAGGGTCAAATGGCATTTCAATCTTTAATTTCTTTAAGAATCTCCAGACGGCTCGCCAGAGTGGTTGTATGAGCCTACATTCCCACCTAGCAATGTAGGAGAGTTTCCCTCTCTCCACATCCTCTCCGGCATTTGGTGTTGTTCATATTGTGGATTTTTGCCATCCTGACCGGGGTGAGATGATATCTCAGGGAAGTTTTGATTTGCATTTTCCTGATGGCTAAGGAAGTGGAGCATTTTTAAAGATATTTGTTGGACATTTTAATTTCATCTCTGGTAAAGTTTCTTTTAAGCTCCACAGCCCATTTTTTAATTGGGCCATTGTTTTCCTTGGAGTTTAGTTTTCTAAGTTCTTTGTGCACTCTGGACAGTAGAGCTCTATCAGATATGTGCGTAGTGAAGATTTTCTCCCATTCTGTGGGTTGCCTTTGAGCTTGTGATACAATCTCTTTATCTGAACAGAAGCTCTTTAATTTCACAAGATCCCAACTGTTGAGAATTGGTAGCAGTGACTGTGCCATTGGATGTCTGTTTAGGAACTGTTGGCCTAGCCCAATCAGCTCGAGGGAGTTCCCTATCCTTTCAACTATGGTTTTTATAGTCTCTGGCCTGATATCAAGGTCCTTGATCCATTTGGAATTAAGTCTTGTACCTGTGTACAGGTCCAGTTTTAATCTTCCGCATATGGAGATCCAGTTTTGCTGGCACCATTTGTTGGAGATGCTGTTCTTTTTCCATTGGATTTTTTGGGCCCCTTTGTCAAAGATCAAATGGCTGTAATTTTGTGGGCTTATATCTGGGTCTTCAACCCTTATCCATTGATCTGTGTGTCTATTTTGGAGCCAGTACCAGGCTGTTTTTATAACTATGGATTTGTAGTACAGACTAAGGTTTGGTATGGTGATACCTCCAGCAATGTTTTTGTTACTCAGGATTGTCTTTGCTATCCTGGGTCTTTTGTGCCTCCATATGAACTTTGAGATTGTTTAGTCAACTTCTGTGAAGAATTGCTTTGGGATTTTAATTGGTATAGCATTGAATTTGTATATTGCCTTTGGTAGGATGGTCATTTTTACGGTGTTGATTCTGCCAATCCAGGAACATAGGAGGTCTTTCCACCTTCTGGTGTCTTCTGCAATTTCTTTCTTTAGGGTTTTAAAGTTTTCATTGTAAAGGTCTTTTACCTCCTTGTCAACCTTATTTTTGTTCAGTGAAGCTTACCTGCTCTTCTGGTATTGAAAACTATGACATGATACATGATTTTGTTTGTTTGTTTTGTTTTGTCTTGTCTTGACAAGTCTTTTAGCTGTGTAGAAAAGCAAACTAACCTACCATGATGAATTCTCTTTCCTTAGCTTACATTATTTATTATGGACTGAAAAGGAAAGAGGAAGCGAGTGAAGAAGGAAAAGAACATTCAGAAGCAGAAGTCAAGCTAGAGAAGAAATAAGATAGGGGGAAGAAAGAAAAAGTGGAGAAGAAATAGATTCAGTGAATAACAGCTTTATTTCAATTATGTGGCCTCTAAAGCAGTCTTTTGTCTTTTTATAAGGAACAGTTTTGAAACTGGACATTTTCCATATTGGAGAAAAGGATATGTATTACTAAACTCATAGTGGACATCATTAGGCCTTGCTTAGGTCCTAGGAATGATTTGTTTTTAAAACGTATGTGATTCACCCAATGACTTTAATGTAGCTTACTAAGTTTTTTCTCATGATTACCTAGCCACTAAGCTCTAGGGTTGAGTTTTCCACACTAAACGCCCTCTAAGATCCCACTCATAACCTGCATCCTCTTGATCTCTGTGTTTCCTTTTTCTGAATGCCTATTACTCTTAGAGGAAGTGCATCTGTGATTTCTGTTTCCCTATTCCATGTAAAGGCCAAGAATTCTGCCAAATACTAAATAAAATATATAAGCCACCTCCCTATGACAAATTATTGATACTGTTATTTCTCCTCCAGCAATCTACAAGGGCTGGGCTGTGACAGAGTCCTTGTGGAGACTGACAGACTGCCTACTATTCTGAAGCCAGTTTCATCTCCTTTATCTTCTGCCTATTTATCATATTGTGCAATGATGATTGATATTAAGAATTATGTCCCTGAGGCATGAGAGTTCTAAATCATAAAAAATAGATAGATAAAATTCATTGTCTTGCTATTGGAGAAAATTGACTCATACATTTTAGAAAGATTTTCAACTCAAAGAGTTGAGGAGAGAATGCATTTCTCAGTCATCCTAATTTAAACTCCAAATGCAATTAACTGTGACCCCCTCAAGTGCCAAATATTCAAAGTGTCTGAAGATTTACCTAATTTTCACAAGAGCTATAGTTGTGTCCTCTAATAATACCTGGAAGTACCTGCTTTCTATAACTTATTTCTCAATATGTGATAAGTCAATATTAAAATGATATAAAAATCAGATTTTTAAGTGATTATATGTTATTGGTTTAAAAATTGCCCAAGGGAAGCCTATGTTCTTAGACTATTTAAACTTTTTAAATATTGTTCAGTTACTCTAGTGTAAATAAAACTGAAGTTCAACATTAGCCATCTGATAGCTGTACAACACAAATTATGAATAAACTAGTTAAAGATCTATAAATTGCTCAGCATATCTTATAATTTTATGTTTTGATGTCCGTTTTTTATTTCTCAATCATGAAAAGTCCAGGAGCACAATTGTGGGATTCTATCATATATGGACAGTGAATGGAAATGCATTGTACAATCCAGAATTACAGACAAGAAAATAAATAAGGCAAGACAGTTAACTAACACACTTTCAAAACAGAAAGCCAGAAACTTAAAATACTGTAAACTTCAGTGAAATAACAGCTGCTTTTATTTAAAAAATATTTATTTCAATGATATGGTATTTTGTAATTTTTTTCTGCCTTTCCCAATAGTTTCAGTTATATGACTGATATTAGGGCTGTTTTGAGGGGGTGCTTTTTTTTTTTTTTTATAAGTAATAGCTTTCAGACATGGACACTGAGGTATGCCTTAACTTTGGTTCAGAAGCCTGAACCATTCACATTTGTCCGAGCTCACTAGAATGCTCCAAAGGGGCAATTTAGAGAAATCATAAGAGGATTAATTCATAATGATGAGTGCTTTATAAATTGCCAACCTGTCCCACCGGAGTGCCATTTATGCATCTAAGCACACATAGTCATATCGGTGACATGCACTGTACCACTGTATTTAGACCAACTGAAACAGGCTAGCATAAAGACAGTACAAAAAGCCTAGAGATTTGCAAGGGTAGAAGACAGTCTTTGGATAGGCCATATTTCTAGGTTCCTCCTTTTCCACTTTTCAGAGCAGATTCCATAGTGGTAGGCTGCCCTCTTCTTTGTTAATGGTAAGATGCTTAATATTCTACTAGCACCTTCTAGCACTCTTTAACTTCATTGTCATTGTGAGAGAACTCTGTCCCTGAAGGGGAAAATCATTTTTCTTCACTAAGAGCCCTTTTTCCTTTTATTATTAATATCTCATGAGAATATTAGCTCTGGAGGAAAGAATTTGATGGAAAAGTTCCATATTCACTCATGAAAACCTCCTGACTTCCACTGTACATATTCCTAGGCCACTCAGAATTGGTCCCCATTCCTTAGTCCTCACAGATCCCCAATTCATTTTCTTGTGTGAATCTAAAACCACTTGGACTAGCCCAGGCTTCTTTAGTCAAGAGTACTTTGTATTTGTTAAGGAAGGAAAGTATTCAAACACTCACACCAAAAAAAAATCCTGGTAGACTACAGTGTTGAGACAGAAATGGAATCATGTTCAATTCTCAGCTAACAACTGGCTGCCTTTTCCCGTCAAGGTCTGGAAAACGGGGACATCAAACCCATGTACACCCAAGCAGTGTGGTGTGGTGGAAAACAGCTGTGTGTTTTTCCTTTGCAAGAAAATGCTGCTTGATGGACAACAAAATGTCTGTCTGTCTCTGCTTCTCTGTGGTGGTGCTGGAGTTCAAACCCAGATATGAATATATACAAGGCACAACACCATACAAACCCAATTCAAGATGTCCTTCAAATGACATCTTGCATAGGTGCTAAAGGACAACATTCATGGACCATGTAATGAATTCATATTTGGACTTGGACTTACTAGTATGTGATCTTGGTTAAATGTGCCCATCTCTTGGCACCATATTTTCCCCATGTAAGATACATCCTTAAATGGAAACAATCATAATGCCAGTATCAAAAGACTACAAGGATTGAGTTTAGACAGTCAACATTCTTCAGAAGTGTGTTGGCACATAGTACCTAATGCACGGTAGGAATAAAGTATCTACATCTTATCTACACATGTAATGATTTGAAATTATGCTTGTAGTAGCAGTTATATGGACTGGCATTCAGCAAGTATTTTATGAACTCATAGAATCTAAAGGAATGCACTAAATTATACGGTTCAATTAGTTTTGTCACAGATTGTTCTACATTGTTCAAGATCTAGTACTGTTTAGCAAATGGAAACAGAATCCAAGTCTATGAAGGAAGTGACATAGGCCTTGATATTATGAAAAATGAAAAACCTCCATAGTCAGGTTCTGACCTTGGCACTTTCATGTACTGTTTTATATAAATCAGTTACTGGTTCAAAGATAGATACTGTTAGGTCCACACCAAGAAGAGAAAAACAAGGCTTGGAAGTGCTAAGAGAATTAGACCCATGAGATGGAGATAGAATTCTGATCAAATACTATTTTTAGAATTTTTAGATTTTGTGTGTGTGTGTGTGTGTGTGTGTGTATCAGAGAGCAATGTGTGGAGGCACAAGGGTGACTTTGAGAATAATCCTGGATTGTTTCTGCTTTCTTTTTTCTTCATTCTGGGATTTCCCAGGCTCCACCCACCAGGGCCAGAAGTGCAGACAACAGTTCTTCCACCTGGTATTTTTAATGTGAGACCTGGGATGCAAATTCAGGATCTTCTGCTTCCTTCTGCTTGGGAGTCTGAACCCCTGAGCCATCTTTCCAGGCCTCCAATACGATTTTAAAGCAAACTACTAGTTGGAAAAGGCAGGAAGAAGGTAGATTATACAAATAAAATGACTTTAAAAAAAGTTCTATTAACTAGATCACTGAAATACAAGAGTTATAATTCAGAGATAGTTTAGATCCTCAGATAATGTTTGTTCCACATATTCAAACTGTCCACTTACAGATTATGCCAAGTGAAGAATGCAAAAGTAGGAAAATTCAACAGAAAACCCAGAGATAATCAGAAATGGGAAGTGAATTGAAATACTACTCAGATAACAATGGAAACATGAGAGGTGGCATGGCATGCCCAGTGCCATGCAGGTATTCAGGTCAACAACCAGGATCTGAAACTATAGCACTCTTACCGCATGTACGCCAATGGGAGACTATTCTGGCTTAAAACAGATCCATTTAGATGGAAGTGGATTCTACTTCAGCTATTCCCCTGTCTAGTGTCTGTGTTATAAAGAGGATTGGGTTAGTTATAAAAATTATCTTCAAAGACAAATATCAATTAGTCTGGTAGAAAAGACTGATAGATTTCATTTATAGGCATTGCTACTTTAGAAACTTGCTCAATATTCTGATAGCTTTATCTGAGAATGGGTAGTTTAGGTAGGAGGACAGTCTTTTAAAGGGAAAGTACTGTTCTTTATTCTACTTTTAAGTAATGACTGAAATCTTTTCCTTATATCTCCTGTTAGTTGCATTCAATTACGTGACATTTTATGTGACGCAGGATGCTGTTCTTCCTGCATGTTACATAGTCCCCATTAGTGCTGGGCTTCTTGGAATTCAGGAATGGCTTGGTGGTATCTTTTCCTATCCTCAGTGTACTAGATGACTTTGGGACACTACTTTCTGGGTTATGTCAGTTACTAGAGGTATCTTTCTGTGGAGGTGGAAGAAGCAAATTGTTCTTAAATCCTAACGTTCCAAGATACATACTTGCATAGTTACAGTATCACTAGATTCCAAAGGCATATTTAACTTATAGTAACACTATCTTTTAAGAGGCTGATAAGCATCAAACCAGAAAAAGACAAACCACTAAAAAGTGTGTCATTTAATTATACATTAGGATTCTGGAAGTATCAGAGCTTTAACAGTATGAATTATAAATATGAAAAGCACATTACTGGACTGGTGATATAGCTATATGTTAGAACACTTGTGTAACATATGCAAAGCTCTGGGATAACTATTCAGGAATAGACACACGCACACACCCACACCCACACCAGAAATTGAGAGAAGGGAGAGAGAGAGAGAGAGAGAGAGAGAGAGAGAGAGAGAGAGAGAGAGAGAATATCATTCACTTCTTCATCAAAACTGCATCATTACAAACAGAAACAGTAAAACAAATGCTAGATCCTGGGAAGCTTAAACTTCATGGCTTAAACTTCAAAAATATTCCAGGTATCATTTTGTAGAAAGAGTTGATTACAATAAGCAATGCAGAAAGAGAAGTATTAAATGTAGGAAAGAGAGGAAAAGTACACCATTCAATGTGACCTTAATAGCAGCCACTCAGCCCAAGTAAGCAGACAAGTTAGCATATGACAAGAAATTTGCATATGAGTGAGTGAGGCGAGTTTCATGAGTCAAAGGTGTGAGAATTCTGGGCCACTGGTGAGATGAATAGACAACAAAACCGCAATCTGATCCCAACAGCTGATCTTGGCAGATCTATAAAGTGCAGCAATGATTTACTTGCCATACTGTATGTGGAGGGACATGTGACTTCCTGAAGACAACATTAATATGTCAGCACTCAGGAAGCAATGGGTGTTAACTCATAGTTATGAGTTTCCCCGCTGTTCCTAAAAGTCTCTATTTACAAACCAACTTTGCATTTAGGAGACCATCAGTATAATCTCAAGGACTTTGCTTCTATTAATCATCCTCCAGTGGACATTCCTAGTGGAACATATGATAATAACAAGAATCTCTATAAAAACTACAATATAATGCCCATTACATACATAATCAGGCTTTCAGCTATATACTTGTACAAACAAAAGAAAATGGTTTAGGTGAGGACAACCCAGATATTTTACTGATACACATTTTTGGGAAATAACATTTCTGATTCAATAATTAGTCACTAACAATTATGACAAAAGGACGTTGGGATGGTTGAACATAATCATCAGCTATAATCCCCTGGGAGAAGGATCTCTGGGCATGTCTGGGAGATTATCATGACTACTTAGTTGATGAGGGAAGACCCATCTTAGATCTGGTAGGCCTACTCCCTAGACCGTCTAAAGAGGCGTTAGAAGATTGCTCATGAGCATGCATTACTTCAATTCTCTTTGCTCTTGACTATGGATGCAATGGACCAGTTCCTTCAAGCTCCTGTTGATGTGACTTCCCTTCCATGATGGACTGTAACCTAAAATCATTAGTCAAAAAAATCCTCCCCCCATTTAAATTGCTTTTGTTAAGGTTTTTGTTGTTTTTTTTTTTTTGGTCACACCATCGGAAAAGTAACTAAGACAAATGTTATTTGGTTAGTATAGTTTCTATGCCATTCATGGCATTGCAGGTGATTATTTGAAATCCTGAGGCAGAAATTTCAACACTGTGATTTGAACTTAAATCAATACACCCAGGCCGCTGGTTTGGTTTAGTGTTGAAAGATGGTAAATGTGGCTCTCAATAATATGCACCTTTGCTCACGGTACCAGCAAAGGCTAAAGAGAATGATACCAGCTATCTTATAATACAGACATACAGTAATCATCTGTTTGGCATATTTGTTTGGCACAGCAGATGAGCTGTTTTACGGATGCCATTAGCTGCATTTGAGAATTTCCTATGTAGCTTTCAAGAATCTGATTCAGGACACAGTTCTGACTAAGAGTTAAGATGTTTGATCAGTGGTGTTATTACAAAATCCATGGAAAATCCCAATTGTGTTATTATTACACACATTCTACTAGTTAGCCTTCTGGCTAATGATTGTGACACACACTAAAGCAGAAATGATTAACTTTGGTCTGACTTTTCCCAAACCCATTTGAGTTACAAATACTATCACATAGCTCCTCATCCAAATAATGGATAACATAGAATTAGCTTCTACAATGGTACCAGTTGAAGGTAGAGCTTATTCTGTTTTGAAGACAGTGTTCAAAGTCAAGGTGTTGAGGTCGAGGTCATAATGAGCACCGATGTCACTCTGGTATTTAGGTTAACGGGCATCAGTTATTACATCGGGAAAGCTGATAGGTTTCAAATGTTTTCCCACGTGGAGGGAGAGAAAGATTCCCCACACATCCAGGCTTTTAACAGCAAGGTTACAGACCTCCCTAAATTGTAACTGATTTCCCTTCAGATGAATCTTCCATCCTATGCACTTGTAGTCACTATTAAACAGGAGTGATAGGCACTACATATTTGAAAGCAGTGAACATTTAGCCTAAGCATTCACTTGTATGAACAGGCATGGGGAAATTTTTCAACAGCTGGCCTGTGGCACCAGTGTCTACCCCTCAATATCCCACTGAGAAATTACAGATGTCTTCTGGGGCAAAATTAAGGGGAAAGAAGAACTGATTTTAACCATGAGCAGGAATCTGAAAGATGCTTAACACATGGTCCACAGCACAGAAGCTGTGCCATCGAGGTAACGGCAGATGCAGGGCAGCTGTTCAGATGGACATCTGGATTTCAGCAGCTCCAGAACTGGCTTGATGACACCGGATCTGTTTCTGGGAAGCTCAGCCTATCTTCGGCAATGGTTCTGAGACTATGAATCTCATCTTCATATAGTATCCCAAAATGATAAATTCTTGCAGACATATAAGACCCTTGCTTCAGGGAAATAAAGGTTTCCTATAGCAAAATAGTAAAGCGCGGACATTTAAACACGCTAGGCTTGTTATGTCTAGTTCTAAACAACTCATTTCTACTCCTAAAGTGAGTCAGATATAAGGCAAGGACCTCTTACTGCTTGACTTGGTATATGTGAGTACACAGAACTTTTAGATTTTACTTTTGAAAGGTTCAATTTCATCTTTTCTGAGAAGAGTAATAAACTGAAATATTTCTGGGTAATGAATACTGAACATATTCAAGCATAGTTGCATAAATTACAGATTATATAACTGATAAATGGTGACTATGAATTATGAAATTTATACATATTTAATCATATACATTCAGCTAATCACTTTATAAATGTATTGAGTAAATATTTAAATTCTTTAAGAATTACAAGTTTAAGAGTGCTAATATATATTTAAGACTTTTTTAGCCAAGCAAGCAAGACTTAGCACATACCAGCTTCACAATAATTGACTAAAAACCAAATGTAATCATTGAATTGAATTAGTAGAAATGCATTTTTAGGTGTAAGTTTAAAAGTCTTGGAGAAACATATGAATATAAGCATGTAATTGCTGATATAAATCCGTGTTCATTCATGGGAATATTTTCCAAAGTAGACTGCAAGTGTAATAAAAGACATTTATATATTCATGTAGGCTCATTTTGGAAGAATGCTCTACATAATTACTTGGTACAAATTCCAAGCCATGAAATAATGGAAGACAAATGTCTTCATAAAATTAAACGTAGTTTGATGGGCTAGATTGCTTCCTAAATTTATTTAGTTGTATTATTTATGGAGGAACTGTATATTTTAGTACTTTACGAGAAAAGTACTTATGAGAAAGTAAGTTCTTAATAAAGATCTGACTAGGGACTATCACATTAAATATTCTTTCAGGGGGAAAAAAAGACAAAAACCTTTCTCTTATGCATGACATGGTCTAACACTTAAATCAAGTGTCAGAAATTGAAATTCTCAACGATATTCTTCTATCTCAGCATCTGGGTATTTGTGTCTAGATTTTCATGAGATTTTTGGCAATAAGATCAAGGAGAATAGCCTAAATAGCAGTCTTAATGAAAAAGAGGGCACAAAGTATAAAGTGCTTCATATTTCCATTGCCTAATAATACAAATAATTAAGGCTAAGAGAGTAAATACGTAAGCTTGAATTAAGGCTACTGCTAGTTCTAGAATTGTTAGTATGATTAAGATAATGTAAACAGGATAGTGCTACGGGGATGTTAGGTGATGATAAAACTACCCTTGCTCCGACGATTAAGTAGATTAAGAGGTGACCGTCGGCTGTGATGTTTGCTCAAGTCATATGGCTAGGACTATAGGTGGGATGAATAAGCTGATAGTTTCCATAAAAATAAGTACTGGGATAAGTGGAATAGGGGTGCCTTGCAAAAAAAGGTTTTTTTCCCCCAGCTTATAGTTTCAGGTTATGGTTCATTAAGGCAGGAGAGCTGCTAGCAGGGATACAGGGATCTGGCCACGCCTATCCACAGCAAGAGCAGAAAGGCAGATGCCAATGTGCTCCTTCCACCCTGCCCATCTGCAAAATTCTAAGCAGCTCTTTCACTGTCTATCTTAACCGCCTACCCAGGGAAAGGTCCTCCCGCCGTGAGCTCGTTTTTCCACATGGTCAGGTCACTTCCCACAGGCTTGTTCTGAGTTTGCTTTAACTCATCCATCACAGGTGTGCCTAAAGGCTCAAGGCTCAACAGTCAAATCGACACCTAAAGCTAACTGCCACAAAGGTGAAAATGCAAGGCAAATTATAGAATTCTTCACTATCAATATTTCAGGGACAACGAGAGGACGGATAATAAGTCCCTGATCTCAGCTGTAAACACCGAGGAAAGTGGTATGAGGATTAATCTCTAGGAGGTGTGCGTTGTCAATGACTGAGTTACTAGAAGAGAGAGAGAAAGAGAGAGAGAATGAAACTGAATGTAAAGTGATAATATAGGACCAGTATCCTAAATAAAGCTGCTCTCTACTTTCTGGGAGTGCTAAGAAAACGGGGTTAGGACTTGCTCCTGCAGATATTCACATCTTTTAAGTACTGGATACTTCTCTCTAAACAAAAAAGAGACCTGTACTCTATGCCCTGATTTAAGTGGATGCCCCAAACATGGCTATAATTAAGGGATGAGGTCCTGACCAATAGAAAGTTGTTAAGAGGAGTTACCCTAAGCAGGCTCCTGACCTCTAGCAGTAAAGAACATCTTTGAAGGGAGCCTAAGAATTGGAACTGGAGCTAGGACAATTCTAATGCATCCTGGCCCCCCCCCCTTGCCTCAGCTAAGTTGAATAGCAATACCTACAGTTTTAAAAGGATTCTCTTGTATATCACCTGAAAAAAAAGAGAATATTTTTGAGTTTTATTTTTGAGGTGGACAATGAACATCAGGAAGGATATAACCGAATGAATGTTTCAAGTATGGTTCTTAAAACAGTATTTGTCAAAACCACTCAGAGGACTTCCTGCAGTGCTCCCAGCTGGCTCCGCCCCACGAGATCAGTCAGCAGGTGGCCAAAGGGCCAGGGAGCAATCTAGCTCTACCAGCTCTCAGAGATGTTGCTCCTCCTGGTTTTGTGCCCACATTCGGCCAGTCAGTGTTTTAAGGAAACCTTATCATCCTCAGCAAACTTTTCCTGCTCAGGAGTCTAATCAGCAGGAAAACAGGCATTAAAATTACAGCATGAACACCGACCTACTGTGGCTAGTTTAGAACAGTCAAGCTAACCTCACAAGAAATCTCTTCAACGGGAAAAAAGTGGGCAACTCTTTCCGCGGCACACACTGGCTTTATTGGCTGTGGTCTTCGTCAAAGCACAGAGAGAACCTTGGCCTGCAGCATGAGGTCTCTCGGGCCTGTAGCTGTTGCCCGGTAGCTGCCCTGCCAGAACTCTGGGCAGGAAGTGCCTTGTTAAGTGTATCTATTCTACATAGCTGGGGATGAGGGAGAGAGGAGTCCTTGGATTGCTTTGTGACATCCACCCTCCGAAAACCACCTTCTCAGACGGCTTTGCACACATGGCTACTTTACTACTAGTGACGGACAGCTTGAGGTTCATTATGATGGGAAGTTGTGAAATGTGAAGTCATAAATCAAATCTGTACCTTCACTCACAGAGGGATTAATGACAGCATAAATAAAATGGAAATCCAAAATGACAGACAGGCATGGTGCACCCAGATGAAAAATTATTTGCAAGATTTCTTTGCATCCAGAGTCACATTGCTGGCCAGCAGTCCGGAAAGGACATCACAGATGAGTGCCAGTGTTCACCAGAAATAGGACTTCGGTGAGCAAGCCGAGTTCCATAGGACTTCTGACAAAACTGCCTTCTTGACCCTCCCTCAGACAAAGGATGGATACATTTTTACTATCCAGTTTCTAAACGGCTCAAAATGTGTCTTGTTGAAGGCTGTCTGGCTTCTGCCTTTGCATCATTTTACACAGCTCCTGACATTCTTCAGTTCCTTACACTGCTCAGTGCTCAGTAACAAAGAACAAACAAAACGCAAACAAGCATTTCCACTACCCTAGGGATAACACTGAATAAAGGTTATGCAGAGTAAAGGTTATGATCTGACAGAAGCTGTGGAAGGGGAGAGAGAGCGAGAGCGAGAGCGAGAGAATTAGAAAGCTTTTAGAGTGTCAAAAATTTAGACTCTCTGTGCACCAGTTCGCACATTTGGGGAACTGTGTTTTGGCACTCAGATAAAGATGGTAAATAAAGAGGTTCTGTGTTACTTGAATATACTATTTACACTAGTTGTACTATTTAACATACTATATATACAATTAAATAAAAACTAAATTAGCTTTACATTACCATCAGGTAAAGATGAAAAGTGATATTTTATCTACAGTGCTTCAAGTGACGTACTATATATACAATTAAATAAAAACTAAATTAGCTGTACATTACCATCAGGTAAAGATGAAAAGTGATATTTTATCTACAGTGCTTCAAGTGACTCCCAACACACTTGACTTGAAAATTTGTTAGGGACTGTGAGGGAGGTAACTATAATTTAATGGAAAACCTGAAACTGTTAAAGTAGACTTGGCCTTTTTTTGTTAAAAAAGTGAGTATGCTTTCAAGAAAATATGAAATCAGAATTTAAAGGAAACTGTCGATTAGAGACTAATGAAGGAAAATATAATATTATCCTGGTTTCCCTCCGAATATTTTACTTTGAAATTGTAACATTTGGACTGCTGGTAGTTTAGAATCCACTGATGGTATTTAATAACAAAAACTGCTTTGAGGCAATTCTGGTATTTCATTTCCCACCATATACAGCTGAGCCTGTGCACAGCTTTAATACCTAGTGCTGACTTTTGTTCTTATTTACATAATGCTGGTTAAAATGCTCTACTGAAAGAAGGAGAGTGAGAGGTTGTCAGTCATGGAGATGGAGAGAAAGATGACAGGAAATGGATGGTGCTCCAGCTTCTGCCAGTTTCAGAAACTCAGAGAACTCCAGTCCTACGATACGGCAGCTGAGCGACTTTTTAAATTGCAGTAAGTTGCTGTTAGAATTGCAGATGATCGATGCTGCGTGGACCTATGGTAGCAATTAAATTTTTCTTGTTCACACTTTCTGTTCGCATGGACATGATGAAATGTTCACATTGCTGTGCTTAGAAGTCCAGTATATTTCTGAAAAAAGAAAGGTAGGCAAATTTGTACCGTCAGTCACCACAGGAAGTTGCACCTGGGTCTTTTCTGGACCATGTTATGGAAGAAAAGATCATTAGTCACAAGAGCATTCCCAAGATTTCAAACCCAAGAAGAAACAAGAATATAGGTATAAAAACCTGAAATCAGGGCTGGAGAGGTGGCTCAGGGGTTAAGCCTCCGCCTTGCAGGCGGAAGGTCCTGAGTTCGGATCCCAGATCCCACGTATAGACGCCAGGAGGAAGCGGGGGCGGCCTGCGCTTCTGGTCCTGGTAGGGCGGAGCCTGTGAATCCCGAGGCAGAAGGAGGTAGAGGTGTCCATGGTGGTTCGCGAGTTCGTCCGTGGTTCTACACATACACAGAAACACAGACACACACACACACACAGACACACACACACACAGACACACACGCGCACAGTTGAATAAATAATAATAATAATAAAAAAAATTTAAAAAAAACCTGAAATCCCGGGGGGGGGGGAGAGTCTGTGGTTAAAATGCTTGTCCCACAAGCGCGAGGCTGTTTGATTCCCAGCACCCTCATAGCTGAGTGTGTTCGTGCAGATCTATAATCCCACCAATGGGAAGCAGAAGCAGGAGAATCTTCAGAATTTGCTGGGCTGCTAAGTCTAGCAGGATCTGTGAGCATTACATTCAGTGAATGTCTGAAACTCTGTCTCAAAAAGTAAGAGAGCTGGGGGCTGGAGACACGGTTCAGTGGTTAAGACTCTGCTTCACAAGCAGGAGGACCTGAGTTTGGATCCCGGATCCCTCGTAAAACCACCAGGCAGGAATAGCGCCCGAAGGTGAAGTCTGGGAAATCCCAGAGTTAAACAAAAAGGAGGTAGAAGCAATCCAGGATGTTTCTTAGTCACCCTTGATCCTTCACAGGGAAACTCAGTGCCCTCTAAACACACACACACTGTGATAAAAAAAAAAAAAAAAAAAAGAGTGTGAGCAGTCAGGAAAACATCCAGCACTGCCCTGGGTCTCATATAGACACACACTGCCCTGGGTCTCATATAGACACACACACACAGGAATATGAACAATCATCCCATCCCATTCTTTGCTGCCATGCAGACCATATGGCCATAGGACTTCAGAGGTCAGCAGCAGCAGTTACTTTGGTAGAGTAGGAAGAGTGACTCATGCTGGGCTTGGATTCAGGTAGGTAGTGGCTGGCCACAGGCAGACACAAAGCAGAAACTGAGATGCCAGACCAGGTGCAGCTGGTTTCTCCAAAAGCAGAGCAGATCGGTTAACTTTGTTACTAATCAAAAGCAAACATGAATTCTCTAAAATGCATCTGAATCTGAAGTTCTGCTTCTTAGTGTAAACAATCTTCCCTACCCTTAAATTAGGCCTATATAGACAAGCTACATTTATACAGAAATAAAACTAAGTAAATCCTTTCACGGTCTCTATTTTGTTTCTCAAACAGCAAGAAGCTGATATGTTTCTATTGCTAAACATTCGGAAGACTTAAAAGTTCAAAGATGTAACTATTTTTATTTCATACTTTGATGCATGGAATGCCTTAATATACAAAAGTCTCCAATTTGTTTTCCAGCGTAGACTTGTGCTTCCGTTTTGATCCAAGAAAACCAGATGCTTTCGTGAGAACTCTTTCCTCATTTGAAGGCTGTGAAAATCACAAATGTTATGTTTTCTTTTGTTTCAAATTGAGAGAAAATACTGGGATGGTTTGTTTGGGGGAGGGGCTTCCAGACTCTTTGAAAGAGAGTAACGTACTAAATGGCTACGGTATGATGTGCAGTTGTGTTTATAAGCTCACGTCCCAAGAAAACAATCTGAAGTATTTATGCCTTCATGAAAAAGCACTTGCTAAGTAAATGTACCATCTCATTGTATGCAAGAATTTGGTCCCGTTTTACATACATAGAGTTGTTTAACTGTAAAATTCAAAACAAATGAGATGGAGACAATGTAACCATTTCTGTGACTCTAAATACACACTGCACACCACTGAACTGAGATTCCAAATGACAAATGCCTCCAACTATCCACAACTAGGAAGGAAAAACATGAGGAGGCTGCTTTTCTTGAGTGAGTAGACAAGTACTTTCTATTCATGTAACCGTAAATGATATCATATACTATTTTATTAAGCTAGCTATATTCCCTCTTTGCTGGTTAAAAAAAAAAGGTAAGTCATGACAGTAAGAAGAAAATCATTAGCAGTTCTGGGAAACTGGGTGCATAAAATGTTATATAACCAGTTGGTTTTCAACTTTCAAGTCAGACACTAGTCAGGGGAATAATATGACTTTAGCCAATGGGAAAAACACCATGCCAGATTTCTCCCAGCGTGTTTCATCCCTCTGTGGCCTTCAGCAACTGCAGTGGAAGTTTAGTGGGTTTAGGGAGAAAGACAGCCAGGAGAATCAAAATTATAAAACCAAAAAGGTCACTCTTCAAATTAAGTCTTGGACCAAACTCACTGCAGAATGAGTTCTGTTCCTTCTAATGTCTCAGTGCTACTCGCAAGATGGCTGACCAGTTATAACTCCAGTGGGGTCGATATCACACGTAATCCAGGCTACCTTGCCAAAGGAGTGAGTAAGGAAAAACGGTTGCTGCCTTTGAGGTGATAAATCAAGCTATTAGTGTTTCCTGAACATTCCTTTTGATTCCTAACTCCAGTTTAGGGTAACTGCAAGAAAGGAAATCTGCAGAGGAGACAGGTCCTTGGATTCAAATCCATAATGATGAATAGCCAAGAATTTTGACAAATTGTTGCCACATAAAGTTGACTTTGTCTCTGAAGTTCTTGTGTGACCCATAATGAAAGTCAGACACTTACTCATCAAACAGTAGTACATAAAGGCCATCCAGTAACATAACTGCCTTTCAGATTGAAAAAGATCTTCCATGAGATTTTGCTATGAATTCATAAGCTAATGTACTTTTTTAAAGATTCCTCTGAGTTAATAATCTGAGTTCCTTCAAAGTCCCAGGTATTAAGAGCCTGATTTTTTTTTTAAATAATCAAGACAGACTACCAATCATTCAAAGATCAGTCTCCCAAGTTTCCTAAGTTTAAACAGTTCCCTTTAAACAGTATGGACAGAATGAATTCTCTACACATTACACACTCACACACACCCCTATATATATATACACACACACATACATTATATATATACATACATATATATATGTATTTGTTTGTTTTCAAAAGTAGACAAATCAGAGGGAACCCTGGGATCCATAGAAACAGACAGGCAGGAGGGTGGGAGGGAGTGGGATGGATTGAAGGCAGGCAAGGGAAGGGGAATGGATGGGATGGGGGGATGGAGGGATAAGTACTCCGTATGCTTGTGAAACTAGAAAAATAAATAAACTTACACTGTTAGGAAAAAAAGGCTATTAAATCCTTATCTTTTATCTTAATTTATCTTTTATCTTAATCCTTAATTTTATCTCTTGTTTGATCTGTGATTTAGGCCCTAGGAGATAAAACATGGTGTTAGTCAAAACATTGGTTGACCTACTAACTTGTTAGTGCCCTAAAATCTTCCCCTAGCAGGAGAGGGGTTACAGGGAACAGCCAGTGAGCTATAGAGTTGTTCTTGGCTCCTGCTGCCACCATCTCAGAACGCTCAGTAAGGTTATCAGTAGCTTTGAGAAGTTCTGAGGTTAGAGAAGACAAAAGTCAAACAAACCTGTTTACATGTTGCCCACCTCCAAGTTTCCCCAGTGATCCAAAACACACCTCTTTTCCCATGTATTTCAGAGTATCGGACACATTTTGGAAAGGCCACACCTGTCTACACAACAATCCGTTTCCTACCTAGCACAATGACTGGCACTGAGAAGCCCTCTGTGGGAAGATTTTGGAGTGAAGTGATAAAATGCATGCCATACTCTCAGAGGTTACACAGTGGGTGTTATTTAATGCTTTCAGGCGAAACAGCTCCGTAGTAAGAATTCATTCACGTTCATATAAAGAGAGGGTCCATTTCTTTGACGCCTTCACACGTTCTAGTAAGGTAAAAAACATATCTTGAATGGAAATACAAGCATCTTTATGAAATGTTAGAAACCTAATCGGCAAGTGTATTTTAACCAACAAAAAGTGTATTTTAACCAACAAAGGAGTTGCTTTATGGTCCTTATATCTGTGAAGAATCTTTCCATTGTGGTCCAGAATTTAGTTCTTGGACGATAAATATTATTCAGCATTGCATTTAAATCTTTCTCCACTGGTAGATGAGCATACGAAAAAGATCAAGTTTTAAAGACATCTTGATATTGAGAAAGCTGGGAAGTAAAAAGCAGTCAGACAGGCTCAAGCCACACAAGAACTCTTGCAGAGTGAAGACTATGGATATAGAAGTTGGATGCTGCAATTTTGGACAGAGGAAGTCAAAGATTGTCCAGAATGTGACTGAAGTCATCACAGTGGAATATTTGGCCACAAACAGCAAAAAATAGTGCTATGAATTCTTTATAGTGCTCTATGATTCAGATAACATTTATAAATTCTTGTCTTCCATAAAGAACAAATGATTAGAGATCTTTTTAAGATACTTCATCAGTAACAGACTGCTGAGATGATGGATATAGCAATCCTAAGCATATCTATAGCAGTCCAATATGACACATTGGTGCCTCCACATGTTATGACACATGAGAATTCATTAGCCAGAGAAAACATTTAAAAATCAATTGGAAGAAATGCTCTCTGAACCAAAAGTGCCGGAAACTTTTGCCTCAAGAGGATTCCTTTCTCTTCTTTTTGCCAATAATTTTGAAAGGCATCAATTATAAGTTCAGGTTTGGGTACGATAATTGTGATGGACCACAGTGATGGAAAAGAATATGCAAAGAGAAAATGATCACATCTTCTCCTGGTATGAGCTGCCAGTCAGTCAGTTGCGTATCACTCATAAGTGAATACTGTGTGCATGTTAAACATGCATTATTCACAAAGACTTTGTCCCGTGAGTCAATGTTTGGTAATTCCAAAGAGCCAAAGCCGCAGGTATGTCTTTAGGGACTCTAGGCCCATGGGCTTTATTTGCAAAACGCCCAAGGAAAAGTCATTAATTACATTTTGCTTTTTTTGCTCTCATATTCCTCCTTCTTGGATTGGGGATTTGTTCCACTCGCTGGTAAATTCAGGGCATCTTCTCTGATTGAAGCTGGGTCTGGAGTGGTGGCTCTTTTAGTGAATGCTGGCAAGGCTAGAGGAAAGAGAAAAACAAACCAACGTGAATTTAAAATTGGGATCAAAAGATGAATATCGTAGAGGGTAGTCAGTTAATCATGGTATTCAATATAATCTCTAGAATTAACCTTAACATACACCAATAGACTTTTAATAAAAATGTGTAGCTGTGCATTTCCAAAACATATAAATGATTTTCAAATTATTTTTCATGAGTACTTTCAGAGTGGAAGATACGTATTTTGTCAGAATATAATGTTAAAAACAACTCAGCATGTCTTCCTTTTCGTGAAATCCTCTTTTGATACATTCTCTAGATTATTAATGGGACATGTGGAATCTAGGTTTATTAGTTGTCTAATCGCTTGTCTGAGCTCCAGAAGCCTAAATCCAGTTGTCCACATGAAGTCAGCACCCCCTCCCTCTGCCAGATTTCAACTGTTAGATCCTACTCACCCCCTACTCTTCTGTTTAAAGCCGATGTGTGCAATTTACTGTGTCTTGTTTGATCCGGCCATGAGATGGAAGAGGAGGTCCTCACGATGCTATCTCCAAAACCCACTGGCACCCTGCTCCACACCATCTCCTTGACAACCAACCAGTTTTTATGTTGCTCTTTAACCATCCCAGACAGAATTACCTTTCTATAGAATAAACCTGGGTGTGCCATGCTCGAGAATAACCTTTTAGCCTGTCTCTTCATGCTACCTAGGAAGCTAAGAATAACCTTCAAGCACCTGCCGGTGGGCTTCCTCTCTGCCTGCACCGTCCATCGCCTACGGGCCATGGCTCCCTGTCTCTGAGCCCTTCAGCTTTCTGCTCCTGGAACCAGGATCTCTTCTCCACAGATTTCAGCTCAGTGGGTTCTTTTTGCCAGTGGGGTTTGCTCAGCCACAGCCTTCACGGGAAGGCATATGCAGAGGCGGTGCCCTGTCCCAGGATCATCCTCCAGGTCCCCTTCAAAGCAACAGGCACCACTTCTAAGTATTTGCTGGAATGCTCACTCCCCGTTGTTTCCAGGAGAGGAGGCAACCCCACTGCCATCTTCACCATCTCCTCCCAAACTGAACTCAAACCTAGTGTACAGGCTCTCAACGGACTTTGGTTAAATGAGTGAATATACTGTGAAACTTCTAAAAGCTAGTCAATTGGAAAATTTCTGGCTCCCTTCTAGAAAACAACTAGAAAATATCCTTTCAAATGACAATAATCAGAACCCAATCACTTAACAAAATCTAACATGGAATAGGTTAACAAGCGATACGGAAACCCAGTCACATCACATAAGCCTATAAAAGACAGAGGCAGATAAATTGCATTTGCATGGAATAAACAATCCTTTAATGGATAAGAAACAATTTTTCTTCCCTTATCAGTACCTCTGACATTTTTTATTGCTAAAATTATTGGCATTTGATCCTCAAAGTGTGAGGACAGACTACTTAAGTATTAGCTAGGTAGACTTTGAACTATACTAAATAGGTAGAAACTTTCTGTTCTTACTGTGGGCAAACTATTTTTCATTAAAAAGACAAAGTTACATAAACAGTACTTTAAATTACAAATCAAGAATGCTTCTTTTTCTTTCTCTAATATATTAAACTAAGGAAAGGAAGTGAAATCTTTTTTTTAGAGGTTACTTTATTATTATACTGTAAAGTCTACATTTATGATTTAATAAGAAATGCTTGGCATTTACTCCAGTGGAATAAAACAGACACAGACAAAAGACCAAGTACATGTTCTTGAAACATAACTCCATGTTTCCCTGGTCCTATTTTGGACCATATTTTCCTATTAAGAGAACTGACCCAACGTACATATTAATTTCAGTTATCTTTCCATATTTTTAAACATTAAATGGGGCTTCTCACAATTCCTAATTACAAACAAAAATATGAAAATAATACTTTAAGACAAAGGAAGTGTAGAGTAGATGGTTATTTCCTTAGAGTAGGAAAGTTGAATAAAACATGGCCTTTCTGTGAAACTTTGTTTAAAATGTTTTTGCGACTAGCTTTTTTTTTTAAAGAATATCAAGTTAAAAGAAAAATGTACAAACTCCCAATTTTTCTAATAATTCTTAGGTAACACTTTGCATTATGCGAGGAAATGTCACAGTTCTTTCTTTTCAGTTTTATGTATTTGTTTTAATAAACATTTTTAGAGCAGTTTTAGATCTGTAGAAAATTTGCAACTTCCATTTATCTTTTAAATTTGAGTTTGGAACAGTAATTTTATAGAAATTGAACATGTTAGCCTAGAGGGATGGAGATTTCTACAAGTCACCACCACATTGTGACAGACCTCATCTCATGTCTACTTTGGTCTCAGTCTTGAGGGAGAAGACCTGCCCTGGGCTGTGGTCCTTTCTTCTAAAAAGAGCTATACCTGGAGACTGTTTACTTATAAAAAGTAATAATGACAGTTCCAGAAGCTGACATTCTAAGTCTGTCTTTACCCAGCCCCCACGGCCCACAGCGGAAGGCAATGGAATCCAAGCCTTCTAAAAGTGTCCTGACTCGGGGCCACACCTTCCGCCAGCCAGGAGAAATTTGCGAGTGATCGTGGCTTTGAAGAATGGATTTCTGTGTTCCTGTTTCCATCGGTAATATAAACTTAAAATTATCCATTTCTTCCCTTCTTCCTGGCAGAAGGAATCTACCTTTTCCATGAATTGACCTGAACTTGACAAAGAAGCTGACATAAATTACGCCTTAAAGCAAACTTTCACTAATAACAGATCACTTCAGAGACCACAAATTATGCAATATTTCCCCATTTCCTTTGTTTTCTTTCCACGGTCAGTGATGCTCTGCTTCAGGGTGGTCACCCTTTGACAAGGCCCCTAAGTCAGCAGAAGGAACATTTCGGCCTCCACGACCTGATGAAAGGGTCTCATGCAGCACTCCCTCTGAGCAAAAAGATGCCTGTGCTGTGAGAAGAGCGCGGGCCTGCAGAGCCACACTGATCTCCTTGCCAGTCTCGATGCTGGATGAAACAGCTCGAAACGCAGCAACCCAGCTTTTATAGTTCATTGAGTAATCAATCAGAAAATTGGACATCATAAATCAGACATAAAAATTGATGTTTTCACAGTGGCATGTGTCTTCACAAAATGTATTTTCTGCCCAAGTGTACATCCACATATTAAATAATCCTAAGCAGAAGCCTCTCATTCCCCTGTTAATTCTACAGTCCCCCAGAGTCAATAACAACTCAGCTTTTCCTATATTTGCTCCATGTATACAAAAAGGTCTATATTGCTATTTTCTGATTAATCATTTTTAGACAGTATCCACACCCACTCACTTCTTTTTGCCCATCCTCCCAAAATAGTTACATCTGGAATTTCAGTTCTGTCAATATTGAGTATTTATATATTTTTATGACTATGTAAATAAATACAGCTCATAGAAACCTAATGAATATACTGGGACATTTCTTTTTTTGCTCTCTTCCTCTCCAGGTTTATTAACTGACTCATATTTTTATTTTATTTTATTTTATTTATTTACTTTTTGCTGTGACTGCTTCTAAGAGCTCTATTAAATCTTTCAGCTATTTTCAAAAATATTAAAATATTTAATTAGTGCGTGAATGTGCATATGTGTGTAGGTCAGAGGACAAGCTGCAAGATTTGGTTCTCTCCTTTCACCATGTGGGTTCCAGGTACTGAACTCAGGTCATCAGGCTTGGTAGCAAATGCCTTCACCCACTGAGCCACCTTGCTGGTCCTCATATATCTTTTTGTAGTCTTCACACACACACACACACACACACACACACACACACACACACACACACAGTTAACTGCACTACATATCAGTTCTTTGTTTCCTAGGAATTTTTTCAATGGAATTTCTCTTCCTTTAGTATAAGAAGATTAAGAATACGAATCGCCCACCAATCTAGGAAGTAGAAAAATGAAAAAACACAGGACCACACTGAAGTACCGATTCGCAAACTCACTAGAATGAAAGAGAAGACTTCCTAAACATTTCCAGACCTGGAGTGGGATGGGAGAGATAGGAGGGTAAAGGAGATGCAGACGATCATGTGGAAAGAAAGAGTGTGTATGCTGAATAGCAATGCTGGACTTGGGGACATAGTTTTCTCAAGGACCTCAGGAGGAAAATCATTTTCAACTGAGAATTTCATAGCCACCAAAGTTAGAATTTTATAGTCTGCCGAAGTCTTGATCAAGTGTCAATGAAAGAAAATTATTTTCAGTAATACAAAGATCAAAACCAGTGACCTTTTATTTGGTGTAGTCCTTCAAAGAAAGGCCAAAGGGGCAGGATGGGACACCTGCGGCACTGGCGTGGGAAGATGAAGGAAGGCTCAGGGCCGCGCCTCTGCAGCAGGTACTGGCTGGCTGGGTGAGCCGTTCCCACGCTGCCACTCGCGGCCCGCTGCATGGGTTTTCTTAGCTCTCTTTCTTTTCTATTTCGTGTGTGTGTGTGTGTGTGTGTGTGTGTGTGTGTGTCTGTGCGTGTGTGTGTACAGAGGGTACTTGAGTGAGTGTGGTTGTGGAGACTCAAGAATTCATCCTGGAATTCTCTTCTGCTGTATCGCTTTGTTCTGGGGTTTCCCAGGCTCCGCTCTCCAGAGCCCAAATTACAGGCTACACCCATATCCCTCTGGTATTTTTACAGGAGATCAGGGGATCTGAACTCATGTCTTTTGTTTATAAGGCAAAGGTCTTAATCTTGGAGCCATCTCCCGGCTGTTTGCCTTCTCTTAATATCAAGATTCATGAATCATGTACCATACCTCTTGAATTAACTTTCTGAAAAATTTATCTTTTCTGTTGTTCTGTTCTTTTTTCTCTTCTTTGTACTTTGACTTTGTTTTTCCACATTGCTGGTTTCTTTGGGTGACATGACACTCTGAGAACTTTTACAGTGTATTCCCTCATCATCGTGTCTTACTTTATATTTTCTATGGTCTGAGGGCTACCTTCTAACCTTTGAATTATCTACTTAATACAGGCTCTATTTTATTTTTCGCAGGTCCTGACATTTTTCCCCCCAAATTTTAGAAGTTTAAAGGAAGACTAAAGAGAAATCGCAGGACAGTATCTTTAACTAATTAGTGCTACAAAACCAGAGATGTATTAGCTCTGATTATATATTGAAAAGTATTCTTAAAATATGAGACTAGGCACAGCAAGAAAAATTGCAGAATAAACCTTTTCAACAAGAAGAGTGGAATGTAAGGCTAAGTTACTCCATGAGTGAATTAATTTAATTAAGAGTTTTATGCTTGAGGCTAAACATTTGAGTTACCCTTAGTAATACAAACTGTAATAACTATTTCCTCCTTCACACTGAGGGTTATTTCTTTCTTTTGGAGCCACTCTATCTAGACAGAAATCCATGGCTGCCTTTGAGGAATATGTGTTAATTAGAGAAATGATCAAGGCTGGACACAAAATGCTGGAGACAGATGCTGAATACAGTTTCTTTCATTGCCTGTTATGATTTAAAAAAATACAGTTCTAAAATACTTGATGCTTTCTGCTTTGTGTCTTCTCCACACTTCTTCCTAAGGGCCAGAGAACCAAAACCATGCACAGCAGCAGCAGAACTGCCATTTCCCTCTGGCTCCCATGGGATTAAAGAACACATGGGACATTCCCGTGTTCTCAGGTGCCAGTTTGCTCCTGCCTTCCTCTCCCATCACTACTTGCTCAACAGTCCTGGGGAAATTTTCACATTGCTTAATATGAAAGACAAAAATGCTGACCTGTCTGCATACCTGATTCTGAGGTGCCACAGCCAACTTAAGATATAATCTGCACTGAACACTGGCTGCTAGATAAGAATAGCCAAGGGTCTCCACAGACACAAAGTCGCTTGGTAAAATGATTAGGACAGGGACCAGGGAAGACTTAGCTTTTGGAATAGAATAGCCATGATTTAATGAAAACCAAGTCATTTATCAGAACCTGATAAATATTTATTAAATGAATCCATGAATATAAATAAGCAAAAATGAGAGACGACACCTTTGGATCTGACCTACTTCCTTAAGCCTTATTGTGGTGCATTATTTTACAGCAATCTAGCAATTTTAAGTGACAGAATTATCCAAATTTAATGTACAACCCTCCAGGCCCATGATAAACTGAAGAACTAAATTATTATGTAAATAAGACTCTATTAAATATTTGAATCCCAATAGCTTAGATAAAAGTGAAATTAAAAAACAAGAACTTGCTAATTCATTCATCTGATATAAGTGGCTATTAATGGGGCTTTTAATGTGTGCCATGTGCATGTGGGATGCTGAAGAACAGTGTTGAGCAACCCAGGCCTTGCTTTCATTTCCATCGCGTTTATACTCGCTGGTGGAGGAAGAATTAGCAAATGAAGTCACTCGAATGATAAAGCTCTGCATGACAGCACGGCTGCAGCCCACGATGTGATGTGACAGGTATTGAAACCACCCTTAAAACTCTAAGCCCCGACCATCTGTGAGAACAGTAGACACAAGCCGAGTCGAAGGAGCAGCAGAGCAGAAAAGGGGAGAGGAGCCTAGTGGCAACGACGTTCTTGGATAGGAGACCTGGACCTCCTCCATGTTGGGGGCCAACATTCAGAGCACAAATACAGTGAACTCTATGGGTAACAGCATTTGTGGTTTTACTGTTTGCCCTAGAGCACGTATTTCTGAACAGTCACAAGCAAAGATCTTCCTGTTGTAATGAGTTAAACTTTATTATAAAATACCTTCCTTTTCCAACTCACCCATGGCTAACAATCTCTAAATCAAAAATTTGTTTGAGATTTTTTACCACGGGTTATTTGCTGTAAGTTTTCCTAACAAGTTTTAGGTCTAAAAAGGGGGGTGGGGTGGGGATTCTGTTTTCTAGTAAATTGAGTATTATCATAAATATTCTTGGGAGATTATTTTTGTGATTCCTGATGAAAATTTTCTCATATTCGTGACATAAATATGACTCTCATGTACTGGCCTTACACTTTATTTTTTCCATGAATTATATTTTTTAAATCCAATTTAAGAACTGGTGGAGGACTTGATTACTTACAGGTCAAGTGTGGAAATCGTGGACTAGACAGGAAGGGCCTTTGGTTCTGCCAAGAGACCGAGTGATCTAGCCCATGAGTTTGGGGTCCTTCGGCGAAGGTCCTGTCATCCTGAAAAAGAGACCACAGCACTTCATGAGCACAAATTCAAGGAGCAGCAGACATTTCAATGTACAGAATTTGAAGATGGACCTTAATATGCAAGCAACGCCATTGATACAATTTAATGATTGTAATCATTGTAAAAATTAGCATGTATGTGCTAAAGAAAATATTAAAAAGAAAAAAATTACACCTGCATAAATAGGGTTTACAAGCAGCTAAAAACTGCACAATTTACATTTATCTGATAGACATTTTGAAATCATTCTATTATTTTAACCTTCAATTTAAGGATTACTCATAAGCTATTTAATGGCTACATTGTACATTCAGCCATTATTTTACTTGGCCATGAAGTAGATTCACCTCAGGTTTTGTTCCCATAAATAATATAATGAAAAATATCTTGAAATGTCACCTTTTCCACATTAAGTCTATTCTTCAGTACAAATACTTCAGTAAGTACATAAAGCCAATTAAAAATTTGATGACTGCTTACTGCAATGATATTGTTACCTATTCAACAAATATTAAATAGCTAGACAAAAACAAATATGCAAAATGTCACCTCATATGTTGTAAAAACATGTTCTTTTCATACCCTAACTAAAAAAATGATGATCCTAACTTTAAATACTATTCATAGTTTTACTATTTAAATGGATTAGGAATAGATTCTTTGATACACTGCAATAGTGAAACTGCAATGCTTCACTTTACATTATAATTATTGTCAGTACTTCTCTCATTCATTCATTCATTCATTCATTCATTCATTCATTCAGCAATAATTGAAAGGAAACTTAACAAATAGAATATTGGGCTCTATGGCCAGAAAAACCTGGTTTGCAGCGGAGAAAAACATTAGACAAATAAATTACATGAAACATGACTTAATTAGAAAGCTAAGTGCTTTAGGAACAGCAAATGAAAGGAAGAAAACATTTGAGATTTGAGGCTCACAGATGACCATGGCAAGTGACGCTTAAGGCACAGTTTGAGTGCTGAGGATGGATCAGCTGGTAAAAACTGCAGGGCAGAAGAAATGAAAGGAAAGGAATGCTGCACGTGCAGACAAATAAATACTCAGGGGATAAGGACATTTTGGTGTGCTTGAGGAAGGGCTTGTGCCTGGGGATTCAGGAGTGGGACAAAGTGCTGATGTGGGAAGATAAATTTTAAAAAGGCTAATTTGGGGCCTGGAGAAGGGGGGAAATCCAGAATGATGTCACAGATTCTATTAATACTCATAACAACATTGGGTGAGGTGGCCCAAAATGTCTCAGAACATGGTCCCCACCTATAGCGAGGTCTTACCTAACATGACATCAAATTTGTTTGTTTATTTTTGTCGCATATATTGTACACAGAGAAAAAAAGTTAACTAGTATTTTTAGGAAGCAAATACACTAAGCAAAAAGCACAGGGGTCCTATCCTCAGGTGGTTCAAGGTCTTGCCTCTCGTGCACCATTCAAGAATCCAGGTTCATTTAAGGGCCATCTTGAGGGTTTTTAACCAAGTTATTTTTGTTTTCCAGTTGCTTCTGATCCTGGCGAAGCTGGGAGTAATGCACTGTGGATCTCTGGGAAGGAAAGGATACGCATGGTGTCTCACCTGAATTCTGACAACCAGTTTAAAACACACTGCCTTGGGCCCTCCCCCTCCTCTCCGTCTCCCTCTCCTCTGCTTCTGACTAGACAAGGCATCTCACATTAGAAGCAGGATATGCTTAAGCCCAGAGCAAACCTGCAAGAGATTGTCTAATTGATGGGGAAGGTTCAGCCCATGGTGAGTAGGACTAGGCCCTGGAATAGGCTCTATCACTGAGCTACATCTTCAACAATCTCCTACTCTTTCAAATAACATCATATATGGGGCTATTTCCTCAGTCATTATCATAGCTACATAATAGTTGAATTTACAAACCTATGGTCATAAATTCAACTTCTGTTTCAGTTTTTTTTCTATGATAAGCAACCTTCAGATAAACCCCTTGGCATGATAAGCTTTGTTCATGTTTAATTTCCTTAACTTAGATTCCTAGAAGTGAAATGGCTAGACGACGCATTTTAAGTCATTCAGCTCTCTCTGCTTCACTGAAGCTGTCAAACATCTGGGTGCAGTTGGTGACACACTCCCCAACTGTCCTTCTGAGGTCATTAGTAGTCTTGTGTGGCACTTAGCCTGCATAGCTGCTGACAAATCACTATCAAATAGCTTAAGGGAACATGGGGCTTACTTTCTGTTACTATTCCTGGTTACATTTGTTTGTCCACCTTAGCAGGAGAGCATGCACTAACACCAGTGCTGAAGGAACTGGCCACACCATCTCTACATAACGGCTGAGAGAGGGACAATCTTACTTATCAGACCAGCATATCTGACCAAGTGTGCACAAGGATGCCAACTCTGTAAATCAGCTCTCTCTATTTTATTCCAGGGCCTAGTCCCACTCACCATGGGCTGAACCTTCCCTATCAGTTAAGACAATCTCTTGCAGGTTTGCTCTGGGCTTAACAACTAATTCTCTGCAAAAGTGCCCAGAGCTCAAACCCTCAACTGTCAAGTTGACACCTGTGCTATAACTATGACATCTTGGCACCACCTCTTTCATTACAATTCTGGCCATTTGTCTTTGTCTTAGTTTCACGGCAACACCTCACTCTCCTGGGACCAAAATTGTCTTAAATCTTACAGTTCTGTTGCTGTGATGAATACTTGACCAAAACTACTGGAAAGAGGTTTATTCATGCTCAGCATGTTGGGTTGTAGCTCGTTAACATGGCGGGAGAGTTATCACCAGGGGTCGAAGGAAGCGACCACATCATATCCACAGGAATCGCTGAGACAGATGCCTATTTTCTAGCTTGCGAAGTTGGCCAGAGCCAACCCATTCTCACTCATTGTATTCCCTGCCCGGAAGGGTGCAACCTACTGTAGGCTGGGTCCTCCCACATCCGTCAATTAACCTTCCACAGACTGCCTGAACTAAGTACTCCTCACAGGTGTGCCCAATTCTCAAGTGTCAAGCTGATATCTATGATAACTGTTGCACACCATCCCCCCCCAGCCAATCAGCTGGAGATTTTAAAATTTAACTTTTTTTTTTTTCGTAAAGAAGCTAGACCTGGACTTTTATCTATTTATTTGATATGATCTGTTTTTCATGTGATCTCACTTTCAGTTGTTTATTCTTTCTTTACTGTCACATTTTGAGCTGAATTTACTGTTTTCTAGTTCTTTAAAATGACAGTATGCATTGATTTGAGACCTTTCTTCTTTTGAAGTATTCATATTTAATGATGCAGATTTTCTCCAAGACCTCTTTCAATTGAGCCCACAAATTTTGATCAGCTGTGTTTTAATTTACTATGCTTACACATTTGAAATTTCCCTTGGATTGCCACCTTGGCTTATCCCTGGATTAGACAGCATTTCTCAGTATTTGGGAATTTCCCAGGCATCTTTCTGCTACTGATTTCTGTTTTCACTCACTTTGGGTAATTCCTATAATATCAAACGTCTTAAATTTATTAGAGTTTGTTTATTCCAAGTACCATAGCTTATATTGGAGGACATTCAAAATGTACCAATGTGCACTTAGCTGCTGTTGGTGAACTACTATTCTAAATGTCGCTTAGCTATAGCTAAGCTACAGTTGGTCAAATGTGTTGCTTTTCCAGGGCTTCAATGACTCTTCTGCCGAAAGTTTTATCAATTATAAGGAAAAAATGTTGACATCTTTAATTACAAATCTATCTATTTTGAACAATTTTCCCAGTTGAGGTTTGTATGTTTCAACCATTGTTCTACTGTTACAATGATTGATTTATTTCTGGTTTAGGCACCATATTTATTTTCTTCATATATAAGATATATGCAGGTTCAACTTTATCTTTGAATACAAAATCCTATGTCTCCAAAGAACTGTCTAAATCTTCCATATCACCTTGAAACAGAATCAACACTGTGAACACAGAAAGAAAATGATTTCAGACTCCCTCAGAGCAATCAGTGGGCAAGAATATGAAAAAAATTTCATCTACTCCAGTTCTGCTTTCCATTTAACCTGCATTATGTAAGTAAATCTTACAAAGCAATAGTATAACGAAAGTCTCTATCATTTAATCCAGCCTATTATCAATAAAATAGGAATACAGATTTAAAAAGGATTCTTTACAATGTGAATCATCTTAGTTTTTACTTTTTAGCAGTTCTTACCTCCTTAAAACAAGGGCCTATTTTTTATTGCATTCTGAAGTCTGAGTAGCCTGGTGGGCCAGAATTCCCTGTATGAGTTCCACAGGATGAAAGAACTTTTGCATTTTCCAGTATTTTCCCTGGGCTTCTTCCACTTCTCTTTCATAACCCGCATTGTAATTGATTTCTTAACAGTACTTCCAACTTAAGTAAATTTCTGTGCTAAACTGACATCTAAGGATTAATATTAATGATGCACATCATATATTCTTCTCCTAGGAATACTGTAAGCTCAAAGTTTATAAGTGATACATTTAATTTTTAAATTGTAATTTATCAAACACATCCCTGGAGAGGAGGAAAAAACAGGCACATATGTGAGTCTGTGGCAAAAGTGTCTTCCTAAAGTATTGTCTTCATTAACTGATACGCTTCCTCTCCATGTCCCTGTGAACACACAGTATCCAGCTCGGAGCTTAACCTCTTCCGTGTGAACCTCATTCTGCTTGGAAGATTCAAACAGGAGAGTTTACTTAATGTGTGCCCTTCATATCTCAATTTGTATCCCTGCTGTTGGAGACTTTTAACACAAGGATGAGACTTTGATTGTCTTTAACTGTCTTTACATTTATCCCCCCAAACCTTTCCACCATCGCTGTAGCATCACCTGTTCTAAGTAACTGATGATGGCCACATATGACATGTACTGACTGAACAGCACAAATTAAAATGTGGAAGTTGAGACAGAGAGGATTGCTACTCATATAACTGTTGTTTTCTTTCCCCCATTCTCCCCCCGCTCTGCCTCTCAGTTTTCTTTTCGAGACAGAGTGTTTCTGTATAGCCCAAGCTGCCTTATATTCAGGGTCCGTCTTGTCTTGCCTTCCCGAGTATTGGGATTGTAGGTGTGAGCCACCACACCCAGCTATGCTGTTTCTTCACATAAAAATTAAAGAGGGGAACCACATCGCCACTTACACTTGGTCATTATAATCAATTTGGACAGAACCACTGCATGGTCAGTACTCCTGATGTCTTTTTCCACGGGAAATCCAAACCAGTTCAGCAGTATCACAGACCCAAAGCAATGTCTATTCAGACTCACGAAGATACTGAGATAGAGCAGATCATTTGATGTCCTTTAGGTAGCTTTTCTGCTAGGAGCAATATACCCACTCCCTCCTTATTGATTCTGTATAGTATAAAATTTTATAGCCCAGACTGATAGAACTGGGCCATGCAGAGTGGGGCTCTAGTAGGCTAAAAGTACCTGTAATCACTCCTAAGCAATAGATCCACAACTGTTTTAGTTTATGCAACAGAGAAAAGGGGGCTGAGAGACAAGTTAAATGAATAAGGTGCTTGTTCACAAACCCGATGACCAGAGTTCAATCCTGAGAAGCTCACATGGTGGGAGGAGAAAATTGACCTCTGAAAGGGTCACGCATATGCATACACTTCCTGTCCTTCTTAAGTTTTTGTTTTTGTTTTTGTTTTTTTTTGATCTAGCTCTCTCCTTCTTTCAAATAAATAGAAATAGATACAACACAGGGGAAAATCCCAGTTCAGTCCCCAACCTTTTGTTTGGCTTTTAAATTGCCAAGACAAAATCAGCTAGTTAAGCACCGCAGCAGGTTAGTCTTAAAGACTTCAAAGGAACAGAGCTACTGAGGTTTTGGCATGATCTGGTGACCCTATAAAGTTCCGGAGTGTCATTTAAGCAGTTTTGGAAGTACAGGAATCAGTTTTTCATTAGGTTTCCATGATGGCTGAAGCCAGAAAATGTTCTAATTTAATATGTATGTTTGCTGGGTGTTCTGAAGTCCTTAAATGCAATGCTACACAGTAAAAGAGCATTTCTTATGCCTCTGTATTCTCTTAAGAGTTTTAACATTATTTTCCATATGTTTGCAAAAATTTACTTTGCACTTTATAGAAAACTCTCCAAAGAATGACAAATTGGTGGGGATTGAGAGAAGCACACAGTGATACATTTGCATGGCAATTTGCATATTATTTTTCTTATCAAAGCACAGAGAATAAATAACATTATTACGATATTAACGCTCCTCACAGTCTCCCATGGCTGCTGCTACCATTCCCAAGCAATGTCTGTAAAATAATACACTAGTGATATATTTTAAGGCATTAAAATAAAATTGTGTATGCATCTCCTACGATCTTGGATTGCACTAGGAGTGATGCATAGCGTGCCTTAGAAGCTTGAGTTGTGAATTGAAGTTAGAAATAGCTGACTTGGGAAAGAAAGTGCTAAAAGCCATTAATTGCCATGAGTGAGGCATAAATAAACATCAGGAATGCAGCAAGGGAGAAGCCACTTCCAGGCAATTCGTGTACTTACACTGCACACATGCTTACGCTGAACAACTACAACAAAGGGCTTTGGAGCGCTATGGCAAAAAGACTGCTGAAAGCCGTTATCAACACTTCCTTGCTACCTCCTCTTATCCCATGAAACATCTGCTTCTTTAAATAGCAGTTGCATTCCAACTCTTCAACTAGAAGTCGAAAATCATGATTTTTTTCTTTCAGATGGACGAAGTAGGAGGAAATATGCCTTCTGTGATTTTTGACTGAAAAGTCCCATTGTTAATTAAAAACATACATTCAGTACGGGTAAAGGTAACACATGGGAATTTCTTGGACAAAACCATGCTCCGCTGTGAATCCAGATTAGCGATGCTGTGTTACTGGCTGCCTTGTGGACATTCTGTTCAATCTGAAACAGCTGGGAGAGTAAAGAAGACTGTTTCCTACAGAAATTCGATTAGGGCAGATGGAGTAAAGGCCATGAAATGCTGGCTGACTACAGAGAGGCAGCCAGGAGGTGGTGGAAAGAGCTTGGAGCTGAATTCTAAGTATAAACTTTCTGAATCGGGCTTTGCTTAATCAGCTTGGTCAGCTTAGTTGAATATTATATTATCATATTTGTACATTATATTATGCTCTTAAAATTGTGCGTGCTGTGCTGCCTCAAATCTCAACAGGTTTGCAGAAATCAGATCATTGTTGCTCTGTTGCTTGCCATGGAAATAAAAGGCAAGAGGTGAGCTCTAGCCTTGGACAGAAACAGAGTCTGACTTGCCTGCTTCCTGCTCGCCCTTCTCGTTCCCCAGAGTTAGGTGGGATGTTGACCTGTTTTTCTTACAACGGCAAGGCCATGAGAGAAGCCAACACACCTCTGCCATTCCAGCAGTTGGTTGTGTGTCTGTCAATAGCAACACAGAGCTCTATGGAAGACATGTTTATGAAGATCCACTTCCAAACTCAGACACTGATAAAAACCTTTTCTGCATCTTGTCATTATAAGCCTCACTCAAAAGACACCTGGGCATCTTTCTCCTGCATCTTCTATGAGGTTTACTGCAGCTAACCTTATTTGCATTTAACCCTTTTCCTTTGCACTACTGTTTATATGAAGGCTTCCAGTTGCTAATGATTGGTATGGTTTTCTTGGAGTGTCAATCTCTTGAGCGCCTAGCCCAGTGCTTTACATATATTAGTGGCACAATGGTCCTGTTTAGAAGTCATCCAGGGACTCATTAAATAATACACTTCCATAAATCACTATTTGTATCTATAACTGTTTAATGGGTGTTCTTACATTTCCTCTGCAATGATTTTAGCAAATATGACATTCTCATCAATTTTTGTGCTTATAGTTCAGGATAGGCATTAATTCAGGAAAGCCATCTGCTGAACTGGATGGTAATCTATACATTCACCATTGAAATTAATAAGGATATGACAGAATATAAGAAGTATTAATGTAGGAGCAATGCTATCATAAAACATGATTTGCAGACACATGCTTTATTTATACTGCCTATTTCCAAAGTTCTCAACTTGTTTTCTTTTGCCCCAGCACTGGCCTCTCTTACAACCCAGGCCTGGTGATGTCTGCAGCTGCAAATGCAATTCTAAACAGAAGCCCAATGGATTACTTACTAAACACATTAAACATTCTGTGTGCCACTAGATAGCACTGGTTCACCTGATAGCAAATCTAGCTGCATTAGCAATGTTTTAAATCTTTTATTTGCATCTACATCACTACTGAACTGATAAAATTACTGTTTATATAATTTAAAAAAAAACGAACCTTTCCACATCAAAAATACAGCCCTAAATTTTGTGACTTTACAACATTTGAAGGCTATGAAGTCTGATCTTATACTGTAAGATCAAAGAGGTCAAGGACAGAGTCTATGAGTCAGGAAGAGTCAGGCTTAAATACAGAGCCCGTCAATTAATCATTCCGTGATGTCATCTTGACAAGACTGCTGTGCGGATTAAATATGACTGTGTGAAGGCGTGCGGCATGTACAAAGGTTCGTTCTGATATTTACTCAGTAATTACTAATTACCATTAGCTACTGTTGCCTGAAACTAATATTTCTCATGTAGGCAAATTAGATAATTTGGTAAAAATGGGAACTGATGAGAATGTTGGAAAATGACTGAAATTGCCATGTGAGACAAATGGTGACTAATTTATGGCAAATAATCTTAACCAACAAAAACGGTATCAGAATTATGGCAAACCAATTTTTAAAAAAAGCCCTAAAAAAGTCAGGAAAGGTATCAGTGATGTGAAACAACTATGTTAACTTTTACTTGAGATGAAGGTAACTGTGGCGTCCATTTTAAGCAGCTTCTTCCTGTCCACCGAGTATTCTGTGCAATGACATCAGGAGGCAGAGGCTTCATTGAAATAATTATATCTGGCTTCCATAAGTGAATACATACAGTGTGACGGATACTCATACATATTAAAGCTTGTGAGAACATACAGAAAGCCAGAGAGGCTGTCCGTGTAACTATTAAGTAGACACAGCAAAATGGGCAGATTCTCTATGGATCTGTGTTCTTGGGATGGTAGGGGGAAGTTTGCCATACAAGGGATATCTGACAGTGGTTGGGGATATTTTTGGAGGTTGCGACTTAAAGTTAAGGTGATACTGGCATCGAGGGGGATGCCAGAGTGAGTGGACTTTATGGATGCTGCTAAGCATCCTATGATGTACAATACAATCTATCAACAAAAGTTACCTGGCTCGAATGTCAGAAAGCTAAGGCCATGAATCTTGGCTCTTGCTTAATGTTACTCAGGATCAGATGGGTTTTTATGTGTGTCCTGGATATCAGGCAGGGTTAGGGAAAAGTTTGGGGAAATCTACTTAGGCCCTATGTGTTGGTTCAAGGTTTAGTTTGGTTCAACGCTGGTTCAAGGTTCAACTTCAAATCAGGAACTGAAGCATTAGTATGGCGTCCCCATGCTCAAAAGAATGAATGGAAAAGCCAAGCTCATAGTTTACAAAGTACTGTAGGCTAGTAACCTGGTCAAGACTTCAGGTCAGAGAAGAGCTGGTCTGACACATGGAGGCCGGCACCAGCCACGCTGTCTCTGACCAAGCAAGTGGCCAGACATTTTCGGGCTCAGGATATCCTACATCAATTCCCATTGGCAAGCAACATACTTACTAACAAAGGCATAGACTTAAGGTCGAAAAACTTCTAAGCATAAACTTTGAATTAAAAATTGATTTCACATATCAAGGAAAAACTTTTCTTTTATAAGTACCAAGACACAAACATTACGGAGGCTACTTGAAAGGATACAGGCATAAATTCAGGTAAGACTCCAAGACTAATATATAAATATATGTATATATCAGTCTTAAAAGATTTGATAAAAGAGGAAAGGACCTGAGGAGGATTTGACTGCTTTTAAACAAGGACAGACTCAAGCACATCAAAACAGCTGAAGTTTGAACTCATACTTAGAGCTATAGACTACAGTACTAGGAGGAAAGAGACTTGCAAAATATATTTATACATATTTATAAACATATATATGATTACTTTAAAGCTTTTGATTCTGTACTTGATGCTGTCTAGACGATGCTGAAGAGAATCTCTGTGAAGTCTGTATTTAGAAAATCTGCCATCCATTTTCTCAGATGAACTGCAGGAATCCTAGAAAAGCAAGAAAGATGTATGTAAACTGATGGTTGAAAGTGTGCTGGAGATTGGCATATGGAAATATTGACATGTACATAAAAAGTAATTATAAGCATTTAAAGCGAGATTTACACAGGAAAAATAGCCCATGGAGAAAAAAAGAAGAAAGTGGTTACTGTGTATGTGACCACAAAAATAAAGTGAGTCAACCACTGGTCACCAAGACTGCTTTCAGAACTAGTCTCTATGGCAGTCTGAAATGAATTGTGCCTGGTAGTAATGGGAAGAGGTTTTAAGTAACAACTGACTGTGCAAAGGTCACCAGATCACTTTTGGCTTCTGTGTGCCAATCTTTATAGTAGTGTTCAGCATAAAAATACATTTAAAAATGCAACTATGGGGCTGGTGAGATGGTTCAGCAGGTAAGGAGCTTCTTTCAGGACTGATAACCTGAGTTTGACACCTAAACACCCATGTAGGAAAAAAACCAGCTCCTGCAGACCGTCCTTGCTTCCATATACTTGGATCATGGCCCGCACATGCTTGCACATATAGACACATGAGATAAAGGCAGTATAAAAAACCATCACTGTGGGGCTGGAGAGGTGGCTCAGGGATTAAGCCTCTGCCTTGCAGGCAGAAGGTCCTGAGTTCGGATCCTAGACCCCACATATAGACGCCGGGCGGAAGTGGGGGCGGCCTGCGTTTCTGGTCCTGGTAGGGCGGAGCCTGTGAATCCAGGGGCAGAGTAAAGAAGGAGGAGGTGGAGGCGGTCCATGGTGGTTCCCGAATTTGCCTGTGGTTCTACACACACATGCACACACACACGCACCCACATACATACACACACACACACAATTGAATAAATTAAAAAAAATTTAAAAAATCACTGTACAAACCTAAGTTCTACACTTCAAACATCCTTAAACAACACTTATCTCTTAAATGTGAAATTGCATGGAGTTTTAAGTTTAATGGTCTTTTAGCAGTCTTCATAAGAATAAAAAAAATTCAGGCATAAAGATATCGATAGATCTCAAACTCCCAAAGTGTTTCTCTCTTGCTTTTCCCTCCTTTTTGGAGAAAGCAGGATAACAACAAGCAGCTAACATATCAAATTATTTAGCATTTATGATTTAAGGAGAATTAGAAGAAAATAAATACGGGCAACTGATTGTGGTCTGTAAAAAAGGAATTACCCTGGCAGTTAAGGTGTCACATACTCCCAAAGAACCTTCATGTTACTAATGGTTCATATGGATGGGATGCTAGAATTTCAAAAGCAAGCAAGTGAGAGAAAAAGAAGAATGGATGGAAGAAAGAAAAACAAAGAAATTAAGAAAGAAGATAAAAAGAAAAAAGGAAAAGAAGAAAATAAAAATGATTTGTCCAGAGTTAAGCTATTTTGGCAGATATGAGTTGGAACCAAGACCCTATTCCCTTTCTATCTTATAAATACGAGATGTGAAAATGTGGGTTGAAAGAGCTACCCCAGTTAACCCCCAGGAAATGAAGTTTTGAAAAAGAAGGAAAAGTCAGGAGAGGGAGAGAAGGACCTGGGGAAGGTCTGGCTGCTTTTCAACAAGAACAGGGTCAAGCACATCAAAATAGGTTGAAGTTGGAACTCACACGTAGGACCATAGACTACAGCATTAGCAGGAAATATAATTGCAAAATACATTCATACATTAGTGAAGGCGCCATGACTTGGACTATTGTTCAAGTCCTTCATCTTATGGGTCCAGAACTGGCTCCTGAGACATCGAGTGATGTCTGGTCGTGAATTGGACTTGGGCGAGATCTTAGGTCTTTCTATTCTGGCTTGCAGTATACTGAGTTTTAGGAAATTTTAGCGGTTTGAGAATATAAGACATCTTTAAAAATGTGAAGGTTTTTTGTATTCTCATTTTATTTTCACGAAAGTGGTTCAAGTGAACTGTTTTTTAAATACATAGATGACTCCAGAAAACAGTCGGAATGGGTTTAAATTCAGGGAAAAGCCGAGAGAATTAGATCTCATGTCCCACTAACTCACAAGTTCCTCATTTCACTTTCCTCATCTTTTAAGTAGGGGAAATCATGTCCCTACAAGAAAGTATTACTGAAGAGTAGAAAAAGCCACAGGGAACTTAAGTAGAGTGCCACACAGGGTGTGACACGTGCGAGTTAAGTCCTTGAGCTGGTCAAGTTAAAGGTCTCCCTTTTCATGCATTCCAAGTACAATGCTGAATCTGGAAAAATAGTTTCCCTGAAAAATTCACCACAAAGTATCCTTGTTTCTTGAGTGTGTGTATAAACTTGTAGGTAACTACTAGAGTTTAGGATAAAGAATAGCACTAGACCTTCTGATAGACAGTACAACCTGTGAACCGTACTTAACATTCTCTTGAATGGAGACTTTTGGGACTGAGCTATCTCACATACTTATGCAGAAACGAGCCAGGCTGCTGCTTCTCAGAGGCAACAACCACCTGGCTCCCTACTCTTCCTCTTGCCCTTCCTACCTGGGCTTTATTCACTTCTAGTGTGCAAATTAAGTTGGCACTGCAATAAACTATAAATTGATAAACAAAAACTTCACGTTTGCATCTCTAAGGGATGTGTGAAGATCCCTTCTGGTAAGACCAGGTGACACAGGTATTTGCTTTGACTCTCTTTTCTATGAGGAATTTTATAAAAATTATAACCTTAAGGTTACACTGGTAAGTGACTTGAAAAGGAAATGCTCTGAGTTAGAGTTTTATCAACAAACATCATGAGATATGGAATTTAAAATTCCAGGTGGTTTTGAATGTACATGCCACAGTGCAGGGATAACTGTGAACTATGACAGCTCTAAACAACAGTTTGAAAACAGAAAATAATTCGTAAATTAAGTTTTCTAATAAAGTTATCCATCATCACCAGACTGTGTTACTTCACTTTAATTCTTGGGTTTTTCTAAACAACTGCTATGACTTAAGGGAGAAAAGTGGATTTATTTCTAACAGCCAGTTTTTATTTTCCCATTTTAAGCTAATATGTAAATGTGGTTATTTTCAGTCCTGACTTCACAAACATTAATGAACTCTGATAAGACAGAGTTGAAAGTCCCCGGTGCATTTTGGTCCTTCCTACTTTTCTGCAAGTTTCCTCACATATCAGGAAGATGCCAAGGGTTCTAACCCAAATAAAAATAATGAAAGAGACAAGGCAAGTCTTGCGCACTCTGAAGTCTTTGAAATCTTCTAGCAGGCTCAGCTTCTCAGGCACAGATTCCAGATGGTCCAAGGCCACTCGGGTACTCTGGGAACAAACAAGACATAAGGAGACCAAACACACAGAAAGACTGATCAATACTCACAGACTCTAAATGCTGAAAGTGAGACATCCCACAGCCCTGAGCAGATCAACTGTCAGAGGAACAAATTAGGATCAATATTTTCAATATATCTTTTTAAATCAGAAGAATTATTTCCTTTTAAAAAGGCAGAAGGTGCATTTACAAGACTAAGTTATATAAAATCTGTCTTGGATAATTGGTTTCAACTAATACACTGAAAATTTCCAGAGAGCATTTCATATTCACATTAATTTACAAGCATTCTTCGAGGAACAGCAGAAACAAACTATCAGGTAATGCTGAGAAAACGATGAATTTGTAGTTACTCATCTGCAGCGCATGTAAGACGCTTTGAAATGCTGCCACCAGGAAGAGAGTGTTTCCAACAATTTAATTTTAGTTCAGAAGTGGGGAGTAGTGGCTAAAAGATAGAAAAACATATCTGAAATTGAACATTTCTGACAGAGGTACAAGATTCTGTTGACTACTGATCCATAACATCATACAGACTTCGATTAGTTGGCCCTGTTACACACACAAGTCTAAACAATTAGAGGGAATGAGCCAAAAATTTAGAAGAGAGGTTAAGTGGTAGATAACCTTGAGATTAAAGGTTACATAATATTTATTTTATCTATCTATCTATCTATCTATCTGTCTGTCTGTCTGTCTGTCTGTCTGTCTGTGTATCTCTAAATTCTTAGTCCTGTCACTGTGCCACAATATATTAAACTGATAACAGTGTAAAATTGGTTAGATTCTAAATTTAACATGAATTTTAACTGCTCAACGACATGGATAATACGGCTCAAGGCTGGTGCATGGGAACAAGTGAAGGACACAGAACAGCGAGTTCCAGAGAATCCAATGAGAAGTCAGCACATTCTGCTATCTACCGTGTCAACATGGGCTGAGAGAACATTGTTCTGGACTGAAGAAATTTAGAATTCATGTGCCCCTGGCTTCATCCTAACTTCTGCCATGAGGATTTCAGAGACCCCATGCTCCAGATGACCCAACCGCAAGACCAAGGAAAGCCCCCATCATGCTGGATTTCACATAAGGCATATTTACCAATGCATAGTTCAACATTATCACAAATGATGTCTACATGGCGAATTAGAGAATTAAGCCATTAAATTGCAGGCAAATCACATGGTCCACCGGCTTTTCATCAAGTGTAATGTCAGATGCTTTTCTTGAGTTCAGCCCTTTTTGCTTAATCTCTCCCTGGAATCCCCTCTCTCACCCAGAGCTGCAAGGAGGAGCTTTTCCCAGGGCATGTTCTTCGTGTCTCCCTTAGGCTTTGGGGAGAAGGGATGGAAATGAGAGTCTCTTTGGTCAACACACTTTCAAGCCAGCCACTGCCACCTCTTTTCTTTGGTAATTGCACTAGTTAGTTCACTTGAAGGCCTGTCTGCCATGGTAGAGAATGAAAGGCGCTTGCCATTGCGATCCTGTCACCAGAGTTTCGCTGTTTTTGTTGGGACGCACTACAGCACTCTGCAGTGTTCTCTGACTTGGATGAACGAAACAGTTTTGCAGCTTTGTCATGCACAAATCAGTGTTGTTCTTCTTCAGGAGCTCACTTCTTGTGACGGCTTTAGAAGGAGCAAAGGCACTGTTACGTCTCCATTTTGAACAGAAGGTGGTACGTGTTGTTTCAAATTCATAGTCTTACTTTTCATGGTCTATTTAAAGAATGTAACATTTTGTTCCTTCTGCTGACCATTGACATTCCTGGCAGTCTTTCTACTCTATGCACTTGCTTTAACTGATGTGCATTTTAAATTTTTTCTACCTGTGGAGAGAAAAAATTTTTCCAAACGCTACTTTCTTATTAGAGGGCACAATATGTAGGTTTCTGAAAGCACCGTGTACTTTATATTTATTTTGTGACCCCTTTAGTGGCCTACATGTGCTCATACTAGTTTATTATGGCTGCTATATTTTTGGATGTAAATTCAAATGACTTTTTTTGTGAGTGATCTTTGAAAACTCCTTGACTGTTTATTATTTTTTAATTTTTATTTATATTTGTTTTATTTTTTATTTTTATTAACAGCAATAAAATATTACTTTTGCTCTTCCTTCCCTTAACCATGCTTCCATTAAAGTCACCTTGAAGTTACACCACTCAGGGCCGACTGCATGTGGACATGAATGTGGTGCTGGGGATTGAAACCATGGCTTTGTGTACACCAGGCAAATGCTCCACCAAAATAAGATGATCTGCAGGCCAATTGTGGTTGGCTTTATATACCATTCACATAGTATGCCCACAAATCTTTTAATCTAAGAAATGTTCTCTGCCATATAGGCCTTTCTCTTCAGCCTTACATTCTTTTTCATCAGCTTACAATAAATGTGTACCTTAAAGATAATAGATAGATTCATAGACATAGCTGACCATACACTTCCCAGCAGAGAACACACATGCCAATGATACAAAAATTACACAAAGTGAACTGAGCTTATTCTGTAATTCTACAGAAATACTTACAGATGCTGAGCTTCCCAAGACATCTGCAAAAATAAGATGGGAAGTAATGCAGTAATGAGGCCAGACCTCATTACTATGGGGTCTCATGAGATTGTATGATCAAATGGTATTTTGGAATCAATCTCTCTCTCTCTCTCTCTCTCTCTTCCTTCTCTCTCTGTAAGCTTAAAACAACCACTTTGGTATAAAGATTTAAGAATCTCTATTCTTTTATTTTCTTTAAAGTGTTAGATTGACTGGAATTAAGTGATTAGAATCTTTTCACATTACATCTTTCCTCCAAATAACAGTGCTACTGACACATGACCCTTTGACAGAAGAAAAAAACAATACTGAAAAAACTTGCTAGGTTTCAGAGACTATACCTATAAACTAAGGGAAATTTAATGTTTTAAGTTGATTAATATTGGGGCTGGAGAGGTGGCTCAGGGGTTAAGCCTCTGCCTTGCAGGCAGAAGATCCTGAGTTCGGATCCTAGACCCCACGTATAGACGCCGGGCGGATGCAGGGGCGGCCTGTGTTTCTGGTCCTGGTAGGGCGGAGCCTGTGAATCCCCAGGCAGAGTAAACAAGGAGGGGGAAGCTTCCATGGTGGTTCCCGAATTCGTCTGTGGTTCTACACACACACGCATACACGCACAATTGAATAAATTAAAAAAAAATTTAAAAAATGGTAGTAAATGGACATGACATCAGTGGACGTTTGGGATAAAAATCTGCAGTAGTTTTTTTTTTTTTTTCCCCCACTTCATACACTATTCCAGCTTCATACACTATTCCAGCTCAAACTGCACTTCTCTGAAAATGTTGTACCTCTTGGGATGACACAGCATATCTTGTTTGGAAAACCAGGCTTAGAAGCTGTTCTTGAATTTTTCAACTCTGAATCACAACCCATTTTTTTAAAAGGGAAGACATATTTCAAACACAACATCTCCCATTCTTGATTAAAAATTATGGCTCAATCTGTTTTAAAATATATAGTATTCGCTCAAAAAAGTATTTTTTTGGAAACGATAAGAATGAGCTGAAGAAGAAATGAAGACAGTGGAAATGAAAACACATGGTCATAACATATCGTTGACCCCTCAAATTCTAGCATGGACTAAAGGCACTAGGATCCTTAGAAGCAAGGGATTAACAGTCACAATAGTGTTCCTATACTTAAGGGGAACACAAGAAAGAATTCTAGGAAATGCCACTGAGTCCTTACACCTCATCAGAGAGGAGGACCCAGAGGAAAGTTTGATATACACATTAAAGGATGCTTCAGAGATGGGGGGAGGAGCACTGGGAGAAAGGGAGGGAGGGGGGAAAGGAAAGGACAAAGTGGGGAGGGAACAAGGAGATCCAGGGAGGAGTGGAGGGAGGGAGGGGACAGGGGTTCCTATTATGTTTGTATGCACAGAAATAAATAAATAAATAAATAAATAAATAAATAAATAAATAAATAAATAAATGAATAAAATAAATAAATAAATAAAATTTAAAGAACACATGGTCGTTTCCAGGAGATTCTAGAGACTAGACGTCTCTGTAAATATTCGTGTCACTCCCTGATACCAAGATAATACAATAACACATGAAAATAAATGAGGACTGATTTAGTGTTCTCAACAATACATTAGGTTCTTGTAGCTCTTTGACAAGGTCTTGAGATCAACAGCATGTTTGGTGAAAACTACTTTATGAAACTAAATGCACACAAGGGACAGAAATTGAAATTAGAATGCACAGAAACCTAAGAATATTTGTAAAACATCCGAAGACTTATCCAGCATGGCAACTTGGTCATAATGGACAAACGGCACAAAGAAAGGCCTCCTGGCTAAGGTGGCAGGTGAAGAGGCACATAGAAGGCAGCACATGAGCAAACATCTCCAGCTAGCCGACGAAAGCATTGGTGGAGATGGGAAATCCCCGATCCTGAATAATCCAAGGTCTGCAATGTGGCTCACCTGTATTTTGGGGTTTGAGGAATATCACTCAGCTTATCCTCTGACACTTCAGTCTCAATTTGTAAAAATGGGACTAACTCATGGTTAGGCCTTATTAACCTACATCTTCAGGCAGTTGTGATTATCAAGTGAAAGAGTAGATGTGCAAGTGCCTTGGAAATATTATCAAGTACCTTCAAAGTATCAGGTGTAAGAAATACTGACTCTATGAGGTATTACTAACTCCAGTAATTTCAAAGAGTAAAAAAGAACTGAATGAGAAACTAAAATTATAGTTGATAATTTTAGTTATCAAAAGCAGTGCAATGTAGAGAAAGGTCACTCAGTTACAATCATACATAATATCAGAGGTGCATCTACCATTAAATGTATATCATCTACAATATAAAAGAATGGACCAGTGAGATGGCCCAGCAGATAAAGACACCTGCTTACAAACCTGGTGACCTGAGTTCTATCCCTGAAGTCCACATGGTAGAAGAAGAAAACAGGCCTCAAAAGTTGCCCTTTGACTTTGACATATGCCATGGTACATGTTTTCTGTCAACTTCCCCCTCTTTCATCCTTTCTCTCTCTCTCTCTCTCTCTCTCTCACACACACACACACACACATACACATGATAGTAGAGATAAGAGTAATGAAACATAACTTCTTTTGAATATGCTATAACCTCAGTGAAGAACCTTCTCTCCATCTTCTTATCTATTACCATTTTTACGCTAACAACATGGGTAATTTCAAGTATATAAGAAACATGAGGGCTAGGGAGCTGGCAGTAGCTAAAGTCTTTCTCTTGCAAGCAAAAGAATCAGAATTTAAATCTCAAGATCCCATGAAAATCTGGGTGGGCTTAGCGGCCCACCTATAATTCCAGTCCTAAAATCAGAAACAATGAATGCCCCAGAGCAAACTGCCAGTTGGACGAGTCTTAATTGGCAAGCTTTGGGTTTAGAGACCCAGATCAAGACAGTAAGAAAGAATACTGATAGAGGAGAATTCTTGATATCTATTACCTTTGGTCCTCCACATAAACATACACTCATGTGCATGCATATTTCTACATACATATGTCCCAACCCACATGCAAACATATGTATAATAACCTTACATATTAAAATGGAAAATTATAAGAAATAAATTTCTAGAGGTCATTCATACACTACTACTAATGATGATACTAATATTATGTCTTTGCTGTATCACATATGAACACATCTACCATTCTTGTATTAGTTAATACAAATTATATTTTATGCATTTCAGACTAAAGTGTATACTAATTACACTGCAAATAGTAATGCATTTGTGTGTGTTTGTGGATGCAAGTGTATGCATGAACACATGGAAGCCAGAGGGAAATCTCAGGAAGTTACCCATCTATCCACTTCTTTCTCTTTCTTCTTTCTTTCTCATTCTCTCTCTTTCTCTCTCTCTCCCTCCCTCCCTTCTTTTTTCCTCCCTCACTCCATCCCTTCCATTCATCATCCATCCATCCATCCATCCATCCATCCATCCATCCATCCATCCATCCATCATCCATCTTATTGAGACACAGAGCTCACTGATTGGGCTAGACTGGCTGACTACTGAGCTCCCATTTTCTCATCGCCAGTGGTAGGATTGCAAACATATCCCATAATGTGTAGCTTTTTACATGTATGCTGAGTACTGAATTCAAGTCTTCATGCCTGAATGGCAAGTTCTTTGCTATCTTCCCAGATCCAAATTTGTAAAGTAAAATAAACATATAATGAAATGCACAAATTTGTGCATTTGTGCATTTTTAGGAGATGGCTAACTTTCTGTATCATGTCGCTGCTTCCTCAGGGAAGCCTCCCCTGCCTCTCCTGATCCTAGTAAATGTGCCCTCCGTAATCTCAAAAATCTTACTGTGGTATCCAAATATTTGTCATTATATAATTTTGGAAAAGGTGAACTGTCATTTCTCCACTTTGTAAGTGGCCAAACAGCAACATGCGTTCACATTTTTTTCCCTGTGTCTAAACAATTCTCAGTGCTATTGTGAATATTGTTCCATGCCTTGGTTTCTCTGCTTAAAGCTTCCATGCCATGACTTTGTACCCAAGGCCCACCTACCTAGAATGTTCTCTACACACAGCTTCAATTAGTCCCCTGCAGGACTTTGCTTTGATCACTACCTACCTCCTCCAAAGAGGCATTTACAAGCAAGGCTCTTCAGCCATCTGCCTGAGTTCTGAAGGAAGTTCCTGATCCATCCGAACATGTATAAATAGAAATAACAATAATGCCCTTGTTTTAGAGGTGTCTGAGGTAGCAAATACATTAACACATGTGAAGTACTTAGAGCACAGACTGTCATTAGCAAGTGGCAACAAGCACTAACTAGTATTACAATGATGACAGTAGTCACTGTTGCATGAAATTTTTCCTTTAAACTGTCAGTTGCAATGCTTGCTTCCTATGAGTGTATACATCTTCCATCAAGTACAAAATCAATTCATATCTGTATATTGAACTTGTCTCAAATAGACCATAAATTCATTAAAGGACTAGACCCTATAGATTTTTTAGTGCTGAGCACTTGTGAAACAAGATAAACTTCTATCTCACAGAATAAAAACTAAAAGCCAACCTCATCATGAAGATTAAATATTTTGAACTTAGAAATATTGGTGGGACAAAGTCTAGCATGGACTAAAGGCACTAGGATTCTTGGAGGCTAGGGACTGATAGTCACAGTAGTGTTCCTAAGCTTAAGGGGAACACAAGAAAGGGTTCTGGGAAATGCCCCTGGGTCCTTGCACCTCATCGGAGAGGAGGACCCAGAGGAGAGTTTGGCATGCACATTAAAGGGATGCTCCGGGGATGGGAGGGGGAGGCACTGGGGATGGGGAGGGAGGGGAGAGGGGAGGGGGGAGCAGGGGGGTTGAGGGGAGGTGGTGGAAGGGAGGGGACCGGTGTACCTGTTAAGTTTGTATGAGTGGAAATAATAAAAAAATGTTTTAAAAAAAGAAATATTGGAGGGAAAACACAACACAATTATTTTGTCAAATACAGAATTGAAAAATTGTTTTTGAGGTAGAGAAAATATTTCTAAACAGATTAAAAGGTAAAGGGGTAAAAGCCAAACAGACTTGGAGGAAAGGGACAATAAAGTCCCATGACACAACCTAGACCGAGTTAAAGAGGAGAACACGTGAATAGAGTGCTTTGGGAACTCATGAGGTGTCGCCGACTCCGTGTAGCTTGAAGAACTACCTGCTTCCAACAGGGACTTCAGCAGGGCCTTGACGGGGGCATTTCATACTCAGCGAACACTGAGCAATGCTTTCCTGGGGCCAAGATACACTGCAGTGCACCCTCTTATTTGTCCATATTTAATGTGAAACACAGGGTCCTCACGGTGAGCGTTACATTGATGCATAAGAAAGGCTTATTGTGTGAACAAGAGCAATTCACCTTGGTGAGATGAACAGCATCTGTTTTCAACATAAAGGCTGATTTTCTTTTTAAAAGGTGTTTTGCATTCTCAAAGAGAAAGAAAAAATTAATCACTTTCTCTTACTCCGCAGCCAGTGCTGGAATGTTGAAAGAGCGAGTGAACAGTTAAACCCCTGCTATGGAAGAGTTTCTGGCCACTGGCAGATCAGATCTAAGCAGAAATCAGACAAGGTATTTTATTTTTATCATTGTGGCTTTGAGACTGAATTCAAAAGTAACCAAGATCAACTCTATCATATATTTAGTTGGCTTTCATAATTAATCCTTTTTGAGCACTCAGAAGCACTACATTGGATTTCATTCCCCTGGGACTGGTTGGGGCAGAGAGAAGCAAAGACTTATAATATACCATCAAAAAAATTTCAACTAAACTCTCACTTAAAGAATTTTCACCACCAGCTCACATTTGGTTCAAAGTACCAATAATGTGCATTTAGAGCAATACATTAACAGCAAATACCGTTTTCCACAGCTAATGTGAAAAGTAATATTAGCATCTTTCAGATGCTCTTAAGCTGTGTTCTGAATGAACAAACCAGCAGGCTATGATTCATCCATGTGTTGAACTGTCAACCACTGGTGAAGAAAGGTGTATCATGAAGACCAGCGGGCACAATACAGCTTCGGATGCTATTCTGTGGGCAAATTCTGCTGATATTTTTTTTAGAAATAGCTGTTTTTTCCTGAAAGCACAATTGGTCATTTTTTTCTCCTTTCCAATGAAAGCTATGTATTCATTCAATGGGACAACAAGGAAGCTTTGTGGCCCAGTGGCTGGTATGTGAATCTGGTCTTGTCCAAACAAACTGAAATTCTGAATTTAGGGCCTGTCTCTTACTCCAATTTAAAATATTCAACTACAATAAACACATTCTATAGTCTTTACTAGACATAGTAAATATGAGAAATAGCAAAAACTACATGACTCTAAAGTATGCTATGAGAACTCTAAAAGGCATATAATACTATGGGAGTTACAGAGAACTTTATAAAGCTTATTATAAAGTAATTGGCTCATATAGTGTCTTTCTTTTATGTAACACACATTTATTAAGCACCTACTATGTACAAATGAAATCTATAACTTCATTCTGCTAAAGCTAGACAGATTTAATTCCAGAGTATTCCTATAGTTCTTGAAAGAAAAGAAATTGCGATGGTCACAGAGGAAAAGTACACACACATACACACATACACACACAAACATACACACACACACATTATATGGCAATTTTTCAATCTTGTTTTCCCTAATATCTTGAAAACTATAAAGCATAAGGATTATCAGCTATAGCAAAAATACTATAGATTGGAAGGCATATGCAAGAAATATTTTTTCTTCAGGGTTCTGGAGATGGGGGTCTAAGATCGAGTTTCCAGCAGATTCCATGTCTGGTGCATACTTCCTGGCTCATAGTCAGCCAGCCACCTTCTTAATGCATCCTCACATGGGTGGGGAAAGGAAGAAAAGGGGCAAGAGGGAGAAAGACGGAGCTACATAGAACATCTTTCTAGTGTCTATTGCCTCACAGACTAATTCCATAATGGGGGCTTCATACTCGTGAACCATTTAAACCTAATAACTTCTCAAAATTTCCATCTTCTAATACATAAAACATTGACAGGGACTACCTTTAGGTACTATTCTTTGAATTTATGACAACAAATACTCGATAAGCATCTAATTTGTTGCTAAAATTTCTTGTGGGTGATGTAGCAAATACACATATGCATTGCAATAACTTTTATAAAAAACAACTTCTATGAAAGATTGAGTGATGGTGTAGAATGGGTCTTGGAATGGTCCTATATGCTTCCAAGTGAATTTATAAAATTTATAGAATTCACATGAGAAATAATGAATTTTCAACAATAAGATCAAATTAAGTGATAATGGTACGTTTCTTTTCTTTGAGGACCCATGTTCTCAGCATTTTCTGAAAATACTGCTTCCCAGCTCCTAAATATACCTTCACAGGCTCCAGTTGGAAAGCAGGGAAGAGAAATTTATTGGCATTAGTTCTAAGAAGAAAACAGACACAGGTGGTATCTGAGTTATATTAGTTTGAATACATAAAATTATATATATATGTGCACTGTTGCTTTCTTAAAGGGAATTCTGTGCATTAAAGAACATATTTGGAGATATAAACAAGACTCGGTTTTCACATTAACTATAATATCGCTTGAAGAAGTCAGTTGAAATTTGTACACAGTGGGAACCACAGAAGATTCACTTGTAAAAGCAAGCAAATAAAAGTGGATAATAGAGAATAGCAACGTGCTCGCACAACCAGGAGTATGACACTGTACTTCTGCATCACTGTAGTGTGGAAGGCAGAGTAAAGATGGCCTCTGCGGAGGAGACACAAATGTGGCTCTAGACTAATGTCCCACACCAAGATGTGTACCACAAACATCGGGGGAGGTCAACCTCAGGAAGGAGGCACACTTCAGTGAAAATACAGGGATTTTCATAAGAATTACAAATCTGAGTTGACACCACGAAAGATGGAGGTGAAATTTAGAGATTCTTAAAACTAGCAGCCAATGGGCAGAAACAGGGGTAGAACTGAAATGTGCTGACTCATCGATTATGCCTTTCAGTCCCCATGTGGCGCTTGTGTCTGATAAAGACAACTAAGATTTAGAAAAAGTTGAGTTCCTCAGCCAGAGAGAAAGATAGGACAAACATGGCATCTTCGTAAATGGAAATCATAGTCACAGAAGCTAGGAGGCATCCGTAGAAAAAAACAGAATTCCAGACCATTGGAACGTCCATCTAAACAATCCCAAGCATTTTCTCAGATAGCTGGACCCTACCTGGCATTAGCCTTACTCTGTTACTGACCTCCTTTTCCATCCAAAACAAGCAAGAAAAGTTAATTTCAAAATAGGAGCTTTGAAGTATTACATAATAAAACAAGATCACAGCCGGAAGTAATAGGAATAAAGGTGGAAACGGGAAGTTCTTCGAGAAGAGGACTCCGTCAGATCCATGTATACCAAGGCAACAAGCCCACCTGCATCTTGCTCCTCTAGCAGAGGCAGCTTATGACCAACGGCAATACTGGAGCATGTCAGGGAGGCTCTGCATTAGCTTTGACCGTGGCCACAGGTACAGAAAAGCACTTAAGAGGCTCAGGGAAACACTCATGGAGGGCCAGCAATGCAAAATAATTAAGAAGAGAATAATTAGGAAAGGGCTACTATAATGATTTGGCTTTCACTGTTTGATGTTCCAATGTACTACCCGTGTGGGCAATGATGGGTTGAAGCCATTCACTAATGTTAAATAATTAACAGGAGGCCACCTGAGGTATTTATACTAATGGTGCTAATAGTGACAATTTATGCTCTCTCCAACCTTTCATCTGAGATCAAAGCTTATTAAAAGCCCTAAACAAACTTTATAAACGGGTGTAAATGGCATCAGAGCTGTTAGGTAGATGCATAAAATAAGAAACATCAACTGAGGTGCTCACTGTAACTGAAGAAGGTCAAGACAGAACTCATGATGCTGCCCGGGGCAAGCCGATGCATCAACATTCAAAAGGAAGAAAACTACATCAAAGCTGCTTTTTAAGATTCATTTAGTGTTTCATACATGGATAGGGTGAATTGGCGGTGTTTAAGCACCTTAATCCCCAGTCCCATTGACCTCCTTTTCCCAGCACAACCCTTCTTCTCTGTCACTCTTCATTCTACTTTCGGTCTTTTCATTTGTGTGACCCACTGAATTTCATTATGGTTGCCTTTCGTGGCATTTACCTAAGTACTTGCTGAAGCATGAATCATATACCAGTGGGTATTTGGAACCCTATTTACTCATAAGTTTAGAGCATGTTCTGAATATGGTCTGTGGATGCCAGTTCTTTATTTCTGACTCTACTTATTGCCCTGTTCAAGGTAAACATGGAAGCTAGTGGCTAATGTTCTCTCCTCACTTTACATGACTCTAGGGTCATGCACTCCATCTCCATTCTAGGAGAGCACTCCATCTGCATGCCTCCACTTACCCTTACCAATCCCAGGTGGAGAATATAGAATGGAAGGAATGTTGTATCACTAAGCAGAGCAACATGTTTCTAGTCCAGTTATCACCACACGTACAAAGGCATGAGCCTCTCTGCCTTGTAAAATCCTCATCCACAAAGTGAAGGCATTTGGCACGGACCTCTAAGCCACCTTTCAGTTATAACATTATTGAAATTGTAAGAACTTGCTGTGTGGCCTAGCAAGCTTGTCTGCTGTATACTCTAGGACGGTGACAAAGCATGAGGGAGACTCAGTGAATAGCTGTTACATAGCATGACATGATTAATTCAGCACACATTGCACAATGCTAAGTAATTCAGGGTTGAAATCTGATGAGGCTCTTTAGAAAAGGGAGCTTTCATATTATCTATGCAGCCCAATTATTTAAATATAATACAAATAAATATGAACCCCCCCATACCCTGGTTCGTGTCTGACTAAGGTGATATGACTAGAACCTACACTAACTAATACTCAATCAGAATACTATTTCTTAACCAATCAGTACCCATCATTTAAAATAATGCAAATGTATATCAGCTGAAACCTGTATATAATTTTAGATTGACAAAGTAAAAACACATTCCAAATGAGATTTTCCTTTAAAGTCAATGTATTTTAAAAATGTATATAAAACATACCACTCCCAGCCATTGTAAATTAAAAGCATGACATTCTTTTCCAGTTGAGTTAGGATTTAAAAGCCTAGCAAATTCCGACAATGAGCATTCACACCCAGATAGGATCTTTTAAAGAGAGTAGAAAGCATTTTTTATTCACATTACATTTCACAGAAAGATACTATCACTGTGTTCTGTAATACATATTCATATTATCTTCACAATATAAAACAAGAGTCTTTACTCAGAGAATGCAGCACGTTATTGACAGTGTTGAGATCAGGGCAGTAAAGCACATCATAACGGAAGATACAAGCGGTCGGATGACGTATCAACATCAAACACGGAGCTGTCAGCCTGACCTCTAAGCACTGAGCAATTCGATAATGCTAAACTCATCTGCTGGAGAAGTTGCATTCATTATGTGATTTCTCAATGATACACTTCCTGCGTCTTTCACTGCTATGAAAAAAATTGACAAGGCTGTAAGAAACATTTTTTTTTTTTTTTTGCAAGCTGGAAGAAATCTTATATTTTCAGCTTGGTCACCAACTCTGGCCACAAGGCTGCAACTTAATAAATAGCCTTCTTGTTAGAGCAGTATTCACTTCATTATGACCATAAGTAGCGCCTTTTGGAGGCTTAACTCTTTGACGATGACCCCATTATTGGGAAAGATGCATATTTTTGAATTCAGACTAACACAGACTAGAGATTCTGCATTTTAGGACAAGGTAGAGAAAGGAGAATGTCTAGATTGTTTCGCCCAAGACCCCTCATGAGAGATTCATGAGGACACTTCCGTTTGCCCTTGATGCAAATATACAGAAGAAGACCAACACTGGAGCAGTGGGGAGCTTGGCAGCACCCGCATGGCCAGGGTTTGTGCAAAACCCTTTTCCGGTGTCAGTTTGAATGGGTTCCCAGGAAGTGTCAAGTCCGAACAAATCCAAAATTTTACAATGTGGCTCGGCCAAAACTGCTGGGATTCACCTGATTGTGGGTCAAAACCGTACAGAGCACACTGCGTTTTCTTTGGGGTGACGCCAATTGGATTGGACTTTGCAGGCAACTACAATGAGAAGCTCATAGCCTTGACAAAACCAAAAATGAACACGGCTTGATCTTTGGACGCAAAACATCAAGTTCAGACTTTGTAAAGACAGAAAGGCAAGTTTTACTCAGCTTCAAGGTTCTTGCAAGTACTGAGGAAAGGCATGGCCAATAATTCACAATCACTTGGCTAGATTCAACTCCTCAGGTCAGTGCTTCCTGGGCATAACAGGGCTACTTCAATGAGGACATTAACTCATTTGGGTCCATAAGTTCCTGTTTCCCAGGGCATAACTCAGTATGGTAACAAAGAATGACTGCTCAGGCTGGTACGATAACTCAGTAGGTGAGGATGAGGCGTCTACTTAGAAGCTGCTGACCTGAGTTAAATCCCCAGAGCTCACATGGTGGAAAGAGAGGCTGACTTCTGCATGTTGTCCTCTGACCTCCCCTCATATGCCATGGTATACATGTGCTCTCTCACTCTCTCTAATAATATCTGTGCAGTGGCATGTTTAACACTTATGATGATATCAAACACAATTACTTTAAGATTCAAGGTAGAAAAGAAAATTCCCCCAAGTGGCCACTTCGCCATGCATGGATGACAACACACACACACACACACACACACACACACACACACACGCATAGCAGGACATATAACTCAGGTCTATTATCACCAATGGTAATGGATAGAATTCCTTAACAGACCTGCATAAAAGCATGTAGATTTTGGCTTAAATAAACCTATTTCTAAGTTTCCCAGTGGTTCACAACATTTCTGAAAAGCTTTAGGTTACAATGTATAACTATGCTAGTTTTATAAGTGTGCTTCAAAAGTAAGGAAGACCCTATTAAGTATTCAAGAAGCACATTAAGTGCTAATTTAATGTAGCTTCATTATTTTACATCTGCTTTCAAGCAATGGTTTTCAAAATCGCAATTGCTTACTTTCTAAAATAACTAAATTATGTCCCAATATACCACACCCACCCACTCACCCCTCCACACACACACGGAGGAAAGAGAGAGAGAGAAAAAGAGAAAGAGAAAGGAGAGATTTTTAAAGGAATTCAGATTTTTTTTAAATCACAAGATAGGTAATTACAAAGGGTCACATTTTTACAATGCTGGCATTTTCTTTGTGTGTCTTGAAACCAGAGACCAGTATGGAGTGCTTCCTTGTCATCCTCCACATTATTTTTATTTTTCAAGAAAGTCTCTTACTGAACCTAGCACTCAAGGGTTAGGCTAGACATATGTCAGCACATCCCAGGAATCATCCCATCTGCATCCACCTCGTGCTGGGATTACAGGTTTGCCTTGCCAGGCTTGGCACCAAGGTCCTAGGGAGCCATACTCAGGTTTCCGCTCTTGAATGGCAAGCACCTTATTGGCATCCTAATACTAGCATTTGCAAAACCAACAAAACAAAGCAAAAACAACAATAAAAACTCATATCCTGTGAATTTTATATAACTCAGTCATTTGTTGGTACCACAAAAAAAATGAAAATTGTTCCTTATAATAATCTCTAATTTGTGAAGGGCAACCAAAGTATTGATGTATCCTAGGAAAGTAGGAAGAGGAAGAGGAAGAGGAAAAGGGGAGGAGGAGGAGGAGGAGGGCAGGAGGAGGAAGAGGAGCAGGAAGAAGAGGAGGAGAAGAGAAAAAAGGGAGAAGGAGGGGGAGGAGAAGGAGGGAGAAGAGGAGGAGAAGAGGAAAAGGGGAAGAGGAGGGGGAGGAGGAGAAGGAAGAAGAGGAGGAGGGGGAGAAGAGGAGAGGGGGAGAAGAGATGGAGGGAGAGGAAAAGGTGAGGGGGAGGAAGAGGAAGAGGGGGAGGAAGAGAAGGCGGAGGAAGAGGAAGAGGGGGAGGAGGAGAAGAGGAGGAAGAAGAAGAAATCCTATATGTGACAAGCCAATCAAACAATGGAGAAGAAATGTGAACAGAGACATCCTGTGTAGGTGAATAAAACCACTCGTAGGATCCACAGGAAGGGGGGCTATCTCTGAGTTGCTGGCTTAGGAGGCCCCCGAGTCCCCCAAATAACATAGGCCCTCACTACTGATCATGAGCACCTACGACAGGCCCCTGCTGAGGGCACACTGATCGCCAGGTTGGCCCTGAGCTGGAAGCCTTCCCCCTGCTGCCAGCCCTCGGTGCCAGCAGGTACAGGTTGCTGCACAGTTTGCCTGGCTAGCCGACTCGGAGCAGACCCATGTGCCCGGTGGGAAGAATCCACGGGCGTAATAGTGGCAAGTCTGTTAGGGGACTAACTAAAGACTTTCTGCTGGGACTCCAGGCCCACATCACAGGAGGGCGTTCGCACCTGGTACTGAAGCTGCTGTTGCTGCTTTGCTACATGGGCGCAATGTGACCACAAATCACCTCCTAAATAGGCACAGGGCTGCTGTCGGCCACGCTCAGAGAAACTTCTTTCAGCAGTGGTCCACAGTGAGCACAGACTAATATCAACAATGAAGAAAATGACAGCTGAATGCTCACCTAAAAAATGGACATCCAGATCCCCCCTCTTCAGAGGCGCTGGAAACACTGCAGAAGGGACTTCCAGAGAGACAGAGACAGAGAAGGGGAGAAGGGCGGAGCAGAAATACTGTCCTCTGGCATGGGACACCCACTGCTCCTTAACAGCAACTGCGACCACCCACAGGAGAGATGCAGAGACCAGGTTGGAAATACCACGTCATGGAAGAGGGAAGGAACACATATTCCCTTCGCGCAGATTTAGGTGCAGTTAAACATTGCTGGGGTGGAGCGGGTGAAGGGAGAGAGCACATTCTTCTGTGATGTGGCCACAGATGGGGTGCCCTTGATGTGTAAGCAAATTCTCCCCAATGTTCCTCTAAACGACCTGAAGGAAATTTACTGGGTCAAGAAAAAAAAAAAAAGAAACAAACAAACAAATAAAAAAACAGAACGAAAGAAATACACCAACATAGAAGGGGACAAGTTGGGAAGAGGGATTCACAGGATTGGAAGGAGGCCATTGGAAGATAAATGTATATAAATCATTATGTACATGTATGAAAATATTGTGATAACATGAAAAACCCAGTGTTATCACTCACCTTTTCCCTTTTATTTCTACTCATTCTTTTCTTATACACTTTTAAATTAATATTAAGTATTTATAAGTTTAGATTTAGTTTTCTATCATACTTTGTGTCTTGGTATGTGTGTGTCCAGAGATGAAGTTAAACTCTAAAATTTACTATAACTACAAACTCTAAGTAGTTAAATATTTTTATGGAGCAGATTATCACTGCAAGTAACATTAGGAAATTTTAGGAAAGATTGTTAAAATATTCCTTATGTTAACAAAAACTAAACAAAAAACCCACAAGCATATCTCTTGCATATCTCTTGATGAGATGAATGTAGCTCAACCTTTTCTGAATAAAATTATCTCATGTCAGTAATAAATGATAACTTTTGTTTGAATAATTCAAGGTTCTATTCCATTTCTACTTTTCTGTTTCCATAGATGCAAATACAAACAAATCTTGTTTACATACATGAAAATAAAAGTTGCATTCTTATAGCAATGCTACTCAATTTCTGGAATGTCTTCCTACTTTCACAACAAATGTTATAGCATCACTGGTCATCAGGAATGAATTTTAGCAGTTTCTCAGATCTCTTTTTATTGAAAGCAAAGACTTGGAAACTGTTTGACTTGCTGAAAGACTTTAATGTACTTACTGAACATTTATGCTCTATTTTTGGAAGGTGTACCCCAAATGATCCATCTACTCCTCTGCCTTGCGCCCTGAGGTGCCTGGGGGGACTTGCTGTCAGAGACAAGGCCTGTTCAAGCAAAACCACCTTAGGGAACAGCTCATGTGAAACATGGCCACAAAAAGCAATTCTCTTCATACTACCTGCAACTGAATTGCCCTGGTGGAGTTTCACATGCTGCCCAGTGCAAAGTCATGCCGAACTTCTTCAGCTAGTGTTCAACATAGTCATAGAAATACAGAAATAATCATTTTACAATATCATCCAGTATTACCTCCCCTTTTTAAAGGTTCTGTTACCACCACAATGCATTTCTTCTTTGTGTGTGCACGAAGTACCTTAATATAAGAAAGGTCCTAAAATGTATATGTACACTTTAAAGAAAATGACAACTCTTGTGGTTTTAATTAGCACTCCCTTAAGTACTAATGAAGACCATCTTCTCAGGTTTCCTCTGCAATTAAAATGCTTGCTCATGTAGTTTACCTTTGTTTCTTTTGAAATTTGAGTTATCTGCTTCTAATTACTTTGTAAACAAGACGACTTTGGTACACATTGGTAGTCAGTTATAATTGCTGCAAATGTATTTTTAGTGTGCTATTCATCTTTTAATGCTATGTTTTGATTTGTCTTACACAAGTTCTTAATTTTAATGAAGTCATATCAGTCATTTCTTTTAGAGGATCTATGGATTTAATATTTTCTATTCCATTTAATTATTTTCCTCCGAAAATTCTCCTAAAATATTATAAAAATATTCAAGAGTTATAAAATAATTCATGATTCTGTGCTTTACTTGTAAATCCAGCACTCAGGAAGCAGAGACAGAATAAAATTTCTGAAAGTTTGGGAACAGCCGTATCTATACAGCAAGCTGCCGAACACAACTACTGCATAGAGAGAACTAGTTTCAATACACACAGTTCATGGATCTTTCTATCTGTCTGAGATAGTACTTCATTTTCATTTTTATCATTTACAGAAAAGTTTATCCTTAACTCCACTGACATGTAACTATGTTTCTGTGTACCCGTATTTTGGTTACTGAGTTCTGTATTTTGTTATTTTTGCCCAAGCAGGTCTAAGCTATTTGATTTCCAGTTGTTTGATCAGTTTGCATGTAGAAATAATAAATAAAACCTCATCCTTCCTCAGAAATCTACTGGCTACTCCACAGTGACTTCTCTACACTTTTGGGGGGGAGAGAGGTATTCATTACTATGCTATTTGGCACTAGTCACTTTGGCATTAGTATATTTTTAATTACATCTTTTCAGTAATTATCATTGGAGATGGAAGTAAAATTGCGTTCTACATCTTGGTTTCTACCAGAGAAACCTGAAAATCCATAATTTTTCATAAGTGTCTAAGTCCTTGTTTATTTAACACAAACTACAACAGCATTTGTGGAAAATAATAGTTTCATTGCATTGGCTAGAACTAATTAAACGTTTATAATGGAGCAGCTCTTTCAGTGCTAACATGATGTTTGCATAGATCATTTTTCTGCTACAGGATTTAATCAGATTTGGGGTGTTTCCTTTCATTGTGGTGTGAATGTGGAAAGTCCCCACAAGCGTGAGTGCTGGCACGCCAAGAACCCGGCTGGTGGTACTGCTTGGGAAACACCAGATCCTTCAGTAGGAGGACACTCATTCGAGGACGAGGCTCGATGGAGGTGGGCCTTGAAGTACTATAGACGTTCCCACTTGCTTCTGGTGTCCTAACTGGATGCCAACACATCCCCCTGACCATGCTGGAGAGCAATTTTCTTAAACCATGAACAAAAGAATCCTTCCTTCTTTCTCCCCTCACATCCTTCTTCCCTCCCTCCCTTCATTCTATGCTTTAATCATGAATTTTGCCACAGCAATGAGAAAAGTTATTAAGAACACTTTCTTTGATGTGTTTGTGGAAATAGCGATAGTGATACAAATAGTAATAAATGACTCTTAATTGTCAATTGATGCTGCCTTTTTAAAATTTACTTCTTAATCTGTTTGTTGAATCACACTGGTTAGTTTTCTAATATAAAGTCAACCTAAATTTCTGAAATAAATTCAGTTTGTTTGGATATTTTATACTTTTATGCATTTGTATATAAAACATCAGTAATTTAATTTTCCAACAATTAGTGCATAATTTTTCTATACTATTAATCACTTAGCATACACTACTCTTTTATTTATATTTTCTGTATTGAGTTTTACCATTAAAAACATGCCCACTCATCATATGAGCTAGGAATCTATCTTCTTTCTCAATCTCCGCAATAGTTTTGTATAAAGTAATCTGTTTCTAGCATATCTGATAAAAGTAATATCCAAAATTATTTTGGCTTGGTGGTCCCTTTAAGGATATGTTATTTGGTCAAGACTATAAATAAAACACTATTTTTTAGAAGTCATTCCTGTGTCAAGTCATGCTATTTATTCTTGGTACTAGCAAATTATATTTTTCTTGGAATTTGATCATTTTTTTCACAATTTTCCAATTATAATTATAAATAAAACTACACTGTTGGGATGACTTCACCATTTATCTGTGGTTGCATCTTCATTCACAACTGACAATGGTCATTTGTGCTATGGTTGCTTCTTCAAATCAAATTTGTCAAAATTACCAACTTCATTTTGTCAGGTGCTCTGCATGTTTGCTTTCTATTCCTTTAGTTTTTCATCTTTCCCCTATATTTTATGAACTCCTTTATTATCCTCTTAAATGTTCATCCTTTCTTTCTTAATAGATTTCAAGTACTTAAATTTCTCCCTAAATACTATTTCTGCTAATCCCATTTATTTAAATGCACAAATGGATTTTATTCATTTAAATGATAAATTTTAATGATGAATTTTTATCAGTTATATACGTAAAACTTGTGGACTGTCTACAAGTTTGCTTTCACATTTCCAAATGTCTATGTATCTCAGAGCAACTGTATCATTAACTTCTACTCAAGGTATATGAATAGACACATACATACAATTCTTGTCCCACTAAAGGAAAGCCATGTTTTTCCTTCTCTCTCTCTCTCTCTCTCTAGTAAATATAAAAACAAGAGGAGAGAGGATTGGATCCTGGGAAACAAGATCTTGAGACAGCAGACCAAAAGCACAGGAAGCTTCTGGATTCTGTGACAGTGGCGGCACACAGTGCCGGACTTGTCATGGTTGAAGATGGCAGAATGGCTGAGCAGTCTAAGGCACCATGGACCAGTCATATGAACTAATTCTTACCTCAATTCACTATGATCATGCGACGCCTCTGGTATTAATGGAAAAATAAAGTGAGATGTGAGAGGTATGAAATATTGAGTGTATAGCCTCAGGCTGTGTTGCGTTCCATTCTCTTTTGCTCCCTCGCTTTCTTTAAGATCTATAATCCCTCTTCTGGAATGCGACACACTTTCTCAGACTCTGAGTCCCTTCCTCTGAGCGATGATAACATGACCCTCTTTGGTATGAGGCCGCCCCACTACTGGCTTTTCAAGTGCATCTTCAAGTTGGCTCTCCTCCAAGGTGTGCTTTCCTAAGTTTACCGCAGCCCCTCCCCACACCTGTCCATCTGCGCATGGCCTTACACATCTGCCAAACACAGCTCTTGAGAAAACACCAGTAAGGGACCTCTGCACAATAAATGGTTATGCTACCTCTTCTCGCCCAGACAGATCCTTCCCAACAGGGTCTCAGAAGTCAGTGCCAATCAGTAGAAATTGTACTAGAGAAGAATCTATTTGTACCTTTGGTATAACAGAACAAGCTGGAACTCTTTGGTTGCACTTCAAAACCCCAGGAGATGTCTCCTTTCCTTACAAACTGTTACTTGTGCTAAATGATCTCTTGCAAATCTATAGGTGGAAAAATACACAAAACTTTGAAATGAAACAAAAAAAGTAGGTCATTCCAATAGAAAATTGGCTTTTCCTGAGCACACCTTTCCAACTGTCTAATTCTCCGAACCTAACACTGTCGCTGAGTGATTTATTTCTGAAGGCCAGGGGCTCTTGCTCTCAGACAATGTATCATGCACGGGAGACTCAATGGATTCTTGTTCTGCTGTGAAAGAAGCCAAGTCATGTCACCACCTTTCACTGTTTATAGCCATACACCATCTTTGAATAGTCTTGTGAGCCAACTGTAATGTCCCATTCATTTCTTCATTAAGCAGGTAAATAAACACATTTCACAGAAGTTCATTTTATGCGAAATGAGAATTTTAGCTATTTTATAGCTATTCTCTAAACAAATCCTATGTTCATTTCCAGCTTCAAACTTTTACTAGACTTTCAATATGGAAATACTTCTTGGCTCTTTCTGCCTGTTACTACTGATGTTCATATTCCCGAGATGAAGCTAAACTCCTCGTCAAGTTCTGAATTACAGAAGCCATCATATTTATTACGTACTCAGAATATACTGCTATCTTAACCTATTTTAGCAATCCTTTTTTTCCATAATAGCTTCTGGAGGATTTACTGTTTTCTGCTCATATGCTGTATATATTGTGAGTTTTGTATACAATACTAACTTATTTATTAAGTGGTATCCCTCCTTAATTCTAATGCAGGTTCCTTACCAGCACTGGTCATATGCCACTTTCTTTTCTCTGCACACAACCTTGCAGAGAGCCCAGTAAACACACACTTCCTATTGCCATCACTGCAAAGGGACTCTGAATCCTCCCTCTCCCTTTAAGTAGTCACGTTTTTTATTTGTTATTTTGGATGAAGGTGCTCTTTGTTTTTTAAGAAAATTCACACTAAACAAGGTTAGAAACACTCGATGAAACACTAAATAGCACAATGACACTGGTGGGAGAGACTAGGAAATAAAGGATGAGTTACTGTACTTCAGGGGAGCCTCTCCCTCTGTTATTGGCCTGGTACTGTTTATATCCGTAATACTAAGTACAGTTATAGAAGACAGCAAGATACATTGAGTTCAGCATTTGCTCATTCTAAAAATACTAAATGGGGCTGGAGAGGTGACTCAGGGGTTAAGCCTCTGTCTTGAAGGCAGAAGGTCCTGAGTTCGGATCCTAGACCCCACGTATAGACGCCGGGCGGAAGCGGGGGCGGCCTGCGTCTCTGGTCCTGGTAGGGCAGAGCCTATGCATCCCCGGGCAGAGTAAACGAGGAAGTAGAGGCATCCATGGTGGTTCCCAAATTCGTCCGTGGTTCTACACACACACACACACACACACACACACACACACACGCACGCACGCACGCACGCGCGCGCGCGCACGCACGCGTGCACACACATACACATACATACACACACACACAATTGAATAAATAAAAAAATTAAAAATAAAAATAAAAATACTAAATGTCCACTGACTATGCAGCATTTTTGACAGGGTTTTTGCAAACAAAGTGCAATTTACAATATACACAGCTTACCTGTTAGTAGATAAGGCAAAGCGACAATGTGAGTAGGAGGAAAACACATGGGAAGTACCAAGATAACTTGCAGCAAGCTAACTTACTTCTAGTGATAAAATGATTATCCTGCTTCCCGGTACTGCTCAGACCCGCATAATCAATCCAGAGGAAGTACCACTGATGGAATGAAGAAAAGTCTGCATGCCTCCTACCCCCCAGCCCCCGTGGACCCTGTGAGGCACATCTTCCCTCCACAGTGCTTTCCCGCATAAGGCATGTCTGCAGCCACATAATGCACATACTGTACGTGAGGCACATGTGTGTTCCCATGGTGTGCACACCCTACACATGAAGCACGGCTGCATTCCACAGCACACCCGGCATGTTATGCAGATACACAGCTACAGCGCACACCCTGCATGTGATCCTCATGTGCCCTTCACTCAGCATGGAGTGGGGACCACCAAAACGTCCCCCATGGTCTTCAGGCTGAGCTATGAGAGAATACTGAGTGATCTTCGGATTGCTTTCAGCATATTTGCTTTTATGAACTGTAAAATACTTCACCAGCTGAACAGACTACCCAGTGAATTAAATTCTGCTCCTCATAATGCCTTATGAAGTCAAAGGCTTCATAATATTTGAGCATTAACATTATTACTGAGCATTTTACTTTTATGGTTTTACTTATGGTAATTATCTCAAATTAAAACTATCTTGAGAAAACTGCTACTGTAAAAGCCCCAATCCATTCAATCAATTTTATTTTTCTCCTGATGACTTTTAATTTTTACCTTTACTTCCAGGAGTAGGAAGCCTTAGGGGTGAAGCATATATGCCCCAAGAGTAGGCAAGTCAGAGGGAAACCTGGGGCCCATAAAAGTGGCCAGATAGGAGAGTGGGAGGGGCCAGAACGGATCGATGAGGGGAAGGGAAGGAAATAGGAAGGAAGGGAGAGGGAGGAGGATGGAGGGAAGCAGGAATTAGTATTCATTATGCTTGTAAAACTAAAAAAAATTAATTAACTAAAAATAGAATCTATTGCATGATACTTTGCTGATAAAGAGGTTAGGTATATATACATAAAAACAATGCAAGATACTAGTAAAGGTTAAGGGGTTTGTTGTAGATATAAAGTTTCAGTTTTGTATATCACAATAGTGTAATTTTGATGATTAAAGAAGAAAAACCATAACATATCATGTAATAATAAAGATGGTCCAACATTAGATTTTAAAAGCTTTGCCATGTGCTTTCTCTCAAAATGTGATAAAATTCTTTTAATTTCAATCACTTTTACAGATGTAGAAATCAAGACAAATGTAATTTCCTAGAAGCTGCCTAAAAGGTGTTTTATATTGTCTGAATCCAGGGCCTCAAATTCAAAAATTCTGATTTTGTTCATACTTTTAAGAAGAATATAGAACTGGTAAGCATGCAGGCAAGGCATCCCTAAAACTAAGTCGAGAAGATGCAGCACAATGTTAAACATTGGATTCCAACACCACTGCAGCCAGTGTGAGGAGGTCAGAGTTATCTTTCAAATGGTCCAGCTAAGTTGAAGGCAGACTGATTTAAGATTCAGGTAGGGTCTTTCAAATCATTAACTACCAGCTTATACGTTATAAAAGAACTCACTCACGACTAGCTTTACTGCTTAAAGGATTTTCAATCCTTCCTGTACATTAAAAACTTGCAAAAACATCATTACTGTTCCCAACACACTATTCATATTTTGTAACATTTCCTTTTAGAAAATTTTTATGGCAAAATAGGCATATTTAGCATCTGAGTCACACTTCTACATATCCTTATGCTTTGTTCCAAATAAGAGCACGGCAATCTTTTTGAAAACTTTTTTCATTGCTCACATGGTATTTCATCAAAGTTAGTACTGTGATTTATTTTACCATTCTTCCCATTTTTGAGTTTGTGTGTGTGTACTGGTTTCACAAAGTCAAGCAACTTACAGGAGAAAGAGAGATTTAATTAGTTTGCAGTTCCAGAGGAGAGAAGCAGTCTTTCATGGCGGAAGTGACATGGCTGGTAGCAGCTGAAATAGACCTAGATCTCTGCAGATATCTTGGAGGCTAGAATCATAAGACTGCCACTTCAAGAGCGGGCCTTTCGTGGAAGTATGGTGGGACTTATTCAACTCAAAACCCACCCTCTGTGACTGCCTTCTTCCAGCAAGGCTCTACCTCCTAAAGGTGCCATGACTTTCCCAAACTCATGAGACTGTGAGGGACACTTGACAGTGCATGTCCTTGTGGTACTGCAGATAGAATCTGCAGGGTCTCGTACATGCTGGGTAAGTGCTTTACTGTGGAGCCATAGGCAAACTCTGTTCTTCCAGTTCATGTGGTTATTACTGTCAATGTGTTGACAAAAGTAAAAGAGTCTCATTTTATAGAATGTTGAAAAACAGAATGTAATTTATGACCCATAATTTTTGTCCAACAAGTCAGCATCAAGAGTGTTATTTACTCTTCAACAATTTTATAGACCTATAAAGTATCACATTTGATTTTGTAGCTTTATTTAGTTTTGGTTTTAAATTATAACTCAAGCATCTTTTATGGTAACAGCAGCAAGTTAGATAGAAATTCCATACTTTACTTATATCCTGCAATGCTAATAAGTTAGTTTCTCTCTTTTACCTAAAAATAGTCATTTTCTAACAAGCATTATGTAATAATAAATGTAAAAGACTTTACATTTATTGTTTAGTACTAAATTCTTCAAGTAAAATGATTCAGAAAAAGACTGATCAGGTTTAATTTTTTTGTAAAAAAAAAAATGGTGGAAATTGAAAACGGCATGTTGAAAACTTTAACTCTGAGGTCTAAGTAGCTTCTGACCTCAGTTCTGATCAACGAATACCTGCAGTAATGATGAAATACATAAGTCACATATTAATGTTTAAATTACGTATGCCACAGAACACAAGCTGGAACTGATCCGGAAGCATCCTCCTTGCTGGCCGATTTTCCTAACACCAGAAGGCATGATGCAGATCACGAGGGAGAAAAGCAATGAAGATGCTCACACAGCTGTGAATGTCAAAAGCTGCGAGAACAATCACCCTGGCACGGCCACTGGTGGTGATGGCTGGTGCAACAGTGGTATGTGTAGGGGTAACCACTGCTTTCTGACTGCTCTTCGGTAGGGAACACACACCTGGCTCTATAAATCAGTCAAGAACCTGTGCAAGGGGAGGCCGTAGGCCTTTGGGAAGGAGCAAACTACCAAGGTTTAGTTATAAGGACATGATATAAAACTGCCATCTCTACATTTATTATTATACCATGGATTAGAAGCTTCCTTCTGCAAGGGAAAGTGTTAACACAGAGAATCATGACTGTCCAACATACATCATTTAAATAACTATGGACTGTTAGGCCCTAAACAAGACACCTGAATCACCCCCCACCCCAGGGAACACTGCATAAGAAAGGGTGGGAAGAATTCAAGAGTTTGAGACTGGGGAAGGGTGCCAATGCAGGAAGTTCTGGACATGACAGGCTGCTGTTCCTATGAACGCATCACGACTCTGTGTACTTCCACTGCCCAAGATTTGGTTTATTGATATCTCACCATGGAAAAAAGAAGATTTCATGAGGCGCCACGCCTCCCAGAGAGACTATTGATGGCTAGTGCTGGATGGGAGAAGCGGAGCTACTCTCCTCGGTGGTTTACCCACCAATAGGTCATCCATGCTGCGGAAGTACTCAGACACAGGCCACTTACTACAAGCAACCCTGTAACTCGTGGGCCACACATGAAAATAGAAGCAAGACTGGTTGAGAAGGAGGAGGCTGGTAACAGGGGGACCAGGGGTCAAAACGACATACATTCATTGTTCTCTTGAAACAAAGATTAAGAACCAAGATTAAAAATAAGATTAAAATTATGATTTAATTAAAACATTAAAATTAAGATTAAAGAACAAAAATCAAAAAATATTAATCATGTTTTCCATCAAACAGCACATATTTGGTCTCCATCCTGAGATAGAAGTGTGTGCTTCAAAATTCACACATCTTTATTTTTTAAATTTTCCATTGAAAGGTTTATAGCCACATACCTTTATTTAGCGTGTGTCCCCTTTAAACCTGAGTGGTAGTTTTAGCAATGCCTGACAGAGCTGCTTCCTTTGGTGTGCTCAGCTCTGAAATCCATATGAGATAGCAGTAATGCTGATTCAAGGAAGAAAACACCCCCACTTACCGTCTCTAACGCATTTACACGGTCCTGCAAAGAAAGCATAATACATAATTATTAAACCATAGGTATTAAACATCACAAGTTTACCGAGCTGGCAGGTTTTCTGTTTACCTGTAAAATTTATTTAGAAAAATGTAAACACTTGACAATCTTTCTTGGGATGAGATCCATGATAGAAAAATAATCATAAAAGGACAACAGGACCCTTTCTTACTTCACCTACTAACAGGTCCTCAGGAACTAATTTAACAGTAAAAGGGCTCAATTCAGAACTAGTTCTTGAGAACAGCAGTTCTTACCACTCTTGCTTTGTTACAATTAATGATCAAAGGCCTGTAATAGCAGATAAGTCTGATTTGATGAATCACAGTTCCACGATAACAGAGGCATATGAGGGGCATCCAGGCATACACCAGCCTCATTAGGTAGACAGAGAAAAGTATGTCCACCTAGGAAAGCATTAATACATTTCAGATATAAAGATAATGTTAACAATTAAGTTTAGTATATAATTACTGAAAGACAAGCAAGAAATTAATGAGAAAGAGTCCCATGCATTCAATCCTGAACCCAGAGAACACTTTATCATCCAAAGAATCAGGTTTACACCAACACTGGTTTCCAATGGAGTTGCTCCTGACAGTGCTTAAAAAGCCAAATGACTGAGAAAACAATTGTATTTTGAACGCCATTTGGAGTAATCTGAACTTTTTCCAAGGAATATAAATAGGAATTAGTCAACAAGTTGTAAAAATCTGAGTGTAGCAGTCAGAAAGGTCATAATAGAAATAGAGCAGGCCTTCCTGTCATTTTGAGCCATTGGAGGAAATCTGAAGAGCCTGCGTTTTTTTTCACCCTTTGTTTGGTCATATTAATTCATAATCTATCCTAAGTAAAGACTAGAGGTGGCATAGAAAGAACCCAGGCCAGCCGTAAAGTCTGAGCAGGAGGAGCAGAGTGAAGCATCTCCCGTCCTCCCAGCTTCACCCCCCCCCCCCCGGTCCTCCTAGCTTCACTGCACATAGACGCCGGGCCCCGAGGACTTCTGCAACAGGACCGTCAACCCTCAGGCTTGGAAAGTCAGCCCAACATTTCCATCCTGTAAACACTTGGCTATGTGGACACAAGCTAGCATATTAACATAACAGATTATGGAAAATCAGCCCCAAGCAGACTGCTGAGCAACGGAACCTAACTGCATTGAGCTGGCACACTTGGAGGACTTTGCCTTGCTCCATAATTTTCAAAAGCATTTCATGGAACTTACAGGTACTACATCTGAGAGTTTCAGTGGTGCCTATGAGGTCTCAAGGGCTCTGATCTGCTGTAACCAAACTTCTAACTCAAGGCACAGCTGACCAAAAACCATTCAGCAATGCTTTCTCACAGAAGCTACTCTGCTATCCATACAGCCTTTGAAGCTAAAATACATGAAACATTTCGGAGGAATCAAAATATTTACATCCCCTACTTGGGTCTTAAGTTTTCAATACTATGGGACTGTGGGTTGACGTTGTTTACAGTTACTGTATGTTAAGAGAACACACAGAAATGATGTCACACTGAGAATGCAGCAGAATTGAATGGAATTATGTTTCAATGATCTCAGTTATGGCACAGATAAGCTGACACTCTCATTTTTGTTGTTCCTGAATTTTATTAAATATGTGTAATATTTCTTTTAAAATATCTGCCTAGTTTGTAAGACTAAGAAACTAACTGGTATCATGTGTTTAAAGCACAAAGGACAGAGTACATTAGGACACACTATACTAAGGCCTGCTTTTTTCCCCAAGAAGTACTGAAAGAACATTCCAGGAATAGTAAAATACTTTTAAAAAGCAGGAAATTAGAGAAGAAAAATATTCAGTTTATTAACTTATATATCAATAATTCAATCTGTGTATCAACTACCACTAATAAGACATCAACCAATGATGTTCAGGAATTTTGGCTAAACAGCACAGTTTTAAGTTTCCTAATCATTCTTAGCTGATGTGATCTTAAACCTTAAGAAAGGCATTCTGAAAAATTAAAATTATTATAGTTGAAATGGTTTTCAGAAAGACAACCGAACATCCTTAATATTAAACAAAATATCTGCATAGATCACAATGTTTTTAAAACAGAAGTAAGTCAGTATTGAGGTTTTGCTACAGAGGCAGAGAGGGCGGGACATCCCAGTGATTTAGACTTTGCCACTCTACCTAGGACATCCCAGTGATTTAGCCTTTGCTACTCTACCTAGGACGCCCCAGTGATTTAGTCTTTGCTATTCTACCTAGAGCTGTAACGGCTCTGAGACTATTCTTTCTTCTAGTTGCTGATTTTGGATATGAAGGAATTCATCTTCAAGCTCCACCTACAGATTCAACACTCCTCAGTCCTTATTTCCAAGCCTGAACATTGAAAATGGCTGTTAGGACATTTAAAAAGGCAATAAAAGGTGGGAAGCTGAGAGAGTTAACACCGTATCTGGATTAGAATCATGAGAATCAAGTTACTTTAGGTAGTAAATCAGCAGCTTTTGTTTTTATGGTCATGAATTTTGTAAGTTTAAAGAAACCGTGGTCTCAGGAACATTTACATGAAATACAATGTGCACTCATAACTTTACATATATTTTTAAAGGGAAGATGGGCTGTCTAAAGACCTCTAAGTTATTTATTCAGAGCAACAGCATTTAAATGAGACGTAAGACTACTATACAGATAAATGACATTATACAAGTAAATTAAATCAATCTATTTACTTCTTCCTTCTGCAATGTTTCCAGAAAACCAATACCAGTAACAAGCAGGAAAGAAACAATCATGACTAACAGCCCTATGCTGGGGTAAAACGCAAAGCTGAAAGTGGGAATGTAAAGTTAAACAAACAAACAAAAAAAAATCAAAGGTGAAATTTCCTTCAAATATCTTGAATAAAACAAATTTAGTGGGATAAAATCCACACTCTTGCCATTGTTTTGTAATGGTTAGAAGCAAACTTTTCTACTACTCATCAATTCCAAGGAAGGAAAAGGTCAAGAAACACCTGCAGTGGCGACAAAAAGTGATGTCAATATTTAATCTTCATGATTGCACACAGTCGCTGCAGTCAGGGACTTAAATGGAAAGTGTTAGTTATGCTCATGAGCTAGTGGGTATCATTTGCACTTAGTGAGCATCACGCTGCCGGACACCGAGTTCCGATGCAGTCAGGGCTTGACAGGCCACGTAGGGAGAACTATATTTGGGGGAGGCCTACAGCATATGTACTATTGAAATATATTTTAATTTTTTATGATGAGGTGAATACTTGTCTCGAACTATAAATATTCATTTTTCTGCCTGGTCACCATGGAGAGTGCACTAGAGCTTAGGAATGAACTATGGCAAATTCATTAGCATCACTGGAGATGGGTTAGGAAATGAGCATGAAATGGATCACTGATATCAGATAACAGATCACGAACAGTTTACTTGACTCAGCTGAACCAATCAATTAGGCATATTGACTTGGCCATCAGATCTAAGAGATTAATTGGAAGCTTACAGGTTGAAATAATAATTCTTCTGCCTCTGGCAAGCACAGTTGAACAGGTCTAATGTCTTTATCTCAACAATACAGGACTTTTTTTCCACGATGTCTTTAAATATTCATTAACATAGGGGGAAAAGTCACTTAGCAAGAATCTCTGCCTTTCCAAGTCTAAGAAATTGATGAGTGTAGAATAATTATGAAAAAAAAAACTCTTTGTGACTGACGGGTCATAATGTTTATAAATTAAAAAAAACTCCCACACTGAGAATTTCTCACTATGCTAAAAGCATGAAACCTCTTCCAAAAGAAAAATGTATCCAGCATGCCATATAGCAACCTAAAATAAACTAAAACAAAACAGACAATATAATCTCAATGTAATGAGATCAAAAATCCTCTAAAATATGGCATAAACTGGCTTTGAATTCACACATGGACCAATGATCTATACACAACATTGCTACCTACTGATAGGCATGCAGTGTAATCCTAGATATTAAAAAGCTTGAGGAAGGATGGTAGAGTAGTTTGCACTGATTTCCTTAGTGACCAATATTTAATTTATCCATCGGTAGACACTAGCAGTCCAGTTTGTCTCCTCATTTCACTAGCTGCTCCCATCCCCCCCCAAAAAATAACCTATTTTAAGGTTGAACTTAGTGGAAATCCTGAAAAAGAAAGAATAAAATAATGTATCAAGATTTTGCTTTGAACAGTTGTTACTGGGCTAGGGAGATGATTCAGCAGTCAAAAATACTTGCCATAAAAACAAGAAAACTAGAGTTTGGATTCCCAGAATCCAGGAAATGCTGGAAGCTTGTGGCGCTCTGTCTTCCAGCCTCGGAAGACTGAGATAACGATCTCCAGAGCAAGCCGGGCAGCAAGATTAACTGTGCTGGTGAACTCTGGGTGTGAGTATGAGACTCTGCCTTACACAATAGGGTGAAAAATCAGTTGAGGATGTTCCTGACATCAACTGTGGGCATTCTATACACACACGCACCCCCCTATATGCACCCCCCACACGTATGCACCCCCCCACACGCACGCATCCCCCTACACGCACGCACCCCCCACACGCACGCACCCCCCACACGCACGCACCCCCCTACACGCACGCACCCCCCACGCACGCACCCCCCACACGCACCCCCCACACGCACGCACCCCCCACACGCACGCACCCCCCACACGCATGCACCCCACACACGCACGCACCCCCCACACGCATGCATCCCCCTACACGCACGCACCCCCCACACGCACGCACCCCCCCACACACGCATCCCCCTACACGCACGTACTACACACACACATTTGCACCCACAAACATGCAAAAAGTTATGAGCATGCATGCCACATACACATAAATAAGGGAAATGCTGCTACCAAGTCAGCCAACACTTTAACTCATTAAGAAAAATCCATTAAAACAATCATGAACAGTGTCTCCTCTGGCTCTGGTCACCTGGTATTCACTGTGGGTGTGGCAAGTATCTGAGAAGTAGCAGCTATTATAGAATTCAACACCAGATTCAACGCGTTTCCTCAACCTCCCCAGTATTTCAAGCATTGCCAAGACGAAGAGCTGAAGACCAGCTGTTCTGTGTGTTTCTTCTTTTCAGGGAAAGCTGGTGGTTGGTTTGTCAGGAGGGTTTTACTGATCATCAACAAGCACTGTGCAGGAGAGAATGGCACTTACTGCACATAGTCACAGCAGGGTGAACTTTGGCATCTACTGCCAAAGGGCTATGTGGGGGTGGAGAGCGCAAAGCAGGTGGGTGGACATGGTGAAAAGAAAAAGCATATCAGCTCTGCTGGTATATGGCTACATAGATTTCAAGCCAAGAAAAGAGATGCAGTCTTTGCTAAACGAACCCAGGAACCTTTCCACTTAGCTCTCTAAACTGAGCACTAAAAAGGTCAGATCTACCCCATTATATTTCAAATCACAAAGGACTCCAAGGACTGCTTTTAAAGTGAAGAAGCACTTTGAGATTCTTCTTTTTAAGACATAAGAATATGTGGCAGGTAGGTATGTGCCTACAGAATACGATTGTAGACAAAATGAAGAGATACATATAGAATTCTCTCTCTTGTGGGACTGCTCGATTCCACCAGAAATTCTACCAGGAGGGGACAATGGCATTTGCTGTTCAGTGAGTGAGGTCTGGGCTGAAATGCACTTTAAAATATTTGCAGATAAAATAAAGACTATGATGGCAGTTGGGGCAATGCAGATGGCTAGCGCCACGACTGCCAAGTTTGACAATCCCCAAACAGACATGCAAAGAAGCTAGGGAGTTGAACGGTAGCAGTTCAGAAATCAATTCACCTTAACATTTTTCAAGGACTTACATTTTAAAGAAAATGGGACATGTATCTAGATATGAAGTTAGTCATGTATCAGCAAACTATGCTGTGGACTCCTACGCAAATTGCATTGCAATGTGATTATGCCACAGTTTAGATAAGACCCGGCTTTTACTTTCACATACAAAAAGGGGTTATTTGCCACCAAACACAGCTGGTCCTGTGAGCCCCCTTGAGAATGAAATGTGCCTGCTTTTCTTCAAGGGTACACATCCCTGGGGCTTCTTGGAAAAAAAAACCATCGAAAGAAAACCCACATAACTACAGTCAGAATCCTTTGGCCTAAGCGCCCTCCTCCTGACCTCTGATTATCACCTGTGTCAGGCAGCTGAGTCGATGAGTGGAACGACCAAATAGTCACTACTAGGGATGAAGCTGCTTACCTTTGTGCAGTTCCAGTCCTCCACATCCTAATTCATACGCAAGACCACTGACTCAACACTTACAGGGATCAAAGCAGAGGGATGTTATGTTAGACACTATTCATCACACCTCTGTTCCCACGTTCCTTCTGCATGATGCACAGAGAGGAGGCCGAGGACGATCAGGAACTGAGCGGAAGTTTTACTAATACATTCAGTGGACCCAGAGTTAGGCTTTTCTTCCCAATGTAGTTTAGCTTATAAAACTCCGTTATTAATTTGCACTTTATAATATATGCCGATAGATAAATAGGAGAGGTGATTTAAAGCTTTAAAATAAACCTCAGACTATCTGCCTCTCTCCTTCCCCAGATAATCAGTAGTAAAGTATTTCTTTATCTACCAAAATTGAAGGGGAAAAAAAGAGTAATTTGCACACTTGAAGGCAGTATTATCCCATATGCCCTAAAATAAAGAGGTTTATTTTTTACTATTAAGTTTCAAATATCCTAAATATTCCTACCTATGAAATACTTAACTGCTTTTTCTTCAAATTGAGCTGCATTCTGATTTTTCACTGCAGTCTGACTATCGTCTTCCCAAGGTGGAAGTTTAAAGAGTAGATTCGGCTGTTTAAGAGAGATGTGAGTTATGAAAAAGCTAGAAAACTCTATTATCTTAAAGTAATTGGAAGTGCTGAAAATAGTAGTAGCTATCAAAATTACATGGCTAAGATCGCAAGTTCAAACTAATTTTTAAATTTCTGCATTTAGAGAAAAAAAGATACCATGTAAGTTCTCAACCAACTTAAAATCACAAATTCCAGAGAAATAATTACTTGAAGTTCCAAATATTTCCCTCTTTCAGAATTATAAAAAAATAGGAGTAATTTTGTTTAATGTGTCAAACTGTACTGCGTTCACAAAAATGGCAGTGGAAGTGGCTGTTTCTGATGTGCCAAGTCCAGAAGGTAGAAGGAGTAAGATGGTAGCTCATTAGCAGCTGCCCTGGGCGGTTTCAGTCAGCAGTGGAGCTGCTCAGATCCACCAGCTTGGCCATGGAGAATGAGCAGTGACATTGGAAGGTCTGATCACCCTCAAAACCATATTTTCCTTCCACGTGCTAAATTATTCTCAAACTCTACCGATAGAATACTTATTTTTTGTAGAACCCAAAAATTTCTTCTTGGACCGCCCCCTCCTCCCTCCCACCGATGCCAGTTCATCTTTAAAAGGCAAACACTTTTGACACTGATTACCATTAAGCTAGTGCAAGGGTAAGAAAAGTAGGCCATATCCAGTGAAGCACTTGTTTTTACAAGAACCAGAGCTCAATGGTCTTCAGGTTTTCATTTGATTGAACAAAATTAAAGTAAGAATAATACTTCATGAGGTGAAGGCTACAGGATACCCCAATTTCAGTGTCTATAAACAAAACTTCATTGGACTACACCCTGCTTATTTATTTTTTTCATCATCTCATAGAGCACATGAGACATAGAAGTGAAAATATTTAGGACCTGGCCCTTTTGTTAGGAATTGTTTCTGCTTGACAAAGGTCACCCAGTATGCAGGGGTGTACACACACACACACACACACACACACACACACACACACACACACACGCATGCACAAACACATGCTGCAACCTCATGAGTACTGCTATCCTATTTACTAAAAACAAATTATTCAAATTCTCTCCCTCAGAGTTCTGTGAAAGGAAGTTCATGGAAATACAATATGCTGGCCAGGGGGTTTGTGGACAAATAGATGATAAGTGCTTTTTTACTACCATCAAGGATACTTTAGGTTTAGAGACATTCTGGAAAACTTCTGATACTCTTCCTAAAATGATTCATGCCATAATAAAATCCCAGAACCTCATCTCTAATCAATGTCAGGTGACAGTATAGTAAAACAATAGACTATATCACAATAAAATTTCATGTTTAAATAAAATTGTTATTTGGACACATTTCTTACATTTATTTCATTATACAGTAAAAAGAATTGTATTTTTGCCATATGTCTTTCTTAAGTAAGTTCCAGCTTCTCTTTATATCTGTGGAGTCTCGTAAAAGGCCAGCTTGAAAACATGTACTCCAGTCATCGGAGAAAGAGCAGAAAAACAAAGAACAAACAAGCCTAAATCTAATTATCTGAGTAGATAAATGACACACTTCACGAAGAACCCCAACTTTTTGGGCTTAGACTACAAAGTGCAAGAGTCGATCGAGCCTATATGTGGTCCTCCAAATCCTGTCACCTTGGTGACAAATCTATTGGTTGTTTTCTAATAATGAAATGAGAACTAGAGTATTCCCTTCAATCAGAATGCATAATGAATATATAGAACGTGTTAAAATTTTCATTTTCTATCTCAGTTTACTGATTGAATACAAAGAAATAGTGAAAGAAACTACATGTCATTCTAGCAGGCTTAGTCTTCATACTTTAAGAAAGAAAATCCAACATTCTGAGAAGGTAAGGATGAATAATATAGAGACTGAAAAAAAAAGGGTAACTCAAAGTTAATTTTTAAACAATCACATAATCAGGGATTATGATAAAAGGAAAAGCTTGTTAGTCATTTTCAGCTTTTTTCAGCTTTATCACTTTTTGTGCAATTTAAAATTTATGAAAACCTTCTAACATTGCCTTTAATTTTTGCCAGAATATGTTGAACTCCGTTTAAAACTGAAACTGAAGATGCCCAAGGAGGGCTTCAATAACAACTTTCTTCAGTCTGTTTATTTAAAACATGATGAATAAGCAAAAAGAAAAGGTACAGGATGGAAAAAGAAAAACGATCCCTTCTTCCTAGAAGTGCTTGAGGTTACTGGATTGTTCAGAGTCTGCATCAAGAATTAAAATCCTTCTTCACATGCTAGTCACCAAACAGACCTGCCGTTTCCCTAGTCATTGTATCTATGTAAGCTTAGATTCTAAGGGATTTGTGGGAAGTTTCAAAGTTACAGAAAGTCAGGAAGATGCTTCATGAAAGTCTCCAGAGTGGCCTGATAGGTTTAGTGTGCTCTAAAATTTAATCTTCTATTTGAGGAAGTCGAGTGCCAGTATTTAACCACACCAAATGTCTGTTGTCTATGAATCAATCCTTCTTACAAAAATAAAAGTATTATAAAAAGAGAAAATCTAGCAACCTGAGCATGGTGGTCATAAGAACTTCTGTTCTCCAGAGCCCTGAAATATGTTAAGGGCAGGGCATAGGAGCCAAGCAGAGTCGAAAACAGTCCTGCCTCTGGGCCACACAAATGGTTTTTCTTTATCAAATTGGAGCAGAGTATTTACCTTATAGAATCATGAGGAGGGAAACATAATATAGATTTAGAAGGAAAAAAAAACTCAGTGTATGAAACAAAGAATTGCTTTTGTTTATCAAACTCATTTGCTTACAATTCAGGGCTTTCTTTCTTTCTTTTTTGATACATACAACATCATATTGGATGATTTAATACTTCTGCTTTGTTTTGTTTTGTTTTATTTTATTTTGTTTTGCGACAGATTCTCACTCCATACAACTCTGCTTCAAGCTCCCATGCCACCAAATCCAGACTTCAGTCAACACAATCTTCACAGGAGTACTAAGTGGTAATATGTATTTGCTAAGTTAAATTACACTGCATTTCAAGACGTCTGGCCAAGAAATTCTCTGCAATGTCTCTTTATAATCTGGAATAATCTTCATAATCTGGAAAATCAGTCAGAGATAGGGAAGGTAGATAATTCTAGACATAAGAACCATAGGGGCTGGAGAGGTGGCTCAGGGGTTAAGCCTCTGCCTTGCCGGCGGAATGTCCTGAGTTCGGATCCTAGACCCCACGTATAGACACCAGGTGGAAGCAGGGGCGGCCTGCGTTTCTGGCCCTGGTAGGGCGGAGCCTGTGAATCCCAGGGCAGAGTAAACAAGGAGGAGGTGGAGGCGTCCATGGTGGTTCCGGAATTCGTCCGTGGTTCTACACACACACACACACACACACACACACACACACACACACACACGCTTACACACACACGCACACACACACACACGCATACACGCACAATTGAATAATAATAATTAAAAAAATTTAAAATAGAACCATAGTTTCTTTCAGTGGTATCCAATTAATATGTAAAAACTTGTTTAATGAGTTCATGGGAATTTGCTTCAGCCAGCAAGGTAATACTGCTGAGCCTAGGTTTCCAAACCCGTTACATAGCATAACTGTTACTTATAATCCTACTTTTCACAATTGTCTTTGCTATCAGGAGTTACAAAATAAAAAAGAGTTACATGGCTGCTTTCTCATGTTTGTGGTCTGCCTAGGGATGTGGCACCAGGTGCATAGGCAGTAATGGATGTTATAGAACAGCTTTGAAGTAACCCCTTAAATCCAGCAATACCAAGTGAAAATGACCCCAAATATAAGTGGACCGCTGACTCTGGAGATGGGTAGAACTGCTGGCCGAACTTAACACCATAAAACATCAAGAGCTGCATGTCTCATCCACGGTGCCCATGAGCCCAGACTGCAGCATCAGTACCAAAAGTATGCCTCTAAGAAGTCCACTGCCAAAGAAAGGGCACGTGAGGAGGCACAGAACCACCTTACCCCTCTGAGAGCAATTTGTAAAATCTGTAAAAGATAACAGTTCATTTGCACCATAAGATTTTTTGTATAAACTTTCTGTTACGGAGTAAAGTTTAGGCTCTTAAAGACCATGCTTGGTCTCATATTTTTTTTAAATGTTTCCAAATGGTGCCTGTCGTGAAAGACTTATGTAGAAGCTGAACTTGAGGAAACTGCTGAGTCCTGAACACGTGTGCTTCTCATCCCCGTGAATAAACAAAGCTTGGCACATTTTCATATTTGTTTTACTCTCAAAAGAAAATAGCCTAGTCAATCAACTTTCCTATATTCACACACAAGAATACTTCTCTCCAGATATTCTATTTTCAAGTTTTATTCTCTCATAAATTTGGAAATAAAATTAAGTTGCAAGTTTCAAGTAAAACAGGGTGATAAAATTTAATGAACACTAAAATCTCAGGTAGAATCCACTTTACGGAGCTCGATTCCCTGCTCTCCTGATAGCTCTTGATGAGATAAACCGAAGTGTACACATTTAATGAGCTGGGGACCCCGCTTGACCCCAAGACAGGTTGCTCATGCTTCATCTCTGCTGAGACTGCATACTCAATTTGAGACTTGCTAAGACTCTTCATTCCTTGGGAAACTGGAGACATTAATGGGCCATAAAGCTGCCTTGTGCTGAAAGTTGTCCAAAGTGGCCCCTCCCTGCTCCATAGATACCCACGTCTACTTCTGCTTATGTTGCTGCTTGGAACTGTTTTCTCTCACATCTCAGAACAGAGAGAGACACCCAGCAATGTGTCCATCCAGCACAAGAGGTACATCTCGGAAGACCAACTGGGGGAGGGGGGTTCACCTGTAGTTTCTAGATTCCCAAAGGTTCACTATGAGTAGCTGAAAACTCTCCACTGAGAACATGAGAGCTCTGGAGAGTTATTCTAGGGATGAAAAAGAGACTGCATGGCCTTTAAAAAAAAAAAACTTTAAATGGTTAATCCCAATTTATCAGTTCATCCAAATTGAGACTTTCTGGGGAAAATGAACTGCTCCAGTGCTCCTCGTGAGTTCAGCACCACTGTCCCTTTCCAAAGTAATTCTGCAGGTCTCTTGGTTGGCTGCCTCTTCACTTCAACCCATACTATATACAATTATGTGGTTTGAAAGAAAGCTCGGGCTACAGATACTCTAGTTCGTCAGAGGTAACCGACAGCACCAGCTGGAAATAGTCTTTCTCCCATGACTGTTTACCAGGAGAACTGGCCATATCTTGGGTCCAGTGAGATGTCAACATACAGCCTTGGTGGCTTCTGCCAAGCATTTAATATTCTAAGTCAGTCACAGTTTTGGTGGGGTTTTTTTTTGTTTTGTTTTTTGTTTTTTGTTTTTTTGTTTTTTTTTTTTTTTTGCCCAAGTTACCTTTGAAATGTGCCTACTAACTGGGTGCTGGCATTCTCTATCACAAAAGCCTCAAGAATAATATATATTAGGTTTGTTAAGGAAACAAGAAAATCACGTTGTATTCTATTTTTTTCTCTTAAACACTGAGCTGCCATGGGCTGCCCCCCAAATTAGCTGAAATAAAGTAATAACCAGTGAAAAATGTCTTTTCTTTCCTAATCCTTGCTGAGGCTTTGCCTAGGTGTCTCTGTGGTGACAAACCCTAACGATGCCTGCGTCCCTGTCTGTCATAGTTCCACAACCAATAATCACCATCATCAACCCTCTTTAAACACAAGGCTCCACACTATTTTAAAAAGACAACTAAGAGAGAAACTAAATGTAATTTTGCATCCTCTGAAAACCAGTATGTCATTAATACTGTTTAATATGCTTTAGGACATAGTTTTTGGAATGTCTCAGAAGACATTTTACTTATAAATATGTAATCTCATTTCAGATACTAGCTTATTTTTAGTGAAATTCTAGTAATATCAAAGTCTATATCAAGAAAGACTTGCAGCAATGTAGATCATAAATTTTTCCCTACTAAAATGTCTCAACTCTCTCACCTAAGATGATCAAATTGACACTAATTTCTAGCCTCCAATCAACCTTATTCTTGTTTGTCTTTCATGTATTTTTCATAGTTGTCCAAAGACATATTACTCCCTTCAGTATACTCCATCCTAACTATAAATTGTAACTACAAAAGTATATCACACACACACACACACACACACACACACGCACACACACACGCGCGCACACACAAAGAGCCAGAAAATGTTGAGCTCCAATGAAGAATTTTGGTAATTACACACTATGTTATAAGAATACCCAGTGTTTATGGTTCTTGGAGGTTGATGGCATTCTCGTTCCTGCAGCCTGTCCTTATCGTGCCTTCTTTCTGCTCTTTACAGAGTACTTACTGTTCCAATGCATTAAATTAAAGAGGAAGAGCCATGCAGGGCTGGGAAAAGAAGAATAGTGAAAGAGAAAGAGAATGCAGCACACAGGGACGGCATTCTTCAATTGTTTCTGCCAAGGTCTTCTGCCAAGGAACTGTAGGACAGGGATAGGTACTGTTCCCAAGGGGTAGACTTGAGGAGATCCAGGGATGGATATGAAAACTCAAGGGACGAGTGATGATCATTTGTTCAGTTCACAGACTTTCACAGAGTGCCTCCTTGGACAGGCCTTGTGCTGAGCCGTGGACATTTGGACTACGAAAGACATGAGCATTATTTCACAGGTGTGACAGACATCTGAGGCATAGGGGGGTAAATTTCAGTTTTCAAACTAAACCCAGAACTAGAATGCTCTATGAGATAATAATAATATTATTATTGAAGCATAATAAATGCTTCAATCATTCTATTAGCCCCTTTGAAAAATTCACTTTTGTAATGTTCATGTTACTGTGTTCTTTTGAAGTTATTTGGGTTTTAGGCAATATGCAGATTTTCTATTTTATTTGTTTCTATTTATTTCTATTAAATACTGATGTTCCCTACCATTTGGTGTAAGATTTCATTTGTTTTGCCTTGTAAGCACTCTGCCATTGAGCTAAACTACCAACCCCCAAGGTTTCGTTGTTTTTCTCTTTTCCATACCTCCTCATCTTGTTCCCATTCCCCTTATGACTGTCAGCGTCACCCATAGCTAAGGACACCAGAGCTGATGACACCCAATTCTGGGTGCACTGGTGTAGGATCTTCCCTACAGAGACACACCAACCCCAAGAAGTGACCATCAGTGTAATAGTGGCATGAATGTCAAGCGGGCCATCAACGGCTTTCTGATTTTCAGCAGAGATAACATTTCCGGTCCAGTAAACCAGAAAAGAACATAGAAAAAAGGAGGAAATAGGCCCTAGGAGAAGTGTTTCAGCTATAAGATACTGACTTTTAAATATTTGTCATTATACCCATAGATTGGAGGCATACTCAACACTCAACCTAAAAATTTCCTTCTGCAATGAATAGAAAATAAGTGATGTGGACTTCCCAGCACTAAAGAGAACAACTAAACAACATTCCCCATACACATCCCAGGGAACAGTGCAGAAAAGAAGGAAGTAAGATTATAAGAGCTTGAAGGGGTAGCACTGTAGTCAGACATTATCTTTTGGTTGCTGCATCCATGAATTTACTGCAGTTATGTGTATTTCCACAAGACCTGCACATGACTGTCCTACCAAAATTTCACTATGGAAGGGGAAGGATTTCAAGAGGTCATATACCTCCCTTACAGGCTGATGAAGGCTAATACTGATGGGGGGAAGGGGAGGGAAGATGCTTTCCTCAATGGTATACACATTGATACATGCTTCATGTTCCAGCAAGTGTTCAGATATATGCCATCAAACATAACCCAGATGAAACTCGGTGGGCCATGTATGTGAAAAGACAAGAAATAGATGGTAGACTGGCAGAGAAGAAGGGCTATCATGAGAAAAGGGGGATGGGGTTGACAATTAAAATGAGAAAATACTATAATTTCACTGTATTCATGTACGAAACTCAAAGAATAAAAAAATTGAAAATTGTGTGGATTCTTAATAAACATTTGAGAAGCTACACAGGCTGTTTTATTTGATGAAATTATCAGTTCCAAGATTTGCATTATGAGAAAGATAAACTAATTATCTGAGTTAACAATTTAAAAAGTTGGTGTATACTCAATGAGCATGTTTACACAGAAATTCCATCACCAGTTACCATTAAAACAGTGTCTTTTTATGACAATTCACCAGAAACACACCTCTTCACTCCTCTAGTATTTGAGCTCACTTACTGTTTTATTCTCCAGTCCTGTTTCACTGTTTCAGGCCCCAGAAAACTCTAAATGTCCTGAGTATTTACTTGTTCTTAATGTGATAGAAAATGAATTAGTTTTTCCATGAGAGTTGAACTTATTACGTTTGCCTTAATAAAGGCAGTTGTGCTACCCATGAATAAGTTACCCCTGCATAAAAAGAAGAACTTCTAGTAGATGCCAACTGAACATCAATGGCTCATACTATGGAAATGTCAATTAGAATTCTAACAGAATCATTCAAACACAACTTTCCAGTCCAAGAAATGTGAATAAATCCATAGTAAATCATGAGAGGTGCTAACATCACTAGCTGGTCTTGGTGATGACATCCATGGAGCATGAATACATTTGGTGTTCATTTGAACATGTGCAATCTATGAATTCATCCTATTTATCTGTCTTGCTTTGGGGTAGGATGTTATCTTCATTTCCAAAGTATCTACTATACTTCACCAAGGCACATAGGTTCTTTCTAGAGTAGTTTAGGAGCTGAGCTGGCCTCTTGCTATAGATGATAAATGCTCTCAAAGATGCTCAGGAAAGTCAATTCCAACTTCATCGCTGATATTTTTATATGGTATCTGTCACTTCCTTTGCTACAACAGTCTAATATGACAATAATAAAAGATAACAGAGCAGAAAAGCAAATATTTTTAGCACAAACATACTTGCCCTATAGACTTTACCTGAAGAGTTTGCATCTCTTCATCTTTTCGATGGGTTTCCTCTAGCAGATCTACAAGAAAGTGAAATACAATGTAAGTAAGAATGGTTGGCCTTCTTATCAGAAGCGATTCAGTCAGCTGCTTCTATAAACTGCTCATGGGGGCAGGGGGAGGAACGCTTGTGGTTGAAGTGTGAGAAGCACTGTAAAAGGAATGCCCTTTGTTGGAAGCTGCTGAGATGTGGCAGGGCCAAGGGTTCTGCCACACTTAAGCTGGATGAGAAGATCTGGGCAGCCTCAGGTCCACGGAAGACCAAAGAACAATACCGAATCAATCACAAATACAAATACTATCATTTGAGACATTTGGTCCAATGATTATACAAGTCATAAACCACACAAAATTTGTTTTATAAAAAGAGTGTGTTTTTAAACAAAAAATTAAGAGTCAAACCATTTGATCTTAAAATAAGCTCATACGCCATTTCACCCCAGCGTTGATTTTTATAATTAAATTACAACACCTTGCAATAATGGATGTTATTAATGAAGCAAAGCACCACCTCAGCTACAAAATCATATTAATTATCTTTTCATACTGAGAGAGTGGGATATACTACAGCTATACCTGACAATGAGTTTGGCTACAAAGGAAGGAAGCCATCTGAAGAGAAATGTGTCATGAAGCATGCATACATGCAGACTGTCTCATGCCAAACACTAATTTATGTGCTTACTATAAAGGAAAATATATTTGGCAAGCAAATTCTTCTGCCTGCAGCTATACCACCCTGTGTTACGATATTATTAGATTGCTCACACTTAAAGAAGGTTGGGCTGTGTCAGAACTTGGACGAAAGCTACTAAGAATCACCTACAGCAAAGCACATTAGAATTAGCACTTGCTTCATTTGTGACTGATGTAGTTTATCAAGAGATTTCTGCATAATAATATGTTACAACATGGAACACTGACACAGACACCAAAAAAGCAAAGCAAATACTTTACCAAGTGCTAAGCTAGATGCAGGAGGAAGAAATAATGCAATGGGAGCAGAGTCATGCTGGTGCATGTCATAGTGGATATTACTCTGCAACTGGAGGGGACCTAGCAGGTGATGACTGACAGCAGAAAGATGGCGACGGAGGAAGAACCAGCCTTGTGGGATCAGACACAACATGCATTGAAGAACAACAGGCACTTTCTAATCTGTATCCTTTAAAGGAACTGACTTTAACTCCCAAAGCCTCCCACAATAAATTAAATCAATGATAGACAAGCACGTTGGTGTTGGAGGGGGTATTTTTAGGGGGACTCTTGGTTGGCACATCTGGTTCTTGGCAAAAAGAAACAAAGGTAGGTTAGAGGAGGTTGGCCACTGCCAGCTGTAGTCTGCTTCTATCTACCTTACTCGTTTACACTGAGACTGGCTTCTTTTAGTGCATCTTCCTGTATCTGGGTTGGCCCCTTGATTTATTTCAGCACACACAGCTCTGTCCTGGCCTGCACTGAAACTTTAAGGACTTGCATATTTGTTTTTCCATATGATACTAGCATATCAACAAGCTTCAGGCAACTTACCAAAAACTAGAGACACATGGCTTAAGGCTCTACTTGCCCCTACCAACCTTATAGTTGCTTCAGCAGGCAGTCAGTAAGTGCCCAGAAAGCATAATTGTCCAACTGAACAGACTACATGTGACTCATTCCAAAGCCCAACAGAGTCCAGTGCCGACTTCAACACAGAGAATCATGAGCTTAAGGAATGAAATGTGTAGATGATGTTGTTAAGGGAACTTACTAGCTGACAGCAGCCAGTCATTATCTGAGAAAAAGAATCTAAAATTTATCAAAAGGATGCAGAAGTACTTAACAAATACATGGAGGGAAAAGGAGATCAAGACTAGGAAAGAATAATAACCAGCATGGCTTCCATAGGGTACATTTCATTCTGAGCACCTAATATCATCTTTATATCACATCACTCAAAACAAAATTTATAAAACAATGCATGGAGTAGTGTCATTGATAATCCCCAAAGGACTGGACTAAGAATAGAAAGGACAGTTCTGTATGCAAAATTGGATACTGTTCCTAAGCAGAAAGACAGACACTCAAAGGACCAATACAATACATGCCTATTCCAAATGATACAGCAAACTGTATTTTTTATCCAACTCTCATCAGTTTTTGTAAGATACATGATTGGTATTCTGATCCCATAAGGATAAGAACATGACCACTTCACTTTGCTATGTTTTCAGTATTAAGAGATTCTCAGAGGAGGCCTTCTTTTGAAAAGCTTACAGTGCAATGGACCTAGGAGCACACACAGTGGGTTCTACTAACTAGGGAAGAAAACTACCCTAAACTATTGAGTAAAGTTGGGTATGAAGCATCAAACACCTTTGTTGCAGTTCACCTGCATGGTTGCTGATAAATCACTATCAAACAGCTTAAGGGAACAAGGGGTTTACTCTTTTACGATAATCTAGTTACAATTGATAGTCCAGCTTGACTGGAGAGCATGCACTAACACTAGGGCCAAGAGAACTGGCCACATCATCTCTACATAATGGCTGAGAGAGGGACAGTCCTTACTTGCCAGACCAGAATGTCTGGCCAAGTATTCACAAGGGAGCCAACTCTCTAAACCAATTCTGTCTTTTATTTCAGGGCCTAATCCCACCCACCATAAACTGGGCCTTCCCCATCAGATCAGCTAGACGATCTCCTGCAGGTTTGCTCTCAGTCTAACTTAACCACTAATTCTCAAAGGTACCCAGGGCTCAAACCCTCAACTGTCAAGTTGACACCGGTGCCTAAGTATGACTACATTAGAGGGAATATACTGGATAAATAGTGAGAACTGAATCTCTGATACAGCCAAATACAATTCAATCATAAAAAAAAACCATGTAAAGTTATGTCAGCCTCTCTCTTAGCAGACTCATATTCTTCTTCTTCATGTGTTTCCTATGAAACTTTCCAAGTGGCTGAATCAAATTGCATTGCCACAAAAACAGATCAAAATACATTAATTAAGCCTGGTGCTTCCAACACTACATTTCCCATAAACCATACTCCCAATCCATTTTATTGTAGTTGTTTATTCTTTCTTTTGTTTAAATTAGTTTGAATAATTATCTTTTTAAAATCTCTGGGAATGTGGTTATATTAATTTTTCTTATTTCTGTTCAAAAAACTGGAACACTTAAACAGTGTGAAGAACTTTCTGTCCCACACAGATACTTCTTATTCTAGTTAATACCCAAAGACCAGCCAAAAAGGCAAATGGACTGCTTATGATAACCAAGCCAGTGGTAAAGTCAAATGTAGAGCTTTGTTCTCTCATCTCACAGTTATCTAACATAGCATGTACCAACTTGTACCCCTCATTACTTAATTATACTCTTCTGTTTAAATATTTTTAAAAGTATACAGGTTTATATTCCTTTAGGATTCATTTGAGGTCAAAATTCAGGGTTTCCATGTCCAACAAATATTTCTCTACCTTTGACTCTTAAGTATCTCCAAATTGCCTTCTCTTGTTACACTGTCCACTGTTAAGTCATTTGTTCCAACACCTGCATCTGCATAATGACCAACAGAATTGCTAAATTGTGCTGGTGAGCCCTGGTCACTGAGCATGACGCAGAAGCACAGCTCTACAGCCAAGACAAGCAAGATGAAGACCTCTAGAGAGTCCGCCAGAGAACGGAGGGAACAGGACGCTCCGACACTGAGTGCAGCCAGCGCCCCTCGTCAGAACCAGCGAACTTTGTTGCTCTCACGGATCTCAGAATAAAGGACTGGGACGCAGCAGGCTGAAGGACTGCTCTGCCCTCTGACTCACCATGGCGTGCTCATGTTCTCCTTCATTATTTTCTGGTTTAATTTCATATAAAGAGCAATTAAACTGCCATGCAAACTGTTCTGGATAAACATAGTTCTTTGACCATAAGTTAATAAAAGAGTGTGAGTAAAAAGAACAGCAATCTAGAAGGTTTTCTTGACTACCGTGGCACTAACTGATTCAGGGAGGCCTTAGCCCGCCATGCAGGAGGTCTGGCTACAGACAAGGCTGAATAAGGACCCATGCAGGCAGAAGGATGGACAACCAATGGGAAGGAGGGATGGACAAGCAATGGGAAGGAGGGATGGACAACCAATGGGAAGGAGGGATGGACAAGCAATGGGAAGGAGGGATGGACAACCAATGGGAAGGAGGGATGGACAAGCAATGGGAAGGAGGGATGGACAACCAATGGGAAGGAGGGATGGACAACCAATGGGAAGGAGGGATGGACAACCAATGGGAAGGAGAGATGGACAACCAATGGGAAGCGGCCATCTAACCTAGACACCCAGTAAACAGCTGAATGATTGGTGGCTGCTCTCCCCCTCCCCAGAGCAGAGGGGTGGCCACACCTGATTGGACCCCGACCCTATGTAGGCTCAAACACTTCCTTAGTAAAGCTGAGTGTGAGGCCCACTCTTCTCTGCCTTCTGGTTCTCACCTGACCCCCAGGGTCTGGGTGTTGACCCCCGTTGCCGGCTGGCCCATTCACCTCGCACCCACAAGGCCCCGCCGTTTCCCCTCTTCCCCCACGTCCCCGCCGTCTCCCTCCCTCCCCAGCCTAGCGGGGGGATTCGGCAACAGATAACCACCAATTCTTGTTATTGTTGTTGTTGTTGTTGTTTTAATATATGTGTTTGTGTGTTGGGGGGCAAACAGAGGTGTGAGTGCAAAGTTCAGAGGAGCACTAGTGCAGTCAGCTCTCTTCTGTCATGTGTGCTCTGGGGACAGGACTCACTAGGGCATTAGGATTGACAGCAAGTATCTTTATGTGCTGATCCATTTCACTGACCCCACAGCAAATGTTTAATTGAGCAGATAATAATGTATTATGATATGTACAGTCGATGGACAGGAAATTTTCATATAACAAAACAGGATATCATGAGAACTAAAGAATCTAGTTTTGTTTTGTTCTACTTCACATTTTGGTGGCATCCTTAGGGTACTACGTGACAACAATATTTTGACTAAGATGCTTTAGAACCACTTATCTTGCAGCCAATGGACTATTTAAGGAAATTTAATTCAGGTTTTAATGCTGTCTCTGGTAGCAAAAAAAAGCAAACTACCTAGGTGTGCATTACCAGCACATGTAACTAGTAACTTGATTCTTTATACAAACAGTGAAGGTCAAGTTTACAAATGTCTATGTTTTCCTCTAAACTTTAACTATAAACCATCTCATTCACATTACAGTTGATAATGGGCAGGAAACAGCAGAAACAGAGACTTGACACAGAAGCATGCAGGACAATGCGATGGACAGAAGAGCATTGGCCACAGATGATGTTGAATTAATGCCTGAGGCTTATACACAAGCACGTAGCATTTGGCTCCTGTACTTCACTCAGTAAATCAGAGCTTCTGCCTAGTCTGTGTGTCCAGGACTTTACCGAAAAAGCAGTAGATGATGCGAACTCTCAAAAGAGTCAGTATTTAAAATGTAATTTTGAATGCTTCTTTGCCTTGTGGATAGCAGTCAGAGCATAATGGAATCAAATGAAATAGCACACCATGACCCTCAGGAGACTATAATGATGGATTTAGCCTCTCATGGCTGCACTCCTGATACTCAAAACATTAGCTGCACACCTAAGACAATGGTCAATTGTTCTTTGTCTTTCTTCACTATTCCGGTATTGGAATCATTGACATTTTAAGGACAGAAAACAGCACAGACAATGTGACCTCAAGTTTTCACTTTCTGAAAATATAATTTTCTTTATAAATGAATGCACATAAGCTAATATATACTGTAAAAGAAAATCAGAGGCTTAAGGGGAGTTGTCTGAGCGGAAATGGAACTGCAGCTATGAGACGAGTCTGATCAGTTTCTCTTCGGTCTCAAGACAGATTCCAGAAATATCAAGGGGAAGGAATTCAAAATGGTATATTAAAAAAAAACCCTCCAAACACAGCTAATCTCCTTCTGTCTTGCAGATAAGGACCCAGTGCCTCTGTGGGTACCACACAGTGAGTCCAGGGTTTCTGAACCGGATCTTGGTCTGGCACTTATTTTTATGAAATAATTATTGCCCTTCTGTACCGACCAAGAATAGAAGTGAAACAAATGATAGGACATTCTCAAGTCCAACACACGCATGCTTATTGCCGTATACACCTTCCTCGAAATGAAGGAAACGTTCACTGAAGTCTTGTTGTAACATCAACAATCAGTCTCCAGTACGCCGCAAGTCCCTGGCTATCCGCAATCAAATCCCACCACTTGGAACACTCAGGATGTGACTGATGGGAAGTGCTGAGATGCGGGAGAAAGGAGGTGTGTACACAGCACACAGAAATCTCACAAAATAGAGCAATGAAGAATGGTGTCTTTCAGTGACATTGCCCAGCAAATGTTTCCTCTAATTCATTAGCCTACTCAATGCACTCAAACTAGTTTGGCTTTAAATTAATACAGTCCAGGGGCACAACTGCTCAGAGCTTGAAAATCTTCAAAATTGTATCTGTATCAAATGTCTGAAGATCTTTCCTCTTCTTGTCACTGACTCCTAAAAATACTGTGTAGCAATTATTTATGTGTCATTTGCATTGTGTCAGATATTATATGTAATCTAGGAATGATTTTACAGAGTTGTGTGAGTGGTTATATGCAAATATTATGCCATTTATTAACTTGAGGGACATGGAGAATCACTGGCTTTTGGTACCCTGGAAACCAATCCTCGGCTTGAGACACTAAGGGATAAATGTGCTTGCCAAATTTAAAATAGTGGTGGGTACATAATAAAAATTAGACATGTCATTTATTATTTCTAAAACTTTTCTTTGTCTTTTCTAAAATCAGGAAATAAATAACCAGCTGCTAATTTAACACAAGCAAGCAAAAGAGCCCTCTCAACATAAGTTCAGACTCTACCCAGTACAGATAGTTTCACTATTAAAACTGTTGTGTCTACTGCCACCCACTGCAATATTCATGGATTGGTCATACAGGGTTTACCACAGAAAACATGCAGGTTAAAATAAAGAACAACATTCAAAAGTTATGGCTACATCATGCCAGTGCACAGATGGGGCTGCAATTGTCCGATAAATGAAAGATTTATCACCCACTATCTTGCTATGCAGAAAGGCATGCAAATAAAGGTAATTGATTCATTTCTGGTGACACTTTCCAAAAGTTTCAACAACAGAGAGAAGGGTATGATAATCTATCCACTGCATTCTACCTGACTTCCTAGCCTTGCTATTGAGAAACACTCATAGAATTAAAGTTCTGACCCAGTCAAATCACCAATTGGTTGAAAGACTGTCTTGGTCTTAATGGCCATAGCATACATGATGAACAGCAAAACAGGCAAAAGAAGCTGATGATTGATTCTAAATACAACCTCAAGATAAGATTCATGTGCTCAAATGAAGGCGTAAAATCATGTTTACTCCAATGTATATACCTTCAAATTGTGTTTCTATGATGGAAAAAAGCTTGATATTTATATAAATTCCTTAGGTTACAAGTTTCTGATTCTAGACTGAAGACAACTAGTACCTGTTCTGCTTATTTTATTTGTTCTTTGGTCAGCAGTTCCTCAGAGAAATTACTGGTTTCTTGAGGTGCCTACAGGGCTAGCCATCAGGACTTGGAGATTACTAATTAGGTCTACTCTAGATCAAAGCTAAATTTGAGCTTTTGGAGAATTTTCGAGTTATTCAGCTTGTATGAACTAACGGTAAATAGACCTAAGAAACAGAACATTGGAATAGGACACACTTGGTTACAAAGTATAATTCAATGCCACATACCAGCTATGTCTCCTTTTTCAATTTACATAGATAAGATGTACCTTGCTTATGCTTATTTTGAAAATGGAGGAAGAGTGGCATAAGCCAAGGAGTTAATTTAGTCTTCAGAAGCAAAGAAAGGCAGGACCCTTTTAGAAGTAGTGCAACCTTACTAACATCATGACTTTAGCTCATTTGGAATTGACATCCAGATCTGTCATATAGTAAGCTATTGATTCCACTGACAAAGTCTGTGATATGTATTAACAGGAGACTAACACAGTCTAGAAGTTTCATGAACTATTTCATTCCACTAAAAACAAATTTAAAACCACAAACTACTCATAATGCAGGAGTAGGTCATCAAAATGTACTCCATACAGTACGTGAGATGCCACAGAAGACACAACTCCTGAAGGAAATCTTCGTGGAACAGTAAAAGCCTGCCTCTTCCTGCGAAACTTCTACGTAATAGCTGACCTGCTCCAGATGGCAAGTTCTCTTACTGGGAAAAATGGTTTTACTCTCTACAAATCCCATAACATATTCCTTAAAATTACTTATCCTGTTATCGTATATGGTGAAGTAAAATTAGGTAGACAAAGTTATACAACTTAGTCATCCCAGGAAAAGGGATGTGCTGGTGTTAACCTGTAAGGTCCAATTCTGTTGTAAGTCTCCACAGGTAGGACCCGGGCCTTTGCTCGCCCTATGCCCCCAACATCTGCTCCAATGCCTGGCTCACAATAGTCTCTAAAGATGTGGTGGTGTTTTTTTAAATAAGAAACTGATTAAGAACTTCATCTCACATGTTGAATGGTGCTACTCAACAGAATGCAGACAATATGATTATTTAATATTAAATCAACAATATTTACCCTAAAATTTCTGGACTAAACTAATAATACCGACATATTACAATTGCCTTTCACACAATGGAAAATATTGAGAACTCAGAAACCTAAATCTCATATAAAAAACACATCTATATCCCATACCAAAAAACAAACAAACAAACAAAAACCCAGAAACAAGGAGAACGATCCTCACAGATTCAGAGTAATCGTGACTTTAAAAGACAACCATGCTCACAGGCGCAAAACATTTAAATTTTAACTTAAATCATGTGAACCCAAACAGAATCAAACTAAAGAAATTCAAACTGAGACATTTCAGTCAAAACAAGACAGAACAAGATATTACATAATGATAAAGGACTCAGTCTATGAAGATAACGGTAATAAGTATTTACAGCCAAAGTGTTCAACATATAAGATAAACAGTAAAAGAGTTAAAAAGGAATTCATGCACTATTGAAATTAAATTGGTAATTAGATGTAATTAGATATTTGTAACTGAGGATATTAGTTGTAATTCCCAGAATAACTGCTAAAAAAAAATCTCAACACCAAAAAACACGAAGACAAGTTACATTAAGAGCTATCTACTAAATATATTCTTATATAATTGCTTAACACTTAAATATTTATTTTTACAGGAAAGAAGGCAATAGTGAAGGAAAAAAATGAATTAGTAGCTATGGCCTTGTTTTTTCAGGTAATAAGGACTTGAGAGCTGAAATAACTCCTTGACTTCTGAGCTGCAAAATGAATGCTGTGTCAGCATAAGAACATTCCCTAGCTGTACATTTCCATGAGAGTGAAGAGTGTCAGCCACGTTGTCAATGGGAAGCAACATTTGAAAGGAATCTTTTGTCTTGATCAGTAAGTCTGAACGCTAGGTCTTAGCATTTACTAAATCATGCTGGAAATAAATGTCCTATCATGAAGGCTGAGTACCTCCACTTACAGTGCACAGTAGGAATATAATGAGCATGAAGAGCAGGGTTACATGGCTTCCTGAATGGCTAATGAGCATTTGTCTGAATTTAAAAATCAACAAATGAAGTAGCCTCTAATAAAAGCTTGAAGGCAGCCTTTGAATTCTCCACACTAATAAACTATCATCTTCTTCCACAAGAAAGACATTCAAAATCTTTGGCTTAGCGGGAATACAAACTAGTGCTGCCTTTGTGGAAATCAGAAGAGACAGTTCTCAAAATGTAAAACAGATCCAACACACGACTCCGCTCTCCCACTATCACTCTTGAACATTTACCCGAAGGAACCTAGGTGACCACATCACAGATATATCTGCACATCAATGGTTATGGCAACACTACTCGTCATAGCCAAGCTATTACAGAATCCACTTAGTGTACAACACTTTAAAAAGAATCCTTGGTCTCACAGCCCCTTTTGCCAGTGACCTTGAATCTTGCAGAAGATCTGCTACAAAGTCTACATCAGATCTTCTGCCCCTCCTTGCTCTTCTCATTATAGAGACAGCTTAGGTTCTTAACCGCCATGAGCCAACCTCTGCTCACTATAAAGGTTTTTCCCATGGTTTCTTCACCTCCTTGAGCATTCATGGGATCGAACAGAGTGAAGTCTTGTCTTGGGTCAGGCTTTCGATCAAGAGTATGTTTTATTTTCATCCACAACCTTCAAATTGTGTTCCTATCAGCACAAGGGCAGTTTTATGTTCTTCTCATTCATGTGCTCATTGAACAAACGACTTTAAGAACTTTACCTTGGCATATACAACTAAGCGAACTAGCTGAGTAAGAACTTTAGCTATTTGACCTATTTTGGCTATTGACACACCTCACCAAGTATAATAGTCTTTGATTCAGAATGAGAAACATGTAATTCTTCCTTTCAACTGAACACTTTAGAGGACACTATAGAGTTATTCTGGCTGAATTTCAATATTGTCTCAAAAAATGCAGTCAAGTGTTGAAGCACTCAGATCACAAACATTTATCAGTTAAGTTTCTATTTAAGTTTCCATAAGTTCCAGTTAAGAACTCCAAAACTGGAGTTCTCCGAGCCTCAAAAAATTACAAAAATAATATGAATGACCCTGATCACAACTTAACATGACTTACATAATAATGAAAGTCTTTAAAATACCATGAGAATTATTAAAACATGATTGAAAGTGCTCCCCTGGGATAGATGGAAACAATATTGTTGATCTACTTATAGGGCTACCAAAATATGAATGTGAAAGTAAAAAATAACAGTATCCCTGAGATACAAATATAGTAGATATTTGAAAACAAAATAAAACTACCTATGCCTCTACATTATATGTAAATGTTTTAGGCCCCCAACCCAAAAGGTAGTCATGGTGCTAAGATGTGAAACAGTTCCTCCCTACAGGGGTTCTTATGTGTTAATGGTTTGATCCCCAGAGTAGCTATGGGAAAATGCTATGGATCTTTATAAAGTGGGCACTTGCCTATGTCATTAAGTCACTGGGGGAGTGTGCTTGAAAGGGATAGTGGGAAACCAGGTTCATTCTTTCTGCTTTGCATTTTGGCTTATAATAGTCATCATTTGCTCTGACAAGTGTTGCCAGTAGAATGCACCACTGATGTCACAGTCCAAAGCAATGGGCTCAACCTTTGACCTTCACAACAGTCTGTTTAGCTGGGAGCCAATCTTCTCGTCATAACTAAGTTGCCTTGGGTAGTTGCGTTTTTCGACAAAAAGTTGACTGGTGCTAACTGGCCAATCAATTTTAGAAATTCAGACTTTACTATATCTACAAGACATGCTTAGAATCTATTTCACAAATAGGCTGGAAGTGAAAACAGGGAAGCAGAGGGAGAGCTGCTGCAGCGCCATCAAACCCTATAGAATTCAAGACAGGGAGATAAAGGGATGAATCAGTCAATCACCACTACATTATCATTATAAAGATATCTGCAAATTACAGGGCTTAATTGAGGGTGAAACATAATCTGAAAACAGCATTTAAAGACTTCAATAATAAATTACTTTCAATAGATGACAGAATAATTAGAAGATTATCAAGGAAATACTGGATATAAACGACAATATAAACCAACCAGGCCTAACAGCTATGCAGGTAAAATTCCATCTAAAAATAGAAGGATACATATGCTCCACAAAAATCACAGGGCACCCACAGAATGGGAGAAAATCTTCACTAACCACACATCTGATAGAACTCTGCTGTCCAGAGTGCACAAAGAACCTAGAAAACTAAACACCAAGGAAACCAATGGCCCAATTAAAAAATGGGCCCTGGAACTTAAAAGAAACTTTACCAGGGATGAAATTAAAATGTCTAACAAATATCTTAAAAAATGCTCCACTTCCTTAGCCATCAGGGAAATGCAAATCAAAACTTCCCTGAGATATCATCTCACCCCGGTCAGGATGGCAAAAATCCACAATACAAACAACAACAAATGCTGGAGAGGATGTGGAGAGAGGGGAACTCATACAGCCACTCTGGCGAGCCATCTGGAGATTCTTAAAGAAATTAAAGATTGAAATGCCATATGACCCTGCGATTCCACTTTTGGGAATAACTCCCCATACAGCAGAGGTTCACCTCGATAGCACAAGCACGACCATGTTCATAGCAGCACTGTTTACAATAGCAAAGTCATGGAATCAACCCAAATGCCCAACAATTGATGAGTGGATAAGGAAACTATGGTACATCTATACAATGGAGTACTACTCAGCCATCAAAAATGATGAATTACTGGAATTTGCTGGGAAATGGATGTCATTAGAAACAATTATATTAAGTGAAGTATCCCTGACCCAGAAAATTAAGCGCCGTATGTACTCCCTAATAGGTGGCTCCTAGTACCAAACCCACCCAGCCCACCTAGAGACTGTAATTCCAAGGATTATGAACAGGAGGGATTGGGTAGGAGGGCAACACCAGAAACAAGGAGAGAAGGGACCATGTTACAGCAGGGAAAATAGGCCTCCACCAAGGGCCCAAATAAGTAATGAGACATCTGATTAAGTTCACAGACTTTTGTTCCTGATCATTTACTACTGAGGGGGTGTGATCTCACCAGAAGAGGAGGGCATATAGTCTGGCAGATAAAAAGTAACCATTTTGCAAATGGGTGATAGACCCCTCCCTTACCATGGTTTTCCACTTTTACTACATCTACCTTTGAATGTGCTTTTATCACAAGACTCTAACAGCTTTTTGTCTCTGGCCAGGGGGTAACATACAATGCCCACCAGGATGGAGTGAAGGGCACTGCAGGAGCAGCAAAACTGCAAAAGAAAATCAACAAACCACAATCCAGAACTTCAGAGACTCTATATCAATCACCTAGAACTAGGCCAGCTTAGTCTCTCCCCATCTTGAAGCTCAGGGAAATTTGCGGAAGAGGGGGCGGTAAGAGTGTAAGAGCAAAAGGATGGGAGGAGCAATGATATGTAAGATATTCCATACTAGTTAGGGCTGAAGCAATCATAATTGGACTTTGCATGCCCTGTGCATTGTCCAACACACTGTTGACCTCACAAAGTCTAGCATCTGCTAAAGGCACCAAGATCCTTGGAGGCAAAGGATTGGCAGCCACAGCAGTGTTCCTATACCTAAGGGGAACACGGGAAAGGGTTCAGGGAAAGACCACTGGGTCCTTGTACGTCATTGGAGAGGAGGGCCCAGAGGAAAATCAGACATGCGCAAGAAAGGACTCTCTGGGAATTGGGGCGGGAGGCACTGGGGGATGGGGTGGGGAGGGGGAGCAGGGGGTACGGGGGGAGGAGGAGGGAGGGAGTGAACTGGTGTACCTAATAAGTTTGTATGAGCTGAAATTAAAAAAAAAAATCACAGGACACTTAGAATAGAAACCGTAAAAAGTATCTAAAAATACATACAAAATTGAACAAAATGCTTTCTGACCACAATAGAAAGAAATAAAAAAAATCAATAAGAGGGGCATGCAGCTTGCTGTACAAGCATGAGTTCATGAGTTTGGATCCCTGGCATAGATAAAAAGTAAGTCATAGTGGCATGAACTCTCCCTACCCCCTGCACGTGGAGGCAGAGACAAGAGGATCTTGGGAGTTCGCTAGTTAGGCACTCTATCCAAATCAGTGACCTCCACTTTCACTGAAAAAATTTGTCTCCAAAATTACGGTGAAGAATAATAGAAGATATTGAAAGCCTACCTCTGGTCTCTGTATGCAGAATCAGGGGTATACGCATGGGTTTTCTCTTTCTCTCCCTCTCCCTCCAATTCCCCCTTTCCTTCTTGGGGGAAAAAATCAGAAGGAAATTTAAGAAATGCTTTGAGAAGAATGAAAATAAAATTGTAACATACCAAAAGTTATGGAATACTGTGTGTTACTAAGAAGGTACACGAGGCTCATTTTTCAATGTGCTCTCAGATATAATGGGAGGAAGAAGTTGTGCCATTGCCCAATGAGGTCCTTCATGTGTCCTGGCTCTAGAGTTCGACTCAACAAATGAGACACATACTTTTGTGGCCAGCAATAGTGTTTGTGGCAGTCAAATTAGGGCAATGAGTTAAATGTGAATCAAATGATGAAGGAGCAAACAAAAGGTGATATTTACACACAGTGTTTTTTCACTGCATTACAGGGAAAGGTCAAGAGAGGCAAACTCACAAAGACAAAACATAGATTAGTGCAGTACCCAATTCAGCAGTTGACCTGACACTTGAGACCTGAGCTTTTAGGTACACCTGTGAGGAATTATCTAGTTAAGACATCCTGCTGGAGACTGTCTTAATTGCATAATTAATTGTAGGCAGACCCAGCCCATAAGAGATAGGACCATTCTCTTGCAGGTGGATAAATTGGAGAGAAAACTAGTTGACTTTGGCAGGAGAGCAGGTTTGAAAGCAAGTATGCAGCACTGAACCTTGCTCCTTCTGATCTTGCTTCGGATGTGATATGACCAGTTTCCCTCGGCTGCTGATGGTAAACTCCTGCCATGATGAAATGTAACCTTTAACTGTAAGTTGGAATGAAAATTCCTGGGGATGGAGCGATGTCTCAGGGGTTAAGACTCTGCTTCACAAGCAGAAGGTCCTAAGTTCGTATCCCAGGTCCCGCATAAAAACGCCAGGCAGAAATGGCAGCAGTTCGCACTTCTGGCCCTGGTGTGTGTAGCTCAGGAAATCCTAAAGCAAAGCAAGGAGGAGGTAGAAGCAATCCAGGATGATTCCCGAAGTCACCCTTGGTCCCCCACAAGGACACATGTGCCCTCTGATACACACACACACACACACACACACATACACACACACTAAAAGAATGAATGAATAAATAAAGTTTAACAAAATTCCTTGTTTCCTATACTAAAGGGGAACAACAACAAAAAAAAAAGAGCTCCTATATCAACCACCTAGAACTAGGCCAGCTTAGTCTCTCCCCATCCTGAAGCTCAGGGAAATTTGCGGAAGAGGGGGCGGTAAGAGTGTAAGAGCAAAAGGATGGGAGGAGCAATGATATGTAAGTTACTCCATACAAGTTAGGGCCGAAGCAATCATAATTGGACTTTACATGCCCTGTGCATTGTCCAACACACTATTGACCCCACAAAGTCTAGCATCTGCTAAAGGCACCAAGATCTTTGGACGCAAGGGATTGGCAGCCACAGCAGTGTTCCTATACCTAAGGGGAACACGGGAAAGGGTTCAGGGAAAGGCCACTGGGTCCTTGTACGGAGAGGAGGGCCCAGAGGAAAATCAGGCATGCACAAGAAAGGACTCTCTGGGAATTGGGGGGCGGGAGGCACTGGGGGATGGGAAGGGAGGGGGGTGAGGAGGAGGAGCAGGGGGTATGGGGGAAGGAGGAGGGAGGGAGGGAACTGGTGTACCTATTAAGTTTGTATGAGCTGAAATAATAATAAAAAATGTATTAATAAAAAAAAAGAGTTCTAGACAATGTTATTGAGTCCTTACACCTCATCAGAGAGGAGGACTGGGAGGGAAATGTGACATGCACACTAAAGGATGCTCCAGGACCAGGGGTGGGGGTGGGGGAGGGGCACTGGGAGAAAGGGAGGGAGGGGGGAAAGGAAGGGGAAAAGGGGGAAGGGAGCAAGGGATCCAGGAAGGGGTGGAGGGAGGGAGGTAGGGGAATGGGATACTTATCAACTTTGTATGAGTGGAAGAAATAAAAAAAATTCCTTGTTTCCTTAAATTGGGATAAGAATTTTATTGCAGCAATCAAGTTATGAAATGGCAGAAAAATGTTTAACAAGAAAGTGGAGAGAAGAGAATGGATGTGTGTACTAATGGATGTGGGGAGAGAAGAGGATGGATGTGTGTACTAATGGATGTGGGGAGAGAAGAGGATGGATGTGTGTACTAATGGATGTGGGGAGAGAAGAGGATGGATGTGTGTACTAATGGATGTGGGGAGAGAAGAGGATGTGTGTGCTAATGGATGTGGGGAAGAAGAGATGGATGTGTGTACTAATGGATTGTGGGGAGAGAAGAGGTGGATGTGTGTACTAATGATGTGGGGAGAAGAATGGATGTGTGTTACTTGTGGGGAGGAGAAGATGGATTGTGTACTAATGGACGTGGGGTTCTGCAGTTGTTGTCTGACTTAGGCTGTGAGACAAAACTTTCACACGATCAGCTTAGGGATGAAGGGAAGGAGTTTTTATTTGGCTTCTAGAAGGGATTTAGTCCATAATGGTGCTAACTATGCACCAAAGGCATGGCTGAAGACAGAAGCAGGAGGCTGGGGTAGGTCACTGCAGTTGTCAGGAGGCAGAGAGATAAAGAGCAAAACTGAGAGGAAGCAGGACCTACTAACACACCCCAAATCAGCCCCCTGTGGCATGCCTTCTTCCAGAGAGGCTCCGCCTCATGAAGATGCTACAGCCTTCCCAACATTAACACCAGCTAAGGGCTCCAACACATAAGTCTATGTGGTAGGAGGGGGACACTCACGTTCAAACTATGACAGGTTCTATTTGAGCTGATATCTAAAATTAGATATGAGGATTACAAGATTTTATGATAAACAGAAACATACACTTTAAAAGCTGAATTTCCTTTCATGTGAATCTTACGTTCAGAAACAAGCACGATCTACCATTTCTTGTACAAGCAGTGCAGGAGCTGTGGTGTCAAAGGACAGACAACCATGTGTCTGTTTTTCACCTAAAATGGTGATCAAAGCAATATGACAGGAATGCTGTAATTAAATCAATTACATGTAATTAAATGAAATGAGGATACATAGTTTTTCCAAATAATACTAATTGTCCTCCTTAGTTCATCACACCAATATGTAGATTTCATGGTAACTGTTGTTATCCATTATACATGAGAAACAAGTGTTGACCATGAGAATTCTGCAAGCAGCACAGAAAGCCGGGTATCAGGTAAAGAAGGGACACTCACATGTCCTCAGATCTTGCATTCTTTCCCAAAACATGTTTCATCATATTATTGCCTTTCCTTCCTTATAACTTAAATCCTCATTGCTGTGTTGGATATGTGGAGAAGAGACAAAGGAATGCTGTGGAATGATATAGTTTTATCAATTGCCAAACTGATGAGGAAATAAATGCTGGTTATTAAGAAACTTTGAGAAAGCAATGTATCTTCAAATCCAATACATTCACTGCGCTTCTGAAATATAATCCATTCGATGCATAATAAGTAGTCTCTAAATATACTCACCCCATCTTTGCTGTGTTCCTACTGCTTGGTCCCATGGTGCCTCAAACCCTCACCTAAACTGTTCAGAATTTTGAAAAAGTGGACTTCATGTTCTGAGAACTCTTCCTTCTAAGACACTGCATAACTAAGAACTATGAATAGAATTGGATTCTAGAATGTGTAGAGTCAGGGCCAAATAATAGCTAAGCAAATAAGGTACCTGCTCACAAACCTGACAACCAAAGTTCAATTCCCAGAACCCCACTTGGTACAAGAACTGACTTCCAAAAGTTATCTTCTGACTTTTACCTCTGATCCATGATATGAAAGTGTATCTGTGTTCTCTCCCTGCTCCAAATAAATAAATTATTATATATATTATATGTTCAAATATTACAGATTATATTGGTTGCTTTCCCTGAAGCTATGACAAAGCACCTGACAGAAAATTGTTCAAGAGAGGAGAGATTTATACCGTTCACAGCTTTAGACAATTTCAGACTGTGCAATGAAGACACAGCAGCTTGGGTGTTTGGTGATAGGAGAGAACAGCAAAGCCCCATACGTGAGGTGGACCAGGAGTGAAGGAATCGAACCAGAGCAGTCACCTCCAGTGACCACATCCATCAGTCGGGAACTACCTCCTAAAGGTCTCATAACCCATAAAACATCACAACAGCTAGAGATCAGATGTTCACATACACAAGTCAGCGGGGGACCTTAACACTCAAAACAAGCTCGGGGTATGCTGAGCTCCAGGGCAAGAAGCACTTGAACTCACTGATGGTATCTTCTGTAATGTGGAAGCAGGCTTAGCACTGAAATGTGGCTCCAATTCCTGTGCTGAGATAACATCCACGCTCCTCGGCACATGGTAAAGGATCTGCCTACAATTCACCTCTAGAACTACCATCTGTCACCAAGGCAGTAACTCCTGGCTTGGCTCAAAGCAAATATCCTGCAGGCTGTCAAAGCCACACTTTCACAAAACATATGAGAACGTCCCATTAGAAAAGAGGAAAGGCTTGGGGCTGGAGAGGTGGCTCAGGGATTAGGCCTCTGCCTTGCAGGCAGAGGGTCCTGAGTTCGGATTCTAGACCCCACATATAGATGCTGGGCGGAAGCGGGGGTGGCCTGCGTTTCTAGTCCTGGTAGGGCAGAACCTGTGAATTCCGGGGCAGAGTAAACAAGAAGGAGGTGGAGGTGGTCCATGGTGGTTCCCGAATTCACCCGTGTTCTACACACACACATACACACATACATACATACATACATACACATACACATGCACAATTGAATAAAAATAAAATAAAATAAATTTTTAAAAAAATTTAAAAAGGGGAAAAGTTTATTCAAGCTCACGGTTTCTGAGGTTTCATCCCATACATTATGGACCTGTGATAAAGCCGCGCTCTGTGTGGAGATTGTGTAGCAGAGCACAGCTGGTCACCTCATGGTGGTGGGAAAGCAGAGAGGAGATCAGCAAAAGATGTGCTGCCAATAGCCCAACTCGCTTCACCCTGACTTCCTTCAGCAGGACCCACTTTACACAGATTCTCAAACCTTTAACATGTGTTTAGAGGACCTTTGAGCCATAAACACAACTCAAATTCCTGTACATTGCTGTGTTCCAAAAGAGACCCTGACTCAAAGAATAAGAAGAGCAACCAAAGAAATTCCTGGAATCTACTTCTGGCCTCAGACATATATGCTCACATGTGCTTGTACAACCATAAGTGAACATGTATACACACATACATACATGCACATCACACACACACACACACACACACACACACACACACGAAAAAAGAAAAGTATCAAATATAAAGTCAGAAGACATGGGCTCTCCTTCTTGCTCTGCCATTAGGTACCTTGATAGAACTCAGTCCTTCTTGACCACAAAGTTCTAACTATAAATGAAATGACAAGAATTCACTAGATCCTTCACTATGTTATGGAAAAAGTCTCTCAAGCACTGGGTCTTTAAGCACCGCATTTGGAAGATTGCTATGTGGAGAGTAAGTGGTGGTGTCTTGGTTGAGCTGCTCAATGTGCATGAGGAATAATTATTCAGGATTAATATGGATGGCAATCATTCTCCACACTTTTTCAGACACAGAACAGATTCTTCACTAATTCCAGTAATTATTCTCATTGTTAGCTCTGCTTGTGGAAAACAACCATATGTGACAAATCATTCCCATTCACCTCTAATATCTTTCTGTTTTCTCTTACACCTCAGGTAAATACAATCGCATAATTACAAATCTTTCCTTTTTGTTCCTTGAATCGTCACAATTACAATGATTCTTTTTTAACTTATCCAGATCCTTTAAATTCCAATAAACAAATTAAACCAGTTTTTCATTTGGAAGATGAAAAACAGCACAAAATAAGAGGTTTTCCATACAGGGATTACAGAGGATGGATATTTTCATGTCTAGGATCAATTTCTTTTGTGTCAGTGAGAAGGGAAACAAAGACTAAGGAAGTCCTCAAAGGATAGTTTTACCTCAAACCAGACATCCAAGAGAATTGCCAAGAGGTGGTCAAGCACACCAAACCCAGTTAAAAAGACCAAGGGTTGGAATGGTTTTAGCTCCTCACTATTAATGAGAATTTAAAAATGTGTCTCATTTTTTTAAAAAGGGACTGAAAAAACACCACGATAAAAAGTAAACCAAACTAGTAAGATTATGGAATAAGAAGAAAACTCTCAAATGAGTGTTTTCTTTGGTGCTACATTCAGATGGCAAATGGTTTTCACAGATAATCTCACAGGTCGTTGCTTCTTTTAATTAGTAGCTTTCGTAAATATAAAAAAAAGCCTCAAGTAATTTTTAATACTGATTACAACTGCTGGGTCCATCAACAAATTGTCATATTAACACTGCCACATTGTACTGCCTATCTTCAAAGGTTACTTGCTTCATTTTCATAGATTTTAATTAACTTTTCCTTCTCTACAAGGAGTGATTATGGAACAGGCGACACAGGCATTGTGCCCTTTTAGCTTCTGGGTCCCCAACCTTCTGAGTGAAAAGCAGATGCAGAAAATTTCCAAAATATGAAGCTTCCAAATTAGACATCAGGGATGATGCACAGATACAAACAAGCCAGGCTCTGGAAACGCCGCCATTGCACTGACTGAATCAGTTCCATGTTGCTACAACGCTTGGGGAAATATCCATGAAGTTCCTCCTTCCATCAGCTGCTCCTGTTCGTGTCAGCTGGGAATGGTGCATGTGATCATAACTGACAGACTAGAAAGAGTGCGGCTAATAAAACAGAGAAGGGAAAGGAACATGCTCATTGTTTAGAGTCCTGAAAATAGAAAATGTTATCTCTGCTTGGGAAACAAAATGTATTGTTCTTGCTGGTCCCTAAGGTTTAGGCAGGTTTACCAGTTTGCAACCCAGTACAAAAGTTCTACCTTCCAATGGTCCCCCCTTTCCCCAGCACCTTCATGTATGAATATACACAGAGATAGGAAGAACCTTTCTCCTTGCCAGAAACAACTTCCCCGACTTAAAAAGAATCAATGTATATGTGTATACATACATATATCCAATAGGGTAGTAGCATGGGGTAATGATTGATACTTGACTATATACATGTATTTTTATATGTACCACATCACCAACACTTTCAAAAGCTATGTCTTAAAGACAAACATATGCAATCAATTCTGAAAACAAAGATATAAGCTCTAAAAAAGAGGTAAGGTATACAACAACTACGATAAGGTGCAAGATAGGCAACAAGGCAAAACTAGACAAAGAGAAAGAGATCCAATGAGACATGAGAGTAAATATAAAATTAATGGGAGAAAACTTCAAACAAAATGGAGGCTGACATTACTGGGCTTGCCCACTGAAGGGCCACACATACTACCACAGAAGCCTAGTCCCTTACAGTACATACTTCCCAAAGGACCCTTGTAGTTCACACAAGAAGAGGGACATGAGGTTGGGGGGGGCATGACTGGATTTGCGAAGGGAGGGGAAGACAGGAGAATAAGAGGCTAAAAAGGGAGGAAGAGGCAGGCAAGGGTATAAACTTACTGTATCTGTACATAAAATTAATAATAAAAAAGAAAATAGAAAGATCTCTTGATTGAAAACATGTTCCCTTTTAAAATAAATTTATGGAATCAAATTTTTCCCATTCTATTTATCTAGGATAGGATAGACTCTGTAAGAAGTCTTACCTGTTATCTGCTTTTGAGCCTCCATTTCTATATGATTTAGAAATAAACCTTTATTGTAATGTATAGAATAGTGGTGAATAAAATTTTTATTTCCATGTTTAAAAAAATGGAGGCTGAATCTTCAGAGAAAGACTACTTTTTGACAAGCTCAAAAGATCATCCCAATATCAAGAGAAGAATTTAAGTGGGTCACATATTCACCATATTCAAAATGCTGCTAAATCTCCAAAGAATAATTCTCCAAGTTAACACTCTTGGGCCGAGTTGTCTTTTCTTTTCCTATTTTTTGGGGGGGAGTTGTGTTGTTTTAAGCTTTCAGGAAGTAAGAGAACACAGCAGATCCACTGTGGCAGGCTCAGGCAAGCTTGGGGAGAAGAGAAGCCCACATGCGTCTCGATTGGTCCGACAGAAGAGGTCCGGAGCAGGGGTGAACTGGAAAGCCAAGGTCAACACCTGCTCTCACAGATTCCTAACAGGCTCGCTCCCTCGGCCTGAAGACATCTCTCTGTGCTCACCATACACGTGCTCTTCATGCCATGCTCTCGGTCAGCACCTCTCGCGCAGTCTTCCCTCTAGTCGGGTGGCTTGTTGCTCTTCCAGGAATCTGTCCTTAATATCATCCCGGAGGACTGGCAAACACTTATACCTCAGCCTGGGACCCATTTCCCATGTCATCCTGGCATAATGTATCTGGAAGAAGTGCTGTGATCTACAGAGATCCAACTCGTTTCACACACTTGGTCCTTTGGCTGGCCCTCCTTTGAATTCCTTCATAATATTTTCATAAACATGGAACATTACCCATATATTTGTTTTGTCTTGCTTCCCCCCCCCCACGATGTCCCTAAGACATTGTGTATCCTGGGTTCTAGAGCAGTATGTACCTGCTGGGTCCTCCTAAACACATGGTGAATATAAGGCTCCAATACTCTTCTCCCTACCAATGTAAATTAAACTTTGAACAACATAACCTATGCTTCATTTCACGTGCTTCCTTTTCTCCAACACCACCCTAATCTTCTCTGTAATACCTAAGTCATTGCCATGGCTTTTTAAAGATGATTGCTTTGCACAACAGGATTTTTTAAAGCCCATTATGGCCTGGCCTCAGCCAATTATACAGCTTAACCACTGACTACCCCTTTCCACATTTCAAATTCTGCAAATTTTTTTTTTACTTAAAGTTACTAAATGTACTATGTTTCTTTGAACCTCAATCCAAGACTTTTCCTTTTGCCAGAGTACCTGCCTGCCTTGTTTACACTGTGCTATGACTTGAATGCACACCGTGTCCTTCCAAATTTCACTTATGAAATTTAAATTAAATCCCAACATGGTAGCATTAAGGATCGGGGCTTGCAGGATATGAATGAACTATGAAGTGGAACATGCATAAATTTGGAGGGAATCAATTAGGCCCTGCTGCCTTTCTTTCTCATTTGACATGTGGGGACACAGTGCTGGCCTCCACTGCACTCAGAAAGCAGCTATTTACATGCTACTAAAAAAAGATATGTGCCATACTTATTCAATTCTCTTCTTCTCACCACTTGAGAGCTCTTGGAAACTGCAAGATATCCCTTTGGATTTACTCCAAACAGTGTCTGGAAGCCAGTAAATACTTAATGATATTGACTAAACAAAAGTATATTATATATTGATATTAAAAATTAAAGCATGTGCTTTCTGGAGATTTAAAACATTATTTGAGTTTAGTGGAGACATATTAAGATACTCCAAGATGACAGTTTTAAATTTCTACAATAGAACTCTCATTTTCAAAAAATTTTATAATCAAATATTTGTCACATGCAATTTCAATATAAGACTGAGATATTTTAAACTCAGTAAAGCATTTGGATAAGTAAATATTATGTAATTGGGAAGGGCTAGTCATGACTCACTATTTTTTAAAAGTAACCTTGTTTAATATTTCAAGATTCGCCTATAAACTGAACCTCTAAGTGTAGCAGACTTTGAACCTACTAAAGCCAACACATTAAGTCATGTATCTTGAACTTTACAGCATATGTAATAGGAATTTTATATGATGAAGATGTAAATTTAGGGGTTCCATTAAGATAGACACCTACGGCTTAACCCATGCCCATTAGTTGAATGAGCATTTAGGTGTCCTTTTTCCCACATAACGGTGGAGTTGCCCTTTGCTTCGTAAGGTCTTCCTTGGGCCGGGAACACATTTCAGACATAATTATGGGAACAGTCTGTGGCGGTGGAAAACCAAAATTAACAGAAGCACATGGAAAAAAGGCCCATGTCACTGGTGTTATTACCAGCACACGCCAACCAACACAGTCGGCCTCAGTGTAAACAGCAGGCAAAAATAGAAGACATCTTCAGGAGAAATCAGTTCCTCTGGAACAAAAATGTAACAGATGGAAACACCTGGAGTCTTTTGTTCTGTTTTGTTTTGTTTTTGACAAAAAGAAGACAAAAGTGTGGGTTTCTCTTGCTTTTTCTCCTCCTATTTTTGCTTGCTCTTTATATGTATATATATATATATATATATATATATATATATATATACACACATACATACATACATACACATACATACATACATACATACATACATACATACACATATGTGGGTCAAGCAAACATTCAAACAAACAGAAAACAGAATGCAGTGAAGGCAAGTTTCATCCCTCCACACTCACACTGTTTGCCTATCTCTCAGATATACCTGAAAGTCAGACACATTCCAAATATGTTTTCTAGCTCAGCATAATTGTAAATGTGGATGCTGAATTGAGGGGAGCGTGTGTTCCAAATAAGCCACTTCCACTGACTGCTCCATGCACCTGCTTAGTTTAAATGACATCCATTTGATCTATATGGAACTTACTCTGCTGGGAAAAATTTAATGTTCTTTTCTGCCTTATCATTAATTTTTTTCACACAGACAAATTTCTAGTCAGCCTAAATCCAGTCATGGAATTATCAATCTTTTCCTACTTTTTTGAAAAGAAACTATACCACCAATTTTTCATTGGTTAATTTTATATATTGGATTTCATTAATCTTGTCATTTTCTTCTCCCTCCAACTTCTAAACACTATATTTTGAGAACTTTGAGGTATAATAATATCTAGTAACATTATGAGATAATGAGACTCTCAAATACAGTGTCACTTTATAAAAACTATATACATTAAGTCACTCTCAGCTGTAGCATTAGATACAATTGTGGGTCAACTTGACAATTGAAGTCTGAGGCTTTGGTGTATCTGTGAAGAACTGGTGGTTAAGACAAGCTCCAAGAAGACCTGCAGAAGATTGTCTAATAGATGAGGGAGGATACAGTCTCTGGGCAGGTGAATACGACAAAGAGAACTGGCTCAGTAGTTTTCCATACTTTGACACACAAACTGGCAAGTGAGAAAGATCACCCCTCTTTCAACATTATCTGTAGTCTGTTCCCTTGGCTGCTGATGTTGGTATGAGCTGTCCCATCAAGTTGAACTATGAACTGAAACCAGAATCTTATGCCAGAATAAACCTCTTGCTCCTCTAAGTTACTTGGTCACGTATTCATCAACATGAAGAGAAGCGGCAGCATCAATGTTCTTTTTTTTTTTTTTCAATTGTACGTGTGTGTGTGTGTGTGTGTGTGTGTGTGTGTGTGTGTGTTTGTGTAGAACCACGGGCGAATTCGGGAATCACCATGGACCACCTCCACCTCCTTGTTTCTCTGCCCGGGGATTCACAGGCTCCGCCCTACCAGGACCAGAAACGCAGGCCGCCCCCGCTTCCGCCTGAAGTCTATACGTGGGGTCTAGGATCCGAACTCAGGACCTTCCGCCTGCAAGGCAGAGGCTTAACCCCTGAGCCACCTCTCCAGCCCCAGCATCAATGTTCTTGAAACTTAAGTGCTTATAGATGATATCAGATAGCACAGGAGGATTGATAATGAAACAAAGTCAAGTACAATTCGATGAAATACCACATAATTTTTTATGAGAAGACAGTTTCATCCACTTCTATTAAAAGCAATAATTTCTACACAATCGCAGGCAAGAAAATTCTGCAAATTATCAAAATAACAAACCCACATCCCTTTGAATTCCCAATTCTACTTCTGGAAAATTATTATACTATTTTGTATGATGTTAGTCACTGTTGGTTATAGCAAAAATTGAGGGAAATTCCTAGAGAAACTTAATAAATAAATAATGGTACATTCATTTCAGGGAGCTTCTAACACAATTGTAAACAAAAGAATCAGTAAATACACTGTACAGTGGTACAGAAAAATCTCAAAGAAATGGCAAATGCGAGCATGACACAGAACAGTGACAACACACCCTTCCCAGGTAGAAAAGAATAACAAGAGTACACAGTCCACGTGCTTACAGATGCAGGAGTTACTCCTGGAACACATACAGGAATACATGGAATACATACATAGGAAAAATGGTATGTAATTATATGGCAAAAAAGATGGGACAGAAACTAAGAATTTTCAGCAAATCCTCTAATATGTCTTACTAGTTTCCAACTACAGATTCAGTGGTTAAACTTAGAGCCACTGAACTTTGAGAACATTTGGAAGCTTTCACTTTTGTTCTTCAGTTATTCACGTCAACCTTATTAAATACTCAAAAGCTACAGGGAAAGCAATACAGACCTCACAAGTCATGGTTTGTGGAGAAAAACCAAAGTGGACAGTAGAATCTTAAAACAACAAGAGATTAATAATTCAATTTTTGCCTACAGTAAAATTTACTTTAGAATAAAAAGCTGAGCATTTTACACTATTTCTTTGTAAATCATCAGTAAAATTGAGCAGAGTACTTGAATTAAATATAGAAATAAACCAAATTAAGAAAAATGTCATACTATCATTGATTACATTTCTTTTAGTTACACACTACACTTCGTTTAAACACAAGTTGTCATAAAAGAATATTAGATACTATGAATCTAAGTGATAAATATTACTCTTAAGAACTCAGGTATACAAGTACCTGCTGTGGACACAGTGATGCCACAGTAGCAAAGCACAATGATGGTTATTATCTTGCTGTCTATGTAATGAAAGGCAGGAGGGTCTGTACATACTGATGACAAGTGTTTGTCAAGTGTTCTTGAGGGACACCATAGTTCTCAAAACAAATCTGTGTGTGTGTGTGTGTGTGTGTGTGTGTGTGTGTGTGTGTGTGTGTATAAAGAATGAACAAGAAGAGCTTTCTATTAGAAGACAGAAATATATGGAGAGAGAGAGAAGGACCATACTAATTAGATCAGTGCAGTTTTCTGTATATATGGAGCCCTAGATTCATAGCATATTAGGTTATGCTAGAGCAGAATGTGACAATTCTCATTCACTTAAAAGTACCATCCAGGGGCTAGAGAGATGGCGCTCTGGGTAAGAGCAGCATCTGAGCAAGCAGATCCCAGCTCCCACATATAAAAGCCAGAGTGGTTACACTCTTGCCTGTAATCCAGTAGGTTGACTGGAGGGACCTGTGGCTGTTAGCCCAGCTCTGTGAGAGAGGCTGTCTCAAAGGAAGAAGTTTAGACAGCGATAGAGCAGGACACCTGACGTCCTTGCATGCAAAGGCACACATACCTGCACACTAGTGTATATCACATGTGTAGCATACAAAGGCATTATTCAGTTTTCAACCACAATTCCAACTTGAAAATACCAAAGTACAGGTCTGGGAGTTTTTCTCAATGGAAGAGCACTTACATAGCATGTGCAAGTCCCTGATTTGAAACCTAGTTCTGCAAATAACAAAAATGCCAAAGGTGTTTGATACTTTTTAAAAGGGTAAATTATCTAATAGTGACTAACAAACAGTATAGTAATAGTACATTACATCTTTGGTAGAACAAGACATTAATAAAGTTAATTTGAAGAAGAAAAATGGACATAGTAAAGTTAAAATATCTAAATAAGAGGAAATTCAAATAATACCACATTCTGAGTGGACAGTGCTGAATTCTCTTGACTTCAAGAAAGTCTCAATAGATTCAGTCACAGTTGGAAGACAATTTCTAAAACTCCTAACGACAAGAGAAATCATAAACACATACAAAAGGCTTAGAAATAAAAGCATATTGTAGATAGTATGGCTGTGATTTCATAGGTGTGTGTAGGACATAGCTAGTCTTAAATATTGAAAAGCATTTTTGAAAAGTAAACTTTTTCTTAAGTTGCTGTTCACAGGGCTTATGGGCTTATGTATATGTGTGTGATGTCTACATTTCTAAACACACTGTAAGTTCCTTCATTGTGTTTCAAATTTTTAAAAAATCCACTATGAAGTATGTTAGCAGGCTTCTCTCTCCTGTGGCCCGTTCAATTTCACTCTGGCTGTTATGGAACTGTGTCTCTAACAGAGGCATACAATTACTTAATGGAATTTTAAAATTTGCATTTAATCTCAGTATTGTATTTTACTTCTCTGATAGTATATTCAGCGAGAAGAGGAATAACACAAAGGAAAGACACTTAATCGGAATCATCATAGCAACAATGACAAAAATAATAGCTAGAATTTATAAGTGCTGCCATGCTCCAGTCATTGCTAAAGGTGTTTATGCACTTTCTCATTTAATCTTCATCTAATTATGTCAAGATGGTTATTTTCCTCCATTTTACAGGATGTGAGACAGACAGAGAGAAACTTGTCTCTGCAATGGGAAATTTGCAAAGATGGCCAAGGAATCCAGGGTTGACTTCAGGCACCAGCATTTATCTCTATTATGTTAAATTACCTAAATTCAAATGATTTCTTTGTGTGGTATAAGTATTTTAAACACAAGTGTTTGCATTTTTGAGTCATGATGAAGGATTTTAATAAAATTCTTCAGAAGCAAACATCAGGAAGGTCATGTAAGTTCCAAATTTATATAAGTTCTCTCAAGGTCAGTAATGAATGTTACATTCATTACTATACATCATAATACAGTTTCAGTGAGAAGAAGGAGAGAAATTTAGACTGAATCATTAAGACCTAAATATCCATATCTTATAGAGCTAAATTATGATAACTATTTGTGTTTAATTAGAATATGAGAGCTGTGAAGACAGCTGGACATCATGCAGTTGGAGATGAAGAGGGAGCAAGCCATGAAACAGGGAACACATGTCCCCTGAACTGCACGCTAGTCAGGACCAGAACAAAGACTCTAGACAGACAATAGCCAAATGATTCTGTTGCATCACAAGAACCAAATGGGAATTATTCCACTCCCTGAACAAAACACTTTCAATAGCTAGGCTAGCAGTTGTATGAGCAATAAATTATATAAAAACCACCAAGGGGAATAAAATGGGATTAAGTAAACTAACTAGTTACCATATGGAAGATGCTTCTGAAATGAACCTATTTGGGTTCAATTCAACTCTGATTCATTAGGACAAATTACTTAACATATGTTTTTTTTTATTCAATTGTGCGTGTGCGTGTGTGCATGTGTGTGTGCATGTGCATAGAACCACAGGCGAATTCGGGAACCACCATGGACGCCTCCACCTCCTCCTTGTTTACTCTGCCCTGGGATTCACAGGCTCCGCCCTATCAGGACCAGAAATGCAGGCCGCCCCCGCTTCCGCCTGAAGTCTATACGTGGAGTCTAGGATCCGAACTCAGGACCTTCCACCTGCAAGGCAGAGGCTTAACCCCTGAGCCACCTCTCCAGCCCCTACTTAACATATGTTTTTTTTTGTTTTTTTTTGTTTTTTACTTTTTTTTTATTTCCGCTCATACAAACTTACTAGGTAGACCAGTTCCCTCCCTCCCTCCTCCTCCTCCCGAACCCCCTGCTCCCCCTTCCCTCACCCCTCCCTCCCCATCTCCCAGTGCCTCCCCCCCAATTCCCAGAGAGTCCTTTATTGTGTATTCCTGACTCTCCTCTGGGTTTTCCTCTCTGATGACGTACAAGGACCCAGTGGCATTTCCCTGAACCCTTTCCCATGTTCCCCTTAAGCATAGGAACACTACTATGGCTGTCAATCCCTTGCCTCCAAGGATCTTGGTGCCTTTAGCAGATGCTAGACTTTGTGAGGTCAGTAGTATATTGGACATTGTGCAGGGCATGCAAAGTCCTATTATTAACATATGTTTTTAAGCTATCTTTTCAAGCATACGACAGTAGGGTGGACTGGAATTAATTACTCGCAGGATTATTGGCATAAATAGGTAGAAACTTCCTAGTATTATATACCTAACTGTTATTGAAACTGCTTGTTTTACTTTGCTAGAAGGAAATGCATAGCTTAATCGGTTTAGCTCTATAATAAGTTGCATGGATTCAAAACCCATTTCACTGAATAGCAAGATAGTCTGAGGAAATCACTATCTGTGCTTCTGTCTCCATGTATAATTGGGGAAGAACAGTTTCCAATGAACATGGTTTATGTTTGACACAAATGAAATAACACAAGTGATATCACAAAGGACAAAGAGCTAAAAATCTATTGAAAACCATGAATACAAGTTAAGGAATTCCAACATGTGGTTAGCTCTCTCAGCTTCATCTTTCCCATGACTGAAATGAATGGATGCTGAAAACAATTTAGGGGAGCAATGAGTTTATCGATGCACATGATTCTTGGTTGTAGTCCATTATGATATCAGGGAAGTTCATGCCAACATCAGTAGACAATACTATATCCACAGGAGTAGCAGAAAGAAGGGTATACTTTCTAACTTGTCACTCTGACATGGTTGATCAATTCTCTCTCCATCTTATCCTCGGGTCTGGTAGATGGTCCTACCCACTATGGACTAGATCTTCATACATAAATTAGATAATCTCCTACAGGTTTGATCAGAGATTTTCCTAAAGGATCCTTCACAAGTATTGCTAAAGGTTCAATACACAATTGTCAAGTTGGCATCTGTAACTACCTGCAACACTGGCTAATGCTGTTTTTAGTAATTGTCTAAAGAGAAAAGTAATTTCAGAAGAAAAATTTTAGAAGAGTAAGAACATTTATAATGAGAATCTTAAGAATATGTGAAAAATCCAATCAAGAAAGATAAAGAAATGAAAATGAAGCTATTTCAAGTTCATAAAACAGCTGACCATGGGCAAAGAGATAAATTTCTTGCACAAAAATGGCAATTTAGGGGCCAGGGAGATGATTCGGCAGTTAAACTCTTGCACCACAAGCAAAAGGACCCACAGTCCACATTCCAGATTCTTAAAAATGCTTGGTAGGTATGGCCGCCTGTGGGTAAGGACAGTCCCGGAAGATGGAGCCTGGGAATCCCTGGAGCATGCTGGCTAGACAAACTCACCCAATAGGTTACCTCCTGGTTTAGAGAACTAGTCTGAACTCTTTGAAAAACAGTAAGGTATAAGAAATATTGAGGATTAATGTTTTAGGCTTTTAGGCCTAAATGTTTTAGCCCTTTAGGCCTTAGCATGCATACTCATTTATATGTATGTTTATATTCACATACAAATGCACTAATCCACATGCAATCATATATGCATACATCTTCTATACATATAATAAAAATGGAAAAAAACAAGAAAAAGAAATTTTAATCTAGCTAAGAAAACATATTGATAAAAACCATATTCTAGTGAAATATTTTTCAAGTATTGAAAGAACAGAACATTAACTTTCAGCCTAGACTTTTCTACACAAATAACCAGTTAATAATGAAGCTATTACAAATTTACTATCCATTACATGTAGGATTGGGACTAAGCTCTGTGGTAGATTACTTACTAGCATATATGAGGCCCTAGCTAATCACCTGTACCATTAACACATATAAATATACACATACATAAGGAAGGGGCAAGAGGCAAATGATGATTATCAGTAAAGGAAACTGATCCTAATGTGCTTTTCATGTTTGAAGTTTTAAGACACTGAACCTCTATAAATTTGAAGTCAGATATATAGGTTTTTGTGTGCTAAACTGTTGCATACTAGGCCTGCACTCTGTCACTGAGCTAATCCTTAACCCACTGATACATATATATCACCTACTAAAATAATAGAAATAGGGCATAATGTTTCCCAAAATGCACATGAAAAATGGTAAAAAAAAAAAAAACCAAAAAGTAAACAAAAAGACAAGTTAAGAATAAAAATCAGTATAAACATAAAAATAAGTATAAAAAGAAAAAAATGATTCTTCAAGATCAGGACAGAGGACAAATCTAAAAACTGAGGGAAGGAGATAAGAAATTTAGGATTCTGATAATATACTCCAGTAATACCATTAAAATAAGGCAAACATTACTATCTTCAAAATCTAGGTTCTACACATAGGAACTTCCCTCACTTTGATCCCTGTAAATTATTATATGTTTAAAGTGTCCCATAGTGAACTTGTACATTAAGAAACCAAAGACAAGGAATGGGACATAGGAGGGGCAAAGGGACTTATAGAAAAACCCTAAGATTGTGGGAAGTAACCCCAAAGGAACCTCCTAGGCTAGTGATACTTAAAAACAAACAAACATACAAACTAAAACACACACACACACACACACACACACACACACACACACACACACACACACACACACAAAACCATGTTTTTTAAAGAAAGGAACAAGAATGGGCAGTCCCTATACAGAGGAGCATTGAGTGAGAAAAATGGGGGGGTAGGGGGTTAGCCCAGTGACAAAATTATATTAGAAGTAACAGCAACGTGACACTTCCTGATTAAAATGTTGGTCAGTGAGGTCTCAAGGCCTCCCAAACATTACAGGGTTTTGCTATTGCTTTTGGTTGCACTCCAAAAAAACTGTCAGTAAGCCCTATTACTGAAGATGCAACACATATGGATCATAGAACATGGGCAAAATATATCAACTTAGAACTGGTCTGAGAACTTCCTCCTTGCTATAAAACTTAGAGTACCAAGGAATACTGTAGAGAAATAATCATAGATCTCATCAACTCATGAGCGCTGCAGGTTGCAATAAAAATCACCATGGCAACAGATCATACCAGTGTAATAGTGGCATGAGTATCAAGGAGACAAGCAACAGCTTCTGATTGCACTCAAGACCTGCTTGTCAGAATGGAAGACATTCCTGTTAATGTTAACTAGAACAAGAACCTAAAAAAGGGAAGGAAATGGATCAACAGGGAAAAACAGCTAACGAACCTATAGGCAGGAAGATAGTACACTAAACTGTTCTGTAAATAGCTGCTGTTATACTCATAGATTTGAAGAATACTTAACACTCTGCCTAGAAGTCATTGTCTACAAGAGGTAGAAGATCTCAACACCCTGACAGGATGCAACCTAGAGCAGTAGAAGCACAGTGAAGTGGACAACGGCCAGATACAATACAGCAACCTAGCACGCTCAACCAGAATCAGGCCAACTTAATCTTTCCCTTCCTAAGGCTTTGGGAACCTCTCAGAAGAGGGGATGGTAAGGTTGTAAGAACCTAAAGATGGGAAGGTCCACTGCTGGACAAGACATTCTATTCAAGGCAGGGCTGCTGCATCCCAGAACTCACTGTAGTGAGACTTGTCCTTACCAGACCTGCATAATGACTGACATAACAACATGCCTCCATAGACTATCAAGGAACTCAAGAGAAAAAGAAATATAGTGGAAACCTTGAGGATTAAAGCTGAATGAGTGAAGGGAAATGCCGCTATCAGTGGGGTGGCCCAAAGAGAGGCAACTTGGTATGCAATGAGAAGCCTGGACCCCTACAAAAGTAGACAAGCCCCGAGGGTCTATATAAGCAAGACAGGCAAGAGGATGGGAAGAAGTAGGATAGATTGATGAAGGGATGAGAAGGAGGGGGAATGGAGAGAAGCAGGGATAAGTACTCAATATGCTTGTAAAACTAGGAAAATATATAAATAATAAATGAATACATAATTTTTTTAAAAAAGAAGCCAAAACCAAGAGCTGGTGAGATGGTTCAGGTAAAATTCTTTACATATAAGAAATAAGAATAAGGAGCTGGAGAGGTGGCTCAGGGGTTAAGCCTCTGCCTTGCAGGCAGAAGGTCCTGAGTTCGGATCCCAGATCCCACGTATAGACGCCGGGCAGAAGCGGGGGCGGCCTGCGTTTCTGGTCCTGGTAGGGCAGAGCCTGTGAGGTGGAGGTGTATGGTGGTTCCTGAATTCACCCGTGGTTCTACACACACACACACACACACACACACACACACACACACACACACATGCACAATTGAATAAATAATAATTAAAAAAAGAAATAAGAATAAGAGTTTGGATCACCAGATCCAGTGCAAAATACTGGTGGGTGTGGCAGCCTCTCTATAATTTTAGCCTCAGAAGGTAGAGACTGGGCAGACCAACCCTTTCTATGATCTTTCTCTGAAGAAAAGGTGGAAGAATGATGAAAGATGATTCCAAATATCAACTTCTACCTCCATATGCCCCCCAAAAAAGTCAAGAGTAGTTTACATTAATCATACTGTAGACCAGATGAACTGGTTAAAAGATGCCTGTTGCATGTTCACTTTCTGACCAAATCTCTTAGCTTTTGGTTTGAAACCTAAGATGCAATGGATAGATACAAAAGAGCATATTCATGTTCTAATGCAGCATCAAAGTGGCCAGAGTGAAGAATAATGAATAAGAGATCAAGTAAGTGGAATTTACAATAAATTCTACAGTTCCAAAAAAAATCTTGTAAAGTTACCTGCAAAACAGTAATACACTTAATAGTTTAGCACATACAATTTAGAGAAACAGAAAGACAAGAGGAAGAGGACTTCACTCGAGTCTTTAACAGTCATTAATTTTTACATTTCTCAAATGCCAACTCCAAATCTGCTGTGAATTTTTTTTTTTTTTTTTTGGCTTGGACTTCAAAGGATGGCTAGCCATAACATTTTTCCCTTGTAATTCCAGTCTTAGGATTTTTGTTGTGAGTGTGTGTGTGTGGGGGGGTGCTATCATATGAAAATCACGTCTCATTTTATAAATGATTCATACTTTGCAACATATTGCTTACTAATTTCCAAACATTTCCTGTTAGTGACTTACTCCCAAGACAATGAAGGCTAAAATTAGACCTTTCCAGTCTGAGTTACTCACACGCAGGTATGTGCAAGCTGTGACTTTTCACCTCTCCATCTGTTCATTTCTTATAAAGCAACAGCATAAGGGTAGAAGTCAGAAAATAGAATTGTTTGCCCAACTTCTGCAACTGAAGCAGAAAGGAAAACATGGGATTACCTCAGGCTTCCTTCCAGTGTTAGTGACGCAGCTCACAACAGATGAGTGCTCTTAAATGGATACTTGTTTGTTTTCTACCTGTTGTTCATTTCTTTTTACATTTAGATAAATAAAGCATCCTCAATTCATTTTTCATTATAATCTACCATTATAATCTACCTCTAAGCTTTATTTATTCCCTTCCAATCTCATCAATTCAAGGCATAAAGTATTTTTCCAAAACTGAAAATGCTTTAGAGCTTGTGGTCAACAAATATAAAATGTTATGGTGTACCATAGACTTGTATATGAAAAAAAAAACACATTCCCAAATACCATGAAGCAAACAAACAGAAAACCAAAGCCCATGTGTGCACAGGAGAGACGTTCATTCATTCAGTGAACACGGAGCGTCTCAGAGGCTGAAGTGAAGCAGAGGACGACAAGGAATATTTCTCTTTAATTTGGTTTTATCTTTGCAGACCAGGCCTTCTCTTTCATCAAATACTCAACTTTGCAATCACAGTGTGAAGAAAGGCTTAGACAACATCTACAGGAGACGAGTTGAATTCCAGTAAAGATTCTTTATGGCTGCTGAAATTTGAATCTGATAAATTTCAGTTCATGTTTCAAAATATTATTTTTTCCATTATTTTTGTGATATTTAGGAAAATAAAAACTATTCTCAAACAGTGACACACAGAAAAAAAACACAAAGTCAGAGTCACCTTGTGGGCCACAGCCTGCCATGCCTGGAAGCTGAATACAGAGATTACATGAGGTACCAGATCGTGCACTTCAAAACTACATGTGGAGCATTTGTGACTGCTGCAGTTACTTTGCACTGTGCCAACAAACTCATGACCAAATAGCTTATAGGAGGAACAAGATGTTTTGTTTTCTTTTATAATAATATGGTTACAGTTCTTAATCCAGCTGAGGAGGAGAATCTACATCAATACAAGGGGACGAGTGACCTGACCACACCATATCCCTATCCACACCATATACCATATATCCATAGGACTGCTGAGACGAACAATCCTTATTTGCCAGACCAGCATGTCCGGTCACATATACCAGAGGGATGCCAACTTTCACCTACCATGAAATGGGCTCAGCCCTCCCCATCAATCAGACAATCTCCTGTAGGTTTGCCCAGAGCGCAACTCAACTATAAGTTTTTCACAACTTCAAGCCTTCCATTGCCAAGTTGATGCCTGTATCATGGTTATGATTGTAACTAAGTTGGAGAACACAACAAGGATTATGAACAGCAAATGAAATCACATGAGTGCAGTCGGTATTCAACTAGTATTCAGTCAAAGAACTTACACAATATCTTTCTTTTTTCAAATACCTTATCACAAAACCTGAACTAGGTAGAACTGCCACAGGCTAAAGATAACACACTCTATGGCAAATAGGTTTATTAAAAGTAAATTTTCTAACAATTTAAATATCAAAGGCTAAATTCTTGGATCAGTACGCTAATACATACCAATGATTAATCTTCATAAGTTAGGGAATTCTTAAGTTTATAAATGGACTTTTGGGAATATGTAAATTTTCTGTAGAACTGGTATACCTTTCATAATATTTTCAAGATTGTAGTGATTTAAAACTAATTATCACAATGGATTGGGATTGTTTATCTAGTAGGCACATAGCTTTTCCTTAAGTCTTCAAGGAAACATATTTCTGAATATTCTAATTTCTGAAATTCTAAGCTCTAATTCCCATTTCACTATCAAAAAAGTAATCATTTCCTTCTAGAAATGATTTTTGTAGGACATGGGATTAATTTTCTCATTCAGAAAATCTTCAAATATATTCTTAAAAATTACCAACTATTATAGAAATATACAGACATGACACAATGACTAGAAAGTAAGTGTTTGTGGCCATCTAGCTTTCTTTTCCTAAAGCAAATCTTAAATACGCATTTGTTGAAGTACTATTTCAATCTCTTACATTTAAGAGCTTGAATCAAGCTTCGATATTATACTGAAAATACCTATCGAAACAAAGTAATCAACAAGCTTGCAGGCACAGACCTGGAACCTTGGCCATTCAGGAAGCTGCGACAGGAGAATGACAAGTTTAAGGTCTGCTTGGGCTACCTGAAAAATGTCAGTGAGACCCAATGTTAAAACAAAAAATGGAAAACAAAGAGTGGTCGAGAGCTAGGCTAGCATGTGTGAGGCCTAAGCTTCGATCCATAGCATTACAAAAAGTTTTCTATCTGTAAATCTGTCTCTCTCTACAAATTATGAGGATAACATTGCTTTCTGTCAATGTCACACACTACAGGCCTCAACACTTAAAATACAGTCAGAGAAAGAAATATTTCCTCTCTGAGAACTTCCTAGTTACTATTATTACTTTACTATTATTACTATTCTGAGGGACTGGGAATACCATGAGTAAGCAAAATGGAAGCCCCAAAGTCTATGTACTTTAAAATACATTTTATTCTGAGATAAGACTTTCAGAGTCTCTTAAGAGCTCAACAACTTTCATAATCCACACAACCCTTACCAAGCTATTTGTTGGAATAAAGAGTATTCAAGGAAGCAACTCACACTTGGTACACAAGGATTCTGAGGATCTGTAAGTGAAAAGCATCCTGATTTTTGGAAGAACCAGAGTCTCGGTATTTGGGAAGAGAGGCAGGCAAAGTCAGAGCATTGCAATCCAAATACAAAGGCACTGGAAAAACTCCTGCTACAGACAATTCTTGCTACAGACAATGATTTTCTTCTACAACAGTAACATTGAGAACAATGGCTTCAAATCATTAAAGAAACGCTTGATACATTCTGATGAAGAAACTAAGAGAAATTGGAGGAAGGTAAGAAGGTGACTGATTCTCAGCTATGATATGCACACTTAAGAGCAAAGCATCAGTCACCCGGATCTTGTGCTAATATTGTTGGGAGAATACGGTAAGTGCACTCTAAATGCTCTAGTAGCACCCCAGGGCAAATTTGTGAATGAAGAGTTCCATAAATTAATATAATTTGTTGTAGTCATAATGGATGACTATATTTGGATTGCATTAAATAGAAATGTTGGGAAGTAATGTAAATTAAGAATAAAATGTAAGCTATTAAAATATTTAGATAATGACAGAAAACCCACTTGAAATCTTTATTAATATCAAAAACAGCAACTGCTTACTCAACATTTCAACATTAGACATTCTACAAGTAGGGCGATAACTCCACTTGGCAATAAAATAAAAGTTCCATACCACAGACTGCTTTTGATTTCCCTGAAGAGCTTTCAAGTAATCTAACACATGTGCCCCACGTTGGCAGTGTGCATGTTTCAAACAGCTCAAAATCTCCTCGGTCTGCTCTTAAAGGCAGTGTAATTCTCAGGAGCAAGGGAACTAGTGAAAAGGGTTAGACTGCAAGTCAGAAAATTCAAAGAACTTTACACATGTGGGCTAGAGGCGCAGGCAATGCTTTGACAGATCAAGCTGAGCTCTGAAGGGGAAGTTTTCCTCGCAATAAGAAGTACATAGCTTTGGGCAACTGCTTAAGATTTCATTTGGAGAAACTGATCAATGCATCTGCCATCTTAAACAGTGAATGTTAGCAAGAAAGACTTTCTTTTCTATACCAGAAAACACCATATAAAGCTACCTATATATTGGTAGCTTTGTATTGGTTGCAAAAAGTGAATTTTGTCTTGTTTACAAAATTTTTTAATAGGCTATGAAGCATCAAATTATAAACCCGGCTAGAAGGAAGACTGCACACAAAACAAGTTGCAAAGAGAAGAGAATATCATTTATCATACATAAGCCACTGTAAAATATTAAACTGACATTTTCATATCCTTGTCATGTATGAACAAGTATACTTTTATGTACTTATCTATAAAGTTTTACATTACATGGGTGGGGTGAAAAAAATTCTCAGTCAAATGTTTCTCAAATTCTTAATGCACAGGTGGTCCACATTTTTCTTTTTAAGGTGAATGTGCTTGTATTAGGAAAGTGAAAAAAAAAGTAAAAAGTCTTTTTCCCCCTCAGGAAAAAAAAAAAACTTTATGTACAATGCATAAGGTGTATTCTATATAAGGTTCGCAAGGAAGTATTTCTATATAATCTTTAGTTGTTTCTGGGTTTTAGCTGTGTTAAGAATAACTCATATAATCAGAGTTTCTGTAATTTTTTGGCTGCAGATTCCTTAGATAACACATTTGTAGAAACAACATGAAAAATTAGATACCCTGGTAAAAACCCATTTTCCTTTTGTTTGTTTTGTTTGATTGTAGAATTAGCTATTTAAAATATGATTCAATGTGTTTTAAGATGGAGTTTGCAATTCATTGACCCAATTAAGAAAATTCATGATAAATTTAACTAACTTACATTCTTAAAGAAATGTCCAATCTCAGTCATTGATATAATGAAATAAGTTCCAGACATATTAAAGTCTAGTAGTTTAATGAAGGTTATCTGCACACTGTCTTGCTGAAAATCCATAACAGAATATACTTTGTTCCTTAGGTCATAAATAAGGATTAAAAACGTCTTATTCAATATTCTAAAGGGGATAAATTGACATTGCTATTTAATTGATACTGAAAAAGATAAGTCAGTTAATTCTGTATGCAGCTGATGTTTGCGGGAATCACTATTTTTACTATTTTAAATGGTTAATGCTGATTTATTGAAAAACAATATCAACCACAACAGACCGTTTACAACAAATGATGTAATTGTTGCATTCTGAATCCATGTGAAATTCATGAGAAATAAAGCCACAATGGGGAAAACTTTAAATAATAAGTATTTTGGCTTCTCATAAAGTTGGTGACTTCAAAGTACCAACAGAAGATGTGGAAAATATATTACTTTTACTTCAGTCAAATTATTCTTTATGATCTAATTTCTTAATTTTGTGTATTTGCAGCCTTGTGAATTAGGAATATCTGTTTAGATATATACAGAATTAAAGATGGCAAAATGTATTTCAGAAATAAGATTCAGAATAAAGCTTTGTTTTATTATATCAAATCTGTATTTGTATCAAATATATATCAAATTTGTTTTATTGTATCAAACTGTATTTTTATTGTATCAAATTTGTATTGTATCAAAATGAATAATGACAAGTGCTCTAAAAAGAATGTCTAAACTATTTCTGTTTTTATACCTCCTCTCTTTTTTCCATAACATTAAAAAAAGATCTTATATTAACCTTATATAATTTTTACTTTAAACATTGAGCCTTATGTTATTAAAATGTTTTCTTGAATCCAATTCTGTATTTTGAAAAATTAACAGCATTTTATTCTTAAAAAAGCATTTACTTTAAAAAAATCTTTATAATACCGGTATTTGGTATATTAGTGCTTACCTATTATTTGAATTTATTCAATATACAACTCTATAAATTAAAGAAATGGCCAATAGACAAAATTTAGGTTATTAAGGTCATCTTTTGGGAGAGTTGGAGGTGCAGCTCAATCTAAAAAGTTATGCATGTGACTAGTATTCTTAAGAGTCCAAAATCTCTCGGAATTCAAAAAAGCATTCCTTGAAACCCAAGCCATATGTCACTTTCATGAAATTATCTACCCTCAAAAGAAAAAAAATCAGCTTTAATACGACTCACCATCAAGGTAGAAAATGATCAGTCACACCAGGTCTGAAAGCTAATAAAAATTAACTATAACTGTTTGACATTCACACGCTTTGACCAACTAAACAGACATTTCTATAAATGGTTTTGAGTTATGAATGGAAATCAGATTTCATAAATTATGTAACTGTGATTTTGGAGACATCAAGGAATTCCTTAAGAAATTGTAATTAAACATGTTTTGCCAAAATTAAGTAACATAGAAATGTGGTTTAATATCTGATATTTAAATTTTCTAAAGACTGTAGAGTTTACAGTTAGCTAGGAGGTGAATTCACTAGGCTAACACTTTTGTGTGATCAATAAAATAGTTTATATTACACAAGAATATCCGACTCATGATTAAAAAGCTTTAAGAAATACCCCAAAATGTGGGAGAAACTAAGACGTATTACAAAAAAACAAGTCACAATAGAATCCCATTCAATATGGTAATACACACATTAATTCTGAATTATAGAGATGAAAATTCCAGACCCCTGAGCCAATAAACAAATAATACTGCTACATTCACATGATTTCCTCTCATGGCAGAATCTATATAAGATTTTATTAGATAAGGACTGAATGATACAATGAAAATTAGTTAGTTTACAAAACAAAAGAGACAAAGTAATAACTGTGGTAACCTAGAAACACACACACACACACACACACACACACACAAATCATTGTTAGTGCACAAGCTAATACAATATGAACAGGGGGAATTAATCCATGAATATTGTTGAAAATGTTCATAAATGTTTTGCAAGGGCTTCTACTTTTCACTCATGGCAAATGCAAAGAAAAATTGTAATGTCGACTTCTGAGAGGAAATTTTTATATTCACATCAAAAATTTAAAATATTCAAGAGGGGAGGAAAGATCCCAAAGAGTAGAGACATGAGAATGCAGACAAATAATTGAATAAGGCAACTGCTGGGAGAAAAGTCTTAAAGGGGAGGGAATAATGGGAACAGACTTAATAAAGGATAAAGCAGCAAAGAGTGGGGAAAATGTGGGGGCAAGAGATCTTGGAAAAAAGTGATCAAGACCACCCAACTATAAATGCTACAAGCTACAAAACTCTGTTTAAAAGAACCCAGGAGAGGAGCAGTGCTATGTAAGGCACAAAGTAACCAACTATTCTCTGAATGTGTTCTAATCATCCCACATGCACTTTTATTAGGAAACACATGGCTTGTACCATAAACCTATTCAAATCATAATGGAAGGAGAGAAAAGAAGAAAGAGACTAGACAGAAACAGATGTTTTAGTGTTAACAAGAGATAACTGCATAGTAAAGTATCATCTAAACACTCCTTAAAATACCCTTAAATAAGAAAAGCTCTCGGCACTCATCCAAGATGTATTCTATTGCAATGGAAGACTGGAAACTAAGACCTCACCAGACCATCAAAAACTCCCCCCATACCAAGAGATCCATGTGGAAGAGGGTGCGCTAAGACCATAAGAGCCTCCAGGTTGAGGAGGTGCACTGCCAGTCCCGAAACGCGCCACTCCAGGGCTGCCGCATGGGGGGGCTCAGCAATGAGATCCACTACCTTCGGATCTACACAGTGGCCGGCATATCAAAACCCCACAGTCCAGGGAAGATATCAGTAGAAACGGCTACACCCAGAAAGAATCTAGAGCAGATGCCGGGCAAAGGAAGAGCCTCCCCACTTGTGATTTTGCCCACTGAAGGGCCACACATACACACTGATTGTGATATGAAGTTTGCTGTCACCTACCTTTAAAAACTTCAAGGAATCAATTTTAATTTCTGAATGAACTGAAATAATTTTTAAAGTAATAGAAGGAAGAGAATGTAAAGTATTCAGAAGTAAAAAATGCTGTACAATGCCATATACTTATATTAAATTGCATAAAGAACCAAGCAAGAGACATCTGATTAAGTTCACAGACTTTTGTTCCTGATCATTTACTACTGAGGGGGAGTGATCTCACCAGAAGAGGAGGGCATATAGTCTGGCAGATAAAAAGTAACCATTTTGCAAATGGGTGATAGACCCCTCCCTCACTGTGGTTTCCTACTTTTATTACATCTACCTTTGAATGTGCTTTTATCACAAGACTCTAACAGCTTTTTGTCTCTGGCCAGGGGGTAACATACAATGCCCACCAGGATGGAGTGAAGGGCATTGCAGGAGCAGCAAAACTGCAAAAGAAAATCAACAAACCACAATCCAGAACTTCAGAGACTCCATATCAACCACCTAGAACTAGGCCAGCTTAGTCTCTCCCCATCTTGAAGCTCAGGGAAATTTGCGGAAGAGGGGGCGATAAGAGTGTAAGAGCATAAGGATGGGAGGAGCAATGATATGTAAGATACTCTATACTAGTTAGGGCTGAAGCAATCATAATTGGACTTTGCATGCCCTGCGCATTGTCCAACACACTGATGGCCTCACAAAGTCTAGCATCTGCTAAAGGCACCAAGATCCTTGGAGGCAAAGGATTGGCAGCCACAGCAGTGTTCCTATACCTAAGGGGAACACAGGAAAGGGTTCGGGAAAGGCCACTGGGTCCTTGTACGTCATCGGAGAGAAGGGTCCAGAGGAAAATCAGACATGCACAAGAAAGGACTCTCTGGGAATTGGGGTGGGAGGCACTGGGGGATGGGGAGGGAGAGGGGTGGGGAGGGGGGGCAGGGGTATGGGGGGAGGAGGAGGGAGGGAGGGAACTGGTGTACCTAATAAGTTTGTATGAGCTGAAATAAAAAAAAAGAAGAAAGTAGAGCAAAAAAAAATATTATCAAGAACAGTATGTTAATAAAGTGTAATTTTGTCTGGCAAAAAAAAAAAAAAACCAAGCAAAGAAAATGAAAAAAATGAAAGACCACCAAGAGTCTTTCAGATAATAACAATATGTGCCATCTCTGTTCCTTTGCCCTGAAAACAGACTTACTGCCATCAGTTTCCACATGACTCAGCAACTTGTAGAGCCAACGAAGATGCTCTACATGGCTAATCTATGATTATAAGTTCTAAGCATAATGGATCAAGTACAGTGTGTCTTGTTCTCTAAGTGTAGAGCTAAATGCTCCTTTGCTTAGGTAATTAAGATGAACTCCAAAGAAGTTTCATAAATTCAGTTCTGAAAAACATACTTAGCAGGTGCAGACTTTCACTTCCGCTATGTAAGAAGGAATAAAACAGAAGTCCTATGATCTTGTCAGCTTGCTATAATAGAGAACCTACTGCTACCTTCTGCTGCTGCTTCAGCCTCTTCTGTATTTTAATTCTTTCTAAATGCCCCCCACAAAAAAAAATCTTAATTACCTCCTTTCCCTTCCCTGACACCAGAGCCTATCTGGCTCATCCCCCCAACTCACATATCCCCATCTTAGTTGAAAATTGTCTTTCTTCCATTTCTGCAGCAACCATGTTGGTCTACCTGATGCTTAGATTATACTGAAAGCATCTCACGCTTTCCTTAGCTACATTTACTCTCCACTCCAGCTCATCTCCACCATAGACTTCATGATCATTTCCTTTTTTGAATAATCTTTTCACCATGTATAATCTTTTCCTTTGGGGCTTAAAAGTACCAGTAGTTTCCCATTGCCTGATTTATTAGTCTGCACTTAGCATAATGTTTGTGGAATGTCATTAATGTAGGACCCAGATCCAAGGCCACCAAACTTGCAAATCCCACCATTTAGCACTTTCTACATACAACACTCGCTTCTGTGTAGAAGCCAGTTCCAGATGACTAATATTTTTACTCGGCTCGCTTTTTCTAGCTATCTATTGCCATCTCCACAGCAATTTTAAAGAAATGCTCCTAGCTTCATCTCATTCATCTATGATCACTGCTCCAATCTGTCAATGAAAAGTCATTACAATGTTCAGCTTGGAGCCAACAGGCAATTATGAGCAAGACACTTGTTAATTGAATCTCCCTCTGACTTTGACCTAGGATGGACTCCATACACTGAATCCAGTGCAGAATACATTACAGAACAACTGACATAACCATTACGTCTATGTCTCCTATCCCTGAATTCTAACTCTCTTGGTGAAAAGAAAATAACGGAACAAAACTAGGCCTTTTTTTTCAGTGATTCCCCCAGGAACCAAAACACTGATGTTACTGCACATAGCAAATTGATACATAAAATGGGAGAAAAAAAATCTTAAGAGTTAAAAATTGCAAGAATAGTTTCTGATCATTATATTCAGAAAATACAAAGCAATATAATGAAAATGACTGATATGGACAGTTTTTGATAAATTAACCAAACTAAACATTCAGTGAATTACTACTCATTATGAGCCAGGCACCATAATAGATACCTGTGAGTAAATGAATTTAATTCTTGTGGTTTATCAGATTCCTACTACTTAACTGCTGCTTATTTGTCCTCTTGGTTTCTGACATATTCTGTGGTTGTGTTTTTGCCCTTCCGGATATACCTGCACAGGAAGAAATTATATTTGTGTACAGTAGTCCATAATCTGTTGGGTAATTGGTGGGATATGACTAAGTTAATTATTTCCTATCACTCAAATAAAAATCTACTTCTTGGATTAGGGAGATGACTCTCAGTAAACCACTTACATGTGAGCATAAGGATCTGGGTCTGAATTCCCAGAATCCTCGTCCAGATATGACAATGAACGCTGCGACCCCAGCACTAGTGAGGAAGAGACAAGAGGAACCGAGAACTCTGGGTAGCCAGTCTGCTGTGGAGTGAGCTCCAAGTTCAGTGAGAAACCTTGTTTCAAAAAACAAAGTAGAAAGTAACTGAGGAAGATTCCCAACATCAGCTTCCTGCTTCCACATGCAAGCATACAGACACACACACGCACACGCGCACACATGCACGCACATGCACGCACACACATGCGCACACACATGCACGCATACACACGCACACACATGCACACACATGCGTGCACACACATACACACACACACACACAAATCTACTTCCCACAGTATCACCTCACTCCAAACACCACAATTCTTCAGGAATATAGAGTATCTTAGGACATAAAGAAAGTCTATTTAGTTATCATCAAAAGATAGCTCCATATAGCTCATAATATTCAATGATCAATATATGCCAATCCTCATTCCAAGGTGTCTCTTTATTTTTATGCTGTAGAAATCTATTTGGCTTATGCTTTCAGAGTGGAAAGTCCATTATGGCCTAAAAGGCATGGCAGGCAGCAGAAGCTGGAGGCGGCCCAAGTAACTGCAGACATCATGGAGGTTGGAAACACAGCTACAAATTGCTAGAAGCTGACTGCAAGAGAAACAGCAGGGCTAACCAATTTCAAGGCCCACCTTCTGTGATATGTCAAGCTCCAGCAAGGGTCCACCTCCTTAAGTTGCCACAACCTCTCCAAATGTCAACTAAGGATTCGAATATTGTGGGGGACAACTCATATTTCAAACCATGACACTTATCAAAACAAAAATATAATCATATATTTTTAGCCTGCTTAGAATCTTATAATCAGAGTTTTTACAGTGAAACTAAAATGCTTACCATGGTCTAGCTCATCCACAGTGGCGGATGTCCCTAAAAAGATGATCTTACTCTCATCATTTAGAACATCATGAAATGTAACGTTACATGAAAGGGAATTAAATTTCAACATGGAATTAAAACTGTGAACCATGTAATCTCAAGAGATGAATCTGCCTGTGTTTTAGTTTCATTAAACGTTACTATAACAAAGTGCATTATCCAAGCAATTTGGGGGAGAAAAGAATTAACTGGTTCACAATTCCAGGCTGCAGACTGTAACCGTGAGGACGTTACAGCAGCAGGAGCCGCATGACACCCACAGTCAGGAAGAGAACCAAGGAAGAATCCCTGGCTACTTGCTGCTGGTACTTGAATCTCATTCTCTTAGAGTTCCGAGACTCCTGTCCAAGGAGGGAACTCACCTATAATCAGTAACATCACAAGCACACCTGGAGGCCAACCTAAATCCAGAGACTCTCCCTCAAGTAGACCCCACAGGTCAGTCTTCTTTGTAGGTCAAAGGTTGACGATAATGAATCATCAGACGCTGGGTCGCCTAGACTTAACTCAATGTGAACCAAAATATCCTTAAAAGTAGAAGAAGGGAGAAGAATCAGAACGAGATATGAGAATAGAAGCAAGATCTTCACAGTGATAAGAGTTCAACCCATCTTCTCAACTTTCATGTAATTTCTAAATTCTTGGAAGTCAAAGACTAGGTGATTTTTTTTGGGGGGGGCTACCACTGAATCCATGGCAAGCATTCCCTAAACACTTGATAAATGCATGAAAACAATCGATAATACCTTTTAAACACATGAGGGGTGTTATTCCTGATAGGAACTATTGTAATTTTTGTTTCTTTTTTCAAATTTGATTTTTTTGTGTGTGCGTGCATGTCTATGTGTATCAGAAGGCATGGTGTGTGCTTGTGGAGGTCCAAGGGTGACTTGGGAACCATACTGGATTACTTCTCTCTCTTATTTGCTTTGCTCTGGCATTTCCCAGGCCACAGACATTTCCGCCTGGTATTTTCCTGTGGGATATAGTATTCAGACTCAGGACTTTCTACTTTTGAGGCAGAGGCTTAACTCCTGGGCCATCTCTCCAGCCTGGAACTATGGTAATTTTATCATAAACACTGTTATTGTGTTATCTTATATGTGGTGAACTATATCCAATCTCTCACTATTGTCCATGTGAATACTACTTTATTAGGTTATATATCTGCAAGTATAATAAATATCTTCAAATGAAGAGATCCTACTTTATTATTTAGATACACCCTGAATGCCATCACAAATGTTCACATAAAGGAAATGACAAAGGAAAACGACACACAAAGTAAGACAGTGACAACAGAGGCAGGGGCTGGAAGGATGCAGCCAAATTAGTCAAGGATGTCACACAGATCTCTCCCATCTGCACATAGAGAAAATGCGTCCTCTAAAATTTTCCAAGTCAGGAGTTGAAAAACCTACTGATATATTTTTTTATTTTTGTCATAGAAGTTCAACTTTAATTTTTTCAGTGTCCCTCAGAATGAACATGAAGCATCAAAGATCTCAAATATTTTCATAGTCCAGGATTTAGTGCCACTTTTCCCACAGATATTGATTCATGTTACCTTATCAGAGGTGACTTAACTGACCACTCAATTTAAAAATGATACTTCTTACAGATGCAGAAAAGCCTTGAGAAAATTCAACAATACTCCATGTTAAAAGGCCCAGAGATAATAGGGATGGAGAAAAAAATATGCCAATACAATAAAGGCTTTATATAACAAATCTACATCAAAGAGCACCCTCCATAAGGAAGCATTACTGAAGCATTCCCATTTAGATCAAGAAATAGATAATGCTGCCTCTTTATCACTCCTAGTCAATATTGTGAGTGAAGTCTTAGCTAGATCTATAAGAAAGGAACATAAAAGGGATATAAACAGAAGAGAAGCTAAGGTATTCCTATTCATAAATGATATGATTCTATGTTTGAGAGACCCTAAAGATTCCACCAGGAAATGCCTAGAGCTAACAAACTTTCTTAGTAGAGTGAGAGGCCACAAACTTTATATGAAAAAAATCAGTGGCCTTCCTACACCAGAGTGAACAAAGTAAGAATGAATTGAGAAAAGGCATTCATGTCTCTGAATTCAACCAAGACCCAGAATTTCAATCACAGCAAAAATTTTATAATATTTAGAAGTAAGCATCGCATTGCAAAACCACTTTGATAGTTAAAAAAAAAAAAAGATTTTTTTTCTTGTCATTCAATTACAAGAAAGTGTTGAAAATCGAAGTATGAAAAGAGCATGGAATGTAGCCCCCCTGGCTTCCTAATCAATGTGTTATTATGATCTAGACACAACATTTAGCAATAACAAACTGACAGTGGAGAGTAGTAAGTTAGAAAATGAACAAAGAAACCAAGTCTACATTAACATTGTCTCCCTTTATCTATAATTTTTTACAAGTGAGGTTCGAACTCATATACTCTCAAATAACTAAAATATTTGATTACAAAGTTAATGTATAAAATGACTAAAATCCCACATTTTGACAGCTATACAGAAGATGAGGTCTTGGAAGCTGGGTGCAAACTAAAGGATGGTTTGCAAAGGCTAAAGACCATATGGGATAAGTTAGCAGAAGAGAAATGCTGAAGCAAAGATGAAAAAAACACCAATATGTTCCATGGAGAGCAAACAGGCATTTCCATATAACCCAACCAACCACTGTGGGAGAAAAGTAAAATGCAAACTTAGAACCACTAGAATTCTCACCAGCACTGTGTCCCGGAGTAACTCATTGTTTGCATTATAATTAAAACACAATAAAGTATTCTGTACCCATCTAAAATATATTTATTGTTGACATCTGTTAGATCCCATAAAATGAAATCAGGGGACCACCCAAACTCCTTTGTCCTAATATAATTTGTCTAAAATCACCACATCAATGCAAATCATACTCTTAGTTTATGTGTCTTCCAAACAACTGATTATCCACTTTCCAAAACTAATCTTCATCTTGTGGGGTAAGAAAGAGAGGTAGAGGAGATAAAACAAACGTCCCAATTCTATGAGTAGAATCATCCTCCTAATGGGGCAGCAGTCTGTTCTGTGAAAGAACGGAGAAGAAAGGATGACCAGGAAAATCTAAATGCTGTCAAAACTGAAGAACAGCAACAACAAAAATGAAGAACAAACAGTGAAATCACGGAGTTTAGTGTCTTCTCTCTGAAAATAATAGCAAATAACAAAAAGTCAACCACTTTGCTATATAAAGTAACATTTCCATGTACATATCTGTTTATGGTAACCAAGCAAAATAAGGAATTTTCCTTTGAATTGTCACCTTTCATAATATGAGAATCTTATGGTTATTTAGTTTTGAAAAGGTTTCCCTGTGTTTTTTGTCACTGTTGTTATTAATTTTGAAAAGTTTTTTAATAATGAATTCTTCTATGAATGATAGGTATCTGTCATTACTGCTTCCTAGCTATTACAAGTAGCTAGATCACAGTAGCTCAGAAAAAAGAGTGGCTTATGCGTGGTTAACCACATTGGGAAATATTTGCATGTAAATACAAATATAAATCAGATTCTGTGATCAAGCAATAAGGAAGGCTAAACCTAGATGTAAAACAAGCATTTATTAATGAATTTCAATGACTGTTAGCAAGAAGTTGGTATTCTGTTGGCAGTGGGTGAAGAGCACATTCACGACTGAGAATAGTATATTTTTATCATTTTCACTGCTTCACGTTAAGTCCTTGAGTTACTGTAAAGGTTTAAACTACCAACAAACTACTGAGTACAAGGGGCATCTTAAGTGACTTCCGTAAATGTTCTGATATGTAGACCAACTCCTCAGATTTTCTTCTCTAACAACATTCTTTCCTTTGCTCCCCTGATTTTGCCTGATAGGGTTCGACTGGGAGTTTTCAAAACACTGCAAAGTTAGCCTCTTGAAGATGCTAAATATGATGGAACAAGTGTTCAAATGCAAATATTTCCCAATGTGGTTAACCACGAATAAGCCACTCTTTTTTCTGAGCTTAAATTCATAATGATAATATTGTGTCAGAAGATGGGACAATATACAAATCTAAAGATAAATTCAAAAACAACATCTAAATCTGAACTTGTGGAATATTACCATTCACCTTGCCTCCAAGTCAAAGAGATTAAGCTTTAGTAAGAGAGAAATATTCAGCTTTGTCAACTACCTACTAATATGGTCTCAATTAAGTTCTTTATAATCTTTGGGAATTTATTCCCAGTTAGTTTGAAAGGTTATCAGTGTAACAACTGTACAGTTACTCTTCTCTGTTGCTGTGACACAACACTCCTCCATAAAGGGAGGAAATCATCCAGCTTATGGTTCCAGGGGGGAGATACAGTCTTTCTTGGTGGAAAAGGCAAAACTGGCTGGCGGAAGCTAGGGAGGCATTAAGTCATGTCAACCATGGAAGCCCAGAGTTTCAAACTGCCAACTGCAAGAGCAGACTCACTACCTAAGCAGGGTGGGGCTAATTGATCTCAAAGCACAATCCTTGTGACTGCCTTCCTCCAGCAAGGCTCCACCTGCTAAAGGTACCATGACCTTCCCAAACACATGAGCCTGTGGGAAACAACTCACATTTCAAACTATGGCAAGAACTAAATATATTATACACTAGTGCTCCATGAACTTACTGTCATAGTTAGGCATAGGTGTTTACTGTGCCAAAACCCTCTGAGAGTTGAAGGTTTTGAGCTCTGGGAACATTTGTGGACAATTAGTGGTTGGGTTAATCCTAGAGCAAACCTGTAAGAGATTGTCTGGCTGATGGGGAAGGCCCAGGTGGGTGGGATTAGGACCTGGAATAAAACACAGATTGTTATTTGGGAGAGTCAGCACCCTTGTGTATACTTGGCCAGACATGTTGGTCTGGCAAGTAAGGATTTTCCCTCTCTCAGCTGTTACATAGAGAGGGTGTGGCCAGTTCCCTTGGTGTGGTGTTGGTGCATGCTCTCCCATCAAGCTGGACTACACACTGTAACTGGACTATCAGTAAGAAAATAAACCCCTTGTTCCCTTAAGCTGTTTGATGGTCATTTATCAGCAATCAAGCAGGTGAACTGCAACACTTACCTTTCCGAGTTTATTTCTACTTCAATATAGTCAGTATTAAGAACCTGAGGTCACACTGGAAATTTCCTCAGTGCACCAGTGATCAACAGTAAGAGATATAATAACCATCAAGTACATATCTTCACATAGTATCTCTCACATTTTCAATGGCATTATCATTCTATTACATCTATCCATTTTGCACACATCTTTTTGCCTTAATCTTCCACATACTATTCTCTAATCATAAGAAAAACTGTGGCTCCCTAATATCCACAGGTTAGTGTATTATGTTCTTAGCACGGGACATATGTTCTATTTCAACTTGGCATATCTATCTGCCTTGCAGTTCATCAAGGAATATGTGTGTGTGTGTGTGTGTGTGTGCTTTAGTCACTAATCACAAGCTACTGATGCTCTCTACTGGCATTATTTCCTGCCACTTTTGATTAAAAGCCTTGTTAAGGATATTGAGCCTAACTGAGCCTATCTGGTATATAATAAGTAGAAAGTACAAAATGAATAAATGCTTATTGACTTAAAATTATCTGAAGTCTAAAAATATTTTGAAATTATTATTAATAGTAGCTGATAGATTACATTCAGACCCTGAAGTGAACACATTGATAAGAGATCAGAATAGAATCTCCTGAGATTATGAGATGGCTTAGCAGGTAAAGGCATCTCTACACAAACTTGAACACCTGAATTCAACTGCTGGCACTGAATGGTGGAAATAGAGAACCAAGTATATTCTTATTTATTCTCTCTCTTCCTCTCCTCCTCTCTTTCCCTCTCCCTTTCCCTTGCTCTGCTTCCTTTTCTTCTCCTTCTCTTTCCCTCTCCCCCCAGAAACAAATGTATTTTAAAAAGGATCTGGCTCCTTTCTTTTCAACATTATTTATTCTAGCAGAGAGCAGAGAGAAGGTTGTTTAGAAATAGTTAAAATAGTCACATTATAAAAACTTAGTTATAGTATTTAATTCCAACAAGTAGTATGTGGGTTAAGAAATGCAAAATACAAACAGATAGGGGCTTGGATATACCTTGAATTTAACAACAAAAAAAAAGTGATGAAATTTCCATTATCTCAGAGATAGTTAGTCATCAGGAAGAGTAAAAAATGAGAAGAAAGTTTGATTAAAAATAAAACAGACCTCTAGGACATCTTCAAGCAACAATAAAAAGAGTCAGGTTTTGTTTCAAAATATTTGTGGTATTAAAGAAAATGAAAATGAGATTTGTAAATAAAATTTACTGCCAGTTAAGAAATTAAGCTGAATTCAGTGATTTTAAAAGAAAGAGGAAAGGGCCTGGAGAGATGACAAATTGGATAAGAAGTGCACACCACCAAAACTGATGACCTCAGCCCAATTCCTGCAACCCACATGATGGAAGGAGGAAACAACTCCTAAAAGTTGTCCTTTCTCTCTCACACACACACACACACACACGCACACACACAGACACACGCACACACCAGAAAAGTAAGACTACCTGAAAACTCAATGTCAGCTCCTGGGGGAAGGCGACGGATGGAAAGCTGTCTCCACAGTGACATGGTGAACCAGAACAACAAAAAAGAGATTTGACTGCAGAGAGAGAGAAAGACTGCAAGGGCAACAGAACTCACAAAGGGGCAAAAGAACGTTTGAAAACTATGGCAGCAAAAATAAATGAAACAAAAAGATGGGCAGTGTATGGCTGCAGCTAAAACTCCCCAAAGATGGGTGGGGAGAGCAAGGAGTAGAAGCTTCACCTCTCAGACATCTATTTTAACTTCAATGGTACTGAAGATTGAACCCTCAAAAGTGGGCTGCTCATTACAAAAATACTCACATAAAACTGGAGACATCTAAGCCAACAGACACGAGTCACAACAAAGACACACAAGAAACATGAAAAATCAAAGCAACATCATGTCTTACAAACACTATAATTCCTCAATTATCAGATCCAAAGTTACTGAAATGTTTGAAAGGCCAGAGAAGGAATTCAAAAATAAACTCACAAAAATGAATAATTACTCAAAAAACAAGTGAACAAGCAAATAAATGAAGTAAGGCAATCAACTAAGGGGATATACAAGAAAATCACCAACAGAGAACAGAAAGTTGGCAATATGGGGAAGACACTCAGCAATGAATAAGATTTAGGAGGGCAGAAGAATCTTAGAACTTAAGAACTTGATGAATTCAATTTAAAAAGATGAAGCCATCATTGATATGCCGGATGAGGAAGAAGAAAGAAAAACTGCACAAGAATGAGAAAAGATTACTGTCAAATATAGTAAAAGAAAAATAAGTGAGCACAACGCCAGTTTGGAAGAACTCAGATGACTAAGAGACAAAACTGAAGACACTAGAGGGTAGAAAGTGAAGCTGGAAAAAAAATGAAATTATCAAAAATCTATTCAATGAAATTTAGCAAAAAACTTCCAAGTGTATGAAAAGAAACAGACATTCACACACACCCAATGTTTAGAACCCTAAATAGACATGGCCATAAAGGAACCCTCCATGGTACATTACAGTAGTATTGCTAATATAGAAATGAAAGAAATGATACTAAAATCTGTAAGGAAAAAATGTCAACTGCCTTGTAATGGAAAACACAGCAGAACAACATGAGATGTGCTAGTTGCACCCTCCACAGAAATCCCTTGCAGTGTCTCACCACAATGCCCCAGTGACTCGGCGATATCAACATTAGTGATGGGGCAGCATAAAAGTAAGAGCAGTTAGCACCGTGACTCCAGAACCTAAAAGCAAGCTCCATGGAGTTGGGAGGAGGAAGGAGGGAAAATGCTTCAGGACCGTTTTCTGAAGTAGGGATCTTCTGAGCAGATGCAGACGTCGGTCTGCACCCACTTTCTAAATCAAAGAGATCAAGTGACTCTCGATCCACTACGTTGAAAGTAAAAAAAAAAAAAAATTCACATAAAAAAATTTAATAGACATACACAGAGTGTCTCTCATGATGACACATGCATACATTCTATCCATCCCAGTACCCACTGCCCTCTCTTACGGCTTCTCTATACACCTGCTGGGCATTTCTGTGCTCTCAGCTCAGATGTATTCATGGATATGTATGTGTTGTGAATATATATACATATATACATGTACACACACACACACACATATACACATACTTCTCATATCCAGAAACATGGGATAAAAATGTGATCATTTTATATGAGCAGCTTATTTCACTTAGCACAATGATCCCAGTTCTGACCATATTCCTACAAATGACATAATTTTGTTCTTTATAACTGAACACACAGCACATTTTCTTTAGTCCTTCATTTTTCATGGACATTTAGGCTGACTCAACACTGAACTATTATGAGTAACACTGATGTAAACATAGGTGGGCTTTGATAACTTAACCTTTTGGGAATATACCAGGTATTACCAAACTCAATCACATAGTGGCTTTGTTTTTAGTTTTCAGGAACCTCCATACTGATTTCCATAGTAGCTGCACTAGCTTACATTCCCACCATGGTTTATAAAGATTCCCTTTTCCCTAAATCCTAGTAGTTATCTTTTGATTCCTAAAATACAAGCATTATGAGTGGGATGAGAGAAAAACTCATTGTAGTTTGAACCATCACTTAATGATGGCTAAGGATACTAAATGCTTTTCGATACTTTCCACCCATTTTTATTTCTTATTCTAAGGAGTGCCTAATGCCCAGGATGCCACAGTTGTCTCTTACAGGAGCAAGAGAGAAACAATGGGTGAGTGGGATGGCAGGCTCCAAGGCAAACACAGAACACTGCTTTAAACTGTGTCATTTTGCGTCCTCATCATCCTCTCTTCCCACCTCAACTTACGAAGGACTGGCAAGAGCTTCTTGTGCCTCCTGAGGTTAGGAACATCTCACTTCTACCTGACACTAAGTTATCCTGAAAAGGTGAGATACAAGGGTGGGGAGAAGAGGCTTGAAAACCATGCTTTGTATTTCCGATTCATGAAAAATACCACATAGAAAGCACAAATGAACTGAATGAACGAACACATGAGATCTCCAAGGGAGAAAAAAAATGGCAAGAATACAATAGAACAAATTTCCTGGCCAAAAGGATGACAGATGCTGATAGGAACGTGGGAAAGAGGAACTCTTCCTGGTTGCTGGTAGTTGTGTTAACTAGTACAGTCATTATGGAAATCAATGTGAAGGTTCCTCAAAAAAAGAAAAAAAGGGAACTTCCATGTGACCCAGCTGAATCACTCCTGGGCATCCATCTAAGGACTTAATATCCTACCAGAGAGACACTTGCATATCCATGTTTATTTCTCCTTATTCACAAAATAGCAAGGAAATGGAGCCAGTCTAGATGTTCATCATTGGATGACAGATAATACAAATGTGATATACAGATGCAAAGTGGAATTTTATTCAGCTGTAAAGAAAATGGTGACCCTGAAATTAGAATAAAAATAAATATCTGAAAAGCATTATATGAAGTGAGTCCAGATTTAAAATGACAGAAAATGCATGGTCTCCATAGTATGCAGACTTATGTATGTGAACAAGCCAGGGGAAGAAGACCATGGGAAAGGAGGAAAAAGAGGGGACAGAAGACATGGGTGCCATGAAAGGTCAAAGAAAACGCACAAAGTAGGACACAAGGGAAGGGTAGCGGGACAGGAGGACGAGGGAGGAGAATCAGCAGAAACAATTTTGTTGAAAATACTATTGTAAAACACAATATTGTGTAAGCTAATGAAAAATTCAAAAAATAATTAAGAAACAAAAAATGGAGAATGTATAAATGTACCAAAGAGCTGAGGGAGAAAGAAGAGCCTGTCTAGGAGGACAGAACTGGTGATTCCTTGAGCTTGGGCTCTGAGTCACTCCCGTGTGATAGAATAGAGTCAGAGACCCCCTGAGCGTGGGCTCCAGTCGCTCCCATGTGAGTATTTATGGTACAGACACAGGCAACCCAACACACACTAATAATCTGAATCTCCTGAGAATAGTGCACAAAAGTCTGAATTTTTCAAAGACTTCAAATATTTGTTCATTCTACCTCTGGAGAGCCGCTGGTCCGGAGGGTGAACACTCTGAATGGAGAGCAATGTTCCAAATCCCATCTGAACAGTCTGCCTAAATGTGGAACACCCCTTATTAATAGATCATTATGTGTAGACTTCTAAGCTTCGTCAGTGCACAGAACAATAGAGCTCTGTATTGTTTTAATCATTCTCTGACACAAGGAAAGTATTTTTACAAACTTGTGTATCCACCACCACACATGTGCACTGGTGACATACAAAACATCTCTCATGGAGGGAATGGTCGACTGTGAAAGGAGAGGGACTGTATATGAGAGGCAGCCTCGGGTTTAAGGACTTCAGTTTTTTCACCTTAGCAGTATGAGATTTGTACCTGATGATACCCTCCTGTAAGGTATACAGACCTGACCGACAGATCAGATACCAAATAAAAGATTTAGTAGTTTCTAAAATCTACTGGATAGTATTTATTAATATCCTGAAACATATTGCAGAAAATTAAAAAGTCAGCAAAAATACTATATATATATATATATATATGTGTGTGTGTGTGTGTGTGTGTGTATGTATATTCTTATGTATCTATACCTATGTATATATATATGTGTGTGTGTACATATATTTATGTGCATATATACATAAATATAGTGATTCTAATGCCCAAGATAGAGAGGTGAAGGGCTTGACAGTTTTGACTTCTTTTGCCTGAAAAAAGAAAAGAAGATACAGGAAGTGATCAGCTACACAGATTTTGTAGAAAAGGGAATTTCATTAAAAAAAAAAAAAACAAAGATATTAAGTCAATATGGACCTCTAACAAGTGACTTATCCCATCATTACTAGAAAGAAAAATTAGTTGGAGCTTTCAGATTTCCAGAGATGATTTTGAACAAAAATCTGAAAAAGGAAAAGTATAAAATTGCATGCTATGTGAATTACTTTAAAAAAATTAAAATTCAAAAATCTTGAAAAAGTTTAAAATCACATGCTATGTAAATTACTTTTTAATGTGAGTGAAATATTTTACCAGTGAAAATACGCTATTGAAAGGCCAAAGACCTTGCAAATGATCAGGTTCACGTGCATGTTATTATAGAAATATGGGTGAAGGTCACTGGAACTGTGGAGCTGAAGATAAGCTGATTCCACACTTAGGTTTCACAGCAAGAGTTGCTTTACAGATGTTCACACACTTTTTTGTCTTAGATTCACAGAAAGAAATGGGCTCCCACCCAAAGGAGGAGAAAAAAAACTGAAATTATATTAAGGAAACCTGATTAGAATGAAAAACGACACAGAAAATTTCAGTGACAATTTACAGGAAGAAGAACTAAGCAAACACTAGAGAAAAGCTTTGCATAAATGATAACTTTTAGAGTAAGGTTTCTAAGTCAGAAATAAAAACTGTTGAAAATAGGACAACAGAACGATTTTTAAAAAGTTATAAAAACTCAAGTAAATAAGGTGGCTAAGGAACAACAACATAATAACAATAAGTATTATTATTAATAAATAATAATACACATTTAAATATTCATTGATTGATGACTGGAAGAACGGGAAAAAAAGTAAGTGAAATGTGACAGAAACATTATATTGGATGTACTTTATGCACAAAACAGGAGCAGCATGACATCCAACTGGGCTAGAATAATGATAGCAGGCAGAATAACACAATGGTGACACAATGTGAGGTTGTTTCTCATGGAAGGCCTTGGATCTTCTGTAATGCAACTTTGCTTTGCATTTATTATAATGGGAAGACACTGAAGGTTCCTTTCAAACAAGAGACATGATTGACAAGAACTCCAGGAAAATGAATGGATAGTAGGATACACTGCAATGGAAATCATAGCAACAGATAAGGACGCTTGGGAGGAGGACAAAGGAGACCTGGAAAGCTCAAATTGGAAAATTCCCTCAGCAAACTCCTATTTCTATTTTCTTAATCAAGTTAATTCTTATAATTTGCTTGAGGTAATCTCTCAAAAATCAAGAGCAACCTAACTGCTAAATGTTAAGACACTTGTTGCTTATTAATGAATTTTAATACCATTTCCCTTTCCTTTTACACATTCCTTCTTCTGGTTCACCCATGTCACAAATCAATCTTTTCTTTTCTCTTTTCATTTGCAGTTCCCCATGTCTTGATATTTTTTGCCAGTGTCTTAGGCCTGACTTATTTCTTTTCCTACACATTTTTCCCACCATCCCACCATCCATTTATTGATACTACATGATCTCAGTGAGTTAATGTACTCTCTAATGACTACAAGTAGTATTTCACACTTAAATTTCATATATTTAGTTCTAACTGTTTTAAGAACTCAGTTGGTGTAGTCAGTCATCTATGTTATACCCAAATCATCCATTTCCTTTAAATGTCCAATGATAGTCTGAAGTTACATGGCTCTTCCTGATCACATTGGTTCGCGTCCAATTTCTTAACTTATTTACATTACTTCTTTCCTGTTTAAGCTCTTAGTGTCTCATCTTTCTCACTGATATTTCAATGCCAAAATCTAGGAGCTGGTAAGGCATAAACAAGAGCATATTTGGGAGACTGGGGAATAAATGTAAATTCTATATCAATACCTTTATATGCCTTTCCACTCTACCTACTTGCTTATCTATTTCTCCCTGGAGCTATCATATATCTACCTCCCTATCATCTGTCTTCTTTAGATTGTTACCACAGTCACTATCAAGAAACTAAGGCCTAGCCAGGTGCAGCACAACTATCTCCTAAACAGAGTGATCAGTTTCCAGAAAGACAATTGTTGGAAGGTAAGTTAAGGAATCCTCATAACTTGTAACATATTGTAACATGCAGATTAAAGGTACCTTCCTCTGGGATTAGAAAGCCCACAGGGAAGGAATGATCAGACTTAGATTCATTTTTCAACAACCCTCTGGTAGAAAGGTAGATGAAATGTTAGTCCCCGCTCCCATCAACAGAAAAGAATATTCTTGAGAAATACTGGTTATTATTGAAAAGAGATGAAAGCAGATTCTAGCAAAAGACTTATCCTTGGCCTTCTGGATATATGACCCAACGAAAGATGAGTTTTTTAGATGCTGTTTTATTCTTGGTTGTGTCGACAATTTATCTTTCTTATGACATAAATAAAGAGGTCCCAACAAGACATCATGTCCCCATGGATCTAATACTCAGTGAGCTCACCTGTCTCCTGTGGTATGTTATACTTCAGGTATCATGGTATCTACCTAGACACAGAGTTAGACAGAAAAGGGAGCCTGAGAAGAGAAAACCTGAGGAGAAAATGTAGTTCATTCTCTAGAACAAGCTTCTTCACTGCGATGCAAGGATTGGTAAGTTTTAAAAAAAAATAAAAAATAAACGATCTTCAAGTATTTCTTGATAAACCTCAGAAAACTCAGGCACAACATTTCCTGCTTTTAACTTCTTCCTGCTGCCCAAGTTATAGGTTGCATTTGGTCAACTCCACTGAAAGCCAGGATGAGCCAGAAGATAGCACAGAAGGGCAGTGGGTGAGAGCAAGAAGAGTTGAAAGACAGGGACCACCTTTCCCTACTCTTGCTTGAAGAGTTCCTTCCTTCCTCAATCATGAGATTATTCAGGAACTAAATGGAGAAAGTTCTAAGTTGCTGCAATGAATACTACAAGTAGCTCTATGCTACCTAAGTCTGGTGATCAATTTGTAAATAAAGCATTCCTAAAACAAGGTTAAAAGAAAAACAAATCAAAATTGAATAGTTTAAGAACAAGAAAGAAATAAGAATTAATATTGATAATGTTTTAATAAGTTCTCCCCCTCTGGTCAACATCCCATATCCAGGATCCCATTTCTTTTTACTGGCTCTAGGTTCATATAAATTCATTCATGTAGACCTTTCCTAACCTGAAGTGTCCTGATCTAACCCTAATATGGTATAAATGAAAGAAAATATTCTAACAGAACAACACACTGTTGGGTTTGTGTATTTAAAAATACACTCATTTTCTCTTTCCTTTTTTTAAAAAAAATATTTCATTTATGAGAGAGAGAGAGACAGAGAGTCAGAAGACAACTTGTGAGACTTAGTTCCCTCCTTCCACCCACAGGAAGGGACTGAATTCAAGTTGTCAAGTTTGTGTTTACACATTGAGCTCTCCCACTAACTAGCTATCCTAGTTTTATATTCCTGATGTTGAAATGAATACATGACCCAACCAATTTAGGGACACAACAAGTTTACTTATGCACACAATTTCAAGGTTCAAGTTGATCAGTATGGCAGAGAGGGATCAGAAGCAGCAACAAAGGAAGCGGCCATATCTTAGCCAGGGGAAGAGCTGAGAGGGAGGCAAAGACCAACATTGCATACTGTTGTATACCAGCTTTCAAACATTCCAGCTTGCCAAATGCTGAGCCAGCTCTCTCCATCTCATCATCTTATCTGCCTGCCTAGGGAATGGTCCAACCCACTATCAAGTAATAATCTGGAACAGATATGCTCAGAAGTTTGCCTTAACTAAATAATTCCTCTTGGGTATGATCATAGGCTGAACTCTCCATGTTTTGATATCTGAAATATAACTACATATGGGCCAGCCATTTTTTTAAATAATCCCATCTTATAGGGCAGCCATCTATTTAGGCCTTGCCTTTGGTTACCATTAAAAGATTAAAATTTCTGGAAAAATTAATTAAAAGAGAAACTCTACTGAACATGTGATTACACATGTTATTCTCATTGAGATTGAAAGGCAAATATGCAAAATTCCTGAGACAGAAGAACAATCGAGTGTTTTCAGTAAGACAATCAAGTCTTCCCTCAAGTACAAGAAATCTATATAACCTAAATGATTAATAGATAACATGGGCTAATGTTAAACAAGATAATAAAATATGTAAGACTCATATAAGGCGCGCCCTTACCCATACTCATACAGACAACCCTAATTAAATGCAGCAGATCATAAAAAAGAAAAGGACATGAACATGAATGTAGAAGGGAAACTTTGGGAAAAGTAAGGATTTGGTGGAAAGAGAAGGGAATAAGAGAGAAGAATGATGGGGTGAGGCTTTGATCAAAGAATGCATTACATGTACAAAACTGTGAACGAATACATCAATTAAAATATATGCATCTATCTATAGGAACCTCGTCAGAAGACAAGGACTTTGAAGTCAACCAAGTTTAAGTTGAAAGGCCTTAAACATTCTGCCTCTTGTTATTGTTTATACTTTAAGTTTCCAAAAGCTATCACCATTGCAGAATACTTTAGATTGATAATTTAAATCCTCCAAGAGCATGAAAAAAATTAAAAGTTAATTGGTTTTTAATTCACCTAGAACAAATTTTAAAAAGGCAATTTGTCATTTCTGATCTGACATTGCTTCTGGGCATGGCAACTACAGAAGAATTATGGGAGAAGAAATGGAAAATGATAGAAGGGAAGCTGGTTCCAAGCCTTCCTAGGCTTTACATCAACATTCTTCTGGTGTTTTTGTTTGCAAGCTTTACTGCCCTATTCATATTTATGCTTGTCAGCAAATTTCCCTTGGCTACACTCAAAAGGCAGCTGTTCACCCCACTCCCCAATGACTAAATATATCAAAGCCAATTCTTGGCCCAGGGACATGAGCTCATTTCTCTGATTGTCAAGCTTCCTTCTTTCAAGAAGTTCACTGTATGTCACTAAGACCCAGGCAGCTTATATATTTATTTGTTTTTAAATTACCTATAAAACTATATTCTGACAATAGTACTACAGAGGCAGGTTAATTAATGCTGATGGCTGATTAATCAATACCATTTCAATATTCTCTAGAAATGGAGAATCTAAACTATCTTATTACTGAGATCTGAACTCAGGTCCTTTCACTTGTAAGGCAAAGGCTTTAAGCCCTGAGCCATGTCTCCAGCCCTGATCAATAGTTTAAAAGAGGTGGAGCAGGGAGGGTGCTCAGCAGTACAACAGTGGCCTAAATCAGCCCCAACACCGCAAACAAACAGGTAAGATAAACGAGTTTCAAACAGATACAAGCTTCTGACTGAGCAAGTCATGGACAAGCTCATCTTAACCATGAAGCTTCTCTATGTCCTTGTAAGGATTCAGGTGCCACAATAAGGGCTTAAGTCCCATAATATTGCTGGCAGGGGAGAAGAAACAACCAGAGGTCCAACAAAACTGCTCCTGCTAATTGACCCACTAATTGAGGAAGGCGGCACACGGCCATGAAACAGGAGGAAAAGACCTGGGAGACTCATTCACAGAGACAATGGAGATAGGATCACGGCAAATGTTCCCAAGATTTCAAAGGATAAAGTTATTGAGAAAGTTAACATTCCTCCAAGGTATAAAAGAATCACAGTTAAGCGCAGTTGTAGAAGATAAGCTAGAGACCAAAGCAGATACAGGAAACTTTTTTTTAAGTTGAAATATACATGCTTAAAAAGTTCCAAATGTTTCTGAACTGAAATATGATTTATCTTAATGTGCACTGTAATTTACCCTTGCCATCTGTTACACAGCTGTCTCTTCCAGTGGAGCATATTCTTCCAGAGGGCAAGGACCCTGCCCCACTAAACGTACAAAAAATATCCACTGGGCCTGAGAGATGCTTTAGTGGGCAAAGGCACCAGTGTGAAAACCTGGAAACCTGGGTTCAATCCCCGGAGCACACACGCTGGAATATTCACCTTCACGTGCGCACTGTGCCACACATGCACCTGCTTGCTCCCCATCTCCTGCTCTCACTCGTTCTCCCAAATACATTCGAAATTATTTGCCAATGCATTAGGATAAGAACACATTGGTTCACAAGTAGAAAATGACAGCACTGTTGCCATGGTTTCTGGGTTTCCACCACTTGATGAGCCGGGGCAGAATCTACATGCCCCACTCCACGAGCTCAGGAACTCCCCAACTTTAAAATTTTGAAATATACTAAATAAAATGAGAAGTGCTTGCTAAATCAAGTAACTGTCAGTACTGTTTGAATGTAACAATGACACGTAGCTAATATGTCTGTGCCAATGTGCATTACAAACAGCTGACTCAAGTGAGCTAGTAGCATTTGCTTTTAATTCCTGCAAAACTATTCTAAATCACTGTACTCATTTTCTAACTAGGAAACACAAGCATATTACAAATTAGCAGTACTTATGGTATTACAATTATTGTAATTTCTGACTACCAAATTTCTTATCAAGGGCTTGAGAGGCCTTTTTCTGAATAAAGCATGACCCTAACCATACCTGAAATTCAGGTCCTTCTGGATTACTCTCTGAAGATTATAATGGTTTGTGTTAATGGCTGTATTTATCAAAGAATGAAAATAGGAGGTATGCATTCCATACTTGTAACCAGATGAGTGGATCTGTTATGTGCACTATAACATTCTGCAATCAAGTCATTATTTTTACCTTCCTTCCTTTCTTCAGTGAGGTACTCTAAACCTATCCAAGATTCAGAACAGAATATGATGTTCAGATATGAAAAGCTGAAATATCAGGATAGGCTCACAACACATCAATAATTACCTTTCTTTATGTTAATGACAACTTATGATGGTTCAAAATATTCTTTGCTTACTGTATTTTATTAATAAAGAATATGGATTCAATAACTGACACCGATACAATAATAACTATTAATCTTACCAAAGACCCATTTGCCTAATATGGAGAATATAAATTTTTTTTACCAGATCTTATGACTGACTGCAGTGATAAATACAGGAAAGTCAAACTGACACAACATAGTCTAATCATGTACACAATTAATAGGAATGTGAATTAAGATGATTTTTAGGGAAAACAATTTGGAGGTTCTTCCTCAAACTAAAAGCATAAAGAAGAATATATCCAGAGGAAATGAAACCAGTGTATTGAGAGGACATCTGCTCTCAAATATTCATTGGAGCACAACTCACCACACTCAAGAAACCCAAACATCCACCAAGGACATTTGAAGGATGCATTAAGGAAAATTGAAATATACACAACAGGATACCAGTCACCAATTCAGCCGCAAAAGAGAAGGAAGTCCTGGCACGTGTGACTGCATGGAAGGAATAGAGATTGCTATGCTAAGGGGAAAAGACCAGGCATAGAAAGGCAAGTATCGCATGATCTTACTCATAAGGGAATCAAGAAAAACTGATTCCAAGAAGGTTGACAAGTATAGTTAGCATAGGTCAGTGAGAGTAGGATAGTGTTGCAGTCAGCCTACATGGTTGCTGATAAATCACCATCAAATGGCTTAAAGGGAAGAAGGGGTTTATTGTCTCTTACAATTATCTGGTTACAGTTCTCGGTCCACCTTGACAGGAGGGCTCACGCCAACAACAAGACCGAGGGAACTGGCCACACCATCTCTACATAATGGCTGAGAGAGGGATGATCTTTACCTGCCAGACCAGCATGTCTGGCCAAGTGTACAAAAGGATGCCAACTCCTTCAACCGACTCTCAGTATTTTATTCATCTGTTCAGGGCCTAGTCCCACCCACCATGGGCTGGGCCTTCCCCATCAGCAATCTCCTGAAAGATTGCTCTGGGCTTAACCCAACCACTAATTCTCCACAAATGTGCCCAGAGCCTAAACCCTCAACTATCAAGTTGACACATGTGCCTAACTATGACAAGTAGGCAGGGCTGGGCATTGCAAACTAAAGGCGCAGGCACGTAGCAGCTAGACTTTCTGTGCTGCTGCACACTACCGCTTTCCAGAAGATGGAAGGATTCACAAATCATCAAGAAGCATACAGTCTAAATAACAGACTCACTGTAACATTTATGTGTTGTCTGGAGAGCTTCAGTAACACATTAATTGTGATCTTCAAGTGCTTATGATAAGTAGGCTTAATCCTTACAAGATGTCTGTATTACAATTATGCACGCTTTATTCATAAGAGGAAACTGAGGCTTAGAATTGCAAATGCGACATTCTCCTAGAAAGCAGCACACTGGAGTTGGTCCTCTCCGCCCATTCTTAGAGCTACTCTGCATCCCAAACATCTTCACCTAATACCGGCTCAACACGGTTTTTTCCAAATTATCAATTTCACCATGAAAAATGTCTTCTGTTCAATGGCTTTCCCTGCTACTGTTTTGCTCAACAAAACCAGATTTGCATTCCTGTCACTGACTGACCTGTATCTTTCTCCAGAACCTTCAGTCCAAGCACCGGAGGAGAGCTGGGGCAGGCTGAACACTGAGCAGGGCGCGCTGAAGACGTGTTCACTGAATGCAACATCGTTTCCCTGAAACTGTGCCTGCTCATCAATGACAGAAATATGCTTTGTAAAAATGAGTAAAGAAAGAAGAAAAGAAATAGGGCTGTTAAGTAAAAAAGAAAAAAGGACAGTATAAGTACTAGTAAGAGTTGTCACTCCTCTTCCTCCTCCGGGCCCAATATGTCAGTGCATCATTTCAAAGTGTCCAAAACTAATCATGGACGCGTCAACTGGCTGCTTGTACATTACTGTCAGTGTTTTCAGTCTGTAGGTCATTCATAAGAAAACTACAGCCGAGAGCTTAGAGTCGCCATCGTTACACTTCAAGCAAGCTTGAGAGGAACAGAAACCTTAGGCACCCACGAAAGCAGCACCCGTTATTCTATCATCCATCTTTTTAGATGAAGAATGAAGCATGAAATAAAAGGTCAAAACTGCAGACTACCTGTGAAGAGTAACAGCAGCTACGACCAATAGTGGAAATTATTTCAAGCACATGCAATGGAGAAGCCAACCTGTTTCCAAGAATTTCAGACATACGTGCTACCTAAGGTAACACAATATTTGTGTGCCTATCAGAAAGCACTATCTCTTACAAAGAGGTTTGGAAATTATAATTTTGTCTTTAAAACCAATTTTTGCTAGTCAGTTACCAAGTAACTATATGTATGAGATAATGTAAGTACTTTCCCGAGAATACTTCATGCTTTATAATTCAAAAAATCTCACTAATGTTGCCTCTCAACTTCAATTAATGAGATTTGAAAAATGATCAGAATAATCAACAAAATATGAATGCAAATTAGTGTTAGGGAGGGTGGATAAATGGCTTAATGGACCAAGAAACATCAATTGCTTAATTATACAGAATACGCAGAGCTGAAACAAACCCATTCGGTTTCTATCAGCTCATGTGTGAGCAGAGATAACAGCTTTCTGGATGTTCAAAGGAATGCTTTTCCCAGATTTGGTAGGACTAGTTGGCTTTCAGATATGTGCAACATGGTTATCACTGAAATCAGCAAGAAATACCACAGTCATTTCAAACAACTCTAGTTTCAGAGGACTTTGCTCAAAGATTCAACCACCACTTTATAGAAAATGGGTGTGTGCCTCGTTCATGAGCACTGAAACAGGCAGGGACATTAGTATAATTTGTCTATGTCCGAAAACACCTGACTTCTACATTCCATCAAGGTAAGTCTAATTGTTTATGCTCAACACAGAAAACACTAAACACACATTCAGACATTGAATTTTAAAGTCTAAAATAAAATTTCTAAATAATTCCTAAGCAAAGAATAATAAACAACACTTCTATTTTTAGAGGTTTTTTAATTTCTTTAATGAATAGCTAATTACATATTTTTAAAAACCCAATTACCTTTTAAGAATTATTACTTCTTGTGGCCACAGTCTTTTCATAGTCCTTTCAAGAGTCCAGAAGGTCTACCCTTAAGTTTTATGGTGTATAGTTACACAAAGGACTTGCAACTCTGCATAAAATATAAAAATGGGAGCTAGGGAATGGCTTAGTGAATCCATATGCTATACAAACATGAGAATCTCCAGCACACATAAAACCCAGGTGGCCCACCTACAATCCCACCATTCAGAAAGGAGACAGAAGTTGCTCAGGCAAACTTGCCAGCTAGACAAGCTGAATCACCATGCTCCAGGTTCAGAGAGACCCTGTTTCAAAAATGGGGAGTATTTGAGGCCCACCCCAGTTTCTGCATACACATTTCCATATTTGCACACATACCCAGACTCCTGCAAATGGCATAACACACATGTGCACCACACACAAAACTGAGAGAAAAGTAAATAAAGGTGGAAATTGGCATGAGCTTTGCAAGCATAAAGTACACATTTTCCATACATAATTGAGATGGAAGATTACATGATAAAATTTTAAAAAAACTGAGAGGAAAAATAAACATTAGACACAATATGACCTAAAAATAATCTCAGAGAGGACTTCAGAACCACATTGAAGTTTATGTCTCTACTGTAGTTAATTCTGCAATGGGAAATGCTGCAGAATCAGCTATTTGCAGAAACAGCTATGTGCCCCCAAGCAGTGAGAGCAACTGAGCAGGTGCTGTGGTGTGAACATGGAACGTACCGCTAGCCTCACGCGTTTCAACACGCGGTCTCATCAGGCGATGATGCTGACTGAGAAGGTTCGAGAACCTTCAGCAGGAACCTTGATGGTAGGGCTTAAGGATGGAGAGTGAACGCAACCTCATGCTCAGCTTTCTCCCCACTTCCTTAGTGCTGCTGAAATGTGAATCCCCCCAGTCTCCTGCTCCTGCCTCTAAGCCTTCCCTTCCTGCCCTGGCCTTCCCCACACTGATGGGGTCTTCTCTGCAGGACCCTAAGGCGAAAATAAACCCTTTCAACCCTTAAGTTTCCTAAATCAGAATATTTTATCACGGCAACAAAAAGGAAACTAAAACAGAACAATTTTAATTATATCCAACAGTCATGTATGGTTGGCAGCTTCTGTATTGGAAATACAACTCTGGCGGTGTTCAAGGTATGAAAGACGAAATATGAGAATTTTTCACACCAGTAGGTAATCGTTGCAATAATAAACCACCCAACATAATGAGTGAATAAGCGAAATGTCGTGTTTTGAATGTGAGTGGTCTCCCACAGGTTCATGGGTTTGAACCCACGGCTAATATTAGTATTTGTGAAGGCTGGGACAACTTTAGGAGGTGGAGCCTTGCTGGGAGAAGACAGGTGGTGGGGAGCAGACCTTCAGGTTTCACGACCCCAGCCCTCTTGCTCTTCTGCTCCTGCTCTCAAGCCCCATGACAAAAGCAATGGTCTGGAGCAGCCTCCAGTCCCGGCCGGCCGTGCCTTTTCTACGCAATGGACACTGACTCGTCTCTGGAACCGTAAGTCAAATAAATTGCCTTCTCTCCCCTCAAGTTGTGTGTGAGCATCGCCTTGTGGCAGCAGAAAGAAGGAGTAACTGCAGGAAGGCTTGGCCCTTCTCCACGTAACTGCGCTACAGCTCCAGGCTGAGGAGACTGATGCTAGTACATCGGGATCTCGTCAGGGACAAGAAGAGAAACCGTAGGTAGCAACCGGATTCGAAGTTTCTGTTTGGAGGTAATTTGTGTCACTTCACACACGTTTTATTGGTCCAATGCAGTGACTTCTCTGGGCTTCAGGGCGGGGAAGGCTAAAGTCACAAGGCCAAGCTGACATCAGTGCAGTCATGCAACACAAGCCCCTCCAAGGGGCGCAGACAAGACTCTCACAGTCATATGATCTAGCGCGAAAATAAATTCTTTCCTTCTGTCAGTGAGTTCCGATTCTGAGGGCTGCTTGGCTTTACAATCTCAGCAGGCAGTCCGGATCCAAAATGCTTTTAGATGTGATCCTCGGCTCTTTCCCAGCCACCTTCCAATCACAGCAGCACGGACAGCAACCACAATAAAAGCTCCAGCCACACAGGAAGAAGAGCTGCAGGGACACCAGCTACACAGCCTGCCCCATGCCACGGGCTTCACACGTCCAATCACATGCGACTCTCCTGGGGTCAGGGCCACCCACCTCAACACATTTCCAAGGGAAAGGGAGGAGGAGGAAGACTAAAGAAGGAAGAGGAGGGCAAGAAGAGAAGAAAGAGGAGGTAGAAGAGGAGAAGGAAGGATTCTGCAGGGAGGGCTAAGAAGCTGCAGAACTCAATGCCCACCGTGCATGCTCAGATGGACAGATGCTGAGCCTGTTCTGGCATCCAGCCCAGCATTCTGCCCTGCGCTGGCATGGGGACTGCTCTGTGTTAGCTGTGGTGTCAGGAGAGGAAGCTCCAGGACTGGTTGACCTGGTGAGCTCACAAATTTAGCTCCATAACCCTTACTCTAATTCTAGACTTTTGAGATTTTTACTAGCATCTCCTCAATCATCTGTGTGACTATCGTCCATATCTGCTCCTAGTGAAAAGACACTAAGTCAGTTTTCCCACCATCTATCTTCATTGGAAACACACAATTCTAGGGGCCTACTCACCACTTTTCCTTGCTGTCCAGCTTGGATATGGACCTACATCAAATAGGGATGGTGATCTAGGTAGGAAGTGTGTAACAATTAGAAAGAGACTACATTCTTGAAAAATGGTGAGGAGACAGCTCTAAAGGCTTTCTGACTGCAACATCCCATGGGACTGAGAAGAGTTATATGAAACTGGACCCATCAAAGAACTTGAAATAACTGACCTAATACACTCTAAATTAATAACAGTGTCAGAGAGTTCAGCAAGGAAACAACTGGACAGTCAACAAGCTGAGAAAGAGCTATGAGAAGGAGGCAAGAATCAAGCGGCTAGACAGCAGGTGACCAAGTAGAGAGGGGGCAGAGAGCAGGGACAATGATTGTATCAGGCCCTGTACTGAACAGCTATGTGTGACAGTTCCAGGAGATAGGCAGAGTTCACTTGCAGAAAGATGACCCTCACTGACTGCTGAGGGCCTCTCACTTGCAGTGCTAGACAATTTGTTAAGCGACAATATAAGCGGAAGAAGGAAAATGAACTGTGAGTTGGGGTGACTTTTAGTACAGCCTCCAATCAGGACTCTACATCTGCAGGCCACATGATTTGAGGCTAAGAAATACTTTCGTATAGTGAAAGCACGAGTTTGCACTTCCAGCTTCCCCTTCCTACCTGTACCTAGCTGGCTTACACAGGACTGTTGTGGATATCATTGATGCAATGATAACTACCCACGCCTTCATGAGAGCTGACCTGTCTGTGATTGTTGTAAGTACCACAAACACAATCATTAACCACACCTTCGAGGAACATTATTTTAACAGCCAGACACCAATGGAAAACCTCTATTACCACAAACAAGAGGGATAAACCCATAGACTATAGTAAGAATCACAATCTTTGGACCATCGAGATGCAGGTTCAAGCACTTACCTCCAAACCCTATGACTTAAGTTCTATCCACAGAGTCCACACATTGGAAGGAGAGAACTAAATCCTGCAAATTGTCCTGTGACATACTCTGTCAATTGTTAAAAAATTAAAATTTCAAAGAATCACAGTCCTAAATTGGATTTCACCCTAACAGCATGTTCATACATATGTACATGTACACACACACACACACACACACACACACACACACACACACACAATTATACCGACAAACCTACTCAAAGTAGAATCAAGGTCACTTTAAAATTCTATGCTGCCTAAGCAGGATTTCTGAACGTCTTTTATGAGTATTTCAGTTAAAGTCTTCTAGTTTTAATTATTGAAACCACCACGTGCAAACACATAAATTTTGAATTTTTTAGTCAGAATGTTCATTATAAGAATTATCCAGGTCTCACCTACTGCCAAGACTTACCTCTGCTGTACATGTCACCGAGAATAAATCTACATTACATGAGTGCAGAGCGGCTTAACCGCTTAACCAAGCTGAAATCAGCTGGATGTGTGGCATAACACTGGAATCTATCCATATTTCTAAACAAAAAAGGGTGCATTTCCTATTGCACCAACAGGTGAAACAACCAATACCAGAACCCCTGGGCTAAAGAGAAAGAAGATTCAATTAACAGGTGATGGCCAGGAGACGGGAAGTTAATTAACTTGGGAGCTGTAAGGCAGAAATTGAAGGGAAGGGGACTCGGGCTTTAATTGACTCTCTTGGCTTTAGCTCTTACCCCACAGCCTGGGATAGGGCTGTGATCAAATCCTGCACTATGCGTGTATTTTAACCTTCGTCACAATAGCAACAGTATAAGCTTAAGTCAATGAGAAGAAAAAGGAGCTCGTTTTCAAGGTAATCCTGAGGAAACTGTGACAGAGGACCAGCAATTTTTGCCTTCCAAAGCACCAGAACCAGTCTCCGTATGCCTTATTCTCTTCTAAGAAGAAACAAATAGAGACAGGCAGACATAGAACAATCCTTACAATATCAAAAAATTAAGTGAAAACTGAAACTATGATAAGAAAACATGCCATGTTTTTCTGATAAACTCACACAGTAAGTCCAAACTCATGATAGGCAGAGCGCAAAATAAAAATAAAAACAAATAAATAAACAAGTAGATAGATAAATAAACAAATAAATAAATAAATAAATAAATAAATAAATAAGCAATACCTAACCTAGTTCAAGGAGTCAGGAAGAGGTACGGATTACCTTAATATGCACATGGAATGAGAATAATAAACAGGAGGGAAGGAAACATCTTCCAAATGGGAGAGGAGAAATTTACCTCCGAGATACAAGTATGGTTTTGTTCTCAACAGCACAGTAAATGAAATACTTGCACATGAGGAGAGTAGTTTAAGTTATACTCCATGATGATCAGTGCATCAGGTGGGCTAAAAGCAGAGCACATAGGGTGACATGTGCCCCTGGGAAAAAGCCCAAGTTATTTTTTAAAATAAAGTAGCAATGTGTCAAGATGGGATGTGCACAGACTAAAGGCCCATACCAGAAGAAGAAACAAAGGTAAGGAGAATCAGGCCCTAGGACGATAGGCCGAGCCTAGAGCTGCCCAGATTAATTCGAATTTAAGGAATTTATTCAAGGACAGAATATACAGGTTTTGAAAATTTATAACCTGCAATAAACAAAGAAAGGCTAAATTCCTAGAAAATCGAAAACATTTGCAAGGATCTAGACATATGGCCTTGTCCCTGTCTTGATGGAAGCAACCATTTCCCCAAGAAGCTTAAAGACAGTAGGAAGCTCATGTTAAAAGGGAATTTGAAATCATCCACAACAGATTAACTGCTGCTATAAAGGCTTATCGAGTGCCTACTGCATAAATAATGGGAATGTTTTAAGATGCTGGGAATACAGCAGTAAACAGAGTATTACCCTTACAAAGAATATATTCAGGTGTAAAGCATAGAAGCAAAAGAAAAAGATACTGCAATGAACAAATGAGTACAATAAACCATGAGTCCCAGAAGGAAAGTAAAGCAGGAAAGGAGAGATGATAAGAAGCAATAACTGGCTAAGAACAAAATTAGTAAACTTACAAAGAAGCAAAACTGTTGTGGGGTGACAACAGGAATGAAACTCCAGGAGAAAATGCCGACTACAAAGCTGATTTAGGCACTCTCCAGCCTTAGACGCTCTCCTGGGCCACGCCCAGCTGCTGAGCCGCGGGGTGCAGCAGAAGATGGAGAAACAGTAGGACACGGACCTGGAGCAGATCCTCGTCCAGTGGGTCACCACCCAGTGTCCCACGACGCGGGCCGGCCCCAGCCTGGGCGGGACAACTTCCAGAACTGGCTGAAGGACGGCACGGTGCTGTGTGAGCTCATTAACTCGCTGTACCCCGAGGGACAGGTGCCAGTGAAGAAGATCCAAGCGTCCACCATGGCCTTCAAGCAGGTGGAGCAGATCTCTCAGTGCCTGAAGGCAGCGATCCGACGGCACCAACATCACTGACATCCAAACTGTGGATCTCTGGGAAGAACATGGCCTGCGCGCAGCCGACATCAATGAACCTGGAGCCAGGAACGATGGGCTCTTCTCTGGGGATCCCAATTGGTTTCCTAAGAAATCCAAGGAGAACCCTCGGACCTTCTCCGACAACCAGTTGCAGGAAGCAAGAATGTGATTGGATTGCAGATGGGCACCAACCGAGGGGCGTCTCAGGCAGGCACGACTGGCTACGGGATGCCACGTCAGATCCTCTGATCCCACCCTGCCCCTGCCCTTCTACGAATGGTTAATATCTATGTATATATGTATGTCTTAGCAATGACATTTCTAGAAATTTCCTGGAGTTCTTAGGCTCCCCTTTGCCAAAGTGGAATCCAACTTGTCATCCGTTACCTGCCCCGCAGTGTCTGTCTCCCTCCCACTACCCTGTGCTTACTAATACATTCCTTCCCCATACTCATCGGAACTGGACCAACTTCTCCCTGGGACCAAAGCCTCCCTTCCCTCGCCGTGTCTCTCTTGAAGGCCTCTGAGCTGGGTGCTCTTCGTTCCGTGGGATGTTGCCCTGTGGCCCCGTGCTGTGTGGCTTGCCTTCTACGAATATGCCTCTCCCACAGCTGTGGCTGCAGGGACTTAATTTATAGGGAGGGGCCCGTGGCAGCTGCCACTTCAGCCACAGCTGGGCTGCACTCAACACACATCTGGAGCAGCCTCCTCTGGCACAGGCTTTTTGGCCTTTTCATTATTCATTCCTCACTGTGGCTAAGGGGTGGGACAGAGAGGCCAGAGGCAGGAGGGCCCGCCCACCATGGTCTAGGGCTTGGAGGAACATGAGTTTGCTCATTTAAATAATCACAGTCTTTTCTTGGATGGAAAAAAAAAAAAAAGCTGATTTAACACTCTGATGAGCGGGCTCTCTGGTTCATCAGTCATGACCAGGAAGGAATCAAAAAGCCCTGAAAGATAGGTTACACATGTAATTATACACATCTTGCTTAAACAAAAAGAAGGGGACCCCTTGCGTCAGTCCTTGGATTTTCATCCTTTGTGGGCTTCCTCACAGCAACCTCTTATCCCAGTCCCAGTGAAAGGAGTGGGGGTCACTAAGACAGGCGTTCTATAATATGGGCTTTTATTAATATTTCACCATATTTCAAAACTATGACGAGGAATTTAAACCCAGGCAGACTGTCACCAACATTGTAAAAACAACTGTCACACTGGCCATCTAAAGCAAGAAAAAAGGGCAAAATCCTTGTAGAAATATTAATAAGTTATGAAACATGGTGAGAAAGAAATAAAACAAGAAATTGTATGTGCAAAGAATAGAGGGCTGGGGAGATAGCTCAGCAGGTGAGGTAAGTGCCACTCACCCAGGAGGACCTGCGTGATTCCCAGAACCCAAGGACCAAAGCCAGGTGGGCACATTCTTGTAATTACAACAATGGGAGGCCTGGTGCCTTGGCTGCATGGGGCTTGTGGGCAGTCAGCAAAGCCTTCACCAGGGAGCCCAGGACAATGAGAGACCTTGTCTTTAAAAAAAAGAAAAAGTCAAAAACAACAAACAAAGAGGACAACATCAAAGACTGCCCTCCGGCCTCCACATCCACACCTGACTATAAGAACACACTTGTATATATGCACGCGCACACACACACAAAGAACATTAATGCATAATTTCACAAAAATTTAAAGTGCCACAGTATGTTTTTAAAATTGGACTGGCAAAAGTCCTTACAGGGTAAACACACTTGCCATGCAAGCCCAACAACTCAATGTTGCCCCTGAAACCTATATGGGGAGAACTGATTCCACCCAAGCTGCCCTCTGACTTCCACATAATCACTGTGGCCTTCTTCCCCATTGCCCTGTTTCCTCCCTCCCTTTCTTCCTCTCTCCACCCCCACATACACCACATACACACACACACACACACACAAGAAGACATGAAGTTAGAAAATATTGCTTAACGTCAGGAATGTATGTTAAAAACACAGACTTATACGGCATGGATTAAGACTCACCTTGTTAACAAACAGAAATCACAACTGTTGGCAAGGATGTAAGAAAAAAGAACTCCATAGATACTGTTGGTGGGAATCAAAATGTGTACAACCACTGTTTAAAACACTATGAAGGCTGGGGCTGGAGAGGTGGCTCAGGGGTTAAGCCTCTGCCTTGCAGGTGGAAGGTCCTGAGTTTGGATCCTAGACCCCAGGTATAGACACTGGGCGGAAGCGGGGGCGGCCTGCATTTCTGGTCCTGGTAGGGCGGAGCCTGTGAATCCCCGGACAGAGTAAACAAGGAGGAAGTGGAGGTGTCCATGGTGGTTCCCGAATTCGTCAGTGGTTCTACACACACACACACACACACACACACACACACACACACACACACACACGCGCGCGCGCGCGCGCGCATACACATACAATTGAATAAATGATAAAAAATTTTAGAAAAAAAAAAACCAAAACACTATGAAGGCTTTTGAAAACATTACCAAAAACTGGAACTAATATATAGTCTTATATACCTGATTTGTTCCTGGCCTACTGAGAGTGAAATGAGTCTGACAAAGACAGGGCTGAGCTGTGTCCCAGCAGTGCTGTTCACCGAGATACGCTGCATGTCCAGTGGTCTTCTGAGTGGCAGAAGAGGAGGTATAGGAAGGAGGGAAAGGAAGAGAAGAAGTAAAGAGGAGAGAAAAGAAGGGGGCAGGGGGAGAGGAAGAGAAGGAAAACGGAAGGGAGAAAACAGGGAGGGAGGAGAGAGAGAGAGAGAGAGAGAGAGAGAGAGAGAAAGCCATAGTCTGCCATGAGTGCATTCACAGAGGTTCATTTCAGTTTTTAAGTGAAACTTTCAAAAGCCAAAACCAGGCAAGACTCCAGATGATTTTCGAACAATTCTTGGCCAAGATGATTAACAACCAGCGCGGCATCAGCGCAGAGTTATATGTGGTTGCTGAGTATGTAAGGTTGTGGTGGTCTCTGTACAAGTTCGTGGTTTAGGTCATCTTTAGTACACAGTGACACAATTTTTCTTCAGTGTTTACTTCTGTTTCTTAAAATCCACTTCTCCCTATGCTTTCCTTTGCTTTGTCCTGAGATAATTCCCGTAATAATTCCTTTTTTTCCTTTTAGTAAGGGTTTGTGATGAGGAGTCCTGGAAGTGTATGTGTTTGGGACACATTGCCCGTTGCCCGTTCACAGGTCCAGATCCAGGTTCCAAGCAGAACTTCCTGCTTCCGCTTAGCAGCCCTGCACATCCCCTTCCCACCGATTCCCTCGGGCCAGTGGGAAGACAGCATAGTTCCCACATGAGACACCATGCAGTCAGCCCAGCGGATTGAGTTCTCATTTAACTTTTCTTCCAAGTGTTAAAAAGGATCTTTTGGGAGTCATTTTTGCCAAAGAGCTACCTGCTGTCAGAGTAGTTGTCTTTCTCTTCTCCTTTGGTGTATTTATTACCTTAGAGGTTGGCCATTAAGATCGCCACCTGTTTAGAAATGTCTTGTGATTTTCTTTGATAAATTAATATGGAGTTTCTTTATCAGCATCTAATATTCTAGGAAAAATAACAAATTAAGAACTCACGTCTGAAAATTCTCAGCCACTGCTCCTCCTGCATTGTGTCTGCAGGTCACTTCATTCTCATCCTGGGGCACCTGATAACTGGTTACTGAACCCTTCACTTGCCTTCATGTGGCATAATTTGCTCTTATCTCTCTGGTGCCATCTGAATGAGTCCCTTTGGGGCTTGTCGCTTTCTGATTCTCCATCCATTTTGTCCAATATGCAGTTTATCATTTAGGTTTGATTTCTGTTTGAATAACTACATATTTTATTCCCATTATGATCTATCTACCTACCTATCTATCTATTTATGGAGAGAGAGTGAGAAAGGTATATATATTATTTTTGCAGTGCCTGCTAGGATTTTTGTACCAGTATAATTGCATGTGTGTGCATGCACGCACACCCGTGCACCAGAGGGCAACTTCTGTGCCTGTGGAAGCCCAAGGATGACTTCCTCGAGAATCATCTTGGATTGCTCTACCTTCTTATTGCTTTCCGCTGGGGTTTCCCAGGCTCCACCTTCCAGTACCTGAAGTAAAAGGTCACTGCATTGCTGCTGCCATTTCCACCAGGCATTTTTACATAAGATCTGAGGATATGAATTTAGGTCCCTTTCTTGCAAGGCAAAGTCTTTACCATGAGCTACCTCTCCATTCGTCTTTTGCTCATTTCTAAAAATCACTTTGAATTTTTACTACCGTGCTGTTCCTGACATATGTCAGATATGATCCACTTAGCAGACAGAGAGTTTGTAAGTACTTCCCCATTATATATCATGCCTTATCCTTCATTTGTTGTATTTTCTGCTGTGCTGACTGTGAATTGTTTTTGTCTGATGCAACCCACTGGCTTATATTTGGTTTTGTTGCCTCTGCTTTTGGTGTCATATTCAAAACAACTGCTGACAAAAATCAATGAGGAGGAGATACTCCTATTTTATTCTGAGAGTTTTAAACTGTTTTTAACATCCATTTCGAGTGTAATTGTTAGTATTGTATATAAGAGCCTACTTTTATTGTTCACATGTGAATATCCTGTTTTGTCAGTGCCATTTAGTCAACACACTGCCTTTTCCTCATTATGTATTCCTGGCATTCTTGTTGAAGATTGGTTGACTGCATATACGTGGGTATATTTTAACCTGTCTAGTTTTCCCCAGAGATGCATACATACTATACAAATGTCCTACCCCTGAGCTATATTTCCAATCCTTAGGCTGTCTAATTTGTTCTATTAAGCTATTAGTTTACATGACAGTAACCCACTGCTTTGATTATTATAGTTTTGTAATGTAATTTGTACTCAGGAAATGTGATTCTCCCAGTACTGTTCTATGCCACATCATGGGCTAGAAGAACTGATATTACAATATATTCATATTATTCAAATCAACTCAACATGTCAGCAAAACTGTCAAATTATAAAAGCATTGGTCACAGAAACAGAAAAAATACAAAATTTGTACAAAACCACAAAACCAAGCATTCTTGCAAAGTGGGAGGCCTGATTACTCCTTAAATACAATGGAAGGAAATAATCACAATGAATTATTAAGTGTTAAGTACCTCACAGTTTAAACAGTTTGGAGCATTTTTATCACATGGTAAGTCATCAAATGCTGTACAATGAAATCTTACAAAGTTAAGGGCATCCCATAAGGCAACAAAAGCTACTATCTACAAAACATAGTACATTAAACCATTCACATCTCTTTTTTTGCATGAGTGTGTGCAGGTAAGCATGCACGTGGGTGCACTTGTGAATGGAGGCCAGAGGTCAGCGCTGGAGGTCTTCCTCACATACTCTATCATGTGCACAGATGCACTCATTGACCTCGAACTTGATGATCTGTCTACCCTAGCTGGTCAGCTTGTCCCAGGAATCGCCTGTCTCTGCCTCCCAAGAGGTGCAATTAGTAATAACTGGGACATCAGCCTGACTCCAATCCCCATGCTAGCACAGCCTGCACTCTGCACACTACAGAGGCCAAGCAATCTTGAAGTCACAAGAGTCCTTCTTGACTAAGTCTCCCAAAGCTGTCATTACAGGCATGTAAAAAGAAAAGAAAAAGAAAATCCTCAACCAGGTTTGAGCTTTCTCACAGACTTCTCTGTTATGTGTGGATGACCATTAATGAAAATATCATAGGCAGACATATAAGGAAGAACCTCAACTTGAAGGTCAATTCAGGAATTGTTAAACCTTGTGTCATGGGACCTTTCATGACTATAGTAGGACCCAGAGACGTTTCTATTCTTTTTAGGTAATTCAAAACTAAAGTGCCTTTCTATGTCAAGGAGCAACTATGAGGAGTAAACAGAACCAAGCAAGCAATCCACCAATAGCACACCAGAGAGGGTCTGGTGACGTGAACACTACTAGTTGAAATCCACCATTCTTTCTGCCAGCTGGGGAAATTGGATGCTTTATTTTAATGAGCCATAGAGAAGGACTGACTGATTACAGGAGATGTTGCTCTGTGATCTACTGTTCACAAATCACTGGTCTCCTTATTGTACTGTCTATATATAGTCATCTGTTTTCTGCTCTTGTTTTTTTGGGAAAAGAGCACAAAGGACAGGTGGGGAGAATTTTATATCTTCAAAATTATCCTCACATATCAAAACTGACAGGCCTTTGAAATTTAAAAGTACCTCGCAGAATTCCAATTTGGAAAAAGCAAAAACAGATTCACAACAAAAAGAGGACACATATGAATTTTGACCTTGAAGTCCAGTGCCTAATTATAAATTACTGATTTTAAGCTGGAAATTCCAATAGAACATAGAAGATTGTTACTGGCTGTACTATAAACACATTTACAAAATTCATTGCATGCAGACTCAAGCTAGGAAGAAATTTAAAACAAAATAAGCTTCACAAGAAGTCTCTTCTTGCTGTCTTGTAAAGACTTAAATTATCATTATGGGCCATGATATGTATTAAGCAACAAAAGGAAGACACTGCAAGTGAACCAAAAATATTTTAAACAAGTAACGCAACAGAACTATTAAGGCTGTACTCAATTGTGTTAAACAACATGCTCGATTTAGTTTTTATAAAAGGCAAATGGAAAGAGAACACACCAAGAAACAAATCAGCACAAGCCAATATATTTAGGTAAGCTTCATGTAAAAACATATGTGTATACAAAAAGGAAGTGATAATTTTGAACTAATTTCTAAACACTCATTGAGATTTTACTATATGAGTTAAGGAAATTGCCAATTCATGGTCATCAAAGAAATATCTCCAATAAAGTTTACTACCCCAATTCCTAGTAACTTCCTTTTATCTCAATCAATTTCTTATGTTCATTTCATAAGCATGGGTTGTTTTTTGATGCAAAAATGTTTAATTTCAAAGTCAAACTTCAAAACATTAAGCAAAAATCAACACAATATTTTCTAGAAGATCAATCCATTGCAGTTCCTGAAGTTAATGAATGAAGTGAAAACTATGAATGGCAATTTACCTTTAATAAATCTTCGAGTCATTTCCTCAAAATGACGTGCTCTTAACTAAAATTCACAAATAATGTTGCCAAAATTTTGATGATTAATAAAAAAGTGTGTGATGATTAAAATCCCCCTTAGAAGAAAGAATTAAACATTTATGCACAGTGTACTATGTAATAGAACCTTTCACAGTTAAAAACAGAGTTTTCTCCCTGGAAATCTATATTAGGACCTTGAATAGCAGGAAAATTTATAGCCTCAGAAAAATACCAAAAATCATCATTTCATAAGAATTTATATAATTATAAACTGCTTTAAAACAACTCCATTTGGGAATAATAAAGGAATTCTTTGTAATATTTATTTGGACATTAACAAAAGCCACAATATTCACTAAAGAAATATATTATCACCTTTTGCTTCGTTAAAAATATTATTTAGTTACTGATCTCATGGAGCTTAAAAATGTGATAAAGCAGGGGCTGGAGAGGTTGCTCAGGGGTTAAGCCTCTGCCTTGCAGGCGGAAGGTCCTGAGTTCGGATCCTAGACCCCACTTATAGACGTTGGGCGGAAGTGGGGGCAGCCTGCGTTTCTGGTCCTGGTAGGGCGGAGCCTGTGAATCCCGGGGCAGAGTAAACAAGGAGGAGGTGGAGGTGGTTCCTGAATTCGTCCGTGGTTGTACATACACACAAACACACGCACGCACGAGCACATACATATGCACACATGCACAATTGAATAAATAATAATTTTAAAAAAATTTTAAAATGATGATAATAAACAGTAGCATGGGAATAAAATGCAACTTCTGAAGTTAAAAAGATAATTAAATCAATGAACAACAAGAAGTACCACCATCTCTTTGATACAGTAAGCAATGAAGAATGTCAATAAATAATTAATCCTGCATATACTTATTAACATTATTATTCTTATTAAAGCCATTTTGCAGATCAAATCTCCATGCAGACTTCTCCATTTCTGCTCACCCATTATGAACCTAACATGCGCAACTTGTATAATATAGGACATTAATTTGGCAAAATGTATGACGACAGTCTGAAATATTCAAAATCAAAAAAGTATTTTAAAACAGTAAAGAGAAAATATTTGATATATTAATTCTACCTATAAAAATGTCTTTAAAATTTCCTTATTGGGTTTTACAAAAGCTCTATAGTTTTAAAGTGAAGAGAAACCAATGCCTCAAAATGTATGTGTGTATATACATATATTTATGTATACATGAAGTACTGCGATATTTACAAGGGAATATTTTAGTTTATTAAATTGGCACTGTTTTATTTTAACCAATGATACTAATTACAATGGCTCAAGAATCTTCATTCATTGCATCAATGCAACACAACTACAAGGAAGACACTGCTCTTTATAGCACATTACTTATACTTTGTCTAATGCACAGGCCTGCTTTAAGGATCAAATTAAAATATTGTTCTCCTTAAAACTATTAATTACAAACATGTTGCTTTACTCATAATTCTACCACCCCTTTCTAACTCCCTACGTCCACACAGATTTTTAAGTTCACATCATTCATATTTCCTTTGTCACTCAGAGAAAATATCAAACATAAAAAAAAAAACCAGCCAATCAAATACCTTACTAATCACATATTTGTTCATGGGCACTCAAGTTCTTCCCTGTTTTGGCTTTATAAATGGGAATCTGTGAACATTCTACACATACCTGATGGCCACTGGGAAAGATTCTCAAGTACTGTGTAAGATCTGAGACTAAGAGTTCTGCAACATATGGTATTCGGGTCTCAAACTCTGTAAGCTTTTTCAAGAGAAATTAAAAACTTATGATTCTGCAATAAAATTATGAATATACCCAAAGAAATCGATGTATCAATATATCACAGAGACAAGTACATTCTCATTTCTATTCAAAAGTCAAGAAATGGAAAAAAACTGAAGTGTCCATCAACTGAGGAACATGTAAAGAAATTGACAGGGGGAGGGAAAATGGTGGATTGCAGACAGCTGGCATTTCACAGTATCTCTGCAAATCTGAAACTAAACATCAGGTGTGAGGGTGGCGCGCAAGGCACGGAGTGTAAGGTAGACAGCAGAAAGCAGAGTCTGGATAAAACTCAGCTCTGCTAAACTCGTGACTTGTCAAAGGAAAGCAACCCTACCAGAGTTCCAGGCAGAGCAAGAGGGAAGGAGAATGCTCTGCTCACATAGCAACACGCGCAGGAAACGGAGAAAGGCAAAGGCCGAGGAGGCTACCAGCACAACCACACTCTGCAAACACGCACCTTACAGAACCAGAACTGCCCCATGGGGCCAGCAAGGCAGAGGCTGCACGAGACCCCCACAGGCCCTGGCTGCTCACTGGGGCCGTGAGGGGCACTGTCTTGTGTGAGATCTCGGGGAATCAGAACGCTCTATGTGCTGAAGGAAAGAATATTCTGACACAACCAATAATCTAGACCTGGTCAAATATGTAACCATTCCAAGTGTATTTGGGTCTGCTGAAAAAATGAAAGATGTACATACACAGCAAAGGAGAAACACAGCAATATTATCCAACAGTAAAAGTCATAAAGTGTTCACTGTAATTAAAATACTTGATTGACTTTTTTTTAAAAAAGAAATAATTAGGAACGCAAGAAAAATATTTAGAAAGCCAAAAACATTTTTAAGAGATATATGCCTTTCATACATTTCAGAATTATCAACACCCAAACGTAGAAAGTTAGGACAAAATAATGTTATTTTTCAGATTTTCTTGATTTATGAACAGGTTGTTGTCATTGCCTTTTCAGTGTGGACAGTTGTTTTGTAAGATGTATCTATGCACGTTCAGAGGTAAATTACACAGTAGCTGAAGTCATGAAGAACTGCACATCAGTTACATGGATTCTTGTGGGTGATGTGAGAGCCTTTTTTTATTATTCAATTGTGCATGTGTGCGCATGTGTATGTATGTATATGTGTGTGTAGAACCACGGGCGAATTCGGGAACCACCATGGATGCCTCTCCCTCCTCCTTGTTTACTCTCGGGATTCACAGGCTCCACCCTACCAGGACCAGAAACGCAAGCCGCCCCCGCTTCCGCCAGGCGACTATATGTGGGGTGTAGGATCCAAACTCAGGACCTTCAGCCTGCAAGGCAGAGGTTTAACCCCTGAGCCACTTCTCCAGCTCCAACTGAGAGCCCTTTTTCAACTAGGGTAAAGGGAAGCTGTATGCTTGCAGTACTTCAAATGTTTGGCACCTTTTGTAATCCCATGTGAAAACCATGTAATCCCACTGTGAAATAAAATAAACTCAAGTGCTACCATCACAGAAAAAAGCATCTGTCAAAAAATATCTTATATCCATCCATACAAAATATTGTAACTCCATTACTTTAAAAAGAGCTACAATTTTTTATGAGTATATGAAGCCAGAAGATGAAATGGTAATAATGAACTCTCCCTAGAAGTGAGATTCTATT